>VDFB02058242.1:114815458-114952865 GCA_007258455.2 Sequoia sempervirens | reverse complement strand
ATACCTAAAAAAAATGAGGTCTCATGGTGATGGAATGCCATGACAATCAAAATAAATTTGATTGTCATGTCATTCCATCACCTTGAGACCACATTTCTTTGAGGCATCTTTTCAAATAGTTCATTGCCTTGTCTATGGATTGTCATGGCATTCCATCACCACATTTATTTGATGCATTTTTTCAAATCGTTCACTGCCTTGTCTATGCCATTGCTTACTATTATGCTTTTGATATATTTTTTTCCAACCATCCATACCTTGTTCAAAGGAACTTTTTTAGGCTTTTAGCCATAGCAACAAGGTAGTGAACTGTTTTACAAGATGCTTTGGTAGACATGTATGAAAAATATGGTAACATAGACAAGGTAGTGAACTATTTGAAAAAATACCTCAAAGAAATCTGGTCTCATAGAATTCCATGATAAGAAAATGCAATTGGCAGCTGCTCCTAGTTATTAGTTATGCAATGTGAAGTAATTACATAACTACTTAGGTTGAATTTGTAGAAACTATATTGTAATTGAAAATTTGTCATCTATTAGCATCTAGTTATTAGATATGCAATGTGAAGTAATGCTTTGAATTTGAAAGATCTACAATGCAATGTAATCAACGATTTGAATATAAACTACAAAAATCTATTTTTTACAATTCATTAGTTAAAATATTTATTTTATTTTCTCTCTATATACTATGGAAATACCTTTCAATTTCAAAAATAGTTTTTATCTCTTGTTCTATAATTTTTTATGTTTTATTAAATATGTTTTTTTCCCAATTTTTTCAAAAACTCTTATACTTTTGGTTTGTCTATTTTTTCCCCAAAAGATTTTTGCTACTATGCATTGGAAACATGAAGCATACACGTGAATACACACAATATATGTGAAGTATACATGTGAATAAGTGAAGCATACATGTGAATAAGTGAGGCACAAGTAATTGAAGCATTCCAAAGGATACAAACCACCAAGAATGGAGCTTATTTACATAATACACTTTAGATGGGGCTTATTGAGAAATTGATAGTAATTAATTAAGCATTAGATGTAAAAAAAATCCATGCCTAAAATATTCAAGCATACAATTTACACGATACACATGATAACATCATTCAAGAATGACAATAGCAAAATAAGATTTTCTTTAATCAAAAAGTTGTGAGGCTATACAATGCTATATATTGATAAAAGTATATACAATATATCCAAAAAAACCATATAGGCTTAGTACAAAGGAGCCATATGGACATAAAATGTCACATATATACCGATAGTACAAAAAATATGTTCCAAAATGCCACATAGGAATACAACAAATGATCCTAATACATAGGAATTTCCCTCTAGGGGAAGGAAATAGATCTCGTCCTGCCTTCAAAATTTAGCTGGATGGAGTGACTATTAGTTCTCTTTTCTTTCAAACACGCTCGCTAGTCCTCCTCTCTTCACTCTAAACCATCAACTGATACAATAAAAATTAAAGATGTTAATACACATAAATTGAATTGTGGAATGACATATAACAAAATATAATCACTTTCTACATACATATAGTCATCATGCACATTTACAACATTACCACATCCATGATCTGGAGTGACAACCACCTATAGCAACCATCAAGATAGAAATTAAACTACATAAAAGTATCATGAAAATTTTCTATAATAGACCATAAAAGAGTAAATATAATTTCAAATTGACTAATATGTTGCATACCTCTCTCAATGGATCAAAACTGGCTATTGATGCAACAACTCCATGTTCCATCATGCCACCAACATCACCAGGGCTATCTAATGTCATCAACTGCAAATGAAATAACATATCTAACATCAATATAAAGAAGTTTAGGTAATCCATTTATAACTATCATAAATGAAAGAGTAAATGGTTGGCCTCAGTTGAGACTACAATATAGTGCTTATAGATCACATAATGGTGAAAGCACTAAGTCCATTGGGATAGTCCAAACTCTTGCAAATACCAAATTTTAGTGCTCATTGAGATTTGTATTGCATATGATGATGAACTAATTTTAATGAGGGCATGATGTCAACAATAGTGATAATGCCACAATGAAGTTCACATGAATGAAGTGAGGATTACTATATTACTAGCAGCTTTCAAAGGGATAATGGAACATACGATGAATTATGATGTGTCTAGGGTTTTACTATAGCACATGAATTTTGTTGTTGAGGTGTGCAATAGTAATGGAGAAGACAACTTTGGTAAATACTGAGTGGAAGCAAATTGATTTCTTCTAATGGTGTATAGGATAAAATTTGGATGGAGGTGCTATAGCATAGACGAGATAAAGAGACAAGACCAACAAGGCATAATGGAACATATGGTGAAATAATAGAGGGCATAATGGGATGGGAGTCGAATGTGATAATGGAATATGGGATGGACTAGAATAGATTAATGGGATGGTCTAGGATGGGATAACAAAATATAGCATGGACTATTAGAGGTTAATGGGATGGGATTAGGAGGGATTAAAGGAACATAGTGTGAATTAGGGAAAGATAATGGGACAAGACCAAGGGGGGATAATGGAACATAAGGTGAAATAAGAGAGGGTAATGTGATGGGAATAGAAGGGATTAATGGAACATAGGATGGACTAGTATAGATTGATGGGATGGGATAGGATGGGATAACAAAATATAGGGTGGACAATTAGAGGTTAATGGGATGAAATTAGTAGGGATAATGCAACATAGGGTGAATTAGTAGGTGTCTAGGGTTTGACTATAGTACACAAAGTGTGAACTTGACATGTGTGTAGCAATAATAGAGAAGTGTTAGCTAGGAAGAAATGTGGATAAAGATGGTATAACATAGAATGGATAAAGGAACATAGGGGATCATGGAACATCTAGGGTGAAATAAACATGGGTACAATAAGATGGGAGTAGAAGGGCATAATGATACATAGCATGAACTAGAAGATATTAGTGGGATGGGCTAGGAGGGGATCATGGAAAATTGTGATCTGTGGAGGTCGAAGGTCCACTAGGAAACTGTTTGAAATCCAAAGCATGTTATGAGACAAACATTCAAATATAGCATTCAACTGTTCAAATGCAATAATAATATCTTTAATACTAGCTACATACTTGTGGATTCATCGTCGAGAATGAATAAGGGTCTGTAGGAATGGAGCACGTCTCATGAACAGTCTGACCTTGAAACTTCATCATATCAAAATTCCACTAATTTAGTTATTCTTAAATTTCAAAATATAATTTAATAAACAACATTAAATGAACTTATTAAATTTTACCTAAGTGTCAATGCTGAATGTATCATTCAACAAATCATTTGTGAAAGCCATCATCTATGTAGCTGATGTAGGCTATGTAGCTACATCATGAGCAATCTAGTAATCGTACCTACAAACAACACCACAATGGTGGGGTGGAGCTCGGGGCCTACACATTTCCTCCACATCAAGATCTACTAGAGGCCTCACACACTATAAAATGGTTTGGGTGAGTGAGTCAATTGACTCTAGCGTGTCCACCTCTACACTATCCTTAACAATGGAATGAATAATGACATGCTCCACCATGGTTCTGGCTAAGGTTCTTGGTGCCAATTGTGGATTACATCGTGTAACCGGTCTATCATGTGTGGAGCCCCTACCTCTACCCTGAAAGTCTAAGATGTCAAAATAGTTTGGAATTTTATTGAGGAAAAACTCACAATAGAGTTTCCTCAAAAAGTATGTGGTATATCATGGTTATTGCATAGAGGTTGGTCAAATACCATCCACCACCACTCGCAAAATTTAATTTTAATTAATTCATGGTGGCACCAATGGATGGGGAACCTCCTACATGCACGAGACAAAAGGTGCATTGGTTCTTGGGTCTGTAAATAGGGCACACAAGTCAACTTTGCTAATTTTTTTGTTTTTTGACATCTACATATGACAAACCACTAGCATAAAATTGTCTCATCTCATGCCTCTTATTTGACCAAAAATTTATTTTCTGGCTCATTACTTCTACATGAGTTACAATTGACTTCAATGATTCAACAATCCCTCTCCTATAAGGGTGGGTTTCAACATGCTTGGTTAATCTTCCAATTAATTGCTCAATGTCTCTTTTATTGTGTTCAATTTGATTTAGAATATTTTCTTGTGTTCCTTGAGGATTCCTATGAATTGATGGAGGGGTTTTAGGTTGTTCTCGTATAGGAGGCTCTTCATGAGGGGGTGATTGTGAATTCTCAATGTTTTGAGGTGGAGATTCATTCCCAGAGAATTAGAACAAAGTCTTATTATCAAAACCTATTTCAATCTGCATTCTAAATTAACTTCAAAATAAATAGAGTAAAAATGCATACCTCTTTGCAATCTTTGACCTCTTTGACGTATTGGCGACATCCTCATGAAAATTTGAAAGTAAAGGATGTAAATAATGGATGATATTTTGCGAGTGCGAGTTGCAGAACTTAAATCCTCTAATCCAAGCCGTGGCTTGAAGTGAAATGAGGGTTTGAAAGGTGCTTTTTAGTTTTATTTGACTTTTACATTTGGCGCACACCAAATGACTTCAAGTCATTTGGTATGTGCCAAATGGCCAATTTCGGCCTTTTTTTGTGAATTTTTCCAATTTGGCACCAAAATTATGTCACAGATTGGTGCACTTACCCTAATCAAAGAGAAATTTGGACCAACAACATTTCTCCCAAACCTCAGCCAAATATATAGAAAACCACAATTCACAACTGGTGAACATAACTCACACTGTACAATAAATCATAAGCCAAAAATCTGGATATAATAGCTTCCAACAATTATGATTAACATATATTAACTACACACACATAGAAGCAAATCTTGGAGTAAAAACTAAAGCAACCACTGAACACTTGCAATCTTCCTTGAATACAATTTTCTCAATATCCTCAACATATAAAACCAATAACCTACATCCATGATATTAATGACAACAACTAGTTGATAATCAATTGACCAGTTGACATTAATGACAACATCTTGCAACAAATTCTTCATACTTGCAACAATCTCCCCCTTTTTCATTGATGACAACACATGATGTGAAAAACCATCAAAGACACCATACTATATTTGAACACTCTTCTCATGATTTTTCTTTTTATTTCTTCCCCTTAGTAGATAATTTTTTTACATGATACTCTTTATCTTCCTTTTGTATTTTTTTTTAATATCTCTCTCATCCCCCCCTTTGACATCAATGGAAAAGGAAAAGGATGTTTTACATTCATCTCCCATTTGTCATTAAAAATAGAATACTCATACAATGACAACACATGACACTACCTGCTCCCCCTAAGAGGTAGCCACCAAAACATCATTATAGAAGAAAGATAGATCCATAGACCCACTAGACTGATGCATTTCCATATGCATCTAGTTCAAGAAAGGAGGGGTAATGACCCCTAACTTTTCCCGAAGATGCTCAAAAGTATCTTTTGGAAGATCCTTCATAAATATATTAGCAATTTAATCCTCTGTAGGGACATACTCAGGATTTACTTCATTCTCCACAACCTTCTCTCTCAAGAAATGATATCTGATAGATATATGCTTTTTCCTCAAGTGCATCACTAGATTCTTTGAAATGTTAATTGTACTTGTGTTATCACAAAAGATATAAATAGGATCATTATACACAACTATGATATCTTTCAATGTTTGTTTCATCCATAGAACTTGTGTACAACAAGATGTAACAAGAATATACTCAACTTCAATAGTAGATAAGGAAACTAAATCTTTATTTTTAGTCAACCATTGCCACCAATCTGCAACAAGGAAAGAATGAACCACCACTTGTACTTTTTCTATCATCTACACATCCAACCCAATCTACATCTGTATAAGCACTTAGTTTAAAATCAGTATCTCTAGGATACCACAAGCCATCATCCAGAGTGCCATTCAAATATCTGAATATTATTTTAACAACAAAAACATTTGTTTCCTTAGGATCTTCTTGAAATCTAGCCACAAGACAAACAACATACATAATATCTAGTTTAGTAGTAGTTAAATACAACAATCCACAAATCATAGATCTCTACTTTCTCTGATCAGTCTTAGGTGAATCATCATCTTTACCTAATTTGCAACTAGTCACCATAGGAGTGCATATGAGTTTGGAACCATCCATCCCAAACTTCTTCAACATCTCTCTCACATACTTAAACTATGAAATAAAGATTCCTTTCTCTGTTTGATTAATTTGCAACCCAAGAAATAAATTCATCTCTCCAAACATAGATAGTTCAAATTATTTTTGCATTTCCTCCAAAAATAATGTCATCAAAATATATAACCACAATAAAGATTTTTCCATTTTCAAATTTAAAGTATAGGTTACTATTTGTCGTACCTTTGTTGAAACCTTGTTGAATCAAGTACCTATCTAACCTTGCTTACCAAGCTCTAGGAGCTTGCTTCAATCCATATAAAGCTTTATTCAATTTTCATACCATATTCGGTTGATCTGATAACTAAAATACTTCTGGTTGTTCCATGTAGACCTCTTTTTTCTAGCTCACCATTCAAAAATATAGACTTGACATCCATCTGATCGACTTTGAAATCTCTATGAGCAACAAACACTAAGAAAAATTTGATAGCTTCATTTCTTTCCACTAAAGAAAAAGTATCCTTAAAATCTATGCCTTCTACTTGTGAGTAACCCTTACACACAAGCCTTGCTTTATTTTTTACCACTTCTTCATTCCCATTCAACTTATTCTTGATATCCATTTTGATCCAGTAATGTTTTTGTCTACCAGTCTTGGCACCGATTCCCAAGTTTGATTCTTCTTAATATACGTAAGTTTTTCCTTCATAGCTTTCATCCAATGCTCATCTTTACATGCTTCACTTACAATATTCAGTTCAATCTCAGAAAGTAAACACATATTTACTTCACCAGTAGTAGATCTGCTTCATGTCAATACTCCTTTTGTCTTTTCTCCAATGATCTGATTTTCTAAATGATTCTTCCACACATATCTAGGTATCTTAGGTGACACTACAAGAGCTTCTTCTTCTTTTTCTTCATCTTCATTTTACTTATTTTGCTCATCCTCCTCCCATTCTTCAACAATTTCTTCAATCCATATGCAATTAGGTTCATCAGATACATATCCATCAACATCAGTTAAATTCTGGTAAACTTTCCTCATTAATCATTGATCTAGTAGCCTCTTGAATTGTTTTGTTCTTCCTTTCAACAACTCCATTTTGCTGAGGAGTTCTTAGAGTAGATAACTATATTTTAATTTTATGCACTTCATAAAACATATTAAACTCATGGGAAGTGAATTCACTACCTCTATCAGACCTTAAGAATTTTATCCTCTAATTTACTTAATTTTCAACCATAGCTTTGAATGTATTGAATCTATCTAATACATTTGATTTCTCTCTAAGAAACGTAACCCGTGCATATCTAGAATAATCATAAATCAAAAGCATAAAGTACCTTTCACCTTATAGACTTCTCACTATTGTAGGACCACATAGATCTGTATGAATTAAATCTAGTAATCTAGTAATAGATTGTTCCTTTGATTTGTAATGGCTTCTTGCTTTCTTTCCAAACTAATAATTCCTTAAAATAGCATTAACAAACTTTGTAATCCTTGGTAAATATCTCATGGCCCGAACTAAACTAATCCTCACCTAGGTTATCAAAATTCATATGAAATATTCTCTGATTCCACAACCAACTATTATTAATATGAGTCATAAAGCATTATCCATCAACACCCTTAAGTTGATAGATATTTCCTTTAGATTTATTTCCTACAACAATCATTGTTTCAAATCCTTTCCTGATCTCATATATTTCATCATCAAATACAAGATTATATCCTTTACTACACATTTTTCCAACACTCAAGAGATTATGCCTTAAACCTTAACATAATAGACATCATCAATAATATTCTTTCCATCAAAATTTACTGAACCTATCCAACAAATTTTAGTGTTGTCATTGATGTCAACAAAATGGCAACAATGTGGGAAGCTTGTTTGGTATACCAGTAGCTGATCTCTACAAAAAGTGTTCTTTACTAATAACCTTGTGCGTTGGTTTTTTTGGCACCTTCAAATTTTTAAATTTGAAGTGCCCATATTGAAAAATTTTCGTTTGCACACTCAGAAGTGCCCCTGAAAAAATCTACCCAAGTGACCTACTTTAGAGGGTCACAATTCGAAGCCAATTGATTTTCATGAAAAACCCCTTTGTGAACACAATCATGTGATATATGTAAATGTACATGTCAGTTTTCAGCTTCCCATGATGAGTTTTGACAGTGTTTTGAAAAGAAAAACTAGAGAGTTTTCGCGCTATTTTGTTGTTTGCAAACTCCCTAGCCTACGAGGTGGCCTCCTATTTGAGTTGATATTTTGCAACTGGATGATCATCATGTCAAATGAATTTTTTCTCTCCATTCTCCTCACATTAATGTACTCCCTAGTTCGATTTTAGAGTCTCATGATTAGATTTTATATTTTTACTAGGTCAAAAGCAAATGCAGTTTGTTTAGTTTTTGCATCTGCATTTTCATAATGTTTCAAGAAGGTCAAGTTTGACCCTTAATATCTAGTGAAGAATGATGATTCAAGGAAATCCCTCTTGCACACATACGCAGCATGCCCAAATGACCTAGTGTGTCTAGTGGAAAATTCCTAGGAGGTGATTTGAGATGTTTTCAAAGAGGTGACTTGGTGTGCTCAAGTTGGTTTCTGATGGGTGAAATTGTAGAAAAGATTGAGTGAGGCACTTTGGTATTTCATATTTTTCACTTTAGAATTTTTTTTGCCATGTCATTTGTTGCAGTAAATTCTTGGGTCAAATATCTACATGCTTGCTCTGTTTTGTGCCTCTTGGATGAGCTTTGATGGGTTAGCTAATCCTTTTCTGAAAGCAATATGGCCAAAATTGGTGTTCCAAAAAGTTTCAAAATTTGAAAATCTAAGGACAACCCATTTCTTTTTTTGGTCTAAAACCTCTAGAGCTCCATTTTCATCAAAAGCAAAGGTCATATGATGTTTTATTTTAATGCAATTCGGGTGTGGCGAATACATCCCGGGGGCTAGTTAACAAAGGAGGTACTGGATTTTTGATGGTTGGGAAAAGTTTTAGAAAATGGGTTTTCTCTAAATAATTTATTATGGCTGCATGCAAAAAATATCAGCTCTAGGGGTCACCGTTTGTGTGCAGTGAATTTTCTCCATTTGGCCTATAGGCATAATTAAAATTTGCATTTTTTCTAAAGTTTCAAATGCTTATGTTTAAAATATTTTTGAATATTTTAAACATTATGCAAATACGAAAAAATGAATTTAGAGCACAACTTCAAATGTTTTTTATCCAAGCAAGTTTAATTCTTGCTTCTGATTGGCTAAGACACGGCTTTCATGGCTTTCATAGTTGCATGACCATTTCCTCACCCATTGCCAATTCTAAATGAAATTGGAGGAAATTAGAGATGCAATGTTTTCCAGCAATGAGTCTTCATTTGGGAATGTTAATTAAAGCTCTGAATCAAATGATAGGTTTTAGTAAATTTTCAAAGTTCTCCCATACGCATCGTGTGTCGTGGTTTTGAGTCCACAGTGAAGAAACACATTAGCGATGAGCGATGGTTGTTGTTTCCATTGTGCATCGCTATTTGAAGTCACCGTTTCCATAATGTATCAGCGATGTAGTGATGTTTAATTTCCCATCACTAATTTCATTTTATTTTCTCTAGCTGCATCCACGATGTGTGATGGTCTCTCCAACAAAGTTTATGCAAAGCAACGACCTGTGAACTGTGGAAATATTTAATGAAGATTTTAAATGGTGGAGAAATAATGTGAGGAGGTAAAGAATTTTTTTGCATCCCGATGGAAAAATTTAAGGCCTCCAGATGTAAAATATGAAAAATTTCTTGCTGCATCAGTAAAATGTGAAATAAAATGGTGAATGCACAACCAAATAAAGAAAGATGGAGTTGTATTTTGAATGCTACAAACATTTTCTTATTGCTGATAAATTTCATAAAGAAGCTACTGAACTTGGAGAAAGAAGGATTTAGGTGGGGAAGAGAGATTTCACCCATCGCTGATTTTTTATTCATCTTCCTGGTGCATCCACGATGGAGCAATGACTTCACTCATCAATGTTCTTAAACCACTTTTCCGTGACGTATTTGCGATGAGCGAAGTTACCTTATTCTTATCATGCATCATTAATAAAGATTAGCTTTTCTAAATAAATTAGAGATGAGCAATGAAAATATTTCCAAAGTTTGAGTGAACATGGTGGGCCTGTGGCAGAGTTCAAAGTTGTTATTTAATCATTTTAAAAAGTGAAAAGGTGGGTGCACGGGTAAATATGTATTTGCCTGATAAGTGATTTTTTAAATCTTTCAAGAGAACTTGTGCATTATTTCATCGCCATTATATTTCTCATTTCTCATTTTCTATTGGAGATGTGCGATGGAGGCTTTGTGTGAGATGGTGGTGGGGCCCAAAATTCATTTTTAACATTATCATTTGATAATGTTTTAAAGGTGAGTGAAAATTGAAAATGTGAAAAGTAGGTGAATGGCGTGCTACAACCCTTTTAAGTTTTAAAATCTTCATAAATATTTTAAATCAAAAACTTGTATTGCTAAGCATTTAATTTGAAAATTCACGAGTAAAATATTATATTTTCCTGAGAAAGTTTTAGAAGGCCTCCACTTTTTAAATAAATTTGAGAAATATTATTCTTTGCTGAAAGAGAATGAAATGTATAGGTAGGGTAAAATGAAGGTTTTTTCACCATGAAAGTAAAAAGATTTGAGCCGCAGATGAAGCAAGTGGTGAATATGTAGATGAAATAATTTTTCTATTGCAAAGTGAAAGTGCAAGGGTTTTTTACAACAAATAGAGAGGAGGTGATGTATTTTGGAAGTAAAGGCATTTTCAATGTGGGTAAAAGGCTGAATGGAGAGAATGATGAGTTTTTTCGATAAGGGAATATTTTTAGTTGCAGGGAAAGTGAAGGATGAGGTGTGAATATGAGAGTAGGTTGAAGATTCTTCAACAAGCAAAGGCAGTTATTGATCTATGGGCCTGAATGTGCTAGATGTTATTGGGAGATCTCCATTTAGAGTTTTTGCACTTACCTTAAGTGCAATGTTTTTATTTCTGAGAGTGGTTGCTCATTCTTTTTTGTCTCATGAGAACACTTTTGTAAAAAGTCTGAAATGTATAGTGTTTTGTTTTAGGTGTCTGAAGTTTTCTGAGTTATTATAATGAAGAACTTATCCATAGCAATGTTATATTTGCAAGTAAATGATCATATATTCTGAGTTAGTTGTATCCATTGTACATAATGCATAGATTATGAATAAAAGAAATCAAGGGTTTTATGATATTTTTCTAGTTTTACCTTGAATGTTTGTTCTGTGTTGTTACTTTCTTTCAAAGAATGGATTAAATTGTAGGAACATAAACAGAGGTTTGTGCAACTATATGCTTGGATTGATAAAGTATGATTAGTTTGGTTTCTAGTATCAATGGTGCAATGCATCATATGATAGGCATAACTATGACAGAATAAAAGTTGCAATGAGTTTTAAGTTTCATGGTTTAGGTGACTCCACCTTGGAATATGTCACTAGTCTCTTGATGTTACAGTTTTCTGAGATTGTTTTGTGAGTAGCTACATCTTTTAAATAAAATTAATTATAAATATTTGTATCTTTGTGTGTTGAGTTTTAATGAATCATATTTCTCATGTTTAGTGTGTACACTGCCATAAGGTCAGCCATACCTTCAGGGTATTGTGTCTGCTAAGCATATAAAGGAGATTTATCTGTTCACTGTGTGTTTGATACTGTGGCACACAAGTATCTAAAAGCACACTGTTGGGATCACCCTCCCAGGTTTAAAAGAGCCTAAAGTGCAGGGGAGAGAGGTTTTATTTCAATCTCCTATTTGTTGGAAAAAACTCTCCTTAAATCTGACAATAAGGCCTAGTAACCCTTTAGGATTCAAGTTGATAGCAGATTTGAGTACCAATAGGTTTTTAAGTTCATAATTCCCTACAAGAAGAGATATGACTCTGCTCTCTTAATATCATTATTATGACTCATTCATTTAGCTATATTCAGAATATTGGGAAGTTTTGCGTTGTGTACAAAATATTATCAATGATAGATTTTAACTTTATACACTATAGTTGTCTCTCAATTTAACTTTCCACCTTGCTAAAGTGTTGTGAAGTGTTGTAACACACTTTCACACATTTCTAAGGTTTTGTTAATTAACTAAACCTAATAAAAAAATTTAACCTTAATCCTTGATTATTTAAAGTGTTGTAAAGTGGTGTGACACACTTTTACACTTTTCTAGGGTTGTCATTAATAACTGGGCTACTTTATGCTTTAACTAGACCTATTTTGCATCCACAAGACTTATTTAATGCATCTTTTCAAGGATTATCCTGACACAAATCATTACCCAATCATAATTCAGGTGTTTTAGGTAAAATGGCCCTAGATTTAGTGATCTTGGAATCATTATCCACCTTGGTCGAATGAGTCCCACCTAGGTTTTTGGGTCTCCAACCCGGTTTCACACATTTCTAAGCATTTATAAATTTGGTCCCATACATTATTCCTGATGGGACTCATTTTCCACCTTGGGAAAATGAGTCCCATGTGGCCCAAATTCAAAATTAATTCAAAATTTTGGTGGGATTCTATCCTCCTAGATCTAGTGTTAGCTTGTAGTGTTGTAATTTTGAGAATTCTTCCATAATTAAGTATAAATACAAGTCTATTTCATGTTTTTTACACCTATCATGTTGAATGAGCATTCTTATAGCAATTTTGAGTTCACAAGAGAATTCAAGCATTCACAATAGCATTAAAGAGTCTTCAAGAGCTAATGATCAAGCATTTTAGAGCATCATTTAAGGATCAATCATCAAGTCAAGGACTTCATGCATCATGTTTTTTTTTTATCTAACAATTGTGATGTAGGGTTTCATGATTCAAGCTAGCATTTCATTCGATATATATCACCTTCAAGCAAGATTCAAGATCTACATCCATTGGATCCATCTCATACATGTTTGTAGCATCCTATTACTAGGGTTTGGTGAGTTGCAACATCATATTTTGTTCATTCATCATTCTCCATTCCTATTTCATTCTATTTCAAGGTTTGATTACTAAAATGGGGTTTGACCAAGGAAAACCCATATCCACTAAAAAAACAACATTGTTCCCTCTTTAGTGTGTGATTTGCAGGTTTAGATTAAAGAAAAATTGAAGAGAAAGATTGGAGAAAGTTGTGAAAGTGCATATAAGTTGGAAAAGTTGTCATCAAGCATTAGAGAACATTGGAGAGCACCTGTAGGTTGATTTATAGAGATTCAAATCCAAAAACTTGCATAAGAAAATTGAGTAGAATGAGAAGAGCATATTCAAACCTTGAAGTTCCAAAAAACCCTACTTGGACTGATTCACCACTTCTGGTGAATAAGTTCCAATTTTGGTAAAAAAATAGGTTTTTGTAGATCTAGATATCGATTTGGTAGATTCCTATTCGCTCACAAAAGCCCAGATTCTATACTGATTCACCCAGCTTGGTGAATGAATCTCAATCAACATTAAAGGTAGAAATTATAATGCTTCAAATCTCTTTCCAACCATCTCCATATTTCTAGGTGCATACATTACTTTCTATAGTTTTTTGTGTTGTTTCATTTACATTTCTAGGTCATTTAGTTAAGGCTTGCATTGAATTAGGTTTTAGTGTTACAACTTTCATTTTATTTTGTCTTTCCAAGTTCCTACTTGGTGGTGAACCCCTAATTATCTTACAGTCAACCCCTAGGACAACCCTCTTGCAATATCTCTTTATCCTTTGCATTAAGATCTTAAGGGTTTTTTCGTGAGTGAAAGTGATTGAAGATTGTCATTCTTGTTGCTAAACCCTAGAAAAGCCCAAAAATTTTCTTCATTTCATTTTGGTGAACCTAAAAAATTTATTTCCAAATTAATGTCAACATTTTGGATCCTCACCTTCAAAAAATGTTCATAGAGAATTTGCAAACCAAGATACTAGACAAGCTTACCATGATGAAATTTCCCTCCTTTATGCACTTGTGTACTAAGCTTTGTGATTATCAAAATTCGGTAAGTAGTCAAGATACAAATTCCACCTCTAGCCGTATTGAGAGTTCTAAGTCCGCAAATCAAAAAAATTCCTAACCTTTTAGAAAATAAAATAAAGATTCCTTCAATTTAATCCCCTTGAACAAAAAACTCAAAATTTCAATAACCAAGTAGTTGTTGTTAAGGTCACAATACCCTTTAGCTATGGGCACTTGAAAATACAATTCACTCCCTTACTTGATACCCTTCTTAACACAATGTGCCAAATTTTAGAACAAAAAATAATTACCTTGCCTCTCGTTAAAACACCTAATCCTAATAAGCCTTTACCCCCAAAATTTAGATCAAATGCTTACATTGCTATGAAACATTGTAAGCATCTTAAACATCTTGTGCAAGACCTCATTGATTCTGGTCGTCTTTCCATTGGAGGTGTTAATGATCAAGGAAATAAGTTCATTGCCCCTCCCAACCAAAACTTACAAATTTTTACCAACCCTATGTCAAAACATAATATTTCAATTATCAAAGCTAGTGAAACTACAAAGAATGATGTAATGAATGTTGACACATGTTGATGGGTTTTTTTGCACACTTTCTCAACACAGGAAATGTGTATACGCATTACCTCTCTTGAAAGGAGACTTCCAACAACAAGTTGCTGAAAATCACCCCAAGGTCTCTCGGGTGTCAGGTCTTGACTTGCATGGAATTCCTTAGTTGATGTTTGATGTGATTTTTTGGTAATCATAGGGAAGACTTACATAGCTGGATGAAAGGTGGATCTTAAAATCTAAAATTTTTGAGATGGAAGTTAAGGTGCACTTTACTATAGGTTTGAACAGCAATCTAAAACTTCAATGTTTTCCTTAAGTTTTAGCTTTACAATGTGCAATGAACCTTAACACATGTTGTCTCTAAAAAAAAGGAAAAGTGCAGGGAAGAGAGAAGGTTCCTAGATCTGTAACTAATGATGAACAGTGATCATGGAGGTTCTACTATGGACAACTTCCTTCAAACAAGATTCCACTTAACCAAGAAACCTACAGTATCATGAAATTTGTGCTATCTTCAAAGGTATACAAATATTTTATCATTCATTCACCACATACATGCATAAATAAAGATAAAAGTTTAAAAGAAGCTTCAGGTTTCAGCCCAGACTAACTTACAAGACCATTTACCAGCAACAAATAGCAAAAAGTATGGACTGGAAAGCATCAACACAACAAAAATTTCTACAATCATGGAATAGAATTACCAAAATCTATCTAAGCAATTTAAAGTTAACTAGAATAGCAGTGTAAATCTAAATAGAGAATCTAACAATGGGAGATTGAATCATGAAACATGTGAAGAACTTAGAAAATGCACCAAGTCAATGTATTTTCATTAGAAATTTTTGCAGCATGTCTTTACAACAACTCAACTCTCTCTTGAAAATGAGAGGAGACCCCCTATTTATAGTGCCCAAAAAGTAGAACGAATGGCCAAGATATAATCTTATTGTGTGGCCAAGATTCACTAAAAACTAGGGTTCTACCTACCTCCCAATATATTACAATTTAAAATACAACTTTGTCTTCATCCTTATTTTGTCCTCTAATGATGGCAATGTAGCATCTTGTCTTATTGTTGATTGCCCTTTTGGCTATAGCTATTCCTTTAAATTCTCTTCACTGATAATAGGGTTTCCTTCCTATTTCATCAAAGTTGCATACTCCATGAACTTCAAAATTACCGGTTGGAATTTGTTGACCTCTATGACCTCGGACCACAATACTTGATAACTCCACTCCTTAGAGTTGTCCTCAAGCCTTTTCTAGTCTTCATCATACTTAGCAGCATGGTCCCGGAACAACTCTAACTAGGCGAAGGCTCGAGCAGAAAAACTCATGAAATCGGTGGTTATTTCGTCTGACATCCCATCCTCCATCTTTTTCTAGAAATGGGGCCTAACTTTATCTGGGTCCATTTGTACGATGGGCATCTCATAGCTTGTCATTAACTTCAAGTATCAGATGCAATCTGCCCTAATCTCTTTGACTCACTCAATATCCAGATCTACTTTATCAATCACCTGCCCCAATCTTTCTTTTTGGTTCTCAAAGTCTCACCTCCAAACATCCACGAGCCAATGATCATCTCTCTTGAGTGCAGGCTCCTTTTCCCATGTGGTACTTGATAGCTGGAGGATAGCCTTGATCTTTGGGTAGGTGGATTCATATGTCACAAGGAAGTCAGTGAAGATTTTCTTCGTGCTTTCTAAAGACTATTGCAAGTCTAGGAACTTGTTGGTTGTTCGAACAGCCCGGTTGATACCCATATTTCTGACGTATAGAACCTGTCAAAACCAAATTTTTGTGGTTTTGTCCAAATTCTTTCTCTTTTCTAGCTTATCAATTTGTTGCTTGGACATCAGTTTGGGGGAGCCGTGGATGTGGTAGGAATTTCTTTTGTTGAGGACCATTGTTGAATGTATGTCATCAAATCAGCTACCTATGCTTTAAGCTTCTCCTTTGAAACTTTATCTTGCTGTATCAAATGCACTACCATGGAAACAAATTCCTCGATGTGCTACACCTTCTTCTCTCTAGTAGTTTTTCCTAAGTCAATGGCAAATATATTATAGCTTACCCCTTCTTTTCCCACCACTAGCATTGCTATTTGCACAGTTCGGGATCTAGAAGCGTCCATCGTTACCTTAGATCTGATTTTAGGCTTCTTCTCTTTTCTGGTTGTGATTTGCACTCAGGATAAGATAGCCTCCAGTCTTGCTCTTGGATCCTTTGGGGTCAGAGTTTTCTTTTCAAGTTTCCTCTCCAGCCATTCGAGCATAGTAGAATTTTCCTTGGGTGATTCACGATCACCCTCACCTTCCTTTGGATTTCTATTTTTTTACCTACGGGAGCCCTTTCTTCCATTTAGTGTTGTCTCCTTCTTCCTCATCGGAGTCTTGGATGAAAAAAGGGTGCTTGATGGGAAGCTTAGTAGGTAATTTCTCCTGAGGACTTTCTTCTTTCTCAGCTTCCTCCCCTTTCTTTTCTTCATCTTGTTCACCCTTACGCTCATGCTCCTCGGGTTGCTCAATCTCGAGACTTTTTTCGGCTAGAACCTCACCCTCAGGTTTGTCTTCTTCCACATTTTCTTCTTCTCTATAAGGAGGCCATACATTCTCCTGTTGTTCCCCTATAGCGAGTTCTACATTTTCTGCTGCCTTGTCACCTTCTTGACTTTCTTCTCCGAGAGGTGACCTTTCTGCCTCTTCTTTATCGTTCCTCAATTGTCAGGAAATTTCCTCCTTGAAATCATCATCAAAGGTTTGTACAATAGTTCTACCACCTATACCCTCCTCTTCGTCTCCACTTTCGGAAAACCTTGTTTCTTCTTCTTCATGGACCACCTTGTCAATTTGCTGGTGTTCATACTCTGGGTGTTCGTGGTACTCATCGACTTCTTCCTCCACTTCCTTTGAAGTCTCCAACTCCCGCTTTTCCCATTCTTCTGAGATTAGAATCATGGCCTACATTGCTAGTGGTCTCGTTGGAGTTTGTGAGGGCATATTGTTGGCGAGGACCTGCGCTAAGGAAGCTTGGATGGTTGGATCCAAAAATATTTGGGAAATCTCGGAGGGGACATTATGCATATGCCTCTAGAAATGTGAGTGCGGGCATTGGTGTTGTTACTGCTACCAATAGAAGCGATGTAGTGGGCGACATGGAGGTGGAGGAAAGTGGAGAAGTTATAGCGGAGGAGTCAACCATTATTATAGGCCCAACTAGTGGAGAGGAAAAAAAATGGACCAAGATGTGCACTACAAGTGGGGATGTGGCAACCATGGTCTGGGAAATAGATGGGAGGGTGGAAAAAATAGGGAAAGTTGGAGGAGGTTTTTGCTAATCTGTTTTCCCTTCCTCACCCTCTTGAAGGGGATCCTCTTGAACTGTTGGTTTCCCCATGACACCTCCCATCCGTTTGGGCCTTTTAGAGGGTGAACCTCCTGAATCTTTTCTAGAATAAACCTTTGGATCTGGTGACTGCTCCACCTCAATCCCTTTCCTCTTCTTCGATCTTGTGAGAGGAGGAGACATGGATGTCCCTCTTGTTGAAGTTGTGGCAACTACATCTTCCATAGCACTAGGCTCACTTTTGAGTCCCTCATATGTGAGGACAACCCCTTGTTGCTTCAATTAGGATACTTGTCCATTAACCCATTCTTTGGTATGAGCCACGATTGGTTGGGTTATAATGTCGAGGTCATCGACCTCCTGATCATCCCAATCTATTGCTGGTAGTGGCAAGTTAGTGACTGTGTTATACCTAGGATCCGTGATGGTGTTTTCATCCTCTTCAACTTGATCAGGTATGGGGAACAATTGTATTCTTTTTACGAAGTACGTGGTCATTTTCATGTAGTGACTTGCGCGCACCTCCTTGTCATCCTAGAAATCTACCCAGAAGTCTTCGATGTGATGCAAATGGGTGTATCCTAGTCCTAATTCCTTCCTTACATGCCCATACGGGTCCATCCACGGGTGAGTAGTGTGTAAGGAAAAATGATACTCTGCTAATTCCTTCTCATAATTCTTAGTGCACTGGGAGGTTTGTAATTTATACATCCCTTGGCCGAAGGCTAAGGGATAAGGGATCCCTGCCAAATGTCTACTATTGAGGACTGAATGCACATGCTACAACTATCGAGAGAGCTCTAGCAGTATGATCTGGTCCTTAGGGTACTAGGGCAGCTTATTCGGCCTCTCTGTAAAACCTTGGGCACGAATATATGTGAACTTGGGGTATTGTATAAATAAGAAGGTGTATTGCTTCAAGAATGGCTGAGCACTATGAGAGACCCTTATTTCAAAATCCCCCCAAGTAGCCTGGTGATGTGACTGATGAAGGCGTCATTCACCCTGCCATACTCTTTCTTGAAGTTCATGAACTGGAGCTGGGGATATCTATCATAGACCTTCAACACACGATCTAGTTCCTCATCAAGTTCCATGAACAATCCACTGTATTGCCTCCACTTGGTCAGTGAGTACACTAGATAGGAGGTCATCTAGAACTTGGAGGTCTTCTTTACATTCATCAACTACTCGTGGAAGTAGTCGCTTTTTATGCCTCCCCAGTAGAATGAGGCTTTTGTGGTGACATACTCATCCCCATAGAGGATCTTCTCTATGAAATATACCATCCACTCCTAAAAATAGGTAGTATTGGGGAGGCCCATCACCCTGCTCAACATGGTGACCAAGTCATGGTAGTCCTCATAGAAGTCACTGCGGAAGAGTTCTTGAGGAACCTTTGCAGCGCTGCCCCTTTTCTCTTTAAGCCAGTATTGGTTTATTAGTTTCTTGTAGCCCATCAGGTCTTCATCCCATGTTGCTTTATACTCTGCTATGGTGTGAGTCTCCATCTCCCCAAAGGTGGGGATGTGAAAGGTCTTCATAATCGCCTCACTTGACATGTCAACAAGGATGTTTCTATCTTTGTCAACAATTGTTCATGTTTGTGGTTGATATGCCTGTTTGCAAGCCATGACCAATTCGGGGGCTATGAGGAATGAAGGGAAGCCTGCAACTTTAGCAATTCCACTTTGTGTGATCAGTCTGACAGTATCAGTCTTAGGGTGGATTCAGACCCTTTGCTTGAATTCTTCAATATCGACATGGCCGATATTGGTATCTATGATTTCTTTCCAATCTGTGATAATCTTCGAATGCAAGGGATCTCCCTAGAACTAGTACTTCATTTTTTCTTTATCCTCCTTTCCATGAGGAACCTTTCCTACCTTTTTCCCTTTGTCCTTTTTTGTAGTTGCCCCCGAGGGTCCTGCACCTGATTCCATAAATCCTACATGTAAGGGGATAATGAGCACAACTGATCACAAAAGCAAGAACATTAGTCGAAATCCCATGGACAAAATCCAATTAGACAATATATCATTCATGAAATCAAAATTTTACTTCCAGATGTCATTAGTCATTTATTGGAGGGATTTTGGACAAACCAGGCTAGGAGGGCTGGACTTCCCTAGCAAAAATATTGTTTTGAAGGGTGAATAGGGTAGGGCAATCCATGCGATTTCTCTCAACTTCATATTTTGATGGTTTGAAAGGCTCATGCAAGAGAAGGCTGAATTTGAGCATGTGGGTCAAGATTGGTTTTCAAATTGAAGGTCATTTGGATCACTTTTGGAGCATCTAGAGACACAAGGACGAAAAGTTGTCAAGGCTTCGCTGTTTGGAATGGCCAAAAGGAAATAGAATCCTGGGGTCAAATTTTTGAGGTCTGGGACCCAAGAGGTCAAAGGACGGCCACTGTAATTTTAAACTTCAAAGGAATCAGGCTTGAAGGGGTGGGAAACCGTCAGTGTTTCTCCATTTAGAACAGCGGTCGTGGCACAAAAATCCGGTGGGAGCGGCCCGGTAGACCGGACCCAACATTGAGCTTGGCCACTAGGTTTCTCTTAAGTTTCTTTTGGCAATCTGGAGGGTGGGTCTTGGAGGTCAGAAATATGGACCTACTTCTCCCTTTCGAGTAGGCTAAAATGGGACAAAATCCCAGTGGGAAGAGCCCGGCGAGGGAAAAGATGCCAAGATTCGCTTTCTATTGTCTTTGTGGAAACTGGAGGGTTGGGACCCAGGAGCTAGGAAGACGTTGCCATACAGCTGTTCAAAATGGTGAAGATGCAAGGGAAGTCCATGGATGAAACTCCATGGACTAAGGACCGTGGACATGATGGAACAATTAACTTATGCATTTAATCTTGAATTGAAATAGGAAAAGCGGACCCTCTAGCACAGGAAGACAAGGAAGAAACGTTGTTAGAATGGTGGAAATGTCATGGATTCTAGGGGACAGAGTCCTATGGGAGCGGGCCCAGGAAGCCAAAACGGAGGTAGGACTTCAAGTTTTCCAAGTTTTAAGCCTAGCAGAAATGTGTTGACGGAGGTCTGAGGTTGTGGGCCCGGGAGGCAGTCCTGTCATTTGGTCAGATTGTTGTCCATTTGCTAAGTTTAACAGCGATGAGCCGGTGTGGGCCTGGAGGGCGTGAATTCCCTATGTGAAGAATGACGACAACAAAGCCGAGTTCTGATTTGATCTTAGAAGATGTTTTGGGGGGGGTTTCTTAGAATTTGAACACATGGGTTTTTTAGATGTTGTCATGTTTAACCTAATTAAAGAATTTTTAGCCCATTTTGGTCATTATTTTAAGCACAAAATCATGAAAACCTCATGGGAGGGCAGATGGAAAACCTACCTCAGAAGTCTAGTGAAAGAAGTTGTCGAATCCGCTAATAATCGGCAAACGGAGGTAATGGGTGTGAAGGTGGTGGGTGACAAAGGCACTAGGCTCCTCAAAATATTGTTGACTTCCTCTAGCTAACCTGACATGCGAAAATGATAGGTCGCTCGCCAGATATTTATACCTAGATTAGCATTTAATACACCCATTTAATGCCCATACAGACAATAGGAGGGTTGGTGGGTTTAAATATCAAATGGCGGTGGGAGGCTCGGGGTTCAGAGGATGGAGCACCACCACAATTTGGCCATCGAAAATGGTGAAGACAACATGGAGTTTCGGGGATGGAAGTCTGGAAGGATAGGCCCAGGAGGCATAAAAGTAGTCCAATTTATTTGCAAGTAAAAATGGGTTGGAAAGGAAGGAGCTAGGTCTCAGGGCTCGGGAAGGTGGAAGCCTTCCACTGTTTTGAACGGTGAAAGCTTGGAGGAAACCCAACTAGGGAAACCTGACGAGGTGGGCCCGCCAGGCCTAAAGGCCGCTGGCATAAGTAAACAGCCAAGGAGAGTCTGCAAGGATCCAGGACTTAACAAAATTGGAGGGGATGAAACATGGTCAACTCAAGATGAGACTTTGGAGGTACACTGACCATTTAGGACACCAAAATGGGGCACACAAAATGAAGCAGTGACAAAATGTCCTAGCAAGATGAAAGAAAATAGGGTCCCCATTATAAACAGGGCATATGTGATGAGGGCACAACAACATGAATTATCATAACATAGATACAATTTAATAAAATTCTATAGATAATGATCAACAAGAACAAAATCCTTTCGCTGGTTTAGTTCCATTGGTTGAAACTCAACATCATGAGGGTCAGACTAAAAATCCTTTTGGCATTGTTTTCTCTTCTAAGGATATACTTAAACATGCACTCGATGGATCTCTTTACATAGCTAATTGTATCTATGATAAGCCCAGTTATGGGATATTAATAGATCCTATCTATGGAGAGAATGTGATCATCAAGGAATTACTACTTTTTCATGAACTCTATAAATATATATACGATAAAAAAAAAGTATGGATCAAGATGCATAATGGTTTCACTTGCCCTACGATAGGATCAATCACCTTACCATTACAAATAGGACCAAAAACATTAGATATCTCATTCTCCATTATCCCATAGTTGGACCAATATCATGTGAAGCTAGGCTATCCATGGCTTTGCTCCACAAATGCAGTTCCTTTAGTTGTGGATAAATTCTTAAAGTTTCCCTTTAACAATGAAGTTTTCACCATCCATCATAGTGGCTTTAACTTGTCCTCGAAAGGAAACTTTTCTTTAGATTTATTTTGGCTTGATCCTATAGAACCTATAAAACCATGAGAAGACTTATTTTTCATTTCCTATCAAAAGCTCAAGGCAAAGAAAATAGCAGAATTATCCCTCTGAAACATGTCTCCATCTGAACCTACCATCCTTGACAAAACCATGATTGAGCCTAAAGAAATTCCAACTAACCAAGACCAACCTAAGACCAAACCTTTACCCACTTCCTACAAAACACCAAGAGACAATGAAAACAAACCTATCATGCCTCCTAGAATAAAACAACTTTACAAAGTCAAAGAGAAGGTGGTTGAACAATCTCCTATGGTTCCTTTTATTCCTCCCCTTAGGGAAGAAAAAAAACCTATGGTTGATCAACCTGCTCCTACAAAAACACAATTTGAAAATAGAACTAGAAGAAATAGAGGTGCTAGAGAGCATAGGTTTAGATTTCATGCCCTTGCTCACAGGCTGCATGAAGAAATAAATTAAGAAAATCAAAATCCAAACTCAACCAAAGCAATGCATGATGAGTCCACCCCTTCCCCGAAATAAAAGGATCCCATAATGCAACTGCAACAAGAGTTGAACCCTTCCTTGGAAATTATCATTTGACCTACTATTGTGATTAATTTAGATGATGATGAGGAAGTTGCTAAAATTGACAAAGAGGCACATAATGAATTGAATACATTGTTTTCCTCTTCCATGAGCTTAAACGATAATTCTCATAAGAAGAGTGTTGAACCTGGTGATGGCCCTAATTCAACACTTGCTATTGTCTCTTTGGCTATTTGTCTTACTTTTGTATACAATGAACATGATTGGGATGCAGATGACTTGCTTTAGGTTGACTCGCATGTGCCTTACTAGTCTTTTGCATTATTTCTTTTTCATTTTTCTTTTGAGTAATCACATGTACATAATGTGATCCCCCATGATGTTTTGTATGATGTTCTCTCTATCTCTCTCTTTGTGGCATTCCTCTATCTATACCTTCATTCTTCTCTATCATACATATTTTCATTACTATCTTTTGTCTTGTGTTTTCATTTTGCGGGTGACACAAGGCATCGAGACATTCATGTCTCTTCCATGTTGATCCAAAAGCTTTTCTTTTCCTTTATCTTTTTCATTTTTCTTGTGTTTTCCTTTTTGGGACTACACAAGGCATCGAGACATTCATGTCTCTTCCATGTTGACACAAAAGGTTTTTTGTGTTTCTTCTTTTTTTTGTCTTTCTTCTAGTTCTATGTGTATTTGGGGAATGGTGGAAATTCTAAGCTCTCTAAAAACATTGTAGCAAAGATATACTAACCCCAAATCAATAGATCCCTTATGTGTTTGTATTTTCATTTTTTGGGGCAACCCCTTTTCTCTTTTCTTGTGCATGATGTAGCTTTAATTGGAAACATATGACTTGGAATAGGATTTCCAAGTTAGCTCTCATGTCTTCTTTATTGTTAGCATTTATCATTTTCTAATTTAAAGTAATTTCTCACAACATGGTGTTTAGCAATTTCTTTAAAGTGGGGGCATACATTGGCATTATTCTTTTTCATTTTTCTTTTTCATGCTTCATGGTGTTGTCTTCTTACTTTATGTGATGCATTTTTCACTTTGTGGATAACATTGGGTGTGATGACCTTCAAGAGCATGATCTCTCTTATCATATTGTATTCCTCTTATTGGCTTGATGTGAGACACTGCATCCCCTAAGTTGCAGATCTTTTATTCTTTGATTGGTCCTCTCTTGGAGACATTAGGAATAATGTTCCCTAATTTAAGACCTCACATGAACTAAGAAAGACTCCTTTGAATTTTTCTTATTGTTGCATTTGTATTTTCTGTTATATGGCCACCTTGCATAATACAACTTGCATGCCTTTGGAGCCATCTTTTTTGTTCATGAGTTCCAAGAATACAAAGTTTTTCTTGCCTCATGAAGCTAAAAGTTCATTGTTCATGAGCTCCAAGCATATGAAGTTTTTATTTCCTCATGAAATTCAAAAATCATTTTGCATGGAGCCTTATTAAAGTTATCAAGAGGTATAACTTTGGTATCATTTTGGACAAAAATCCTGGCTAAGGCATGAATTTCCCTTAGCCACTTGTGTGTGAGTGTGAGTGCATACCGGCCATGTGTGTATGTGTCTCACCTCTTTCAGATCCTCACCCAACAAACAACCTAGAGTTTCATTGCCTCATAGTGAACTTGCATTCTTTTTCAGACAAATAGTGTAGATATGATCCACATCATGATGGAAAAATGGTCAAAGCTTTATCCAATATTTTTCTTTTCTTTTCATCTTTGACAGTGTATTCTTTTTCCTTTTATGATTCTCTTTAAATCATTTTCATGTGTGTTCTTTTGTACCTATGTTGGTTTGCCATAGGATCTTGATCTTGGTGGCTTGATCACCCCTCTTGATTGTTGTCATCCTATATTACTAGCATTGGTACATTTGGACCCTTTTTGAAATGATTTTGTCTACTTTAGTGTGAGTTTGAAGCAAGTTCCTCTCACTAAAGTGGGGGCTAAATGTAGTGTCGAAAAATGTCATCGGGGAAATTTTCACACTTGTTTGGGCCCTCCTTGTTGAATTGAGCTTAATGATGCCTTGATTTAGTGTTGTAATGTGTTTGACACATTCACGTTAAGTCTTGGGCCCTTGTAAACTAATGAACATAAAAGGTACCTTTTTAAAGTGTTGTGAAGTGTTGTAATACACTTTCACACTTCTATAAGGTTTTATTAATTAACTAAACCTAATAAACCTATTTTTAACCTTAATCTCGCCTTATTTAAAGTGTTGTAACACACTTTAACACTTTTCTAGGTTTTTCATTAATAATTGGGCTTCTTTATGCTTTAATTGACCCTATTTTGCATCTACAAGCCTCATTTAATGCATCTTTTTGAGGATAATCCCAAAACAAATCATTACCCAATCATAATTCAGCTATTTTAGGTTGAATGGCCCCATATTTAGTGATATGGGATTCATTCATCACCTTGGGAAAATGAGTCCCACCTAGGTTTTTGGGTCTCAAACCTAGTTTCACACATTTCTAAGAATTTTTAAATTTGGTCCCATGCATTATGCCTAATGGAACTCATTCACCACCTTGGGAGAATGAGTCCCGTGGGGCCCAAAATCAAAATTAATTCAAATTTTTGGGGGGATTTTATCCTCCTAGATCTGATGTCGGCTTGTAGTATTGTAATTTTGGGAATTCTTGCATAATTAAGTATAAATACAAGTTTATTTCATTTGTTTTACACCTGGCAAGTTGAATGAACATTCTTATAGAAAATTTGAGTTCACAAGAGCATTCAAGCATTCACAAGAGCATTCAAGAGTCTTCAAGAGCTGATTATCAAGCATTTTAGAGCAACATTTAAGCATCAATCATCATGTCAAGGACTTCATGCAACATTTTTTTTCTTCAGCTAATAATTATGATGTAGGGTTTCATGATTCAAGCTAGCATTTCATTCAAGATCTATCACCTTCAAGCAAGAGTCAAGATCTAAATCCATTGGAGCCATCTCATACATGTTAGAAACATATTATTACTAGAGTTTGGTGAGTTGCAATATCATATTTTGTTCATTCATCATTCTCCATTCCTATTTCATTCTATTTCAAGGTTTGATTATGAAAATGGGGTTTGAGCAAGGAAAACCCCTATCCACTAACAAAATAACATTTTTCCCTCTCTTTAGTGTGTGATTTGAAGGTTTAGATTGAAGAAGCATTGAATAGAAATATTGGAGAAAGTTGTCAAAGTGTGCACAAAGGTTGTCAAAGTTGTCACCAAGCATTAGAGAACATTGAAGAGCACCTATAGGTTGATTTATAGAGATTCAAATCTGGAAACTTGCAAAAGAAAATTGAGCAAAATAAGAAGAGAAAATTTAGACTATGAAGTTCCAAAAAACCATAACTAGATTGATTCGCCACTTCTGGTGAATGAGTCCCAATTTTAGTCAAAAATAAAGTTTTTTGCAGATCCAAATACCCATTTGGCAGATTCATATTCCCACACAGAAACCCATATTCTAGACTGACTCACCCAGCTTGGTGAATGATTCGCACTCAACATTAAAGGCATAAATTCTAGTATTTCAGACCTCCTTCCAACCATCTCCAGATTTCTAGGTGCACACATTCCTTTCTGTTGTTTCATTTACATTTCTAGGTCATTTAGTTAAGGCTTGCATTGAATTAGGGTTTAGTGTTACAACTTGCATTTTATTTTTTCTTTCCAATTTCCTACTTGGTGGTGAACCCCTTATTAGCTTACAGTCAGCCCCTAGGATAACCCTCTTGCAAGATATATTTCTCCTTTGCATTGAGATATCAAGTGTTTGTTCTTGAGTGAATGTGAGGGAAGATTGTCATTCTAGGTCCTAAACCCTAGAAAAGCCCACAATTTTCTTCATTTTAGGACATAAGGTTATGGATTGCAAATTTCAAAAGTTGAACAAGGAATTTCATTCCTTTAATGGCCATTGTTTTCATTGCAACTTATTTGGACATAAGTCTAATTAATGCAAATATAGATTGAATAAAGGAAATTTTGGATGGAAGAAGATTGTTTGTTATGATTGTAGTAATCTAAAACACTTTCATAGAAAGTGTAGAAGCAAAAAAATGAAAAATTTGAACCTAATAAAGAGTCATGAACAAGTAATGATGTTTGATCAGTCAGAAATGAGAAAGGAAATGAAACGAATCTAGAGAAAGGAAGGAGAATTTAAGAAAAGTAAATCAGAATCATCATTTTTATTTGTGCTAACCTTCAGTGTAGATATACCCATCAAAAATTAATCTAGGAAATACCTCATGGGGAGCAATACTATTTTTTTTTTAATAAACCCCTCATTGATATATGACGCCATGTCTTGACAAAAGAGCATTTAATAAGGTTGTGAATTCAATATTTTATGCAAAAAAAAAAATTCAAACACATGTGTGAAGAATGAAGTTCACAGAATTGGAAAGGATGGAAGTATACACAATTTTTGAGGTGATCTACTTGCAGTTACAAGCATTTATTGTAGAAACATTTAGAATGAAGGAAAAAAATTTAGAATTGTTAAGAAAGATGCATTCAACAAAAGGAATTTGTGAAAAAGGAGATGTGTGCAAAGGGAGCTTGAAGAAATTAGAGCATTTCATTCAACAAAATTTCAGCATTTGGTGGGAAAGAAGAGGAAATAAAAGTGGACTCAAGGTGTACTCCAAAAGCTAAACATCAAACCCTATTTCTTGTTGAAGAGATATTCTGCTTAAACTATCCTTAAATTTATGCAATGGATAATTCAACGATAGTTAATATTTCAGAAAAATTGTAAATCAAATTAAGTATTCTTTGAAAAAATTGTCGAATGAATCCATGGGTGAATTCTCTAGCATTCCTCCTAGAGTATTACCTACTAAAGACATTTATGCATATGTTTATGGGAAAATTGAGGAAATGTCACTAGTTCGATTAAGTATTTTGTGGAAGAATGAGTCGGAAGAAAATTATGATGCATATAAAATATTAGTTGAAAAGAAATTGGATGTTTGACAGAAATTACCATTGTTTGAATTCAATAGGAAATACATTCAAATGGTTTTAAGAAGGATTCATGGTGGATCCATTTGGATTGATGAAACTCACCTCATAATAAAAGAAGCTAAAAGAGATGTAACTGGCTTGTGTTTCTTTTGACTAGCTCTTAGATGAAAGACTGTAAATGATCAAGAGCTAATTGAGATGACTAGTGTGACCCTTGAAGGTAAAGAACTCAATTTGAGTAATATTGAAGATCCAGTCACTCAGTATGCTACAATGATTATTGGACACAAAAATTGCTTACCAAGCAATGACCACATAGTTTCTACTACTTCCGTTTACATTGCACTTGAGATGGTTAGGAATGGTATGGATTATGATCTTTGTGAGATACTTTGATTGCATCTATTGAATAACTTGAAAGAGATTAAGAAAAATAAGAAAATTACATTCTGGTATGGTACCCTAAATTTTTTTTTACTCTTTTACTTTATGAAAGAGTTTCTAGTAATTGGAAAGCTAGAATGGAGAAACTCAGAACCAATAGCTCATCAGATTAAGAATTTCATGAAAAATATTGGTGGTTTGGATGCTCAAGAAACTACTCTTGCATCATTCTTTGGAACATTTCAAATGAAAATGAATAAAAGAAAAAGGATTTCAAAAAATGTGGTTGATAAATAATCCAAAAATATTAATTTACTAGTCTCTATAGACTTTTGTTGCATGAAAGCAGTTGAATCCAGGTTGGTGTTAATTTCTGAATTGGACTATGAAGTTACTAAGGCAGAGATTGATCATTATTTCTAGAGAGCCCCAAGAACCCTAACATGATAGATATAGAGGAAATTTCTAAAGTCTCTAATAGTGTAATAGGAACTAGAAAGAAGAGAAAAGGCGTCATTATCAAACAAGAAATCTCAAAACCAAAAGGATGTGAATTGGAGAAAGTTCAACATGAGCATGAAATTTGAGAAGCATTAAAAGAGCTACATAAAGTGATCCCCGGTGCAAGCTTCAATTTATCTACATCAAATGTGGAAAATATTAGGAGTATGATTAACTCTCTGAAAGTATATATCTCTAGACTAGAAGTACAAAGAGGAAATGAGTCTGCAAAAGAAATTCTAGAAGTTATCAAGAAGAAATGTGTAGATGAACATCATAGAGTTGTGAGGGAATTGAAGGAATTATAGGACTGTGAGAAAGAAGCTCAAGAGTTACTATATTTTTTCTTGAATTGGTCTAATAGGACATTAAATGTAAGAGATGAAATAATGAAAAGTGAAACCCGAATGAGTACTAAAGCAGATGTGTATAACCTGGTAGATGATAGGGGCAATCAGAGATGGTCCTACATTGTGTAGTTATAAGAAAAATTATTTTCCCTTCAAAATCAAAGAACTAAAGTGATTAAGCAATTTTTGGCACTCAAAGATCTAGTAAAACTCAAGCATATTATTGTATCCAGTGCTCTTGACAATGTTTGTAATCTATCAAAAATTAGTCTCAGTCCCAACACTATGGAAAAAGGCATAGAGTCTTTGAATAAGCTTGATCTACTATAGAAGACTCTTGGAAGTTCAAAAGGATCATGGGAAGAAGGCAAAGCCACATGGAAGGACACCCTGAAGAACCTCAAAGAATCTTCTTCAGGTTAATACCTTTTTTTTGTTTGGTCAATTTTTAATGTATATACATATTTGAGGAATTAAACCAGACCCCTTCATGACCTTTTCCATTGATTTCAAAGGGGGAGAGATAGATAGATAGAAGGAAAATATTTTTTGTCAAGAACAATTTTGTAAGGAGAAGCATTCATCTTGAAAGGGGGAGTATGCAGTTGCTTTATATTGGGATAAATATGTTTTTGATACGCATGTTTCCATCAATACCAAAGGGGGAGATTGTTGCAAATATGAAGGTTTACAACATGACCATGAAGTGAATATAGGTTGTTCTAGTTGTTCTAGTGTTTTTATTGATGTCAACATCATGGCAACAGTGTGAGAAGCATGTTTGGTATACTGATAGCTGATCTTTACCAAAAGTGTTCTTTACTGATAACCCATTGGCTTTTTAGTTTAAAATTCACCACAAGAATATATATGACTCTTCACTCTTAATATCATTATTATGACTCATTCATTTAGCTATATTTAGACTATCAAGAAGTTTTTTTTTTGTACATAAAGTTATCAATGATAGAGTTTAACTTTGTACACTACAGTTGTCTCTTTATTTAGTATACCAATGTGGGAGACTATGCATTTTCTCAAGAAGAACATTATGATTTTGTGGTTCTAATGGTGATCTCTCTGATGTTAATGTGATGAGAAACTGGAGTAATATTAGATCTGTAAGGTGTTTACCTTGAGAAGTGTGTGCTGGTTTAGAGTTTTTGTGATTAGATCCTACTCTTGGCCAACCTAAAATATGACATCTATTAAGAAGACTAATTATACTTTGCAAATGTTAGTTGGATCCCTTACAAATCTACGTCGATTTGATATGATACACCAAATGGATTAAAGTTTTTTGAATTTTATTTGGTGCTGACAAGAGCTATCTTGATTGGTTTATTTAAATCTAATTAGGCTAACCTAATTGATGTATGAGACTTACTTGTATATATAAGAACTTTTGGAGTTGAAGAAGAGATGAATGAAGAAGAGGGAGAATTGTGTATGTGAAGATGATGGAAAATATGCAAGCTTAAATGATCTATCAGATGTGAGCAATATGTTGTGGGAGAAGTCAATGGGAGAAGTCAAGGATCATAGCAAAATCAATTTTTTGACTACTGTACAGATTAGTACTTCTCATTCACAACCTCATTGGAACTTAAATCAACACATAGAAGGTGTATTCCATTAGTTTACACTTTTGACACTGAGCTACATCTGTTTATATCTTGGTGGTTAGCCATATCTTTTGTATTCATGTTGTTAGCCTTTCTAAGGATAGTGAGTCCTAGCAGTGAGACCTATAATATTCTATATCTGGATATATTATATTATGAGCTAATCCTCATCGTGGTTTTTCCCACTTTGGGTTTTCCATGTAAAAAATTTGGTGTTGATGTGTTTTGTGGTGTCTTGTTCATTGCAATTTCTTCATTCTTGTTTGTAGTTATATGTGTTTTAATAGTTGGGTGGTATGTAGCTAAATGGTTTAATGGAATACTGATTCACCCCTTCTTAGCTAGTATTCTAGATAATCAACAATTCATGAGGAAATTTGGATATTTGGATAGTCTTAATGAGTAGTTAGAGATTTCTAAGTGTATTTTGTAACCATCTAGGGATAATTCAACTTATTCCCAAATGTCTAGGATATTCACAACAAGTTGGGGTAAATTTCAAGGAGTTGAGGAGACCAAGTCAAGAAAGAAACTTCTTGGGCATGCAAAGTAGGTTACACTATTCTCCAACCTTGTAGCTTGGGAAAAATCAATTCCTATTGGTGGAACCTGTTGGTTCCCAAATCTACACACATCAAACTCTAAAGATTTGCCACTTCTTATGCTCAAGTTTGATGGAAGATTTGACCAATAGAGTGGGAAACTATCTCTTCTCTCCCCTTCACTTTTGGTTCTTCCGCACCTACGGGGTATTCCCTCATTCACAATCAATAAATATAGCTTTCCATTACCAGGCATAATGCTCTCATGTATTCACCTAGATTTATAAGATTAACCCTAGATTGGCAATATCATTGGATTATCTCCACTTGTTAAATCTAAGAACATGCATCACTTAAACCAAAAAAAATAAAACATAAAATGGTATGTATGATTTTATTTTATATTATTGGGTTTCCTAGACCTTTGAGTAAATAGATTCTAGATCGGTGCTTTATTTTGGGAAACAAAATCAAACTTAACAATGTAAATATTTCCTTATGACAATAGAAACTCATAACCAAAGGACTGAAAAATAATAAAATTGCTACCTAACAGTAATTTGTCCAAGAAATAGAATCACCCATGACCATATGCTTCACTAATCCATTGATATTACACACTATCCTCCATGTTTGATCTAAAAAAAAATTAATCTACTCCTTGAATAGATGCAGAAAATCAAACATGCAACATAGAAAATGTATATTGAAGAATGCAAAAATATTAGCCACCTTGTTCAAAAGAAAAATGCCAATACCCTAGGAGACAGTCATAAATGATCCACACAAGATGTGTTACTCATATAACTCAACTTGGAAAGAAAGTTATCATTCAGAAATATTCATTTACATAGCAAAATACACTCCTATAGCCCAAAAATCCATTCACCTTCTCCTATAGAAAACTACCTCCCAAATGTGTGGATAGCTTGTATCCAAAGCCCAAAATTATCTCTCCTACAAAGAGGAACAACATGCTCTATTATAGACACAAGAGCATGTTTCCCTAAACAATTTTACATCTAGGTGGTTATGTGAATCTTACACAACAAGTCACTGTAAATGAGCCAGGGAAGAAACAAAAAAGAATATAAAACATGACATAAAATATGGAGCAAAATTATTTTAATTAATTCTTCCCTATTTTACTTTCTCCACATTTCATGTTGCAATTGCCGAGGATCTCTGCTTCCAAACCAATGCTTATTGCACCATCATAGATACATTGCAAAGAAAGAGACATTAACCAGTGATAGGTGATAGGGAGGAATAAAAAATCGTGCATCGCCAATGGAAAGAGGAGAGAACAAAACAAATCAGCGACATGCGACATGAAGCTCCTCCATGCATTTTGGCCACACTGGAAAATTTTTACATTGGTCAATGAGCTGCTTTATCCTCTTGCTATGCAAAGATGTTTCCTCAAATAATTTTGATACATTTTCACTGAATGCGTAAGCTATCCTTGGACAAGGTAGACAGGGTTTCTTCAAACATTGTGATACTCCTTCCCACTACAAAGGCATGCTATTGTGTGTAAAAACTTTCTTTGTAAATTCAAATTGAATCCCTCTTCACTTGGAATGGTGGTTGCACATTTGCATCTTACCAATTCTTGACTTGTGCACCAATTCCTAGAATACAACTCATCAAGTCTTCAATCTCATTGTCTACATTCAATCCATGTATCTATTCAAACAATCCCTCAAGAGCACATAGCATCACGAATTTATCTTATGGAGAACTCGAGTGAAGCACCACCTCCTTCTATCTTGCCATAAGACTACAAATGCCTCTCTTATTTTGATTCATTCATTGCCTCATTAAGTTCCATTGCGCTAAGCTTCCTTAGAGCATTTGTTGCGTATGGCATCCACTTCCATACAACTCAAACCCTTTCAAGATGTAATGCCACATTTCATGGATCTCTATTCTTACTACACAGAGATGCAAAGTCTTCCAAGTGAGATTTACATAGAGAAATACTTCACACCCAATCCATCTTGTGTGATTTTAAATGTTTCATCAGCCTTTTGTTCCATATTGTAGAGTTTGGATAAAGCACTGGGTAAATTTTGATCAATCTTCAATGCATCCCCTTTTAGTTTAGGTTTGAGTCATGACCTCCTTTAAGATGCATTGGTGTATCCTTTTAAATCCCTCATATTGTGAAGTACTACTTCAATAATCCCAATGTCCCTATAAGAATTGTTTACATATAATTTGCCTTGAATGTTTCAACTGCTACAAGCCAATCACTGGCTTTCTTTGTCTTCATGTTGCCAGGAAAGCACAGTATATTTGATAGAATTTTATCCAACTTGGATGCATCTCAAAACTCTAAATAGGCACCAATATATTAAAATTCAAATATGACCTTTCTGCATTTCTTGAACTGCATCTGTTTAAGTTACCCTGCACAGAGAAAATTTGCTCCTTTGTCTTGATTTTTTAAAATTATCAGACCAAGTCATGGTGCTGTGAAAACTTGCACAAGGGCACATCTAGCTATAGAGAAATTAGTGAACCAATTTTTTCAACATGCAAGTTATTGAGTTATGAAATAAAAATCTGAATACAAGGCTACTTTAATAGGATTAGCACTATTTTGTTAACAAATTAGAATAAACTGCATTTGGTTTTGACCCAAAAAACTTATCAAACGAGGTCTTAGAACTCTGAAAATGGGTAGATGGGTACACTAGTATGTTGTTTACATAATTTAACAATTGGTTTTCCATGATGATCAACTAATTATGAAATGCAGGCCCCCAAATAGGCCACTTTGAAAATTCTATAAATGTTCAGAATGCAAACCTTTATTGGACCCTAAAATTAGGTGCTTCAAAAACATGCCAAATCTGATCATAGGAAGCTGCAAATGGACAAACATACTTGTTGATGAAAGATGAAAAAGGCTCCAAAGTATTATGACCATCAAAAGACATCACAATACTGACCCTCAAAGTAGGCCAACCGAGCAAACTGGCAAGGTATCCAAATTCTATGATCCAAATTTTTATAAATGGCACTTTATATTTTGCAAAAATATGAAGGTGCCAATAGAACCCTCAATTTTTCATGTTCCACTAATCTAAATTTCTTTACTTGTGTGGCTTCTTGGTATGGGATGAAACAACGGTTTAGGTTTTTGTGCTATTTGATGGGTTTTACTTAGCATATTTTATTTTCTTCTTATCCCTTATCTTTTGGTCTAATACTTTATTGAATTGCTATGGTTAGTCTTTGGTCAGTTTAAAACAAATTAAGCATTTTGTATCCATGTATTGACCGGCCCCTCATACCTAAGGTTTCCTGTTTACTCATTACATAGTATTATCTTCTTATTTGGTCTAGGGTTTAATACTTTATAAGGTTGGGCCCTAGAATTTTTTTTTACTTTTATTTCCTAGGTCGAATATGGTCTTAAGTCCTTTCAAGTCCTCTCTCATCATACCTAGGTGGCCCCCTTTTAAAATAACTTATGAGCACATGTGTAATTATTCCACTTAAGTTCTTGTTTACCACTCAACATATCACTCATCGCTAATAGCCTTGTGACCGCTAGTATTCAATTCACAATGAGCGATGGACCTTAAGTTCATATGTATCGTTGTGCTACTTTACATCACAGATAGGTTTTAGGCCTTAAGTTTCATATCAGTGATGCCTAATATGAAGTATTTATTTACTATCACTGGTAGCTTTAGTATTGTTGATCGCCCAAACACTTTGAGTTCCAAATCAGAGATATGCAATAACACTATTTCCCTTTGCATTTACTATCCCATCTTCCATCATGCATTACTACTTGCTTGTCTTTTCCATATCCACCAGGAGGTTTGTGGTTCTATTATTACATCAAAAATTTGAGTGCTTATAAGGGTGACACCTAAATGATCATTGACCTTGGTGTAAGGGACAAGTGGCTAAATCTAGAACTATCACCATTTTCTTCCATCATTGATATAATTCAGCTATTAAGAAGTGAATCAACGATGGATGATGGAGGAATACCTAATCTAACAACTATGATCATATCGTAGATGTTGTTCATATCACTAATAGGATGCACAAAGGAAAAGTAGTATCAGTGATATGTGATGGATGGTCAAGTCTTATGCCCATCGTGTTACCTCAGGCCATCAAAATTGTGAATAGAGACTTGGAGAACATATTAGTAATGATCAATGGGGAGTTAAGGATATTCAAAAGAATAGTCCTCCTGTCCCTAGTTTCTATTGCATCACAGATCGATTCAAAGGAGCCATGAATGAAATAGTGATGACTGATGGTCTTAAGGTGAAAGGTAATGAAAGAAAAAAGGGCGACATGGAAACATAAAAAGGGAATCGCTGACAAAAAAAAAGAGAAGTAATGAGGATAAAGGAAAGAAATGGATGATGTTTTAAATCAAAATAATCAATGACTAGAATTTGAACTTAAACAACTAAGTGTTAGTTTTCTCACACAAGATTTCTTTTAGGCGTTAATGGTGAAGATGCTTCATTCCTTGGCCACAAAGAAGGTTGTTGGTTCATTTTTCCTCATAATTGCAATTGTTTGAAGTAGAAGAATTGGTCAAGTTTAAATAGAAAGGTGTGAGGAGCTCAGGAAAAGAAATTGCAGTGACATTATAGGAAAAATTTCTTAGGTAAGTAAATATTCACACCTCTCTGTCAAAATTGTAATTGAATTAAACTGGCTAGGGCAAGTTAGTGATTAACTTAGAAAGATATAGGTTCTTATGGTTTGGAAGGGTTTTGTTATTATACAAATTCACATAAGTTGGTATGAATTGAGTAAGATTTGGGATTATTTTTTATTGTGTTCTACAAATTTTCTTCTTGAAAGCATAAAACTAGTAAGCCCTCATTTACAAGTTAAAACTTGTAAACCCTAAGTATAAACTATGAGTTAGCCTAGTGAATAGTCAGGTGTCAAGGGTAAACCAAAACAAAAAAAGCATAATTTTGTGAAATCGAAGCCATAAACCTTAGAAAATATTACAAAATCTAAGGGAGAAAAGAGATATATTTCTAGGTTCATGGAAAGTGAATCCAAAGATATTACTAAGGGAGGAAAGTATATTGGAAAAATACCTACATGGTAGGATGTCATGACCAACAAATTGTTTAACAATGCTGCTGGAAATGGAGAGGTCCCTCTACCACAAAATAGTTGGCAGTTATTCTTGTATTCCTTTAATAGATGGTATGATAAACATCCAGCTAGTCACCTATGGGGTTTTAGCCTTGGAAGGTTGGTGGTACCAAATATATTTGTTGTTGGAGCTGGAAAAAAAGTATGACTTTAAGGAAAATACACTAAAATGTGAGAGTGGAACCCCACTTCTTGACATAACTAGAGACATGATTGTGGAGGTGTTCAGGTTAAACCGTAATTACATTGTCAGCATCAATTTTTTTGATTTATCCATTGAGTATGAATATAAAATATATGGGTATAAGAGACATGTGATTCCTAGGCATAGGAAAGTGGATAATGTAGCTTTTAGTCCTAAGGACATGGAACCTTTTGATTGTGATGAGTTCACCAAATACTTCAAGAAAACATAATATTGCTTGGATCAAGTATTGGTTCACAGGTTTGATGAAAGGATACCAACTATTTTTTTAGTGATGATAATTGATATTCAAAATTAGAATTCAAATAGAGGTTTTGAATATGTAGCATATATTGCTAAGTAGTTGCATAAAGGGCTAATTAGATTGAAGGATGAAAGAGCCCCATTATCTTCCCCCACTATTATTTATTGATGCACATGATTCTTTGTATTGGACAAGAGAAGTGGAAAAAATAAATTAAGTTGAGGTAGAAAGATGATGAAGGAAATGATCTGCCTTTCCAAATGTGGACTCATATTTGGGACCAAAATTTCTCACATTTAAATTATCTTGCTTTCTATAATGTTGTGAGGTTTGGTATTTTGGAGAGTTTGGGTGTGGCACCTCTATAATATAATTTCAAAATTCATTGGGGAGATTATGTTCCCCAAAGAACTTAAAGGAGAAATAGAAACTCATAATTGGGGCGACTGGTTTTTTCACTCACATTACACTTTTCTTAGAGGTTATGGATCTAAGGTTGCACTCCATTGCCTACCAATCTATTTTTTTGATAGGTTAGCCTTTGTGGAGCTTATGTGGCAACTAGACTTCATGGATAATGAACATTTCATAATTCCTAGGAAGGGTTTAGTAATAACCCCAAAGTGCTCTTTTGGTTATTTCATTGATACTGCATAGGAGGGGTATGAAAGGTTTGAAATAATGCTAAATAACCTCAAGATGCTAGTAGATGAGGTCAAAAATTATGACCCTAAAGGGTTTGTAAATGAGATGAAAAGAAAGAAGGGTTTTTCTAAGTTTTCCCATCAATTTTTATACACTGATGATGTAATAAAAAATTGACTACTGATGGTGGGGTGACTTCAAGGAAGAGGAAGTGGACTATCATATGTGATATTAAGGAAGACATAATAAAAATGAATGCTTTTTATATCAATCCATATGATGAGATTGAGAGCACTTATGAAAGGGCCATGACAAAATTAAAAGATTACCAAAGTGGTGAATTAAATGCAAAGGTCAAGGAGGTTGTGGAGAAGGCATAGGTACTCAAGGAGCATCAACAAGTTGTGGATATTCAAGAAGAACCCTTTGGTTGAATACTCTGCTATGAAATTTATTAGGGGTGAGAAATGTGTAGAGAATGTTCTTGATAATTAAGATGTGGAACACATATTCCCTTCCCCTTAGATAAAAGATGCTCTTGACCCATATGTTTGAGTAGATAGGATTGCCAAGTAGCAATATGATGGAGTCGATGATGACCCTGGGGTCAAGTCCTTCCTGATGATTCCTTTCTACAAAATAAGGATTTCAAAGAATTTATCATTCATCATAAGAGCCAAGACATAAAAAATAGAATTGAAGAGGATAAGGCTAATGTGAATTCTTCACAACAAGAGGAGGAAAAAAAAGGTAGAGGAGGAGAAGATAATGGTTGAGATAGCATAAATTACTCCTGTCAAGGCCAAAAACATAGTTAAAGAAAGTGGTATGATGCTTTTGGGATGGAATCTTATTACTGCTATTGCACTTGGTGCAATAAGAAAGGACCCCAATGCTTTTGTGTCTCTGGATCATTTTGACAACCATGTCGTTCTTTCTGGGTTTTAGTCCCAAATTGCATACCCTTGAAATTTGGTCAATGGATCCTAATATAAGGAAACCTAAAGTGGTCAAATAAATTGAGGAGGTCATTGGTTTAGTTGTGGTGAAGAGAGCCACCAATATCACTCCCATCCAAGCCGCAAAGTTGATTGTGCATGCTGCCATGCTGAGTGCTAACACTGTAAAAATTTCTGAAAAGAAATATGATACATTGTTGAATAAATACAACACTCTCTTGGATGAGTGTAATAATATGAGGGCCACTATACAAGAAATTCAATCAATAAAGGAATTTCCTTCCCCCTTTTCATCTTCTTAAAAATTATCAACTCAAGATAGAGAGACCTTATCATTGAGAATCTAGATTTTAAAGAAGGAAGTGCAAGTAGAGAAAGATAATGTTAATAAAGCTAAGGAAACCACCAAGGTTGCTAAGAATATATTTGATGATGTCTTGAAGCATAGAGTTTCCAAGATAATGAAAAAATATGGTACTATCTGGGAATCCTACAAAAACATCCATGAGGCCCGTGAGAGGTATAATGAGGTTTAAAGTTCTTTCTAGAATGACTAGAGTAAATGGAGTGCTAGAGTTGGAGCCCTAAAGGAGATGATTCCTAATATGAAAGATGATCTCGAGGCTCCAACAAATATTACAAATGTGTCAAAGGCAGTGGATCTATTGGGTGAAATCTTATCTTTTCATGACAAGCTAGGAGTGCAACTACAAAATAAATTGAAAAGTTTAGAGACATGGAGGGGCATGGCATGCCAAAGATACTAAATGATGAAGGTGAACTGAGGGATTTTTTCTACCTAGAAGGATGAGTTAGGATGTATGCTCCCACATTTTAAGAGAGCAATCAATATCACCGATCACACCATGTTGAATGCAGCTATTGATAACATGACTAGGATTGAGGTGTGTATGGATGTATTTGTTAAAGAGGCCCATATATTAATTGATGCTAGGTACAACCAACACAACACTAAGGTGCAAGAGTTACTAGATATGCAATGACCCACTAAGGACTATAATACATCGCTTGAAAAATTTATAGATTAAGCCTCTGATAAAGCATTGCAAAAATTATATCCTCTCGATCAAAGTGATTGCAAGGTGCTAATGTGGACATGGTGAATGTTCTTCTCTTTTTATTGCTTTCTTGTTTTAGTTTTTTCTGATTTGATGTGCATGTGGAATATAATTTCTTTCATAGATGGTGCTACTACAATGATGAAAGATGCCCTTTGGAGGTTGGGAACCATCTTCTTCAGCGGTATGAAAGGAGTTTTGTCTCATGTGATTTCCCCCTTCTGAAAATGCAAATATAACTACATTAGGGATGTTTTGAAATTGAATTTGAAATGTAAATCAAATGTAAAATGTGACTAAATGTGTAATTTGGCCTGAAGCTTGTTTTTCCCTTGTTCTCATAAAGGGGAATTCAACCTTGGCCAATTGCACAAGTCTTTGGTTGGTGAATTTTTGAACTCATTATAAATAATTCTATAATACAAGCACAAGGCAATAGAATTAGTTTTGATTCATAGTTTGAATTTGAGTCTGTAAAAGGCATAATGGCTTTACAATAGTGATGGAATTTGAATGAGAAAGAGAAAATTCTAGAACAATTTCTCTCCTTCTATATTTTTTTATATGAATTAATAATAAAATGATCAAGGATCGTTTTATTTGTCTTCAATCGCTTTGGTTGAATGTATGGTTTTATCTTTGCTTTAATTCAAAAAATTAATTAAAATGCTTTGATGAAATCATAGGTTTGTGTGATTTAGTATGAGGATTTGATTAGTTTTTGTTCTCAAATAATTTTGAGTTATTTTATTGTAATGCAATATCACAATAGTCTATAACTGTTGAGTTGAGTCATTGTTGTATTACAATTTATTCCAAATTTGAATTTATTACCCAATGGATGAGGCACTGGTATATTAATTTGGTTATCTTTGATGTCATTAAGTCATCCCTTCCCTTCAAAGAAAAAATTCTTAAAGAAAATAATTCATACACCTTAAATTGTCTTAAAGATTCATGAGATGTCATACATTCTCTACTTTAGATGATTATTTTTTAGAGAATTAGCTAGATTCTAGAAGGATTTCATCTAATTTGCAATCTATGGGAATGTATCTATTATTTGCAATGTCTGTGGTAAATGGCACAAGAGTATCACTAAGTGCATTTTAGGGATCACCCTCTTGGGTCTTGCAAAGCCTGAAGTTTAGAGGGAAATCCTAGCAAGCTTTCACCTAGTTGTTGGACAATCCTCACCATTGTTGATCTTTGAATTATGGAAAATTCATAGACAATGGATGAGATCAAGTTTTTTTCATTAAAGCGACTCTACTAGGGACAATGCTAGTCCAATGCCTCTAGGTTAGATTTGGTATAGTTAGAGTTAGTTGTTTTCATTGTTATTCATTATTTGGAGAACAATTTTATCAAATTCTCATCAATAGCTCAAGTCTAGTTCTATGCATCGATTTCTAGTTCCATTTTCTATTTCATTTCAGTTTATGTTCAAAGTCTTCTCTAAGATTGTAAGTCCATCACCAAAGTGTAATCAATTTCTATTTCCCAATATAGTGGGTTGTGACTTTGAAGTCTATTGTGCTAGTGCAAGGTTAAATCCTCAAGGAAGGAATGAGAAGGAGAACTATGAGAAGCAATTCGACACCATGAGAACCATAAGCTATATGAAGAAAAATCTTGAGAAGAAGCTAGAGTCTAAGCCATCAAAGGAGAAACAACCAACCTAGAAAGAGAAGAATGATTAACTGAGTAGTTCTACTAAAAATATTGCTAGTACATCTCCCAATTTAAATGAAAATATTCATAATAAAAAATTTCATGAAGAGGCACATGAATTTAGTGTGCCTAGTACAAATGACGAAGGTTTTCCTACTAATGAAGTCCTTGATAGTCACGTTGAAATATCAAAGGAAGCAGAGAGATGGGAATTCTAGGAAAAGGATAATAAATTCTTAGCCAAAGGGACAACCCTTGGGGGTACTTTTTTTTTTAATGATGATAACTTCAAACCAAGTGGAAAATCCGATAGTGTAGCCTCACATCATTCCCCAAGGAGGGAACCAATGAATATCACCTTTTATATTCTTGAACCTAGTGAGTCTAAGGATGTCCTAGAAGAAGAAGATGACATAGAAAAGGATATGTAAGCCTTAGAAGAAGAGCTCAAACTTAAGGAGTTTGAGGATAGACAAGAAAAGGAAAGAGAGGAGAGAATCAGGGAAAAGTTGTCGGAAAGAGATACTTGAAGAAAAAGGATTGAAAGAATAAAAACGCATTAAAGGAAGAACCAATTCCAACCACAAGTCATCCTAAGAAACCCATAAGTCATCCTAAGAAAACCATAAGCCATCCTAAGAAAACCATCCCAACCACAAGTACAAATAAAAATAGAAATACTTCATCCACTAATACTTCCAACAAGGATGCTAAGACAAAATCCATCCCATCAAATGCACCTCTTGACCCTTAAATATTGAGGTTGTAGTTGGTTAATGAGAACTTGTTGCAAGAACTGAATAAAATTGAAATTGAAGACTTAAATGCTACAATAGAAATAAAGATTTCATTCCTCAAAACTTCTATTCCTGATCTAAGAACTTCAAGCTTTAGTCATTCTGACTCTAATCAACATAAGACTAAATCATATGGACATATTCCTAGTGAAGGTGGTAGTGGAGATCAGGGTGGTGGTGGTGGAGGTAACCATACAAATAAGAACACCTATTCTGGATATGGAGAGGGAGGTGGTGGTAGTGCAGGTGGAAATGGAAACAAGAATTCTTGTAATACAGAAGATGGTAAACCTCAAAATAATCATAGAGATCAATTCACTAGGAGACCAATGCAAGTGGATAGGTACCAACAATTGTGTTTTGTTAGGATTCCTAGATATCCACATCAATTCCCTAAGGACATTAGGCCTTCCTTGGTTAAGTTCTCTAGAAATAGTGTAATAAGTGGTGAGGACCATCTAAAATCATTTGCCAATGTGATGGATGACTTTGAGGTGGAGGTTGAGGATGTGATGATTAAGATTTTCATGCAATCACTAATTGAAAATTTCATATAATGGTATAGAGGTCTACCAACTGAAAGTATTAGCTCTTGGGAATATTTCAAGAGACTATTTAGAGAGCAGTAAGGTGATAAGACTAACTCAAGGTTCCTTTTGAATCAATTTAATAACATATCTAAAGGGTCAAATGAGGTAATTGTTGATTTCAATATAAGATTTTAGAAGGCCATGAGAAGACTACCTCCTCATTTGAGACTCAATGATAATGTGTGTTTGGTCAAATATTGTAATGCATTTGATACAAAAATGAGCTACCTCTTGTTGGATAAGAATCCTCAAACCTTAAGAGAAGCTTTCAAGATGGCAGTCCACATTGAAAAAATTAGGAGACAAGCTAGAAAGGCTGGGAGAAGAGATGATGTTAAAATCTTGAAGAACTCTAAGAAGGAAGATAATTACTCTATAGAAAAGGGAGCTTCATTGGAAGATAAAATTGAAAAAGTTGCTAATTCTAGGAAAGAAATCAGTTATAGAATTTCCAAGCAAGAAAAGGGACTTACAAATGATAAGCCAAATTTTTAGAAGAATGTAAGGCCTCCTAGGCTACAAGATCATCCCTATAACACCAATTGGAATAATGGAAATCCAATTTAAAAAAAATAGAAAAATACACAAAACAAAGTTCCCCCTAATCCCTTACAGAATAATTCTATGAATTTTGATGATCAGACACCTTGGTGTGTTGTTTTCCAACTACCACATGCTTCTCAAACATGTTCAGTGTTAAGAAATTTTGAAGAAGAAAAAACTCAATCAAATGACTATGATTCAATGGAAGAAAATGATGTGGAAGTACATGTTCCTATGAATAGATTAGACTTTTTTGATGAAGAGTTTTCTTCAGAAGAAGAATCACATAATGTTGATGTTGACTATCAAAGAAACAAATCAGATTCTTACCATCAAAAAATTTTCCTTGATGAGGATGAAGAGGTTGAGGAAAAAATTTTTGCTATGAAAATAGATGAAATGGATGTGTCCTTGAGAAGACCTTTTGATGGAGAGTATAAGAAAATTACAATGACATTGTTGGAGCAAGCCAAAAACACTCACAAATTGAGAAGCAGAGTTGTTAATTGTGATCAAGGTAAACCTAATAGTATGTTTATGAAAGAGCAAAATGCAAAGAAATGGGGAATTAAGACTAAATAATTGGCCAAGTTTAAGAAAGGGGAAGTCAAAGCTAAGGAGAGTAAGGAACCTCATATTTTGGCCAAGAAAGATAATGTAGTCAAGAAGTTTGATGAATTTTTTTCCCCAATTGTTAAATAAAAGACCCAAAAGTCAAGATTTGATTAGGAGAAGAAACAAAAGAAGAAAGAAACCAAAAGGAAATCAGAACAGTAGAAAGTTCAGACTAAAGAACATAGTGTAGTCCCTTATGAACTAACAAAGTATAATCTAGTTGACATGTTTCAGATGCTTTCTCAAGTCAAGGTTATAGTTCCATTAATGTAAATGATGAGAATTGATGAACATAAGTAGCAAGTAGTGTCCCTTATTAATGGTACCACTAAGGCTGGTGAAGATAAAAGGGTTCCTACTCAACCTCAAGTGAGCAGAAATTAGGTGAGTGAAGAAGCAATGGATTGAGATATTGGTGAAAACCCTCAGATTTATTTGGGTAGCACTATTACAACTTTCCCAAGCAATACTGATTCATTTTATGTAACTCTAATTATCAATGGTAAGCTCCTAAAGAACTGTATGATTGAATCAAGAGCCTCATCCAATATCATGTCGATATAAATTAGGAAGGAAATGGGTTTGAAGATCAACTGTGCCTATGAAAAGTGCCATGCCATGGATTCCAAAGAAATTCTAGTCACAGGAGTAATCAAGGATGTCCCATACTGATTGGATTCTTTTCCTGATAAGGAGTTTTTCATGAGCATAGTTGTGGTGGTCACCCCACCAAACTATGACATGTTATTGTTAAGAAAATGGATTGCCTCCATGTGAGGTAGCATGCAATGTGACATGTCTTTTACAACTTTTCCTATTTAAGGAAAGGGTATTAAGCTTGTGAGGGAGCCAAGAGCTCCACATATCATTCAATTTGTGGAAGAAGAATATAGATTCTACTTTGTGAATATTTTCATGGACAACTTTAGAATTGAAGAGTTACAAGAATAGGAAGAGAAACAACCTAGACCTCTAGAGAAATAAGTATTACATCAAGAAAATAATGATGACCTATGGAATATGTGCTTTGATGGTGCTTTCTCAAATGAGGGAGCTAGTCTAGGGGTGATACTTATTTCTCCCAGTGGTAAGATCTCCAAGTTTTCATTTTCATTGTTGTTTGCATGCACAAACAATGTAGCCGAATATGAAGCATTGCTACTAGGGCTAAAGCTAGTTGAGAAACATGGAATTAAGTAGTTAAGAGTCATTGGAGAATCATAACTTATTTATGAGGTTAGGGGAAAGTATGCATCAAAGTCTACTAGGCTAAGGTAGTATAGCATTTTTTTTTGGGATTCAATTGAGAAATTTGGTGCATTTGGTATTGAATGGTTGGATAGGGGCAAGAATCGAGCGACATATTTATTTTCCAATATTGCTCTCTTTCCAAATGATATTACATATGTTGGCATTTCAAAGGTTGAAATGCAAGTTAGACCTTCAGTTCCTAACAACATAAAGAACTAGAAGGTGTTTAATGATGATGAGGATATCTTGAGATTCCTGCAATGTGTTGATGAATATGAGGGTCAAGAAATTGATTTTGGAGCCTATGTGGAGGAAGTGGATGGTAAGGAAACAATATTTGGAAATGAGATAATCCAATTGAAAACTAATAAGATTCCAAGGGATTAGTTGCATTAGAAAGAGTGTTTGATAGACCTGATAGAACCAATGCTAAGCAAACATCCACCCACAAGGAAGATCTTGAGGAAGTAAATCTTGGTACAAAGAATTCTCCAAAAAGGGTCTACATTGGAAAAAAGATGAAACCACACATTAAAGAAATGTTGATTGCTTTATTGAGGAAGTATAAACATGTGTTTGCATATTCTTATGATGATCTTAAGGCTTATAGGGAAGAGTTATTTCAGCATGAGATACCTTTAAAGCCAGATGCCAAGCCCTTCAGGCAGAAGCAATGATTAATAAATACCACACTGTAACCTAAGATGTAATAATAGCTCATTAAATTAAGGGATGCTAGGATCATCAATCCCATCAGACATTCAACTTGGGTTTCAAATCTTGTTCCAGTCAAGAAGAATTGTGGCATTAGACTCTGTGTTGCTTTTAGAAATTTAAATATGTCATTGTTGAGGGAAAATTACCCATTTTCAAACATGGAAGCTATGTTACAAAGGGTAACTGGCTATGAGCTTTTATCCATAATGGATTAATTTTAAGGCTACAATCAAGTGGTAGTCAAAGAATCTGAGTAGTACATGAAAAATTTTACTACTCCATGGGGCACATATGTCTATGTAAGGATGCCATTTGGATTGAAAAATTAGGGGCTACCTTTTAGAGAGCCATGGATGTGGAATTTGCTTACTTCATAGACATATTCTTAGTTTTTTACCAAGATGATTTGACTGCATACATCAAGAAAGAAGATCACTATATGCATTTGGATAAAGTGTTTAAGAAAGAATTAGAATATTGCATCTCATCGAATCCCAAGAAGTGTGTGTTTGGGGTAAAGGAAGGTAAGCTACTTGGGAATATTGTGTCTAAAGAAGGGATAAGGATTTATCTTGAGAGAGTGGCCACAATAGATAAAATTTTGTAGCTGAAAAATACTAAAGGTATCCAATCACTTTTTGGTCAGATCAAATCTCGAGAATATTTGTGGCTAACTTTGCTAAGATTACTAGGCCTATTTCTAAGATGCTAAAGAAAGAAGAGAAAGTGGTTTGGAGTGAGGATCCTAACCAAGCATTCAAGAGTATAAAGCAGGATATCAAGGAGTCTCTAGTACTGAATCATCTAGATTTTTCCAAGCCTGTGCACATTTTTTCCTTTGCTTCTTTCCATACTATTGTTGTTGTGTTACTATAAAAAAATGATGAGTGTTTTGAACATCCCATTGCATTATTTATAAAATCTTTGAAAGCTACTGAACTCAAGTATGATATGATTGAGAAGCAGGCCTACACTTTAGTGAAGGCTATAAAAAATTCCAGAACATACCTAATGGGAGCTACATTCATAGCTTTTGTTCCAAGTGTTGCAGTGAAGGATATCTTCACTCAACAAGAAACCATAGGAAGGAGGTGTAGGTGGATCAACATGATCCAAGAGTTTAACATTGATGTTCAGATTACCAAGTTGGTAAGAGGGAAATTTCTAGCTAAGTTGATGGCTGAGACCAACTTGGAGTACAACCAGGTTAATTAGTTTGAATGTGTTGATGTTGTTCCTATTTGTGATATGTAGAATTTTGGGTGGTATAGAAGGATCATTCAATATTTTCAAATTATGTAGTGTCCTAAAGGTATGGCTGAAAATTAGAGAACTTTGAAATTACAAGCTATTAAATATGTCATCATTGATAATGAGATTGGTGGAGAAGTCTAGAGGGTGTATTACTTAAATGTGTTAATGACAAACATGTATTAGAACTTTTACAAGAAATACATAATGGAGTATGTGGTGGCCATTACATGGCTAAAACTACTTCCCACTATATTTTGAGGGTAGCATTCTGGTGGCTCATAGTTTTTAAAGATTCCCACAAGTTTGTTAAGACTTATGATGCTTGCTAAAGATTCTAAAAAAAAAAGAAATTTTCAAGGAATTTTCCACTTAGACCCATTTCAATCCATGCCCCTCTGTAATAGTGGGGTATGTACATCATTGGTGAAATATTTGAAAAATCCAGTGGGGGGAATTCTTTTATTCTTGTTGCAATTGATAATTTTACAAAGTGGGTGGAAGCAATTCCCACCAAGAAGGCAATGAGCAAAGTGGTGATTGATTTATTGATGCACAACATCTTGATCAGATTTGGGGTCCCAAAAAATATAATCTCTGATAATGCTATGTGTTCTAGATTTGTTGAGTTCAAGGATTTTTGTGATAAGCATGGAATACAAATTTATTATTCTTCCCCTTATTATCCACAAGGGAATGGTCAAGCTAAATCAAGTAACAAGAGTTTGATGAAGATCATCAAAAGGGTAATTGAGAAGAATAAGAAAGCATGGGATTCAAAGTTGAAGCTTGCCCTTTGGGAAGATAGGGTCACTATCAAGAAATCCATGAGACATTCTCCATTTGGTCTAGTTTATGGTTTAGATACTAGAATCCCTTAGAACAACCTACTAAAGATGCATAATTTTGTACAAGAATATGATGGTTACATATGTGATGAAATGCAACATATATTTGATGCCTTGATACAATTAGATGAAACTAGAACAAAAGCTCATGAAAATGACACCAAAGTGTAGTTGCAAGTCAAGAAATTGTAACATAAAAGAGCTTATCCCAAGAAATTTAAAGTAGGGAGCATAGTATTGATGTAGAATGCAAGAGCTCAAGATAAGGAGAAGCATGGGAAGTTTAAGGCATTATAGTTAGGTCCCTATCTAGTATCCAATACACATGGTGAGGATTCATACTTTCTTCAAAGCTTAATAAGTGAACTTATTGAACCGCTAGTACATGGATAGTTCATGAATCCATATTTCTCTTGAAATATGTTTTAATCCATGTATGTGGTATAGTCTTGTAAATTTTGTACATAGGTTTTCTTTGGTTTGGTCTTCTTGACTTGTTCAGGTAGGTCCTTGGTTTTTGGGTTCCTTATGCTTGGTCTGCTTCAACTATGAGATCTGAAATCTTTTCATGCCTGTGAAAGGCATGCATCCCTAGTCAGAGCCACTGGTGGAACACTCAATTTTTCATGTTCCACTAGTCTAAATGTCTTTACTTGGGTGGCTTCTTGGTATGGAATGAAACAAAGGTTTATGGTTTTATGCTATTTGGTGGGTTTTACTTAGCATATTTTCTTTTATTCTTATCCCTTGTCTTTTGGTCTAATCCTTCATTGACTTGTTTTAGTTAGTCTCATGTTAGTTTAAAACAACTTAAGCCTTTTGTATCCATGTATTGACTAGTCCCTTATACCTAAGATTTACCATTTACCCATTACATAATATTGTCTTATTATTTTGGTCCAGGGTTTAATACTTTATAAGGTTGGGTCTTGGAAATATTTTTGCTTTTACTTCCTAGGTCAAATATGGTTTTTCCTTTTAAGTCCTTATCTCTTGTCATGCCTAGGTGGACCCCTTTTAGAACAACTTATGAGAACATGTGTAATTCTTCCGCTTAAGTTCTCACTAACCACTCATCATATCACTCATTGCTAATAGCCTTGTGACAACTAGTATTCAATTTGAGATGAGCGATGGACCTTAAGTTCATATGTATTGCTATCTGTCTTTACATCACAGATAGTTTTTAGGCCTTAAGTTTTATATTAGAGATGCACGATATGAAGGATTTCTTTACTATTATTGGTAGCTTTTGTATCGATGATCGCCCAAATGCTTTGAGTTCCAAATCACTGATACACAATAATACTATGGCTCTTTGCATTTACTAGCCCATCACCCATCACACATTGCTACTTGCTTTTATTTTCCATATCTACAATGAGCGATGAGGTTTGTGGTTCTATTATTATATCACAAATATGAGTGCTTCTAAGGGTGATGCCTACATGACCGTTGATCTTACTACAAGGGGTGCATGGCTAAATCTGGAACTATCACCATATTCTTCCATCGCTGATACGATTCAACTATTAAGAAGTGAATTAGTAATGGGAAATGGAGTAAGACCTAATCTAATGACTAAGATCTTATCGCATATGTCATTCATTGCTAATAGGATGAACAAAGGAAAAGGAGTATTAGTGATACATGATGAATGGTCAAGTATTGTGCCCATCGCATTACCTCAAGTCATCATAGTTGTGAATGGAGACATGGAGAAAATATTAGTGATGAGTGATGGGGAGTTAGGGATATTCGATGGAATATCTCTCCCATCGCTAGTCTCTATTGCATCACGGATCCCTTCAAAGGATCCATGAATGAAATAATGATGAATGACGGTCTTAAGGTAAAAGGTAATGAAAGGAAAAAGGGCAATGTGGAAACATCAAAGGGAATCACTAAAATAAAAAAGAGAAGGAGAAAGGATAAAGGAGAGCCATGGATGATGTTCTAAATCAAAATGATCAATGACCAAAATTTGAACTTAAATGGCTAAGTGTCAATTCACTTGTGTGAGCTTTTTTTTCTGGAATTAATGGTGAAGACACTCCATTCCTCTACCATAAAGAAGGTTGTTGGCTCATTTTTCCTCATAATTACAACTTTTTGAAGTAGAATAATTGATCAAGTTTAAAGAGAAAGGCGTGAGGAGCTCAGGAAAAGAAATTGTAGTTACATTAAAGGAAAATTTTCTTAGGTAAGAAAATGTTCAAACTTTTCTATCAAAATTGTAATTGAATTGAACTGGTTAGGGTGAGTTAGTGATTAAATAAAAAAGCTTTAGGTTCTTAGGGTTTGGAAGGGTTTTGTTATTATATAAATTCACATGAGTTGGTAGGAATTGAGTAAGATTTGGGATGGTTTTTAATTATGTTCTACAAATTCTCTTCTTGAAAGAATAAAACAAGTAAGCCCTCGTTTACAAGTTAAAATTTGTAAACCATAAGTATAAGCCATGAGTTAGCCTAGTGAATCCTTAGGTGTCAAGGGTAAAAAAAAATAAAAAAATCCTAAGGTTGTGAAACCTAATCCAACAACCTCAGAAAAGACTACAAAGTCTAAGGGAGAAAAGAGAGATCTTGCTAAGTTCATGGAAGGTGAATCCAAAGATATTAGTAAGGGAGGAAAGGATATTGGAAAAAGACCTACAGGGCAGGGATTCATGACCAGTAGATTGATTGAAAATGTTGTTGGAATTGGAGAGGTCCCTCTACCATAGAATGGTTGGGAGTTATTCTTGTATTCCTTCAACAGATGGTATGATAAATGTCTAGCCTATCATCTATGGGGTTTTAACATTGGAAGGTTGGTGGTACCAAATGTATTTATTGAATTATATTTGATGCTAGAGCTGGAAAAACATTATGGTGTTAATTAAAGAACAATAAAGAGTGAGAATGGAACCCAATTGCTTGACATAACTAGAGATAGGATTGTGGAGGTGTTTAGGTTAAACCTTGATTATACTATCAGCATCAATTTTTCTGATTTATGCAATGAGTATGAATGGAAAACATATGGGTACAGGAAGCATGTGCTTCCTAGGAATATGAAAGGAGACAATGGAGCTTTCAGTCCGAAGGACTTGGAATATTTTTATTGTGATGAGTTCACCAACTACTTCAAGAACACATACTATTGCTTGGATCAGGTATTGGATCATAGGTTTGATGAAAGTATACCAACTACTTTGTTTGCAATGATAATTGATATTCAAAATTCGAATTTAAAGAGAGGTTTTGACTATGCAACATATATTACTGAGTAGATGCATAAATACTAATTGTATTGAAGGATGAAAGAGCCCCATTATCTTTCCCTCACTATTCTTTATTGATGCACATGATTATTTTGATTAGAAAAGAGAAGTGGAAGAAATAAATTAAGCTAAGGTAGAAATATAATGAAGGAAATGATCTCCATGTCCAAATGTGCACTCATATTTGGAACCAGAATTTCCCACATTCAAATTATCTTGGTTTTTGTAATTTTGTGAGGTTTGGTATTTTGGAGAGTTTTGGTGTGGAACCTCTATAGACAATTTCAAAATTCACTAGGGAGATTATGCTCCCCAAAGAACTTAAAGGAGAAATAGAAATTCACAATTGGGGTGACTAGTTTTTGCACTCACATTACACTTTGATAAGAGGTTATGGAGCCAAGGTTGCATCCCATTTCCTACCAATGTATGTCTTTGATATGCTAGCCTTCATGGAGCTTATGTGGTAGCTAGACTTCATGGATAATGAACATTTCAATATTCCTAGGAAGGGTTGAGTAATAACCCCACAGTGATCATTTTTTGTTGGAATAGGTGCCTCACTTCTTACTGGCATGTAACTCCTGAAGGGAAAAGTTGTTGTGACATTATTGATGTCTGGCCGACTAACTGCTCTAAATCCTTTTGAAATGTTCATGTCACCAAGACAATGCTACTGTCTCACCAACTGGTCCTATCGCTATGACATGGAGACTTGGTAAGATCTCTTTCCGACTGTTGTTTCTCTCACCGATGGTTATTCACTGGCAGTTATTGGGGAGACTTGGGTGAAAGGTTTATTGTCAGTATGAGTCTTACTGATATAAAATGTCTCGCCAACAAAGGTTGCTATCGGTTGTCTAGTGGATACTGACGGGAGTCATTGGTGTAACACAAGACTTCGGTATGAAGTCTTAGCGACTGAAGAGAGTCTCACCGATAGCACATGGTCATCAGCATAACTTGAAGACTTCGATATGAAGTCTTGGTGAACTGTGATGGTCTCGCCGATGGCTATGTGACTTCGAAGTAACACATGAAGGCTCGGTGTGAGGTCTTGGCGAAAGACAATTGTCTCACCGAATGGAATACTCACGACGGCATGACTTGAAGACTTCGGTATGAAGTCTTGGAGAACTACGGTAGTCTTGCCGATGGAAATTTTGAGATTGATGTGACTTGTGAGCATTGGTATGAGTCTTGCTGATGAGGAAACTCTTGCCGATATAAATGAAATGGATATCAGTGGATTCGGTATGACTCATGGCATTCGCTATATCATCTTGCCAACTGTTGGAACCTATGTTGATATCGAATGCTGGCTATGTTGGCATTGGGGAGACACGGTTAGTGTCTCAATGAAATGCCAACACAGGTTGAACGCCCTTGACCGTTTGAATTTCCTATGTGGCATCTCATGAACCAATCAGAGGAAGTGAAATTCAAATAGTTGGCGGTTTGATTTTTGTAACAGCTGCGACACTGGAGCTAAACTGTATGCAAAGAAAAATCTGCAATGGGATGGAAACTTTCTACAATGGGTAATGGCGGATAAGGATGAACATAGGTTAAAAATCAGAATGTGATAAGTTTTAAAGGAGAGCATTCTGAGTTGGAGTGAAATCGAATCTATAAGAGAATTTCTATAACAGGAAGAACAGTGAATGAAGAAACTGTAAAACTGATACCAGAGAGTTGTGTCTTTGCATTGTATGTAGTTTGTTGATTATTGAAATACAAAGAGATTCAACTTGGTGTGGTGCATTTTTTCTCGAAAGGGTTTCCCATGTAAATCTGGTGTTCATTTGTCTTTGAGTATCTTCTCTGTTTCTGTAAATCTTTCATGTGTGTCTTAATTAGATTGTAATTTGAAAATTAAAAGTAATGTATGCATTCTTCCATGTGGTTTTGAAATTAGGAAAGTTGCTTTTGCACCTTTGCATTCCTTACAAGTGGTATCAAAGCCTGGCCAATTGTGTTATCCTTGTGAGTGGGTTGGGTTTTTTTGTGTCAATATTTTTTCAGTGGGATTTTGATAGAGGTCTGATAATTTAGTTACAAATTAAGATGGCGAGCACATCCAGAAAGCTGGAAATAGAGAAATTCAATGGTAGCAATTTTGAGTTGTGGAAAGTCAAAATGGAAGATCTTTTAGTGGATCATGATCTATGGATTGCTATGTATAGAACGATGCCTCAAGGCATGAAGCAAGAGGATTGAGACCTTACAAATAGAAAGTTTAAGGGGCTGATAAGGCTCTGTTTAGCAGACTCTGTTCTTCTGAACGTGCATGAAGAAAAGACTGCATCTTCCTTGTGGAAAAGACTGGCATCTATTTATCAGGGAAAGTCCTTGGTGAAAAAATTGTTCTTGAGAAAAAAGCTATACTCTTTGAGAATGCAGGAGGGAGGATTTGTTTCTGATCATTTGAATGCATTCAACATGCTAATTGCTTAGTTAACATCTCTTGGTGTGAAGACTAAAAATGAAGATCACTGCATGCTGTTGCTATGTTCTTTGCCAGATTCTTGGGATCACCTGGTGATGGCTATTGGGAGTATGACATCCACTTCCAAGATGGAAGATGTTGTTGCTTCTTTTTTGTCAGAAGAGATGAGAAGGAAATATTCTAAGATGGAATAGGAGGCTCTAGCTGTTAGATGCAGATCAAAAGAAAAAAGCAAGAAGGACAAGAAGTCCAGATCGAAATCAAAAGGGAGATCAAAGTCTCTTGGCAAGAAGTCCAAGGTGAAGTGTTGGAATTGTGGGTAACCTGGTCATGTCCGAAAAGATTGCAAGGAGGATAAAAAGAAGAAAATGAAGACCTCTTCTAACAACGATTCTTCTGAGAGTGATGTAGATGCCTTCATTGCAGCCTTGGCTACGTAGGCATCTGATGATGTCTGGCTAATTGATTCTAGAGCATATTTTCACATGACATCTCATAGAGACTAGTTCATGAAGTATGAAGAATACAATGGTGGAAAGGTGTATTTGGCTAGTGATTCATCTTTGGAAATTGTTGGCCATGGAAGAGTGAAGGGAATCAATGATGTGATGCATATACTAGGTCTACCTTGTAATTTACTTTCCGTAAGTAAGCTGAATGATATTGGAGTGCATGTCATGTTCTCTGGAAATGGCTGTAAGATGAATAGAGGCTCTATGGTGCTAGCAAGGGGTGCTCATATTGGTACCTTGTATAAGCTGGATGCACAAGCTATTCAATGCAATAGTGTCTCTACGAAGTCATGGAAAGCTACTCATGGAGGAAAAGAGGGAAACATTCCTGATGGTGTAAAATCCATGGAGGTTAAACTTATAGCAGAAAAGACAATGCTTTGGCATCATAGGCTAGGCCAATTGGTGAGAAAGGTTTAAAAACCTTGAAAAATAAAAACCTAGTTGAGGGGCTTGAAGATTGTAACCTTGAATTCGAGTTTTGTGAACATTGCATATATGGTAAACAACATCATGTTTCATTTTATTCTAGTCCTCACAAATCTTCTGGTTTGCTTGATTATATACATTCTGATGTGTTTGGTCCAGTGAATGTTTCTTCTTTATCTAAATCAAGATACTATGTGTCGTTTATTGATGATTATTCAAGAAGAGCATTTGTATATTTTCTGAGAAGTAAATCAGAAGTGTTTAGTCGATTTAAGGAATTTAAAAACCTTGTAGAAAATCATAATAGTAGAAAAATAAATTGTTTAAGGACTAACAATGGTGGTGAGTTTTTTTCAGATGAATTCGAAAGGTACTGTAAAGATCATGGGATTAAAAGACATAAAACTACACCTTACATTCCACAGCAAAATGGAGTTGTTGAAAGGTTCAATAGGACAATAATGGAAAGAGCATGAAGTATGTTGAGTAGTGCTAGCTTGGAGGAGAAGTTTTGGGTTGAAGCAGTCTCTACAACATGTTACTTGGTAAATCATTCTCCTAACTCTACTCTTGTTGAGAAGACGCCTTTGGAAGCATGGTTTGGAAAGAAGCCCTCTCTGAGACATATTCGTGTCTTTGGTTGTAAGGTATATGCATATGTGCCATTTGAAAAAAGATCTAAGTTGGAAAACAAAGTTGTAAAGTGTATTTTTATTGGCTATAGTGCTGGCATAAAATGATACAAGCTTTGGAATCCTGAGACTGAGAAGGTTATGTATAGAAAAAGCATTATATTTCATGAGCTAAAGCCTTCTATACTAGATCTGCAGTCAGAGAAGAAATTAGAAAATGAAAAGGATGTAACAGATATTCCTCTGACACTAGATAAAGAGGAATTGAAAAATCAAAATGTACCTAATATTGAGGAAAGCTCAAGTAGCTCTGAAAGTTTTGAAGAAGATGAAGAACCACCTCAGCCTCAGCCTGTGAGGAGGTCAACTTGTGAAAGAAAGCAACCTAATAGGTATGGGTTTTCTTTGATAGAGTCTACTTGTGCTTATGCTTTAATTTCTAGCACTGATGAACCTAGGACTGTGAAAGAGGCATTTAAAATGTCTGCTATAAATGAAGAAATGGCGTCATTAGAAAAGAATGATACCTGGAGTTTGGTGCCATTGCCTAAAGGCAAAAAAGCTGTGGGCTGCAAATAGGCATTGAAAAAGAAAATTGGTCTGGATGGCAGTGTAGAAAAATATAAAGTGAGGCTAGTTGCAAAAGGTTATTCCCAGGTAGAGGGAATTGATTATGGAGAAATATTTTCTCCTGTAGCTAAGCTGATATCTATTAGATTTCTTTTGTCACTTGCAGCAGTGTATGACTTAGAGATTGAACAGATGGATGTGAAGACAACGTTTCTTCATGGTGATCTTGAAGAAGAAATTTATATGGCCCAGCCGAAGCACTTTGTGGAAAAAGGTAAAGAAAGACTGGTTTACAAGTTGAAGAAATCTCTGTATGGGTTAAAATAGTCTCCTAAAATGTGGTACCAAAAGTTTGACACTTTTATTTTGTCATTGGGATTTGTAAGATCAAAATCTAATCATTGTGTATATTACAAAGCTGAAAGTGATCAAGTTCTTATTATTGCTCTCTATGTTGATGACATGTTCATAGGCAATAGTAAGCTAATGATTTTTGATCTTAAGTCCCAGTTGTCTGCAAAGTTTGAAATGAAAGATCTTGGTGCAGCAAGGTATATTCTGGGAATGGAAATAACTAGGGATAGGAAGAATATAAAAATTTGGCTCTATCAGAGTAAGTAAATCAAGACTATTCTAGAGATATTTTGCATGACTGATTACAATCAGCTAGTTGTTCTAGTTTTGCAGGGAATGAAGTTATCTGTTGAAGACTATCCAAAATATCCTACTGAAATGGAGGACATGACTAGTGTATCGTATGCTAGTATGGTTGAAAGCCTTATGTATGCAATGGTTTGTACAATGCCAGACATTTCCCAAGTAGTGGGAGTATTTAGTCGGTTTATGGCTAGTCCTGGAAGGACACATTGGGATGTTGTAAAGAGAGTGGTTAGATATCTGAAGGGAACTTCATACTATGCTTTGTGTTACCATGGAAACTTGGTTGAATCACAGAGGACTCTCAGTATTCGAGGTTATGTCGATTCTGATTGGGCAAGGGACATTAACAGTAGGAGATCCACCAGTGGATATATTTTCATGATGAATGGTGGTGCAGTGAGTTGGATGAGCAAGCGATAGGCTGTAGTCGCTTTGTCCACTACAGAGGAAGAATACATGGCAGCTACACATTCTTGTAAAGAAGCAATCTAGTTAAAACATTTGTGTTCTAACATTGGTTTTGATGCAGGAAAAATTACTATTTACTGTGACAGTCAGAGTGCTATATGTTTGGCGAAAAATCCTACTTTCCATGCCAAGACGAAACATATAGATGTACAGTATCACTTTGTATGAGATATGGTGGAGGATGGGAAGGTCTCTTTGGAGAAAGTAGATGGGTATGTGCAGGATCATGATGGGGCAAAAAGTGGCAATATTATATTTGTAGGGTATGTGGTGACAACTTTTTAATCCAAAATTGATGAAACGAAAAGGGTTTTTTAGAGGAGATTCTTAGCTTTCTACCAATATAAATTATTCTTTAATTTGAATTTAATAAATAATTATTATTTATTTTCTATTAGAATTACAACTAAAGTCCCGATCGATAGGCGATTGAAAATAATCTATAACTTTCAAACGATATCACATTTTATGTTTCACATAATATAGGATTAGAAAAAGAAAAATTAAATTTCATGAAGTTTTGACCAAGTTAAGGTGGTTAGACATACGAGTTTTATATTTTTTAAAAGTTGTAATAAAAATTAATAATTAATTATTTACTTGGAAAAAAATTACAAAAATATGCATCACATCCGACATGAGTCCTCTACTTATATATAAAATATTATAAAAAATATTATCATTTTATTATGGTTAGGGTGGTTAGATAGACACCTACTCTTATTTTTTTCCTAAAATTTAAGTACTACTACATTGAAATTTCAAATTTTCACCAAATAGATTTTATTTATATTTAAATAAACTTAGTAGTTTAGAAACTACATTCAGTTTTCTACAGATTCTATTCTTACATATTTTTGAAATAATATAGATAACTTATTCAAATTTTTACGTCAAGTTGCCTAACACTAATTTTTCTGAATTTTTTGCCACTTAATGGCCTGTTTTTTCCATGATGATCCTGTACATACCCAGATACTTTGGAGAATGTTGCAGATGCATTGACGAAGCCTGTGAGCACAGACAAGTACAGGTGGTGTGCTAGTTCGATGGGCCTCTTGGCCCATGAATTTTAGTAGTTTGATTATGCTCTGGAGGTGTCAGTAAGATCTTCATCAAGTGGGAGATTGTTGGAATAGGTGCCTCAATTCTTACTAGCATGTAACTCCTGAAGGGAAAAGTCACTGTGACATTAATGATGTCTGGCCGACTAGCTGCTTTGAATCCTTTTGAAATGTTCATGTCATCGACACAATGTTGCTGTCTCACCGACTAGTCCTATCGCTATGACATGGAGACTCGGTAAGATCTCTTGCCGACTATTGTTTCTCACCGATGGTTATTCACTCGTAGTTATCGAGGAGACTTGGGTGGAAGGTTTATTGTCAGTATGAGTCTTACCGATATGAAATGTCTCACCGACAAAGGTTGCTATTGGGTGTCTAGCGGATACCGACGAGAGTCATTGGTGTAACACAAGACTTCGGTATGAAGTCTTAGCGACTGAAGAGAGTCTCACCAATAGCACATGGTCATCGACATAACTTGAAGACTTCAGTATGAAGTCTTGGCAAACTGCGATGGTCACACCGATGGCTGTGTGACTTCGGAGTAACACATGAAGGCTTGGTGTGAGGTCTTGGAGAAAGACGATTGTCTCACCGAATGGAATACTCATGATGACATAACTTGAAGACTTCGGAATGAAGTCTTGGTGAACTGAGGTAGTCTTGCCAATGGAAATTTTGAGATCGAGGTGACTTGTGAGCAATGATATGAGTCTTGTCGATGAGGAAGCTCTTGCCGATATAAATAAAATGGATATTGATGGATTTGGTATGACTCATGGCATTCGCTATATCATCTTGCCGACTATTGGAACCTTCGCCGATATCGAATGTTGGTTGTGTTGGCATCAGGGAGACATGGTTAGTGTCTCACCAACATGCCAACATAGGTTGAACGCCCTTGACCATTTGAATTTCCTATGTGGCATCTCGTGGACCAATTAGAGTAAGAGAAATTCAAATAGTTGGTGGTTTGATTTTTGCAACTGCTGCGACGCTGGAGCTGAACTGTATGCAAAGAAAAATCTGCAATGGGATGGAAAATTTCTATGATGGGTAATGGCAGATAAGGATGAACAAAGGTTAAAAATCAAAATGTGATAAGTTTTAAAGGAGAGAATTTTGAGTTGGAGTGACATCGAATCTATGAGAGAATTTCTGTAACAGGAAGAATAGTGAATGAAGAAACTGTAAAACTGATACCAGAGAGTTGTGTCTCTGCATTGTATGTAGTTTGTTGATTATTGAAATACAAAAAGATTCAACTTGGTGTGGTGGGTTTTTTCCTGAAAGGGTTTCCCATGTAAATCTGGTGTTCATTTGTCTTTGAGTATCTTCTTTGTTTCTGTAAATCTTTCATGTGTGTCTTAATTAGATTGTAATTTGAAAATTAAAAGTACTGTATGCATTCTTCCTTGTGGTTTTGATGTTAGGAAAGTTGCTTCCGCACCTCTGCTTTCCTTATATTTTCTTATTCCATTGCCACTATAAAGGAGGGGTATGAAAAGTTTGGAATAATGTTGAATAACCCTAGGATGCTAGTAGATGATGTCATAAATTATGAACTTGAAGGGTTTGTAAATGAGATGAAACAAAAGAAGGTTTTGTCTAGTTTTTCCCATCACTTTTTATACATTGATGATGTAATAAAAAAATTGACAACTGATGGTGCAATGACTTCAAGGAAGAGGGAGTGGAAATCCATATGTGATATTGAGGAAGAAATAATAAAAAGGAATGATTTTTATATCAGTCTATATAATGAGATTGATAGCCCTTATGAAAGGGCCATTACAAAATTAAAATTTTACCAAAGTAGTGAATTCAATGCAAAGGTCAAGGAGGGTGTGGAGAAGGCACATGTACTCAAGGAGAAATAGTAAGAAGCTATGGATATTCAACAACAACCTTTGGAGGTTCGTGATTGGGGTAGCCCTTTACTTGAATACTCTGCTATTGAACTGATTGGGGGTGAGCAATCTGCAAAGCATGTGCCTGATGATCAAGAGGTGGAAAAGAGATTCCCTTCCCCTAAAATAAAATATGCTCTTGACCCATATGTTCTAGTAGATAGGATTTTCAAGTGGAAATATGATGAAGGAGCCGATGATGTCCCTAGGATCAAGGCCTATGTTGAATTCCTTGTTGATGATTCCTTTGTGCAAACTAAGGAATTAAAATAGTTTATCATTCAACATAAGAGCCAAGACATAAAAAAGATAATTGAAGAGGCTAAGGCTAATGTGGATTATTCACAACAAGAGGAGGCAGAAAAGGAAGAGGAGGAGAAGATAATGGCTTAGATAGCAGAAGTTACTCCTATAGTGGCTAGAAAAATTGTTAAAGAAAGAGGTATGATGTTTCTTCTAGGATATAATCTTACTACTGTTATTGCACTTGATGCAATAAGAAAGCACCACAATGCTTTTGTGTCTGAGGAGCATGTTGACAATTGTGACTTTGGTTCTTGTTTTAGTCCCAAATTGCATACCCTTGCAATTTGGTCAATGGCTCCTAATACAAGAAAACCCAAAGTGGTAAAATGAATTGAGGAGGTCATTGGTTAAGTTGTGGTGAAGACATCCACTAATATCACTGCCATCCAAGCTACAAAGTTGACTATGCATGCTACCATTTTGAGTGCTGATATTACTCAAATTTCTCAAAAGAAATATAATACATTGTTGAATAACTACATCACTCTCCTAGATGAGTGTAATAGGATGAGGGCCACTATAGAAGAAAGTCAATCAATAAAGGCATTTCCTTCCCCCTCATCATCTTCTTCAAAATTATCAACTTAGGATAGGGAGACCCTATCATCGAGAATCTAGTGTTTAAAGAAGTGCAAGTGGAGAAAGATAATGTTAAAAAAACTAAGGAAACCACTAAGGTTGTTGACAATATTTTTGATGATGTCTTGAAGCACAGTGTTTCCAAGCTAATGCACAAATCTAATACTATTTGGGAAGCCTATAGAAGCATCCATGAGGCCCATGAGAGGTATAATGAAGTTCAAATTGCTTTCCAAAATGACTGGAGTAAATGGAGTGCTAAAGTTGGAGCCCTAAAGGAGATGATGCCTAATATTAAAGATGATCTCAAGGCTCCAATGAATATTCTAAATGTGTTGAAGGAAGTGGACCTGCTGGGTGGAATCTCCGCTTTTCATAGTAAGTTGGGAGTGTAGCTGCAAAATAAATTGAAAATGTTTAGAGACATAGGGGCATGGCATGCCAATGATACTAAATGATGAAGGTGAAATGAAGGATTTTTCTACTTGTAAGGATGAGTTGGGAGGTATGCTCCCAAATTTTAAGAGAGCAATTTGTCTCACCGATTACACCATGTTGAATGTAGCTATTGATAACATGAATATGATTGAGACCATGCATATGGATGCATTTGTTAAAGAGGCATGTATATTAATTGATTCTAGTTACAACCAACACAAAACTAAGGTGTAGGACTTACTGTATATACAATGGCCCACTAAGGAGGACTACAAAACATGGCTTAAGAAGTTTACATATTAAGCCTTTGATAAAGCATTGCAAAAGTTATATCCTCTTGATCAAAGTGATGGCAAGGTGCTGATGTGGACATGGTGAATATTGTTCTCTCTTTATTGCTTTCTTGTTTTAGTTTTCGTTGACTTGATGTGCACATGGAATATAATTTTGTTTATGGATGGTGCCACTACAACAATGAAAGATTCCCTTTGGAGGGTGGGTACCATCATCTTCAACGGTATGAAAGGAGTTTTGTCTCATGTGATTTCTTCCTTTTGAAAGTGAAAATATAACTACTTTGGGGATGTTTTGAAATTGAAATTGAAACATAAGTCAAATGTAAAATGTGACTAAATGTGTAATTTTTCCAGAATCTTATTGTCCCCTTGTTATAAAAGGGAATTCAAGGCCAATTTCACAGGTCCTTGGTTGGTGAAGTTTTGAACTCATTGTAAATAATTTTGTAATACAAGCACACATAAGTAGAATTAGGGTTGAGTCATAAGTTGAATTAGAATCTCTAATATGCATAATGGTTTTACAATAGTGATGAAATTTGAATGAGAAAGAGAAAATTATGGAACGATTTGTCTCCTTTTGTATTTTTTCATATGAATTATTAATAAAAGGATCAAGGATCCTTTTATTGGTCTTTAATCAATTTGGTTTAATGTATGGTTTTATCTCTGCTTTTAATTTAAAAGAATTATTTAAAATGCTTTAATGAAATCATAGGTTGTTGTGATTAAGTATGAGGATTTGATAAGTAATTTATGTTCTAGGATAATTTTGAGTTGTTTTATTATAATGCAATATCACAATAGTTTGTAAGTGCTAAGCTAAGTCATTGTTGTATTACAGTTTATTCCAAATTTGAATTCATTACCCAATGGATGAGGCACTGGCCTATTAATTTGGTTATATTTGATGTCATTGAGTCAGACCTGACCTTCAAAGAATAAATTCTTAAATAAAATCATTTATACACCATAAATTTTCTTAAAGTTTCATGAGATTTCATCCATTCTCCGGTTTAGATGATTACTTGTTAGAGAATTAGCTAGATTCTTGAAGGATTTCATCTAATTTGCAATCTATGGGAATGCATCTATTATTTGCATTGTTTATGGTAAATGGCACAAGAATATCACAAAGTACATTGTAGGGATCACCCTCTAGGGTCTTGTAGATCCCAAAGTGTAGAGGGAAATACTAGCAAGCTGTCATCTAGTCATTGGCCAATCCTCACCATTTTCGATCATTGAATTATGGAAAATTCATAGACAATGTGTGAGATCAAGTTTGGTTCATTAAAAACAACCCACACTTATATCCTCTCCTATGCTTAGGATGAGATAGAGGACCATTAAGCTTCATTTTCAAGTAGTTCTTTCATGATTTTGAGCTCTAGAAGAAAAAGAAATGAAGAGCTTTGTAACTCAGAAAGTTGGTTCTTGCTCATTTTTGGAGCCATGTACTATAACCTATGAAGGTTCTTTCTAGAAAAATAATAAGAATTGTAACTATTTTTAGACTTGTATGATATTTATAAGCATTTGGATCAATAAGAAAAGTTGTTTTTACCTTCTCAAAGATGTTTCATTGTACAAACTTCTTCAAAATAGTTGATGTAATCTTGTGGTGAAGTCTTTTCCCCTTGATTTCATCAGTATTTCATTTCCTTTATGCATAAACAATGTACTTTTGCAAGTCATTACTTTTGTTTAGCCACCTAAGGGTAAATTTTAAGTTGTGAGTTCACATTTTAGCTCCTAAATGTTGTCCTAGATATCAAACCTAGTTATAAAATACTTAAGCAAGAGACATGAAATTTTGGGTTTTGTTTTAAAGTTTAAGTTGTTTATCATATTATGTTTATTTGGACAAGTGCAAGTCAAAATTCATTTGGTGCATCACCTTAGTAGAGTTTAGGTTTCATTATATTTTTCCTTCTCTCTTTTCTCTATAAGTAATAAGAACATGTGTTAGATTAGGTGAAGTCCCAAGGGAACCAACCCTCGCTGGAGGTTCTTTTCCACAATAGGTGACCCAAAAACTTGGAATAGATCCCATGTTTCACAAGTAGGCTGATTTTTTTGCAACTCAACAAGGGTGCACTTCTCAGTGATAAAAATAGTAAATGTACATGTTCTTTGAATATCATCACCTTTCTATGACCATCCTAGAGAGTGTGATATTAGGTGTTCTCTAGTTAATGTACCTAAGAACTTGAATAAATCACCCATAATGATGTTAGTTTGGTTTTTATTATCAATGATGACATGTAGTGGTCATCTCTTCATTCAAAATTTCAAATGGAAGAAACACCTACATTCCTCTAAATTGTGAATTTCCATGTTACTAGAAATAGGGTACTATGTCTATTGATTAATTTTTCCATCTTATGTGAGATCTAATATGTCTGATATATGTAATGATTATTTTAGTTCATTCAATGTCACTATGGGAGATAGAATGATGGTGATGGCATACATTATCACCTAGTTTCTTTTTATTGCACGTTTCCTTTCTTGGTGTAAATAATGTGGATAATTTAGGATTAGGAACACAAAATATTAAATTGTGTTGTTCTTTTTATGAGGGATTTTATTTTTTATGTAGGCATTTAGAGTTGAATCTTATGTTAATTTTATTGTATAAGAAAAGGAGCTAGTTGATCTTAACCTTGATTTCAATTTTAGGAGTGTTGTAGAATGATCTCTCAAACATAAGTGAGGAAATCAAATTTATCATGAATTTAATGTGATAAATCACTTATGTATTGAATGAATTTATGTGGTTTGGCATGTCCTAATGCAATCAAATTGAGTTGTCATAGAAACTAGTGGTGTAATCCTTTATGATTTACTCCTTATATTGATTTTATAACTATTGGATATTTGTGTTTCATTGTAAAAAATAACAAAGGAATTTCAATTCTATGTTCCATTGTGGTATTTTCTCACATTGTTTGATAAGTCTCCACTAGTGGGACACTAGTCAGAAATCCTACAAATATACATAAGATATATGCTCTACACCATTAAACATATTAATGTAAAAATGGGCCTCTAGGTGTTGTACATATATGATCCAATTTGTATTATTTCTTATTGAAATGTTGAGATGCTTATGTTGAATTGCACTCTAAAAGTAGTGTGATATTGTGTAGGAACATGCATGTTTGTAGAAATTTTTGGAATTGGTATAAATTGTACATGCATGTAGAATTATCAAAGGAGATATTGTACTACATCTTCAAGATTTTATTGATCACCTTCCAATTGCTAGGAGACTTTTTTTTCTCTTTTTCATACATCAACCATTTTAATATTGTTATAGAATTCATATGGATTCTTTGAAGCTCAAAAGTGTGGATAACCTTCCTTGTGCTATTATACATATTTTTGTATAAACATGTGACAAGAAATATTTTAGTACCAATAATTAGGATCCAGCGAGGTCTAAGGATCAAATCAATTTTAGTGAGAAATGGATTTATATATTATGCATAGAAAAATAGTCAATAAAGTAATTTAATAAATAATTACAAGACAAATGATGAGTTACATTTTTTTCATCAATTTTAGTTTGAATTCAACTAGTTTTGTAACCATTATAAGCTTACCTTTTTACCCTTTTTCCCTTAAGTTGCCATGATATTTGTGAAGATTAAAGTTAATTAATATGAATAGAAGGATACAAAACATTTGGAAATCAACCAATCTTGAGTACTAATATTAGTGGATATTGTGAACAGGGGTTTTTGGAGGTTGAAGGAATGTGTAATGGAGACTATCTAAAGGATCTTGTGGTCCTTTTAGTTATTTTCTTCTAGTTTTTCCTTAATTAAAAGCTTGGTAATTAGGTTGTGTAGTTAGTTTTGGAGTGTTTAGAAAATAGTAGGCCATAGGCCATGTTACTATTTTCTAAAATTGATCGAGTCATTCTAGTTATAAACATACAAACAAAGACATCTATTTCAATATTGCGTTATGTATCGAGACTTATATATATCCTCTCTTTTCAACATGGAAACAATATTAATCCTAATCTTGAAGTCAAATTTTGTTGGTGTAATTAAAAGTGTTGTACCTTGTCCTAGGTCATAATTACACCTTAGTTAAGTTTACTTAGGGACCACATAGGAGGTTGTTGGAGAATTTCCACTTTTGGTGGACTTGACATGTCTTTACTTTATCACTTTCACCTTTTGTGGACACATCATGCGATTATCTCTCCACTTTTTGTGGTGATTATCACATTATCACTTTTCCATTTTAGGTGGAGTGATAACTTTTCATAATTGTCTCATGTCATAAGATTACGAAACTTGTCATAATCTTATGCCCTTCTATGTTCTCACCTTGGCTATATAACCAAGGGGTCTCCTATGTACTTTTTCTCATTCCATTCTATTTGCATTACTGGCAGAATACAGTTTATTCTTGTCATCTTGTTTCTATCTCTCTTATGCTTGTGCTTTCTATTAGGCCTCCAAATCTTGGGTGGCCACCTTTATAGCCAATTCTTACATGGTATCAGAGCTATTAGAGTTCCTTTAGTTAGTCATTTGGAGAGATTCTTGGAGGGTTCCATTTTTGGCTTTGTATTACAGGTGAATTTTGGGAGCTTGACAACATCAGATCTGAGCTCACCATTCCATCCAAAGTGTTCGAGATAGTCAGATTTTCCTTTTGGTTCATCCCAGTTGGACATTGGAGGCCAAATCTACAAGGGTTTGAAGATTGGAGGTGGTTGCCAGATCTTGAAGGTAGCTACCACTTCAGAGCATTTTCAACCAAAAAGGACATCACCATTGTGTTCAAAAGGGCCAAAAACCCCTAAATTGACTATCAAATCATCAAATTTGGACAAGTTGCTCTTACAGGCAAATTTTTTTTAGCAAGCGAGCTGTACGGCCCTACCTGCGCAGGTACGATTTTTCAATTTTTTAAAAAAATTGAGAATTTTTTAAAATTAAATTTCAACAAAAAATTCACAGTTTTATCTGCTTTTCAAATAAGTTTTAAAAAATAAAAATAAAAATAAAAAAATTGCAGTAACCTATGGTACATAGGTACTGATAGCATGCGGTACGCAGGTACTGTCAGCCTGCGGACTGTAGGTTTGCTGTCTGCGGTGGTGGCAGCGCCATCCACCACCTACATGGGCATTGGGCATTGCAGGGGGTGGCGTCCCTACCAACCCCATCGACCCCCTTCTCTTTTCATTTTTTTAAAAGTTTTTTTAAATAAAAACTTTATTCATTTGTTTTTTTTAATAAAGTTTTTTATAAAACTTTTATGTGTTTTTTAAAAGTTTTTTTAATAAATAAAACTTTTTTAATAAGGTTTTTCTTTAATATTTTATATTAATTTTTTTTTAATAATTAAAAAACAAATAGTTTTCTTTATTAAGTTTTAATAATTTTTTTCAAAATAAAAACAATTGTTTTTTTCTTTATTTCAATAAAGTATTTTTCATAAAAAAAACAAATTTCTTTATTATTTTAATAATAAATGTTTTGAATAAATGGGTAAAAGCACAAAGTTGTGTCACACTTTTAGCCAACTTATCAGCACAACTGAATTTAAGTATTTCTAACTAAAAATCAATTTTGGTCAAACATATGATCTAGTAAGATTCATTCTAGCTAAGTTATATGCTTCCATAACTTTTTCAACTAAAATTGTTGGCTAAAAATGTATGGAGCATCACTTTGAGTCCAATTTACCAAAAAAATTAAATTATTTGAAAAACTTGAAGTTTCAATAACTCTTGCTAATGTAAACAACATTTTTTTAAAAATATAAAAAATACCCTTTTTTAGATCCATAAGTGTAGTATTCAAAAATATATTTATTTTAATAGTTTAATTATTTTTTATTTTTTATTTTTTATTTTTACTAAAAGTAGGTTTTCAGCACAAAATATGAGGTTGATTACTATGCCAAGGAAAAATGCTAAAACTTATTAAAAAAATTTGAAAAAAATATGATGCACTAGATAAAAGAATCTATTTTAAGATGGTATAATTTTGTTCCCATTTTAGATAAATATTTAATATGAAAGTTGATGTCCGATGAAAACAGTTGTTTTTTAATTCTCTCACATTTTAATATTTATTTAAAAATATATATTTATCAAAATTAGAAAAAAATATATCCATGCACAAAAATTTCAAGTTATAAATACACACAAAAAATTTGAAAGAAAAAAAATAAAATTTACTATAAAAAGTTTGATGTCCCATGCAACTTCATTTTTCAGCATTTTATCAACAACTAAATTATAGTTTTAAAAACTATTTTTAAATAATTTTTTATATTTTTTTAAAAAATACAAACATAAAATATACTAAAAAATACATATTTTACTAGTTTACATCATTTCAAAATTAAAAACATATATGCCACTTTTTAGTGATTCAAGTTTTAAAAGTAGCTCAGCGTTGGCCGTTTCCTTTATAAAGTGTGACACAGCTTTGTGCTTTTACCCTAATGTTTTTAAATTAAGCTTTAAATTAAGTTTTTTTAAAAATAAATCATGCATTAATAAAAAAACCTAGAGAAATTATTTTGGCTACCGATCGAGCTTTGTCATGCACTGTTGTTCCTCTAATTGGCAGTCAACAAGGATCAATCACTCCTATCGACATCCACCTGGAGGGCTTTTTTCACGGTCTTCAGCTTTAAGTTTCTTTTGGTTGGCTTCTTCATCAACATTTCCAATTTTGCATCGTGTTGATTGTAGTTCTCCTCTTTGTAATGTTGTAATCACACTAAAATAAAGTGCCACAATCTACTATTTTAGTGTACTCTGTCATATTGTATGCTTCTTTGGGTTGACCTATGTATCTAGTGTTAGTTCCTATCTACTCAGCGAATGCAGCGGCTGGTTACCCATGCATTTTGGTGAGATGGACTAGTCACCATATAGACACTCCTATTTTGGAAGCACTCTACCTGTCTTCAGAAGTTTGTTTCTACATCCAGAGACTTGGTGTGGCTCTAGTGAGACTTGGATTGTATAATTTGTGTATGGCTCCAGCGAGACATAGATTGTACCAATCTGCTATTGATGGGCATTCAGTTGATGCTCACACAATTGTCTTCTTGGTTATGACCTTATTCCTATTGCAGTGTGGATTCATCTACAATTCTTCATCGATAGATTCTGTAGTTACTCTTGAGTTGACAGATTCAACTCAGTTACCCGTTATTTGGCTTCTTCTGTAGTTGTACCTAATTCTTTCTATAAGTTCTTGTCACAGTTTGGCATTCTTTTGGAACAACATTTGGAGGACTCATCATCATCCTTGGTCTGCTCTTCCTCAATCTTCACATTGTCTCCTCCTTCAATTAAGAATTGGGGACTCCTGACATTGTGACATTTGAGCAGTGACTCTCCATTGAGGGGGGATTGCAAGGACTATCTTCATTCTCTCTTATGGGGGGACCTTTTCCTCACTTGAGGTTTTATCCTTCCTAGAGGATGTTTCTTCTTTTGTTTCTCTCTTTTGGGGAGGAGCTTTGTCCCACTGGGTTTTCTCCTTTTCTCTTCTTTATGAGAGATTGCATTGCATATGTACATGGGTACCTAACATGGCCTAGTAGCCGAGACCCATCTTGCATTGTTTGCATTTGTGTACATTCTCCCTAAGTTGCAATTAAGGGGGGGTGTTGGTGTAATTAAAAATGTTGTACCTTGTCCTAGGTCATAATTACACCTTAGTTAAGTTTACTTAGGGACCACATAAGAGGTTGTTGGAGAATTTCCACTTTTGGTGGACTTGACATGTCTTTACTTTATCACTTCCACTTTTTGTGGACACATCATGTGATTATCTCTCCACCTTTTGTGTTGATTATCACATTATCACTTTTTCATTTTAGGTGGAGTGATAGCTTCTCATAATTTTCTCGTCATAAGATTACGAAACTTATCATAATCTTATGCCCTTCTATGTTCTCACCTTGGCTATATAACCAAGGGGTCTCCTATGTACTTTTTCTCATTCCATTCTATTTGCATTATTGGCAAAATATAGTTTATTCTTGTCATCTTGTTTCTATCTCTCTTATGCTTGTGCTTTCTATTAGGCCTCTAGATCTTGGGTGGCTACCTTCATAGCCATTTATTACAAATTTAATATAAGATAAAGTCTATTGAAGTGTTGAACCCACATACTATGTAAAATTTTCCTCCATTCGATCGGTTGGGAGACACACTCCTTAGCCAACATTTGGATTTCCTTTTCCATTTTTTTTGTCTAAGGTATCATTTATATTTTCTCAGTGATTTCATATTTTTGTGATTTGATTAAGTTTAGTAATCCCGTATATAAGTTATTGAATTGATTCCAATCAGTGTAGCTATATTTTTTAAGGTGTGAAGTAAACTTTGTTAATGCATGGTATACATACAAATTATAGGGATGACACATATAAGTGAACTTGTGAAGTGTACTATGTTTTCAGAACACCAAAATAGTTTGTGCAACTTTACTAGTTCCTATCACCAGGATACCATAGGTCTTGTCGCCAGAACTATTTAATGCATTTTTGGCATTACTTTCTTTCTATCATTTTTTCTAATATTTAAAGGCATTGTGTAATTTAAGATATTTATTCTGAGTGTGTGTGTAATTCCAAGATAATGATTTGAAATTATTTAATGTTTAGATAAGAATTCAAAAGTATATGTATACCAATTTAGAATAAGGTGATAATTAATTAAAGTTGAAGATTAAAGGTGTATTTTGATTTAATTCCTAGACTAAAAAGTGTATTTTGATTCAATACCCAAATGCATTCATCCCCACTTGATTTACTAGTTTTATCCCTTAGGTAAACAACCCCAATACCTTTTGTTAGTTTATGTTCCCTGGATTGATACATAGGAATAAACTGAGGAAAATTCATTACCAATTGGATTCGTAGAACTGCTAAACAAGATTAGGGTATGTGTAGGATCATGATGGGCCAAAAAGTGGCAATATGTAACTGATATGATGACCCATGTGGCTAACGACTTTTTTTTTACCCAAATTTGATGAAACAAAAAGGGTTTTTAAAGGAGATTCTCAGCTTTTCACCAATATAAATTATGCTTTACTTTGAATTTAATAAATAATTATTATTCATTTTCTATTTGAATTACAACTAAAGTCCTAATTGATAGGCTGATTGAAAACATCTATAGCTTTAAATGGTATCACATTTTTGAATCCGAAACATGTGTCACATTCTATGCTTTGCATACTATAGGATTAAAAAAAAAAAATTATGAAGTTTTGACCAAGTTAAGGTGATCAAACATACGAGTTTTTATATTTTTAAAAATTTGTAATAAAAAATTCATAATTAATTATTTACTTGGAAGAAATTACAAAAAAATATGCATCACATCAGGACATGAGTCCTCTACTTATATCTAAAATATTATAAAAAAATATTATCATTTTATTGTGGTTAGGTGGTCAAACAAACACCTACTTATTTTTTCTCTGAAATTTAAGCACTACTGCATTGAAATTTTAAATTTTCACCAAATATATATATATTTTTAAATAAACCTAGTAGTTTAGAAACTACATTCAATTTTCTATAGATTCTATTCTTACATATTTTTGAAACAATATAGATAACTTATTTAAATTTTTACGTCAAGTTGCCTAACTTTGATTTTTCTAATTTTTTTGCCACTTAAGGGCCTATTTTTTCCATGATGATCCTGCACATACCCATTATAACGGACAAAATTTTACCTTATTTGTGTTGAACAAGAAAACTGAAAGGGGGGGAATCAATTGTAGTAAATTTCACTTTTATAACATTCACCAAAACTTAGATCAATCACAGTTCTTAACTTTGCTAAAATGATTAAACATTAAGTGCAAGTGTAGAAACTAAAAAACATCACAAAAACAAAGTAACACTAGATTTACATGGAAAAACCAATGAGGGAAAAACCATGGTGAGGATTGACTCATACTATAGAGAATATCAAAATTGCTTACAAAATGCTCACTACCAAAATAAGGACTCACTGTCCAACATGGCTAACCACCTGAAGGGCTCACTGCCATAAAGATATAAAGAAGATATAAGAGATAGGTTACAAAGAGAAGAAAATCTCAATGCAATAGAGAAATCCACCATAGTTTACTCAACCACTTGTAGAAATGCATGAATGATAGAGTCTACCTTCAACTCACTGCATCCATAAACTTAGCATTTAGACTTCACACAGATTTTCTACACTCACATCACATACATCCTCTTGATTCGCATCTGCTTCACATCAATCTAAACTATTTTTTTCACTTATCTCTTCGTTCTACATTAACTACTAACTCATCCTATATTTATACTATCTTCAACTTTGAAACATATCCAAAGTCACCCATCCATCATTAAATTCAAATTAGGTTGGTGCGAAAACATCCTAGGGTGGAATTAGAATGAGGGAAACCTAAAAATAGACTTGATGAGGACCCAAATAGGTCCCAACATGCTTCATCATTTTTGAAGGTAGTTTTTGTTAGTTGTATAGCTTTACTTGTAGTCGGCCGTGGTCATAGTCGGCCATGGTTGTAGTCGGCCATGGTCATAGTCGGCCAATTGTCACATAAAACAATAGATTAGTAAAGAATAATAATGTCATGTACTTTCGGGAAAACATGTTTAGATTAATGTTAATGTAATGTTGTTATGAAGCATCGTGTTGGTTGGTTGTCTAACCACTGCCAAGTGTTATATGTAGTCGGTTGGGATAGTCGGGAGATAGTCATGAGTTATGAATTATGAATGAGTTTTGTTGCCGATGGTTATACTGTAAGCATTGTGATACTCTCTTTGTACATGATATTCCTGAGAATGAATAAAGTTTCTAGCATTTTACTATGATATCTTTCCATTTACTATTTTATCCTATGTTGTGCATATTACAAGTTTTCCAGTAGTACGTCAGATTAGAATCCCATTCTGTAGGCAAACATTTGGCGCCGTTGCCTGAACGGACTAGGGTATCATCCACCATGGTAGCATAATGGGCCAACCAGCGGAAGAACCTATAAATGCTAATGAGGAACGAGAAGACTCATTGACAGAAGATTTGGTAAATTTGTGGAAAATCTCGCTCCGTGACCACGTACGTAGGGAATCCCACATTCGGGAGATCCCTGAGGAAGTCATCTGGGATCGGTTGGAAGTGAACGACGAGGTGAACCACCTCTTGAACCGCATGCCCAAGTTGTTGGCCCGCCATTTCATTATTCTACAAGACTTGCGAGAGGAAGAAGCCCGCGAGCGCTGAAGGCAACAAATTGTGCAACGCTGTGAAGACCGAAACAAACATGAAGAGGAAGAACGCGATACTAGCCGGCATCGTACTTCTGGCAATTAGCAATGATCGCTTGAACAACTAAATGCCCGTACGACTGAACAAAGATAAGAATAGAGTACCTGACGGGCACAGGACTGCGGAAGAGCAAGTTCAGCGATCACTCAGACTACAAGAGCAAGAAAATCAGCGAAGACACACTTGCACACCCGGAGGCGAGCATAGCAGAGGCACTAGAGACGGCCATTCAGGAGCCTCAGCCTGTAGTCAGGGAGCCACCCCAAGAGGAGACAGAACATTGTATACCTTCTGATGATGAGGAGAATGAGGAGGGTGCTTCCACAGAGGGCTTTGTCATGGAAATGTCACAGCCGGACCCGTCGGACCCAGTAGGCACGGTACAGAGATATGTGGAGGAGCTCGAGCACATGGGCAGACTGATGATCCACATGGGACAGGTTTCCAAGGACCTGAGGATTGATCGATCGCCTCTGGTAGGCCAGGAGGTTCACCGCATTCGGGGATTTGTGTAGATGGGGTGTGAGGCGGAGTTTGCACGGATATTTGGCGAGGGGTGGCCAGCAGGAGAGACTCCTACTATGATGAGAGCCTGGCGGGGTCGGCCACCAAGGCTAGTAGGACGGGATGCAGGTGTCCTTGAGAGCTTATACTATATCGAGCTTGCCTTCCGAGATGTCTTCATTCTGATGAAGCACCAGATATTTTCCACCGAGGTAGCAGTATCTCGTCGAGTGGATGCCTATAGACTCCTTTAGCAGGTCAAGGATGAGTCAGCTGCGACCATCAAGAGCATTCAAACTGACTTAGCTGAACAATCTCGGCTTGCCAGTGAGAGGGGAGCCCGATTGGACATCTTGGAGCCTCGGGTGGCAGCCTTGGAGGAGGAGGCACAGCAGAAAGAGGAAGCATGGCAGCAGAAAATGAAAGCATCGGAGGACCAGTTGGCTACAAAAGAGGTAGAATTGGCAGCCAAGAAGGCCGAAGCAGAGCAGGCAAAGAGCCAACTGATGGAGGCAGCCCGGATGGTGAAGGCGGTGAGGGAGAGGGAGATCCTGGGAGATTGGTAGCTTCACACACGCACAGAGGAGCTGAGGCATCTGAGAGCAGAGCATTCTTCCACCACTCTGACGTCATCTGTGCATCCAGGGATGCACTCCCTTCCCCCTACTTCTCAGTAATCTTATCTTGTTGTATGTATGTCATCTGGAAGATGACTTTCTTTTTGGGGGGGATGATGTTAGTCGTATATCTTTACTTGTAGTCGGCCGTGGTCATAGTCGGCCATGGTTGTAGTCAGCCGTGGTCGTAGTCGGCCAATTGTCAAATAAAACAATAGATTATTCTAAGAATAATAATGTCATGTACTTTCTGGAAAACATGTTCAGATTAATGTTAATGTAATGTTGTTATGAAGCATCATGTCAGTTGGTTGTCTAACCACCGCCGAGCGTTATATGTAGTCATTTGGGATAGTCGGGAGATAGTCATGATTTATGAATTATGAATGAGTTTTGTTGCTGATGGTTATACTGTAAGCATTGTGATACTCTCTCTATACATGATATTCCTGAGAATGAATAAAGTTTCTGGCATTTTACTATGATATCTTTCCGTTTACTGTTTTATCCTATGTTGTGCATATTACAAGTTTGCCAGTAGTACGTCAGATTAGAATCCCATTCCGTAGGCAAACAGTTTTTAACAAAAGGTTGGGAAAACTAGTGTAAAACACATAGAAAAATTAAGCACGGTCCTTCCAAATACCAAAATTCTCTTCAATACGATCATAACAACTTAACTCTAGAACTGCAAGTCATAAGACTTAATCAAAGAGAAATTTGGACCAACAACATTTCTCCTAGACCTCAGCCAGATACACAAAAAACCATAGTTCACAACTGGTGAACATAACTCACACTGTACAAGGAATCATAAGCCAAAAATCTGGATATAATAGCTTCCAACAATCATGATCAACATATATTAATTGCACACACATAGAATCAAATCTTGGAGCAAAACCTAGAGCAACCACTGAACACTTACAATCTTCGTTCAATACAATTTTCTCAATATCCTCAACATATACAACCAATAACCTACATCCATTATATTAATGACAACAACAACTAGTTGATAACCAATTGACCAGTTGACATCAATGAAAACACCTTGCAACAAATTCTTCATACTTGCAACAATCCCATCCTTTGTCATTGATGGCAACACATGATGTGAAAAAATATCAAAGAATACATACTATCTCTAAACACTCTTCTCATGATTTTTCTTTTTGTTTCTCCCCCTTAGTAGATAATCTTTTTTACATGATACTCTTTATCTTCCTTTTCTATTTTTTTAACATCTCTCTCATCTTCCCCTTTGACATCAATGGTAAAGGAAAAGGATTTTTTACATTGATCTCCTATTTTTCATAATTTAAAATAAAATACTCATACAATGACAACACATGACACTACCTACTCCCCCTTAGAGGTAGCTACTAAAACATCAGTCCAGAAGAAAGATTTATCCATAGACCCACCAAACTAATGCATCTCCATATGCATCTAGTTCAAGAAAGGAGAGGTAATGACCCCTAACATTTCTTGAAGATGCTCAAAAGTATCTTTTGGAATATCCTTTGTAAATATATCAGCAATTTGATGCTTTGTAGGGACATACTCAAGCTTTACTTCATTCTCCACAACCTTCTCTCTCAAGAAATGATACCTGATAGATATATGCTTTTTCCTTGAGTGCATCACTAGATTCTTTGAAATGTTAATTATACTTATGTTATCATAGAAGATAGAAATAGGATCATCATACACAACTATGATATCTTTCAATGTTTGTTTCATCCATAGAACTTGCATGTACAACAAGATGCAATAGGAATATACTTAGCTTTAGTAGTAGATAAGGAAATTGAATCTTTATTTTTAGTCAACCATGCCACCAATCCACAACAATGATAGAATGCACCACCACTTGTACTTTTTCTATCATCTACACATCCAACCCAATTTGTAACTATATAAGCACTTAGTGTAAAGACAATATCTCTAGGATACCACAAGCCATAATCCAGAGTTCCATTCAAATATCTAAATATTATTTTAATAGAAAAAACATGTGTTTCCTTAGGATCTTGTTGAAATATAGCCACAAGAAAAACAACATACATAATATTTGGTCTAGTAGTAGTTAAATACAACAATCCAAAAAACATAGATCAATACTTTCTCTTATCAGCCTTAGGTGAATCATCATCTTTACTTAATTTGTAACTAGTCACCATATGAGTACATACCAGCTTTGAACCATCCATCCCAAACTTCTTCAATATCTCTCACATAATTAGACTATGAAATAAAGATTCCTTTCTATTTTTGATTAATTTGCAGCCCAAGAAATAAATTCATCTCTCGAAACATAGACACTTCAAATTATTTTTCCATTTCTTCCAAAAGCATCTTATACATAGTTTCATTTCCTCCAAAAATAATGTCATCAACATATACAACCACAATAAATATTTTGTCATTTTCAACTTTAAATTATAGGTTACTATCTTTCGTACCTTTATTGAAACCATATTGAATCAAGTACTTGTCTAACCTTGCATACCAAGCTCTAGGACCTTGGTTCAATCCATATAAAGCTTTCTCCAATATGCATACCATATTCGGTTGATCTGACAACTGAAATAATTCTGGTTGTTCCATGTAGACCTCTTCTTCTATCTCACCATTCAAAAATACAGATTTGGCATCCATCTGATCAACTTTGAAATCTCTATGAGCAACAAACACTAAGAACATTTTGATAGCTTCCATTCTTTCCACTAAACCAAAAGTATCCTAAAAATCTATGCCTTCTACTTATGAGTAACCCTTACACACAAGCCTTGCTTTGTTTCTGACCACTTCTCCATTCTCATTCAACTTATTCTTGATATCCATTTTGACCCAATAATTTTTGTCTACCAATCATGATACCAATTCCCAAGTTTGATTCTTCTTAATCTGCGTAATGATAGGATGAAGTTGGAGGAGGTCTTTCTTTGTAAGACCCCCTTGGTGCTTGGCTTCACCAATCTAACCTATAGGCCTATATTCTTGTCTAGATGCCCCTGGTTTGCTTGACCAACTCCTCTCCTATCAACAAGCTTCCTTTCTACCAAGTCCACCTTGGTTCATTGCCATAACTCTTCCTTAGCCCTTAATTTGCCCTAAAGGCTAAAACCTCCAAAATGATGAACACAACCTTGCAGGGGTGTGAGGGTGATTCAAATGCTTCAAAACATCTCATCTTTGTCTCTTTAGGACCCTCCTAACTCCACTTAACCATCGCTTATACCAAACCCTACTTTTGGGCTACTAGCCTAAGAGCCTAATTAGGCCTCTGAACAGGGATAAAATGAAAATTCCTTTAAAATCCACCAAAGACTTGGGTTATTTGTTAAGGATTGGTGTTTCTTATACCTACAACTCCAAGATTCTCAGGGTTTCAATCCTGCTCAGGCCGTATTCTGTTCAAACACAAAAATGGCTAAGAACCCTAGGGTTTCCTAACTTTTCTGGCTGATTTTGGACTGGTGAAAAGTTCTCCTAACAAATGAGGTCATAAACCCTCCTCCTAATCATCATGCTTATTCAAGACCATCCCCTAAATTTTTCAAAAATAATTTCTTCAAGATCTCACGTCCCATACAAGTTATGGCTCTTTTTCTCCAAGTCTGCCCCAACCGGACCTGCACTGGCTCACTTAGGGCATCATCATGCTGGCAGCTCCTGCACTCAAAAAAAACCTACAATCTACCATAATTACAATGAGGGATCCTAGGCACAAATCCCAAGAGGCCGTACAATTTGTATAGTGGGAAGATGCTCTAGGACTCCATTTTTCCAAAACTGCATGTTACAGGCCTCAAAATGACAGTTGATAAACTATGTACAGAAAGAAGAAGAAAAAGATTTAAAAAACCAAAATATTGGCACACTAAGCTTGAAAAAAGTTAACAATACGTTCTACAAACAAAAATATAGCAAGATTACTCCATTAAAGCTCAAGAACAACACCAAACACAAAAAATTGCCTTCGTGAACGTTGTTACCAGCAATATAACAAAAGTTTTCCAAAATACTATATCCTCCAACCCTATCACAAGGTAGAGGCATGCCTTATATAGGCCAAAAAAATCATTTAGAAGCTAGGGTCGAGCTCATAGATGACCTAAAGATGCAATTTATAAAACCCAATGTGTTTTCAGACATTTGACAACTTTTGCCAACTTAGCAATATGATGTTGTAAAACTATTTAGCACTTGTAAAATTATTTCCCAAGGATTAAAAACAACCCTAAGCACCTAAAACAATGGTCAGCATGACCTTATGAAAGCACAAAAAAAATTGTAACTTCAACCAAAATTTCAAAAAAACCTTGAACTTTGCCAGATGCTCCTGCACCATTCTCCCCCTCTCAGCACAAACAACTAAGAAACTTTGGGAGAGATTAGAGTCATATCAATGCCTTGCTTCTTAAAGTCTACTTCTTCTACCCAGGTAGCTTCAGATTCATTTTTGTTCTTCCATTTGACAAGATGCTCCATGTACACCTTGTTCCTTGTAGCCTTCTTCACTCTTGACTCCAAGATCTTCTCTACTTGTAGCTTGTCTGGAGTTGGTATGGAAATGTTGCTGATGTCCTTGAGGACCTCCTTACTATCTTGATCCAGATCCTTGACTGTCCCTTTATACTTGATCAAATCAGCAACATTGAACACTGGTGAGATCCCTAGATCATTAGGTAACTCCACCTTGTATGCATTATGCCCATCCTTGGCCAATACCTTGCAGGGACCCACTCTCTTCATCTGCAACTTGGTGGAAATTCCTTTCTATAGCCTTGATTTGTTAAGGTGGACCATAACATAGTCCCCTACTTGAAACTACACATCTTTCCTTGACAGATCAACTTTCTCCTTCAACTTTTGGGTTGCTATTGTAACTATCTTCTTGACCTGCTCCTGAATCTCTTTCATGGTCTGAGTGAAGTCCTCTACATGTCCACTCCTATTCTCCATTGATCCAAGGTCTCTGAGTTCACAAATTCCTCTTGGGTGCATCCCATACACCACTTCAAATGGACTTTTCCCTGTAGTTCTATTGGCACTGTCATTATAAGCATACCTAGCTTGTGAGATAATCATATCCCATGTCTGTCCATACTCCTTAGTTAAGCACCTTAAAAGATTACCTAACTCTCTGTTAACCACCTATGTTTGACCATCAGTCTAAGGATGGTAAGCTGATCCAAATGACAGATTTGTGCCCAATCTGCTCCATAGAGTCTTCCAAAAATGACTCATGAACTTCACATCCCTGTTAGAAACAATGCTTAGAGGCAAGCCATGGATCCTTACAACCTCCTTGAAGAAAAGATGAGCTATGTAGCTTGCATCATGAGTAGTTTTGTAGGGAATGAAATGACTCATCTTACTAAATCTCTCTACCACAACATAAACACTGTCAAAACTAGTCTTGGTCTTGGGAACACCTACCACAAAATCCATGCTCACACACTCCCATGGTCTATTAGGAATGGGCAGGGGTTGATATAAACCAGCATTGCTAGCTCCTCCTTTAGCTTTCATGCACACAACACACTGTTCCACATACCTCCTAACATCTCTTGCCAACTTAGGCCAGTAATAAAACCTTTGTACTAGCTCCAAAGTCTTATTTATGCCAAAATGCCCACTAAGACTACCATTATGTTTTTCCTGAATTAGATTTTCCCTCATTGACCCTCTTGGAACACATAACTGATTGCCCTTAAATAACAGTCCATTTTGCAATGTATACTTAGAATATTGGCTATGAAAGTGATTCTCAAAATCAGAACATACCTTATAAGCTTCTGAGAAGTCTTCATCTTCACCATAGAGATCTTTGAAACTCTCTAATCCAATGCTCTTTAGCTGTATTTCCTGCACTGTCAGCAACCTTCTGCTTAATGCATTTGCCACCTTGTTCATTTGCCTTTCTTGTGCTTGATAGTAAAAGTAAAGGCTTGGATGTATACCATCCATTTCAAATGCCTATTACTTATTTTTTCTTGGGTGTTGATATAACTAAGTTCCTGGTTATCCGTGAAGACCACAAACTCTTTGGGTAACAAATAATGCCTCCACTTCCTAAGGGACTGCACTAAAGCATATAATTCTAGATCATAGGTAGAGTACTTTTGCTTGGCTTCATTGAGCTTTTCACTAAAGAAGGCTACTGGCCTACCTTCTTGACTAAGTACTCCTCCTACTACTACTCCACTTGCATCACACTCAACTGTGAACAACTTGTCAAAACTAGGTAATAATAGAATAGGTTGAGTTGCCACTTCTTGTTTTAGTTTCTCAAACCCTTTATCAGCCTCTTGAGTCCACTTAAACTTTGTTTTCAGACCACCTTTGATGGTATCTAGGACTAGTGCACATATACCACTAAAATTCCTTATGAATTTTCTATAGAATTGAGCCAAACCATGAAAACTTCTTACCTCTGTTGCTATGGTTGGTGTGGGCCATTTTAGGATGGCTTCCACCTTGCTTGGATCCATCTTCAACATTCCTTGGGATACTACAAAACCCAAATACACAAGTTCTTGCTTGAAGAACTCACACTTCTCAAGATTGATTGCCAACTTCTCTTCTTGCAACCTTTTAAGAACCATCTCCACATGCTTGAAGTGTTCTTCTGCTATCTTATTGAAAATCAGTATGTCATCAAGGTATACTACCACAAAGATCTCTGTGAAATCCTTAAGCACTTCATTCATTAGTCTCATGAACGTGCTAGGGGAATTTGAGAGGCCAAATGGCATCACTTTCCACTCATACAACCCATCATTTTTCTTAAAAGTTGTCTTCCACTCATCACCATCCTTAATCCTGATCTGATGATACCCGCTCTTGAGGTCCAACTTTGTGAGGAACTGAGCACCTCCAAGGCAATCCATCAAGTCTTCTATTCTAGGAATTGGAAACCTATACCTAATTGTGATTCTATTTATTGCTCTAGAATCAGTACAAAGTCTCCACTTACCTCCTTTCTTGGTTGCCAAAACCACTGGCACTACACAAGGGCTGATGGTCTTTTGAATCAAACCTTGATCCAATAATTCTTGCACTTGCCTAGCTACCTCTAGGTTCTGCTCAGGTGTAATTTTGTATGCTGCTTTGTTAGGTAATGAGTCTCCAAGTATGAAGTCAACTTGATGACTTATTTCTCTCTTTGGAGGTAAAGTTGCAAGTGTACCATCACTCACTATGCTCTTGTACTTATCAACTAACCTTTGGACTGCTTCTAGTAAGACTATCCTTTCAGCCTTTTCTTCCTCTTTGGACTACATCATGATCACATACCCTTCATTCCCTTGGTTTAGTTCCTTAAGGAACTCCTTACCACTGCTCAACATGATGTTAGGTACCTTTGACTGTCCTTCATCTTCCTCTGTCAGTGACTGTAGTCTGAATGTTCTTCCATCCTTCTTGAATGAGATGGTGTTCTCTTTCCCATCATAAATAGCACTCCTGTCATATTGCCATGGTCTACCTAGTAGTAGATGGCATGCATCCATGGGTAATATATCACAAACCAACTTATCTTTGTAACCTCCAATTGAAAATTCCACTGTTACTTGCTCATTAACCAAAACACTCTGCCCTTTGTTCAGCCATGTGACCTTGTAGGGGTTATTATGAGGTACCTTCTCCAATTTTAGTTTAGTTACTGCCTCCTCTGAGATTATATTGTCTGTTGAACTAGAATCTACAATGACTTTGCACACTTTTCCAAGTATCTTGCATCTTACTCTAAAAAGAGCTCTTCGTTGCTTAGGTTCCTCCTTGACTGGTTGTCTGATCAACACTCCATTAAACATCATATTTTCTCCTACCTCAGATTCTATATGACTGATTTTAGATGCTTTAGGACTCATGGTGTCCTCTTGTGCATAGGCCACTCTCTTTTCATTGCTTGATGATGATGCTTTCTATGGGCACCTATAAGTAGGGCGACCTAGTTGTCCACAATGGTATCACTTCATGTTTGCAAAGTAAGAATTACTCCTACCTACTCCTCTTCCTCTATTTGAACCTCCTTGAGGTTCTCTTCCTCTATTAAATCCTCCTCTTGAAGATGATTCACCTCCATGCTCAGTGAGTTTTAATTCCCCATGATTTCTTTGGTCATTCCCTCTTCCTTGGTAACCACCACACTGTCCTCTTTGATCTTTGCCTTTGCCTCTACCCTTAGAAGACTGATCTTGCTTCCTCTTGTTCCTTTCCTCAATCTTTATGGCCAACTGATAACATTGGTGGACTGTCTTGGGACTTAATAAAGCCATCTCTTCCTGAATGTTCCATTTCAAGCCATTAAGGTACCTAGCCACCTTGAGACTCTCATCCTTTGTCACATTAGACCTCATGCAAAGCTTTTGAAACTCTTTAGTATAGGTGTTTACATCTTGGTCTTTCTGCCTCAGACTTTTCCTCTTCTTGTGCAATTGAATCTCATAGTCATCTGGCATGTAGGCTTCCTTTACCTTGGCAACCATTCCTTTCCAAGTTGATATGGGTTGTTTTCCTTCTTTCTCCCTTTCAGTATGAATGAACTTCCACCATGTCAAGGCTGATCCTCTCAATCTAGACTTAGCAACCTTCACCTTCTGAGCTTTAGTGACTCCATAACACTCAAAATGATTCTCCATGCCTTCTATCCAATCCATGACCAAATCAGGTTCCATTTTCCCACTAAATAATGGTACTCCCTCAAGTCCTTTTCCACTCAAAGCTTTCAATTCCTTCAAGAAAGGCTCTTCCTCCAAAACAGGGCCAGGTTCAGGGACCTTGTCTTCCTCTGCAACCTCTTCCTCCTTTGGTACCCTACCTTCCAACTTCACATTGTTCAATGCTTTCTCAAGCTGCTCTATTCTTTCTTTTAATGACTTGTTGTCCTCCTCTTGTTCTTCAATCCTCTTAGCTAATTGTGAATTTGTCACCATGACGGGAGATTCACTTGACTCAACCTCTGACATATATTATTCTTTCCCAAATCTTTTGCTTGCTCTGATACCAATCTGATAGGATGAAGTTGGAGGAACCAATCACTAGTTCTTGCTCTAGGTCTTTCTTTGTAAGACCCCCTTGGTGCTTGGCTTCACCAATCTAACCTATAGGCCTATATTCTTGTCTAGATGCCCCTGGTTTTCTTGACCAACTCCTCTCCTATCAACAAGATTCCTTTCTACCAAGTCCACCTTGGTTCATTGCCACAACTCTTCCTTAGCCCTTAATCTTCCCCAAAGGCTAAAACCTCCAAAACGATGAACACAACCTTGCAGGGGTGTGAGGGTGATTCAAAGGCTTCAAAACATCTCATCTTTTTCTCTTTAGGACCCTCCTAACTCCACTTAACCATCGCTTATACCAAACCCTACTTTTGGGCTACTAGCCTAAGAGCCCAATTAAGCCTTTGAACAGGGATAAAATGCAAATTCCTTTAAAAACCACCAAAGACTTGGGTTCTTCATTAAGGATTGATATTTCTTATGCCTACAACTCCAAGATTCTTAGGGTTTCAAGCCTACTTAGGCCGTATTCTGTTCAAACACAAAAATGGCTAAGAACCCTAGGGTTTCCTAACTTTTCTGGCTGATTTTGGACTGGTGAAAAGTTCTCCTAAAAAATGAGGTCATAAACCCTCCTCTTGATCACCATTCTTAGTCAAGACCTTCCCCTAAATTCTGAAAAAATAATTTCTTCAAGATCTCACGTCCCTTGCAAGTTATGGCTCTTTTTCTCCAAGTCTGCCCCAACCAAACTTGCATTGGCTCGCCTAGGGCATCATCATGCTGGCAGCTCCTGCACTCAAACAAACCTACAATATACCATAATTACAATTAGGGATCCTAGGAAAAAATCCGAAGAGGCCATACAATTTGTATGGTGGGAAGATGCTCTAGGACTCCATTTTTCCAAAACTGCCTGTTACAAGCCTGAAAATGACAGTTGATAAACTATGTACAGATAGAAGAAGAAAAAGATTTAAAAAACCAAAATATTGGCACACTAAGCTTACAAAAAGTTAACACTATGTTCTACAAACAAAAATACAGCAAGATTACTCCATTAAAGCTCAAGAACAATGCCAAACACAAAAAACTGCCTTCTTGAAAGTTGTTACCAGCAATATTACAAAACTTTTCCAAAATACTATATCCTCCAACCCTATCACAAGGTCGAGGCATGCCTTATATAGGCCAAAAAAATAATTTAGAAGCTTGGGTCGAGCTCATAGATGACCTAAAGATGCAATTTATAAAACCCAATGTGTTTTCAGACATTTGACAACTTTTGCCAACTTAGCAATATGATGTTGTAAAACTATTTAGCACTTGTCAACTTCTTTCCCAAGGATTAAAAACAACCCTAAGCACCTAAAAAAATGGTCAGCATGACCTTATGAAATCACAACAAAAATTGTAACTTCAACATAAATTTCAAAAAAACCTTGAACTTTGCCAAGTGCTTCTGCACCACGTAAGTTTTTCCTTCATAGCTTTCATCCAATGCTCATCTTTACATGCTTCACTTATAGTATTTAGTTCAATCTCAGAAATTAAATATAGATTTTGTTCACCTGTAGCAGATCTGCTTCTTTTCAATACTTCTTTTGTCTTTTCCCCAATGATCTAATTTTCTGAATGATTCTTCTGCACATATCTAGGTGTCTTAGGTGACACTACTAGAGCTTCTTCTTCTTTTCCTTCTTCTTCGTTCTGCTTCTTTTTCTCATCCTTCTCATGTTCTTCTACAATTTCTTCAATCCTCATGCAATCAGGTTCATTAGATACATATCCATGAACATCAATTAAATTCTTCATTGCTTCATCAACCTTGACATTTGTGCTTTCTACAATATTCCTTAGTCCTTTTTTGAAACATATGTAAGCCTTGCTTCTAGTAGAATATCCAAGAAAAATTCCTTCATCACTTCTTACATCAAAATTTCCTAAAAACTTTTCATCCCTTCTAATATAACATTTGCTTCCAAAAACCTTGAAATACTTAATAGTAGAATTCTTCCACACCATAGCTCATAGGGGGTCTTTGTACTATTTTCTCTTCCTTGAACTCAATTGAATACATAAACAACAGTGTGAATAGCTTCTCTCCAGTAAACTTCTGGTAAACCTGTCTTAGTAATCATTGATCTAGCAACCTCTTGAATTGGTTTGTTCTTCCTTTCAACAACTCCATTCCGTTGAGGAGTTCGTAGAGTAGATAACTGTATTTTTTTTCCATGTTCTTCATAAAACATATTAAACTCATGGGAAGTTAATTCACCACCTCTATCATACCTTAAGAATTTTATCCTCTAATTTACTTCATTTTCAACCATAGCTTTGAATGTCTTGAATATATCTAATGCATTTGATTTATCTCTAAGAAACATAACCCATGCATATCTAGATTAATCATCAATCAAAAGCATAAAGTACCTTTCACCTTGTAGAATTCTCACTCTTGTAGGACCAAATAGATTTGTATGAATTAAATCTAGTAGTCTAGTAGTAGATTTTTCCTTTGATCTGTAATGGTTTCTTTCTTGCTTTCCAAACTGACAATTCCTACAAATAACATTATCAAAATTTTTAATCCTTGGTAAATCTCTCATGGCCTAAACTACACTAATCCTCACCCAAGTTATTAAAATTAATATGACACATTCTATGATGCCACAACCAACTATCATTAATCTGAGTCATAAAGCATCGTCCATCAGCACCCTTAAGTTGATAAATATTTCTTTTAAATTTTTTTCTGGCAACAATCACTATTTTGGATCCTTTCCTGATCTCACATCTTTCATCATCAAATATAAAATTATATCCTTTACTGTACATTTGTCCAACACTCAAGAGATTATGAATTAAACCCTTAACATAATAGACATCATCAATATTATGCTTTCCATAAAAAATTACTGAAACCATCCCAAAATTTTTAGCACCAATATCATCTCCAAACATAACTAAGCCTCCATCATAATTTTCAAGTTTAACACACATAATCTTATTGCCATTCATTTGATGTGAACAACCACTAAAAAAAACCTAATATTTATTTCCATGTTTAGCATGTAGGGTAGAGATTACAGTACCTTGATTTTTCTCCTTCTCTAGAGGGCATTTCTTCACCTATTTTTTAGAAATAGCAGAAGTAGGTTCATCTTTTATAGCCAAGAACAAGAATTCATTGTCATCAGGATCTCCATAGTTAGATTCCTCATCAGATATACTAGCATCCTCATTGACATAATATTCTTTATTTTTTTTCTTACCTTTCTTTTCTTTCTCATATATTTGTTTATTCTTCTTAGCTCTTTTTGGACACCTTGCAACATAATGATCTATTCATCCAAAACTAAAGCATTTAAAGGGTAACTTACCTTCATACTTGTCGGATCCTTTCATCATATTTTTCACAAAGTTAGATTCCACTTCATCAAGATTTTCTTCATCCAAATCTTCAGCTTTTGTACCCTTAAAAGTAGTCTCTGATTTGGATCCATTTCAAAAATTTGGCTTTCTCATCTCATAAGATGTCAGAGTTCCTAACAATTGATCTTTAGTGTAATTCTTGTAATCTATATGTTCTTCAATAGCACATACCTTTTCGCCATAAGCATCATGGAGAGTTCTAAGAATCTTCTTTACAATTTTGGATTCATCTATTGTAGCACCAAGTCCTCACATTCTAGCTACTACCTCATCCAATATTTATACATAAGCTTTAATATTCTCATCTTCATACATGTGTAGGAGCTCAAACTATGTCTATTGTATAATGCTTTTCCTAAACCTGCTCAAACATGGTCAAACAAGCAAACATTAGTCCTTAAACAAGTTTAAACCAAACATTCCCCATGAAATTCATTCAAACACAAGAACAAGAAAACAAGGTAAAATATCAAATAAAATCCAATGAAATCTTATTCAAAATGCTCAAACCAACATCCCATGGGTGAATTGGTGCTTCTTTGATGCAGAAAGAATCCATTTCCCAATTACTTGATAAGCTTGATGGATGAAATGTGTGATCCTTATGCAAAATGTCAATAACCTAGCTATGGATGATGAAATCTATGCTAACTTGGATGAAAATGTGGATGCTTGGAATTCAAATGACTATAATCTCTCTGCATGAAATTGTGTATGATTTTGGATCCCAAATCAATAGAGAAAACTTTTATTTATAAGAAAGAAGGATTGGAGAATGAAGAATAGGGTGAATACGGGATTAAAGAAGGGACCAGTGGCATTGTGCCACTTGTGAACATGTTAATGAAGGGAGTTGGAGCACATTTTGAACAATGTGCATGTTAAATGCATGTAGGTGGAGTTTGAATTTGAAGAGGTGACTTGTGTAAGAGGAGGTGTAAGTGCTTTTAATGCCAAGGTGGCTCAAGGAGAGGATGTGTAAGAGATTTTAATGCCAAGTTGGACAACAAAAGTCCTTTGGGAGGGAGAATTCAAATAAGTGGAATATTCCAAGAATATGCCATATTTGAATGGAAATAGGAGGAATTAATAAATCAAATAAATTGATTTACATGTGAAACTTGCAAAAGCTAGAGGACTATAGGATTAGTGTTAGAAGTTAATTAGGATTAATTAACTTAGATGGAGTTAGTTTGATTTGATTTAATTAAATAAAATAATTTATTCAATTAAAAGAAGAACATTAGGATTTAATTAAATAAAGTTGATTTATTTAATTAAATGGAGAACATTATGATTTAATTAAATAAATTTCATTTATTTAATTAAATGAAGAACATTAGGATTTAATTAAATGAAGTTGATTTATTTAATCAAAGAGGAATTTTGATGAATTAATTAAATAATATTATTCAATTAATTGTTTGATCAAGGAAGAATCAAAGTTAGTTAATCAGACTCGACTGCATGATATTAATCAGGATAATTTACGTGTCTACATTTTTCCCCTCATTGAAGCAATGTACTTGTTGCATTGGTTCAAAAAATAACCTTGCCAAGATCAAAAATCAAAATAATTTCTAATTTTTTTGGATGCCCCAATGCTGCCCTAGTGAGAAGAATTACACTGGTATATTGCCCCCTTGAGATATCAGACAAAAATTTGGATTTTTGGGTGATTTCTCGAAAAAAGATGATAAGCTGCCCGACAGGTCCAGAAAGGCTCCAAGATGCTGAAAATATGCCAAAATGTAAAAAAAAAAAGTGAAAAGAGCTTCGGTTGGGAAAAAATAGTGCCAGAGGTGGAAAACCCTAGTTTGATGGCTAAATTGGGGTAAAAAACCCTAATTTCATGCTTAATTAGACTTGGAGGGGTCACTTTCCATTCATTTTTGCATTCACACCTTGAAAGTTCTAGCTTTTTGAGCTTTGACCCTCCTATAGAATGGCACAAAATGTGCTTCCCCAACACATTTCTGAGTGATTTTGCGTGTTCTAGAGACCTCTAGGTGCAAGACCACTGGTATGTGACCCAAACCCGACTTTGAAATTTAAATTTTAAGTGCATTTATTACGCTTGAAAGTGTCAGAGTCCCTAGCATCGCTATATAGTGATGCACCAAATGCAAAATTGACAACACTGAAGCTCAAACAACGTTGCCTATGTAAATAGCGACAGTGATTGTGATTTAACTTTAAGGTTCCAAATTCCAAATAGAAATGCCTATGTAAATGGTGACACTTAGCCTGATTTAGGATTAGGGTTTAGTAGTCAAATGGTGATGCCTATATGAATGGTGATGCTGAGGTCGATTTAGCATTTCCAAAGAGTCCAACATCACTATTTGGAGTTTTACAAATAGCAACGCCTTTGAAAACTATGATGCATTCATGTTTTTGAGGTCAAAAACTCTAAATGGGGTCATATTTTTTTTACAAAATTTGATGTTGTGGCTTCATGGGTGTAGGAGGTGGTCCATCCTATGCATTCACATGAGAATCGACCCTTAGTCCTATGTAAATTGAGCGATCTATCAGAGTTGTGACAAGATCACTTGGCCGAGATCGGTCTTTAGTAAGTTGCCTATGCACCCATTGTCTGGAACCACCTGGCGATGATGGTTGTAGTGGTGGAGAGGTGGCACAATGAGACCTCATCATTTCATCTTCCTATTGGTGAGGTGACCATCACTTTGGAGGATGTATGGTGCATCCTGCAGTTGTTGATTCATGGTGATTGTGTGTTCTATGATGTAGATGTTGACAGTGACACGTGCTTTGAGGTCATGGAGGTTGAGGAGCTTTCACTTTCCAAGGGCTAGATTGACTTGGATTATTATAGAGGTTGGGTGTTGACTTTTAGCCTGATTGTTATTACCATTATATCAGGGTTAGTAGCTCCTGATCGACGAGACAAAAACTTTAGTCTAGGATGGGGCTTGGCCTGAGAGAGGATTCTTTTCCAAAGGACATAGTTTTCCTAGGGACCAGTGATGCTGGCCTCACTATATCACAACCTACATGATTTTGCATATTGCGAAAATCATGCAATTGGTTCCAGAGTGACACTGCTACACATCTGGGCCTAGGAGCATATTTCCATGCTCCAACTGATTGTCATTTTGCTTGATACTGAGCCTGATGATCTTGTGATTTGGAGATATAGGGGTGCAATCACTTTGAGGCATACAAGATAGCTGGGTTTACCTCACTGGTACCATGTTTTGGATGAGATGACAGTATTCTCCTGGTATCCCTAGTTATAGATGCCTACATGGTACAATGATGTTCAGTAGCTATTCTATGATCGATAGGACCGACTGATACAGGGGAGGGTGCATACAATTATTGAGCACTACCTTCTAAACAAGGTAGCCTGCTAGTTTGGGGAGGTCCATGATTAGTCAGATGATTAGTAAACTGCCATTTTTTCTAGATCATCCTAAGAAATTGTGTGGGGATGGACAATTCCAACATCCAATTTTGTTGATAATTTTCAACAATTGGTTGTGAGGCCATGGACCTATTCTTAGGGACTAGTGGATCTAGGTGTGACTCGTGCATATGATGATTGGTTCAAACCTCCACACCAACTGACAGATCCAAGAGTAGCACTTCCATGGGGAAGACCTCAAGGGAGGAGTGCTTAGTGAGAATAGGTAGGACATGATAGACAAGATCCTAGAGCACCACCTAGAGATGGGTAGCCTCCATGATAGCCAGAGCAACATCTGAACTAGTAGTCAGATTAACAGCCACATTAGCCACAACAACTGGATCCACGGGATGGCCAGATTCAATAGTTATAGGTACAAATACAGGGATTACAAGGTTAGCTATAGACGGTCACATTAGAGAGAGATCAAACTAGATAGAAGGTCTAGGTCCTTACTATAGAGAGATACCATGAGCGACAATAGAGGTAGGCCACATAGCTATAGTTGGCCGAGGAGGTTAGCTGGAGGTAGCAGTTAGAGAGTGTGGTTGTTGCATCCCAGGGGAGGACCGTGCCAACATGGATATACTATGAGGTAGTCCAGGAGGCTAAGTACTATATACTTCATTATCAGTAGGATGTACCCATGGCTGCTCGGGTGCCAGACTGCTCTCAGCATACAAGAATTCAACAGACAAATGACTGGGCTGAGAGATAAGTAGGGGAGGGGAACAACCACCAGGGCTAGCAGCATATAGTTTTTTGATCAGTGATCAATTCTTTTTGAGATAGACCCACATGCTATATTTTTGATAGCCTTGTGGGCATTATACCTTGATTGATATACATACACTTGAGTTAGATTTGTGCCATGACAATGATGATTCTTTGATATATATGATATGTACATGATTGATTTATGATGCAATGTGTTTACTTTATTTATGCTTTATGGATGGATGCATTTGATGTTATATGTACTATGCAATTTGATTTTATATGATGTGATATGATGTATGGATTTTATTTGATGGATGATTATGCCAATGTTCATGGATGTTATGGATGCATTTCCTTTTTGTATTATTTCTATGCATTTTTATGGTGATGATGTTTGCAGTATGGATGTTATGATGCAAATGATTCTAAAATGCTTAGACTAATAGATCTATATTATGCCCCTAATGGTAATAAAAAATGGATGATGTGATACATTATGATTATGAGATGTATGGAATGTTGTGATATGCTCTTTTTCTTTTTCAATATCTTTTCTATGATGATACATGTATGGATGTTATGATGACGCCTATATGATTCTGCAATTGATGTAAATGTATGGTTTATGAGATGCTTAGAATAACCTATCTATTGTTGGAAAGAGACACTTCACAACTTATCTGGTGTTGTCATTGATGGAAACCCTAGTCAATGATTCAATCCACAAGTTAGTATTTGATCATACCAGAAGTCAGATCAAGGTTTTGTGATTAACTATCAAGCAAGAATAGAGCATCCAACAGAATTGTGTTCATCATTTCATATGCAATTTTATCTTATCATTTTGAGCTGTGGATCTCAAGGAAGGTCATTCAATGTATGGTCTATGTTATCCTTGAATCTTAGAGCCTCGTATCAATCCATGTGCAAGTTAGAACCAATTGATCAATATTCTATTTAACAGTACAAAAGGCCGACTAAGTGAATATAGCATGTTGCAGATATTCAAGGAGTAAATTTTAAGTATTTTTGTGTTTGAGCATGTTGATTTTGGTCCTCACTATGTTTTTGTTGACTTTGGTTGGTGTGCATTGAAAATTATTTTTGGATTGAGCCAACAGTTTGTAAATATTTTCTATTTTATTGAAGCCGACATGTAGCAAATTAAATCCCTAGTAGCGGATATATATAAGCGATTTTTTATATCATTTTGAGATATGTACGAAGTTTTTTAATGTGTGTGTGTGAGATTCAGAAGGATTGTAGAGCACTTATGCATAGTTTGACTTGTGCAATAAATGATTTTTTATGCGAATTAAAGTAGACATAGCAGAAGAGCAGAATCAGACAAAAGGTCAAGAAAGCGATTAATGTGCTTAACTAGAACTATTCTCAATCATTTTTAGATGTTATTTCATAGTTCACCACTCTGGTTTTCTTTTGAAATTTATTGTAAGATAGTGAGCCTTTCTATTTTTGAGCAGTGAGCTCTAGGCAGTGTGCCTGAATGCAAGTGCATTCCCATTTTGTAAACATCTTTTTGAGTATACTCAAATAAATTGTGGATTGACCTCCACCATGGTTTTTCCCCTAACAAGGTTTCCACATAAAAAATCCTTGTGTTATGGTGTTGTGGTTTCTTGTTTTATGTTCATGCATCTTTCTTTTGGTTGAATGTTATAAGTGCTTTAAAGATCGAATTAATAAAGTTAAAAATTGCAAAACACTGATTCACCCCCCTTCTCAGTGTTCCTTGATTCTAACAATTGGTATTAGAGTGTAGTTCCTTTGAAGAAGTTTAAAATATTGGGGAAGATCTAGGAAAGTGATTCAATGAATTCAAGTAGTCTTCAACAACAAATTTTGGTGGCCCTAGATGATCTTGATTAGTCAAAATCTGAAGTCTAGGAATTGCAGATAAATCTCATAAATGCTGAGAAATTCATTCAATCATTGAAAGATAAAATCAATGAGTCAAGGGAGAAGAGAAGGGAACTTTGTGATCAGATCAAGTTTAAAGAGAGTAAGAGCATCGAATATGAACACCTAAGTCAAGCCTTGAAGGAAAAGACAGAGGAATGTGAAAAGCTTACCAAAGATATTGTTGTCCTAAAGCATGAGATGGAATCTATTGTGATGAGGATGACAAAGTAGATTGAAGATAGAAATAAGAATGAAGAGAAGTTTACTCAATTTTTGAAAGAAAAATATGAAGAATGCATCCAAATTATTGATGGATTCAATCAGTTGGAGCTTGAAAAAAAAATTGTTGATCTCAGAGATAAACATGCTACTGCAAATGAGTTCAAGGAGAAGTTCAAGATTAGCTCAACCAAGCTTGATGAACTGATTAAAAGTCACAGGACTGAAGGTGACAATCAAGGTCTTGGATATGAGAAAGGAGAAAGCTCTAAATCTAAACAAAGGAGATTTAGGCAAGGAAATCAAATGAACAAAGTTGGAAGGTATTTGGTAAGACAACCTAATCCTCAAAGGTTCAATGGTTACTATTTTTTTGTAATAAATTTGGTCATATGGCTATTCAATGTAGAAACAAAATGAATCCACGTAGTCCATCATTATCAGGTCAGTGCTTTAATTGTAATAAGTATGGTCATAAGTCAAATGAATGCAAAAATATGATGTACAATGTGTATAGAGATGTCAGATATTATACATGAAATAGATTTGGCCATATTGCTAACCAATGCAGATCAAGAGAAAATCAATGGAACAATTAGTCTAGACAAAGAAACGTGGTGTGTTATAATTGCAACAAATCTATTAACATTGATAGATTCTGTAGAAGTAGAAAGGGTTCAATAAATCAAGGAAAAGTTACTCCAGATGAGATCAGGAAGCAAATGAAGAAGATATGGGTGAAGAAGAGTCCCTCTGAAGTAGGAAATGATTCTACACTAGAACCTAATTTTGATAATTCCTTCGGGAATTAGATTAAGGCCTCTGGCGTAGGGGGAGTTCTCAAGAAAATCTTTTAAACCCCTTGTTGGTAGTTGGTACTAGGATATGGATTAGTGCAATGATTGCATTGATGATCTACAAATACTATTGAAATAGTTGGAGACAATATTTATGCTGAGTTGAAGGTCCACAGAAGAGTTATCCTTCATAGAGTATGGAAATAGAGTATCCGAATGAGTTAGGGAAAAAACATTTATTGCGACAAAAATTTAGGTGTGTGAATGATAAAAGGTCATTTTTGTTCTTCATTTGTCACTTTGCACCTTAAGAAGAAGAATTTTGGAGAGCTATGAAGCAAACTTTAGAAAATTTTGGTGAAGATTTAGTGTGAAGGCAATTCAGTGATCAAACCCTAATCTGATGAAAAGGTATTTATTGAGAAAAATTGAGAACTTGTGAATTTGTGAAAATGGTTGCTCCATTGGTAGTTGATATCAAGGATAGGCCCCATCTGAAATTCAAGTGGCATCCTTTGAAATTCATTGAGACAGAGCCCTTAGGTGCATTTTCATCTATTCCATATAATGTCTTGCATATTGAAGACATTAGGGCATAAATTAATGCAAATATTGAGGAGTTAGGAAGATTGTAACGAAATACTCTAGTGCGGAAATCATTTTCCTAATGTCAATTCACAGGGAAATAATGTAGTACTTTTAATTTCAAAAAATTATAGAGCATTAAGATTCACACATAAAAGAATAGACAATAATATCGACAAAGAATAGACACCTGATTTATGTTGGAAAACCATTTCAGGAGAAAAACCCACCACCAAAGAGAAGTCACTTTATTCATAGTAAAAAAAAATTACAATAAAGTTATAGATCCCTCCTTCACAGGTATTAGTTGTCTGATATTACACAAGAACATTACAATTAGCCAACCACAGTCAATCGCAACACTGTTACAATGTTCTTTCAATATACAGTATGCTCAACCAACACCAAAATTTTTCCTTTCTCTACACACAATTCCAAATGGTCTACTTGCTATATTCACTTGAACCCTTCGATTTCTAGGAATCTAGTGTCCAAACCGATTCAGTTCGCTCAACCACCAAGAAGCTCAACTGTCGACATTATCCCACATTGGCATGAAATATTAATAGTCATTAGTTTATAAACAAAATCCCAAAGACTTTAGGTATCCATGAGTTAGCCCTTTTGTTTACCAACTCACTCATACACCCGCGGTCAAACCAACCATCGGCTTGGCCCTACCAAAGTGAACACCGATCGACACGTCACTCAAAATTTTAACTTCATAACCACTTCATACAAGTTAGAATTTATAGATCCCCATGACAAGCCAATACCACTGTCGCCCAGTCAGAGAAAACTCAAACTTCATAACTTTCACTACTGGTTAGAAAGTTCCCAAATGTCACAATAACAAAGGAGATCGGTCAGTTGAGAAGTTACGAAACTTCCAAACTCTGTGGAAAAATTCTTAAGTTACATAAATCATCGATACCATGACAAAAAAGGAGATCAGTCAGTCAAGAAGTTACGAAACTTCCAAACTCTGTGACAAGGTTCTTAAGTTACAGAAATTATCGATGCCATGACAATGAAAGAGATCAGTCAGCCGGGAAGTTATGAAACTTCCAAACTCCGCGATAAGGTTACAAACTTAGGAACTCCAACGATAGGCCGAAAATGAAGACTTGAATAGAGATACAAGCCAACAAGTTGAGGCACACTTTTCAACAAACTCCCACTTGATGAAGACTTACTAGCTTCCTCCAAACTTGAAGTTAATGAAGGTCATGGGATCCAAGGCCCATCAAACTAACACACCACTTGTACTTGTCCATGCTCACGAGATTTTTCAATGCATCTACAACATTTTTTAGAGTATCCACCTTTTCTAAACAAACCTTTCCATCCTCCACCATATCTCGTACAAAATGATACTGCACATTAATATGTTTCATCCTGGCATGGAAAGTTGGTTTTTTTTCCAAACAAATAGCTCTCTAATTGTCACAACAAATTAAAGTTTTCCTTGTACTGAACCCAATATCAGAACACAAATTTTTAAGCCATACAACTTCTTTGTAGGCATGTGTTGCTGCCATGTATTCAACTTCAGTGGTGGATAGAGCAACTATAACCTACCACTTACTCATCCAACTAATTACACCACCATTCAACATCAAAATATATCCATTGGTGGATCTATGGATGTCAAGGTCCCCTGCCCAATCAGAATCCACATAACCTCTAATGTTGAGAGAATACTGTGATCCAATCGAGTTACCATGATAACACAAACCGTACTGTGATGTACCTTTTAAATATCTAAACACTTTTTTCACAATATCCCAATGTGGCCTTCCTGGATTCGCAATAAACTGACTAAGAACTCCCACTGCTTGGGTAATGTATGGCCTTGTACATAACATTGCATACATTAAGCTACCAACTATAGTTGCATAAGGAACTCTGGTCATGTCCTCCATCTTAGTAGGAGATTTTGGACAATCTTTAATAGATAGTTTTGTTCCCTGCAAAACTGGAACAACTAGCTGCTTGTAATCAATCATACTAAATCTCTCTAGAATAGTGTTAATATACTTACTCTGGCTGAGCCAAAGTTTTATGCTCTTTCTGTCGCTGGTTATTTCCATCCCTAGAATATACCTGGCTGCACTAAGATCTTTCATTTTGAACTTTGTAGACAACTGAGATTTTAGATCAAAAATCATAAGCTTACTATTCCCAATGAACAACATGTCATCCACATAGAGGGAAATAACTAAGATATGATAATTTTCAGATTTGAAATACACACAATGATCAAATTTTGATCTTAAAAATCCCAAAGACAAAACAAATGTGTTAAACTTCTAGTACCACATTCTAGGAGATTGTTTTAATCCATACATATATTTTTTCAACTTGCATACTAGATGTTCTTTACCTTTTTCTACATAGTGCTCAAGCTGGGACATATAAATTTCCTCTTCAATATCACCATGAAGAAATTTTGTCTTCACATCCATCTGTTCAATCTCTAAGTCATACGTTGCTGCAAGTGATAGAAGAGATATGATAGATGTCATCTTAGCTACAAGAGAAAATATTTCTACGTAATCAATTCCCTCTACTTGGGAATAACCTTTCGCAACCAACCTCGCCTTATACTTTTCAACACTACCATCTAGAACTATTTTCTTTTTAAATACCCATTTAAAGCCAATAGCTTTTCTCCCTTCAGGCAAGGGCACCAAACTCCAAGTGTCATTATTTTCTAATGATGCCATTTCTTCATTCATGGTTTCCAACCAAGAGTTTGCATCAGGCATATTAATTTCCTCTTTAACAGTCCTAGGCTCATCAGTGCTAGTAATCAAAGCATAGAAACAAGTAGAATCTAACATAGAAAACCCATACCTATCAGGTTTCTTTCTTTCACGTGTTGACCTCCTCAAGGGCTAAGGTTGAGGTTGTTATTCTTCTCCAGAACTCTCAGAACTGCTCGAGCTCTCCTCAGATTTAGGTACATTTTGAATTTTGAATTCCTCTTTATTTGGTGTCGGAGGAATTTCAACTACATCCTTTTTATTTTCTGATTTTATCTTTGACTGCAGATCCAAAGTAGAAGGCTTCAACTCACGAAAAATAACATTTTTGTTGTACAAAACCTTCTCAGTCACATGGTTCCAAAGCTTGTATCCTTTTATGCTAGTACTATAGCCAATAAATATACATTTAACAACTTTTTTCTCCAACTTAGATCTTTATTCATTTGGCACATATACATATTCCTCATAGCCAAAAACTTTAATGTGTCTAAGAGAGGGCTTCTTACTAGACCATGCTTCCAAAGGTGTCTTCTCAACAAGAATAGAATTAGAAGAACAATTCAATAAATAACATGTTGTTGCAACTGCCTCAGCCCAAAACTTCTCCTTCAATCCAACACTACTCAACATACTTCGTGCTCTTTCCATCACTATCATGTTGAACCTTTTAGCAACTCCATTTTGCTGCAGAGTATAGGGTGTAGTCTTATGTCTTTTATTTCCATGATCTTTACAGTACCTTTCAAACTCATTAGAACAAAAATCACCACCATTTTCAGTCCTTAAACATTTTATTTTCCTTCCAGTCTGATTTTCCACAAGGTTTTTAAATTCCTTAAAATGACTGAACACTTCTGATTTACTCTTTAAAAAATACACAAATGCCCTTCTCGAATAGTCATCAATAAAAGAAACATAATATTTAGAATTCAATAATGAAGGAACATTTATTGGACCAAACACATCAAAATGAATGTAACCAAGTATACTAGAAGATTTATGAGAACTGGAATAAAACAAAACACGGTGTTGTTTACCATATATACAATGCTCACAAAATTCGAATTCAAGGTTACGGTCATCAAGCCCTTCAACCAGGTTTTTATTTTCAAGGTTTTTAAACCTCTTTCTCCAATGTGGCCTAGCCTGTGATGCCACAACATTGTTTTCTCAGCTGGAAGCTTCATCTCCAAATAATTAGCTCCTACTAAAACAATTACCTCTTTCCCTATAGATTTACATGGTTTTTTAGAAGCACTATTGCATTGAACTACATTTGCGTCCAACTTATACATAGTACCAATTCAAACACCCTTTTCCAACAACATAGAGCCTCTTGTCATCTTACAAACACCATTAGAGAAAGAGACTTGTACACCAGCACCATTCAACCTACTAACAAAAATTAAATTTTAGGCCAAACCTGGTATATGCATAACATCATTGATTCCCTTCACCCTTCCATCAGGGAACCAAATTCCAGCTCTTCCATGGCCAACTATATCCAAGGATGAATCATTTGCCAAGTACACCTTTCCACCATCATAATTTTCATACCAGTCTCTATGAGATGTCATGTGGAAGGATGCTCCGAAATCAATCAGCTAAACATCATCTAATGCTTGAGTTGCCAAGGCTACAATGAGGGAATCTACTTCACTCTGAGAAGAATCATTGTCAGAAGAGTTCTTATTCTTCTTATTTTTCTCCTCTTTGCAATCCTTTTGGACATGACCAGGCTGCCCACAGTTCCAACACTTCATCTTGGACTTTTTTCTAGGAGACTTTCATCTCCCTTCTGATTTTAATTTGGATTTCATGTCCTTCTTCTTACCTTTTTCTTTTGATCAGCCTCGAACAACAAGAGCCTCCTTTGCCATCTCATAAGATTTTCTTCTCATTTCTTTTGATAACAAATAAGCAACAACATCTTTCATCTTGAAAGTGGATGTTGTACTCCCAATGGCCATCACCAAGTGATCCCAAGAATTAGGCAAAGAACATAACAACAACATACAATGATCTTCTTCTTCAATCTTCACACCCACAGATCTTAACTAAGAAATCAGCATGTTAAAAGTATTCAAGTGATCAACAAAAGATGCTCCTTCCTACATTTTCAAATAATACAGCTTCTTCCTTAAGAACAACTTGTTTACCAGGACTTGCCTTGATAAATATCTCCAAGTCTTTTCCACAAGGAGGCTGCAGTCTTCTGCTCATGCACTTTAAGAAGAAAAAATTCTTCCAAATAGAGCCTTATCAACCCCTTTGATTTTTGATCTACAAGATCCCAATATTCTTGATTCATGCTAGAAGGTTTCATTCCAGACACAACCATCCAAAGATCACGATCAACCAATAGATCTTCCATTTTAAGTTTCCACAACTCAAAATTGATGCCATTTGTAAGGAAAGCTAAGGTGCGGAAACAACTCTCCTACGTCAAAACCTTAGGGAAGAATGCAGAGGTGCTTTTAAATTTTCAATGACAGTCCAATTATGATACACTTGAAATAAATAGTAGAAACAAAGAAATGAACATACACAGATGAACACCAGATTTATGTGGGAAAATCCTTACGGGAGAAAAACCCACCACACCAAAAAAAGCCTCTTTGTATTACAATAATGGAATTACATACAAAGATTAGACTTATCTTTCTAATGTCAATTTACAATAGCATAATCCTTGATCAACCTTGTATAGAACATTCAAGATACAATGCTCTTAGAATCGAATTCACTCTAATTACTCATCGAACTGTTCATCCAACTATTACCGAACCGATCATCATCTTCAATTCCTGAGTATATCCCTATTGACCCTGGTCTGTTGATCTTCCTCTTAGAATGGCCACAATAGACTAACTTCCAATGGTTCCCATTTAGCTTCTCTGATTGGTCAAAGACACACCACGTAGGATAGTCTTTCACTCGGTCAACAACGTTCAACCTATGTTTGCATGTCAGTGAGACACTAACTGTGTCTCCCCGATGCCACAAGACCCTATTGTAGTTATTACCAAGAGTCATCCCCATCGGCAAGATGTTACACCAAGTTCACAAGCTATCACTCAGACTTCCTCTTGTTGCCAAGACATCATACCGATATCCATCACATGTAGCGCTATCGCTAAGACAATCACTAGTCAATGAGAGATCATACCAATGTTCAAAGGTCACTTAGACATTAGAATTCCCATCAGTGAGACTATTGCTACTCGCCAAGAGGTCACATCGAGCCTTCTAGTCATACCAAAAAAAACAACCATCGGCAAGACTTACCACTATCGCTAAGAGGTAATACCGAAGTCTTCAAGTCACCCCAAGATCATCCTTCACTAGAAGTTATATCGACAACATCCCACAACATCAATGAGACAAATACCAATCACCAAGAGTTCTTACCGAACCCTTATGTGTTACTCTAATGACTCCAAGTGTAAAGCTGTCGGTGAGACACCATCCATCACCAAGAGTTCTTACCGAGTCTTCATGCCTCTCCCTGAAACCACTTGTATCCTAGAGTCTCCCTAACAACCAATAAGAATGGCCTGTCGGCCAGACCAACCCACTCGGCAGAGGGTTACACTGAACACAATGAGTCACAGCGATAGCTCAAGTTGGCAAGAGTTCAACAAGGTCTCGGTGACCTTAACATTTCACAAGGTTGCACAACTGCTAGTCGGCCAGACAATAAGGATGCCACAACAACTTGGCTCTTTCAAAGGTTTCAGCCTGTGAGATTGAGGCACATAATTCCAACACCATTGAATTTATCAATTTCAATATTTCTAGATGTACTTGCTAGTTGTTAGAAATGTGTGCCTCAATCCCACAGGCTGAAACCTCTAAAAGGGAAAAGTTGGTGTGACATATTTTGTGTTTGGCCGACTAGCAGTTGAAACCTTGTTGAAATTATTCAAGTCACTATGACCTTGCATCTGTCTCATCGAAGGAGCCTATCGCTGTGACATTTTCTTCAGTATAACCTTTCACTGCCCATGGAGATCTGTGGCCGACAGGCCATTCATATCATATATCGGGTTACTTTGGTGTGAGGTCTCAATGATAGCTATTGTCTCACCGACAACGTTTTTTGTTGAAGTCTTCAGGGAGAGTCTTGGGTGTTTGGTAAGAAGTCTTGCCAATATGGATGTCTCATCGATAGCTTTATCCTGGAGACATCGGGGTGACTTGAACACTCAGGAAGAACTCTTGGTGATAGTTAGTGTGTCTCATCGACGGTATACACTTGGAGTAGCACAAAGGTCTCAGTGTGAGGTCTTAGCAATGGAAAGAAGGCTTGCCGACTGGTGTTTGGTGCTCGGTATGACTTGTGATTATTCAGAGTAACGTCTCAGTGAAAGTGGTATGTCTTGTCGAATGTTGAATGTTTCAGTATAACCCTTAATGCTTCGGTATGATGTTTCACCGATAGTGATATGTCTTGGCAATAGATGAGCACTTCAGAGTAACTTTGAACCTTGGTGTGATGTCTTGGTGAAAGACAATAGTCTTGCTGATGTGAATTCTCATGTTTATATGACTTAGGACGTTGATATGAAGTCTTGGCAAAAGCGATGAGTCTCACCGACTAGTGGATGCACTCGGATTAACTTGAAGGCTCAGCATGAGGTCCTGGTGAGAGCGGTATGTCCTGTTGATAGAATGACTCTTTGGTGTGACTTAGGATATCGATATGTGGTCTCAATGAAGAGTGATAGTCTTGCCGAAAGGAAAACTGAAGTCTATGCAATGGGTGAACTCAATATAACCTCTTGGCGATTGTAAGGACTCTTGGCAATATCGAATGCTGACTATGTTTGCATAAGGGAGACACGGTTAGTGTCTCACCGACATGCCAACACAGGTTGAAGGCTTTGACCAAGTGAAGACTATCCTACATGGCTTGTATTCGACCAATTAGAAAAGCTGAATGGGAACCACTAGCAGTTGGACTGGTGCAGCCATTACTGAGAGGAAGTTCGACAAATAGGGGCATCATGGATATACTCTAGAATTGCAGATGATGTTCAGTTCGATGAATAGTTGTTCAATATAGGTGAGCGATAGAGTGAGGGCCAACTGGCTGGCTGGAAGGCCGAGGCCATGAGGCCAAAACAGAGGAAGTGAGAGGTAGGGTTATGCTGCCAAATTCTCTCCTGATCAAGGATTGAATGCCATGGTTGATCTCTCATGTTGATCTATACTATATACTATGTGAGGGTATTGCAATAGTACGAAGATTGTTTGGTTTGAGAGGTTGATCAAGAAATGTACAGAGGGAGAGTTGGTTACCAAATTGTATCCAAAATGAACAAGATGTAATCTTTGAAAAGGCTATGAGCCTGAATTGTATTGTAACCTTCAGTTGCTGAATAATATAATGGCTCGATCTTTGGAGTGTGGGGTTTTTTACCTAAAAAGGTTTTCCCCATGTAAATCTTTGTGTTCTGGTTTTTTGTCTTATCTTTCATCCGTGTTGTTGCTTACTATTGAATTTACACGTGCTTCTCTCAGAAGGATTAATGTGGGAAATGAACTATGTTTGTTTCCGCTTTAGGACATAGTTGTTTGTGTCTTTGAGGTAATCTAATTGAAATTGAAGTTACCGAAGGCACTACTATTCTTGGAGGTTACTCTAAGATGCATCAAATTTTCCTAACAAGTGGTATCAGAGCCTTCTTTTGGTTGTTGGTTCTGGGTATTTCTCCTGTGAAGATTTCTCAGTTTGTTAGGCTGGAGGAAATATGGAGGAATCATTTGTTGTATTGATCCTTTGCTGAGTGGAATTCTTGTGATATTCGGAGACAGCACATAGCTTGTAGGATGGTGGAGATGGAGAAGGGAGTTGATCATGTTGCTTTGATGTGATCTGTGTCTCCTAGTTGGTAGCAGTATATCCTTGGTGTATGAGGTGGATTTCTTTTCTCTGTGGCTGTGTAGCAATAAAGCTTTCATATTGGATGTCTGTCTAAGAGGCTCCTAGATGATATGGAGAAGCCTAGTTTGTTTCTCAGCCATGGAAGAGAATGCTTATGCTAGGTGGTGTTTCCTAGTGTTGGAAGGAATTTTTTCCTAGTAACCTCGAATACATGAAGGCTATGAAGTTAATCATTAGATGATTTTCAAGCTTCTAAAATAACCTTTCTCTCTTTCTCGGATGCATGTACATGTTGGTGGTTTAGATTTGGCCTGAAAGGGGCTTGGATTTCCTAAACTATTGTTTTCTTTTTAAGGATGCTTTGTACTTGCATGGCTCTGCGGTTTTGCAGGTTTTAGACGGTTAAGCAAAACTTGTGATTATGTGGAGTTGCTATTAAGCTACTTTCTAGAGCCTAGCTTTTGGAGTGTTGTTGGATGAGATATTTGCAGTTCTACATGCATTCTTAGTGCATGGTTTGAGAAGGTGTGATTTCTTCTCAGCATGGGAGTTTTGGTATGTGATTTTTCACTCAACATTCCTGTGGTGGTACTTGTGAGTTCCTTGATTATGGTGCTTGTTATGGACATGATTGGCAAATCAGGTTTGGTGTGATCTGGTGTTTTGAGTCATGTTGTCTACATGGTTATTCTCTTTGAAATCTCAGTGTTGTAGTTTCTAATGCTATGATGGGTTTGCATGTTTGATGTTTGTGATCTGAGAGTTATGCGGTTGGTGGAATAGCTACCCATTGGCTGCAGTGAGATAACTTGTATGTGGACTGTCTTTATCCATGAGGTTGATTCTTTGCATGTGCAGACTTGTTGGCTGGTCCTGTATGTGGTCACTTGTGAATTGGTGTGATTGCTTTGAGATGAGAGGATGGATATTGTTTGAGTACCTAAGTAGTCAGTTATGGGAACCTAAAGCAGGTGGTCATGATGCTTGGAGAGCTCGAATGTCACATTTCAGTGGGAGCTTTAGCAGTGACTATGGGTTCATCACATGGTGGTGAATGGTCTTCTTTAGTGTTGCAGATGTTTCTTGGGGGAGCCCTTAGATCCTGTTGATGCAAAAGGGTTCTTTTGCTTTTGCACGGAAATTATTTGAAGATGTACAATATCTTGAATCCATGGAGGACGCTTTGATTATTTGCTTGATACTTCGTGATAATGCAGTAATGCAGTTGAAGTTTAGCATGAGATGATCAGTTGCTAGCACTCATGGATGGATGGAGAATAAGGTGAGGTTGTTTTTCTCTTATGAGAGAAGTGTTGTTGATTGGTATTCTTGATGAAGTTTTTCAGTAGAAAGTCCAAGAAGCCTACACCTTGGTTGAACGTGAGTTCAATAAGAGACCTATGAGGAGATTGCTCTTGGATTAGTCATGATGACTTGCATATCTTGAAGAAGTATTCTCATTCCCACTCTTGGTCTACTCAACAGTCTATCTGAGAGGTATTTGGCCCATTATATTTTTTAGATGTGGTTTTCTATTCACTTTCATGATATGGATCTTGAATTGTTGTTTATGGGTTATGGAGAATTCATAGTGGAAGTTGTACAACTTGTTTCTCCTTGAGCTTTTGTGTTTTACTAATGAGAATTGGTAAGAGATGATGTATGGGCTAATTTCCTGAAATGGGGAATGAAGTAGCTTGATTTTCTTTCTGAATGAGAAGGAGATCATTCTTGACACAGCTGGCAGTTAGAAGTGTCTGTAGGAGGATGTTCTACAGGAATATGATGTGCAGCGTTTCTCTCTTTGGTCCTGGTTTTCCTCTTGGATGTTTTCTTTTACATTACATTGGTTTGAGGTTTGGTTGGAGCTATAGTGATCACTTGCTTGTGGTCATGTGTTTTCACTCATGTTCATGGGTGATGACATGGAGGTTCTTATTTCTTTTTCCTTTGTTGAGTGTGGAGATCTTGGGAGAACTGTGAAGACTTGTGGTGAGAGAAATGTTTCTTGTACTGGTTTGTTGTAGGTTGTGCATATCATTGTGGATATTTCCTTGGTACTACATGGTTACACTTTATATGTGTTGTGATTGGTAGACTTGTGATGCCTTTGATCTTTCAGATTTGGATTACTCGGGTAGTGGAAGTTTTTGTATGTGTTTTGTCTTTTTTGACTGGTTGGTACTTGGAGCTTGCATTCGCTGTTGATGGGTTGGTTTTGGAGTAGCATGAGTTTACAAATGATTGATACCTATGAGGTATGTGAGATTGGATGGAATAGCACAAGCTGTGGGTGCTATTTTTAGTTGCGTGGGTTTATCAGTTGGATGGAAGCAGTCATTCTAATTGTTGTTCTAGCTGGTGTTTTTGTCTTGTTTCTGGAGAATGAATTCATGACTATGCTCTATTTGAGGCTTTGAAGTTGATATTGCTTCTATATAGAATTTGAGCACAGTGAAGTGGTAGTAGTATCTTGTTGATTGATATCACTGGGATCTTTTTCTTATGTTTTCTAGAATGGTGCTTATTCACCTTGGCGTGTTCTTTCTTCCATAGGTGGCATATTGGAAGATGACAAAGATTGTTGCCTGAATGGTGGACATCTTGGATGTTGGTGCTGAATTCTTGATGGAGCATGAGAGCATGTTTGAGGTCTATGAGGTTTCCTGGAAGGTTGTGATCAATTGTATTTTGGTTTTTTTGTTGGACAGTGAGTTGCAGTTGGATGCCTGGTCTTTGTTGCAGATTGTCTGGTGGACTGTTATCTGTGGAATCTTGTTGATTGGGTGTCTTGAGTATTGCATGGTCTGAACTGGTGGAGCTAGTGTGATCTTAGTGTTTGGTTGCTTTGGAGCTTCCCATGTGATCTTCGTCAACTGGGAGATTTTTAGAAATTTGTGCCTCAATCCCACAGGCTGAAACCTCTGAAAGGGAAAAGTCAGTGTGACATCTTTTGTGTCTGGCCGACTAGCAGTTGAAACCTTGTTGAAATTATTTAGGTTGCTGTGACCTTGCATCTGTCTCACCGAAGGAGCCTATCACTGTAACATTTTGTTTGATATAACCTCTCACCACCCATGGAGATCTCTGACTAACAGGCCATTCATATCGTATATCGGGTTACTTCGGTGTGAGGTACCAGCAATAGCTATTGTCTCACCAACAACATTTTCTGTTGAAGTCTTCGAGGAGAGTCTTGGGTGTTCAGTAAGAAGTCTTACCGATATGGATGTCTCATCGATAGCTTTATCCTGGAGACATGAAGGTGAATTGAACACTTGGGAAGAACTCTTGGTGATAGTTGGTGTGTCTCACCAATGGTATACACTCGAAGTAGCAAAAAGGTCTCGGTGTGAGGTCTTAGCGATGGATAGAAGTCTTGCCGACTGGTGTTTGGTGCTTGGTATGACTTGTGAGTATTCAGAGTAATGTCTCAGCAAAAGTGGTATGTCTTGCTAAATGTAAAATGTTTCAGTATAACCCTTAATGCTTCGGTATGATGTTTCACCGATAGCGATATGTCTTAGTGATAGATGAGCACTTCAGAGTAACTTTGAACCTCGGTGTGATGTCTTGGTGAAAGATGATAGTCTCGCCAATGTGGATTCTCATGTCTATATGACTTAGGACCTCAGTATGAAGTCCTAGTGAAAGCGATGAGTCTCGCCGACTGGTGGATGCACTCAGATTAACTTGAAGGCTCAGCATGAGGTCCTAGCGAGAGCGGTATGTCCTACCGAAAAAATGACTCTTCGGTGTGACTTAGGATATCGATATGTGGTCTCACCGAAGAGTGATAGTCTTGCCAAAAGGAAAATTTAAATTGATGCAATGGGTGAACTAGATATAACCTCTTGGCGATTGTAAGGACTCTTGGCGATATTGAATGTTGACTGTGTTGGCATCGGGGAGACACAGTTAGTGTCTCACTGACATGCCAACATAGATTGAATTCTTTGACCAAGTGAAGACTATCCTAAATGGCTTGTATTTGACCAATCAGAAAAGCCGAATGGGAACTACTAGCAGTTGGACTGGTGTGGCCATTACTGAGAGGAATTTTGACAGACAGGAGCATCATGGATATACTCTAGAATTGTAGATGATGTTCAGTTCGATGAATAGTTGTTCAATATAGGTGAGTGATAGAGTGAGGGCCAAGTGGCTAGCTGGAAGGTCGAGGCCATGAGGCCGAAATAGAGGAAGTGAGAGGCAGGTTTATGCTACCGAATTCTCTCCTGATCAAGGATTGAATGCCATGGTTGATCTCTCATGTTGATCTATACTGTATACTATGTGAGGGTATTGCAATAGTACGAAGATTGTTTGGTTTGAGAGGATGATCTGGAAATGTACAGAGGGAGAGTTGGTTACCAGATTGTATCCAGAATGAACAAGATGTAATCTCTGAAAAGGCTATGAGTCTAAATTGTATTGTAACCTTCAATTGCTAAATAATACAATGGCTCAATCTTTGGAGTGTGGGGTTGTTTACCCGAAAGGGTTTTCCCCATGTAAATCTTTATGTTCTGGTTTTTTGTCTTATCTTTCATCTGTGTTGTTGCTTGCTATTGAATTTACATGGTGCTTCTCTCAAAAGGATTAATGTGGGAAATGAACTCTGTCTATTTCTGCTTTAGGACATAGTTGTTTGTGTCTTTGAGGTAATCTAATCAAAATTGAAGTTACTTAAGGCACTATTATTCTTGGAGGTTACTCTGAGATGCATCAAATTTTCTTCACACTAGTGCCATCTCAATTTGTAATTTGACAATTACCAGACTTCTACAAGACTCCCACTAAACAAAATTAACACAAAAACCCAACCAACCCACAAGGATAATACAATTGGCTAGGGTCTGATACCACTTGTGAGGAAAGACTAGTGCAAAAATCTCTTTGCTAATGTCAATTCACAGGGAAATAATGTAGGAGTACTTCCAATTTCAAAAAATTACAAAGCATTAAGATTCACACATAAAAGAATAGACAATAATATCGACATAGAATAGACACCTGATTTATGTGGGAAAACCCTTTCAGGAGAAAAACCCACCACCAAAGAGAAGTCACTTTATTCACAGTAAAAAAAGTTTACAATAAAGTTACAAATCGCTCCTTCACAGGTATTAGTTCTCTGATATTACATAGAAGCATTACAATTAGCCAACCATAGTCAATCGCAACACTGTTACAATATTCTTTCAACATACAGTCCGGTCAACCGATGCCAAAATTTTTCCTTTCTCTACACACAATCCCAAATGGTCTGCTTGCTATATTCACTTCAACCCTTCGATTTCCAAGAATCTACTATCCAAACCGATTCGGTTCACTCAACTACCAAGAAGATCAACTGTCAACATTATCTCACATTGGCATAGAATATTAACAGCCATTAGTTTATAAAAAAAAATCCTAAAGACTTTAGGTATCCACGAGTTAGCCGTTTTGATTACCAACTCACTCATACACTCGCGGTCAAACCAACCATCGACATGGCCCCACCAAAGTGAACACCCATCAATGCGTCGCTCAAAATGTTAACTTCATAACCACTGCATACAAGTTATGAATTTACCAATCCCTGTGACAAGCCGATACCAAGTTATCACCCAGTCAGAGAAAACTCAAACTTCATAACTCCCACTACTAGTTAGAAATTTCCCAAATTTCATGACAACAAAGGAGATCGATCAGTTGGGAAGTTATGAAACTTCCAAAATATGTGACAAGGGTCTTAAGTTACACAAACCACCGATGCCATGACAATGAAGTAGATCATTCAGTTAGGAAGTTACAAAAGTTCCAAAATCTGTGACAAGGTTCTTAAGTTACACAAATCACCGATGCCACGACAACGAAGGAGATCGATCAGTTGGGAAGTTACAAAACTTCCAAACTCTGTGACAAGGTTACAAACTTAGGAAATCCAGTGATCGACTAGCAATGAAGACTTGAACAAAGATACAAGCCAACAAGTTGAGGCACACTTTCCAACAAAGCTCATAGTTGTTGAATTTGTATACAAATCATATAGTTGGAGAATATTTCAAGGTAAATCTTGAGTTCAAAATCTTAGAGGAGAAGAAATTCATGCAAATTGTAAAATTTCACGTGTTTGAAGAAAACGAGTGGGTTTGATATATTTTGAGCCAAGTTCACACTGAATTTATATGGTTGAGTCAACCTTTTAGTATTACAAAAGAAGCCATAAGTGTTGTTACTAGTTTAAATTCCTTTGGTGGGTTGTCGATCTTGAAGTTTGTGAAGAATCAGATAGTTACTGATGCAATCAGTTTAGTGTTTGATAAAAGAGCCATGACAATTGATGATATTATTGAAGTGGATTCCAAATTTGCTTCTATGCTCATTAGTTACAAGATCTATCATTCTAGCTGGGATAATTTTGTATCTGACACAACTATTTATGCAACATATCAAATGGTGAAGGAGAATGTAAAGTATGATCTATGTGAATTACTCTGGAGATAGCTTATTGAAAATCTTGGTAAGATCAAGAAAGATAAGAAGATTTCCTTTTGTGAATGTCGATGTTAGACCTGCACAAACACAAAGATCAATCACACAATTAGTCCATTATGCAAGTTAGTCAACATTCCCCATAGAATTCATTTGAAATGCACCAAATAAGAAATGGAATGGAAGAACACAATCAAAAAACTATCAAATCCTATCTAATGCAAGAAAACTCCCAATCCCATAGGGGAATTCGTACCATTTTGATGTGGAAAATGGCCCTTTCCCAATTCCTTGCAAGCTTGATGATGATTTGTTGATGATTGAAGCTCCTTGATGAAATTTTGGAATAACCTAGGTATGAAACTAGATAAAAACCATGAAAATGGATGAACAATGGATGAAGAAAATTCAAAATCTCAAGATAATCTCTTTGCATGAAATTGTGAATTAAAAATCAAAGTGAGAGCCTCTTATTTATAGATGAGAGTGATCGAGAATAAGGAAAAAGGGATGAATGTGGGATCAAACACCAACCAATGACCAAGTGCCACTTGTAAACATGTGAGTGGACAAAGGTGGAGCACATTTTGGTCATTGTGCAATTAAATGCAATTAGGTGGGATTTCAAAATGGATGAAAGGACATGTTCGAGCGAGGAGAAAATGAAGTTAATGCCACTTGGCTCAAGACAAAGGAACATTTAAGAGGTTTAAATGCCTTGTTGGATGTACAAACCCTTTTGGAGGGTTTTTTCAAATTTGGAGAATATTCCAACATTGATGCATTTTGGAAAGTAATTAAGGATTTAATAAATCAATTAAAAATATTTTCATGAGCAAGATGCAAAATCTAGAGGATTTAGGTGATTAAGATTAAGATTAATGAGGATTTGATTAATTTTAAAAGGAGGTTAGTTGATTTGACCATTTTGATTTAGATTTTTGTATTAATTTAAATCAAAATGAGAGGAATATGGTGTAGACTTAATTAAATAAAGATTTTGATTTATTTAATTAAAAAGGAGATGATGTTAGATTAAATTAAATAAAGATTGATTTATTTAATTTAATAGAATGACTTTGGAGATTAATTAAATAAAGTGAATTATTTAATTAAAGGGGGACTACAGGATTAATTAAATAAAATGATATATTTAATCAATAGGAGATGATGACTTAATCAGATAAATAATGATTTAATTAATTAAGAGATAAAATGTGGTGGATTTAATCAAATATAGATTATTCGATTAAATTGATTAGCAAAGGAGATTATTTAGGATGAAGCGGTGTTAGTAAAATTGAGATTAGGTGTATAATCTCAATTGGTACATTTTTCATGTCTACATTTTTCCCCTCTTTGAAGTAATGTACCCGCTGTGTTGGTTCAAAGAATAACGTCATGATCAAAATTCAAAAAAAATCATTTTTTTAAAAATGCCCCACTGCTGCCTGTTGAGGTGCCAAGTTGACACACGACATGTAGGTAAGATAAAAGTAAAAGTATCTCACCTCTCCTGAAAGAGACAATCAGTAATCAAACTAATCACCTCCTAAGGTCCTTGATGTTGGTTCACAATGTTGTTGTTTCATGAAGTGATCAATATGGTTGTAATATTTAAGGGGCCTGTTGGTTTTGATCTTTTGGATTGTTGCAAGATCAAACATCTATCTAAGCCTACTTCAACCAGGGGTTTTAAAGAAATAGAAAAAGATAGATCAAGGTTTTCAAACTGAAAAGAAAGTTGATTCATTCAACTAATTAGACCTGTTACCTTCCAAGGAATTCCTAAACTAGAACTACAAAATAAAATTAACCTATAATTGATACAAAGTTTCATTCATTCATAGTGCAAAATTTAACAGTAGATTACAAATCATCATTCAAACAAAACATAAAATAAAATTTCATTCCTTGAAAGATTTTCAAATCAAATGATTAACCCAAAATGAATACCATTCTAGAGCATAATATAAAGTATGTTTAAGTCTAGTTGCTCCTACTGTCAATGAAACAGATAAACAACATTTACAAATCTGGCAAGATCACCAGTGTATAGAAACCCATGTCTTCAAATTATCTCCATCTATGCTAAGAAAATCAGGAAGATACATCACCTCCTCCTCCTACTGAACAAGAACACAATCTCTTCAGTTGTATTGAATCACCAAAGATAGCAACAATTCGAGTCTTTTTGTATTACAATGATTGCTCAGAATAAAATAACTTCTAACTCCTACTTTACTTCTTGATTTTCTCTACCCTCTGAATCCTCCAGCTTGCTAACTAATCCACTAACTTTTTTTCTAACCTTTTCTAACCTTTTTCTAACCTTTTATAACCATTTCTCTAACCTTTTCTAACCCTTTCTAACCCTTTCTAACCTTTACAAAAGAGGCGAAAATGCCATATTTATAAAACCCGCCAGATGTGTCATCCTAGTTAGGGTTTACAATAATTCGGTCATAGAACAAGTCAACCCTTAAAGAATTTGAAACAAAGTCAAACACACATTAAATGCATGGGAACCAACCAGATTGGCCTAGGATCTCCCACATAACTTGGACCAAAATGTGTGAAGAAGAGTCAAAGCGAAACAATGAGGAAGCACAATTTTTGATGTAGCTTTGCATTAACTGCTTCCCCCACTTCGCCCATACCTTGTTCCATTTTGGCCTTCATCACCAAGAATGTCCTTTGCAAGCTATCCATAAGTGGCATAGGTGAAACCCTAGTTCACCATTCAATATAATTAATATTATTCTTCAACTGCCCCATTGTATCGTCCCAGTCTCTCTTGTTGGATTGATAGTCATTAATGATTGCACTGTAGGTCACTATGTCATCCAGCTAGTGCCCAGTTACTGTATCCCATGATAGCCTTAGTCCTTTGTAGCAGGGTGTTCATATTTGTATCTGAAGCCTTGAACCAAACTGATCTCATATTTCCCTCAAGAATCCTACTCTTTTCTTCCAGCTTCATTTTTTTTTTCTGCTTCAGAGATGGATGATCCCTTTGTGTCCTTTAGCCTCTCCAGCCACCATCGTCCTGCCAGACTCAACCTACATTCATCAAACACCAATGTGAGAATCCAAATGTTGAAAACATTTTCATCCAATTGTTAGCTTAAAATCATGATAAAACCATTAAATTAACCATTAAGCATCAACATTGTGAAGTTCGGGATTTCAAATTAACTGGGGAAAAATAATCTGGAAAGAATTTCAAAAAATTTCAAACTAGGTAGATTCTCCTGATGAAGCACCAATGTCAACAATGGATCATCAAAATGAACACAAGCATCATACAACAATGAAATTCATCAAGCTAAAGCAAGATATGTTTAAGCATTCATCATTAGATTCATCAATTTTATCTAATTTCTTAAATTCCACAAAGCATAGTGGAGAATTCGAAAAAATCCGACCGGACCGGAATTTTGTAGATGACCCAAAACTCTGAACTCATAGCACACTTCCAGGAAGATGAAGGAATTTGGGATAATTGAGAAACATGGAAATTCCACGGAGTCTTTGGAATCTCGAAAAACCTTCATCACACTCGAATTTTTATGAAGTGATCAAAACTCGATGAATTCTAAATCTCTTGAGGTCAACTTGAATCTAATTCATGATTTCTATTTATCCCTTTGGATCTAGACTACCTAAGGAATCAAATAATGAAAGTGCATGAAAAACCAGTGATGCCCTAGATTCAACTACTAAGACATTCACCATGAACAATAGGGGCAAGCTCAGATTACCTAGATGGAACTCGGATACACCTGACAAGATTTGTAGTGAGTTTGCAATTAATAATGGACCATTCCTGAGCAAGCTTTGATTAATACAATAAAGGTGAAACACACTAACCTACTTAGAGCACGTCAAATTGAACTGGGCTTTGTAAAACCCCACTTGAATCAAACTGAGGCATTGAAAAACAAGGCAAGGCATGGAAACCATTCGGGAACACACATCGGTGAGAGATCCACACGGGCAGAGAGAGTTAAGAAACTCACAGCGACCAGTAAGTCTCAGCAACCCAAAATTTAGAATTCTGGGAAGATCCTAAAACTCTGAACTTCCAATGTTGAAATTACTTTGTCGGGTTTACGATGGAATCCAAGAAAATCCAGATGGGTCAGAAAATCCAGAAACAAGGTGAAAACCCAAACTTTTCCTTAAAACTTAAGTTTTCAACATGCAACCTAGGGGAACGACTTGGATGGGTGAGATGAACAACTAAGGACCTCGAAAGCAACCAAAGCAATAAAATCCATAGGCCCAAAAGATGTCAGAATTTAGAGCAAAAAAGGGGGGGAAGGGGTCCCATTTTAATCAAATTTAAAATGGGGTGGTTATGCAAGGCATAGCAATTGGCGACTTGGCTGGGAAAATGGTTTAACCATTTTCAGGAAACTGAGGGATTCAGTTACCCAGAATTCCTAGTTTATGGACATCACAATTCTAGTTAGGTCAATTTCAGTAAATAAGGTTGAGCTAGAATCTCAAATGTAAATCAACACTGGCTACCCCTAAATCTATGTGTGTGCTTGATGGTGCATCACCCTTTTACAAAGCTTTCCTCATCTTTTGAACAATTATGTGTAGGATTTGAACTACATGAGTTGATTCCCTTTAACTGTTGCACAATGATATCTTGGGCATTGCTCTACTGCCAGTCAAGCATCCATAGCTTTGACCGAGATACCTCTAGTTTTCTCACAACATTGTTTTACTGCCAGTTAGGCATCCATAGCCTTGGTAGAGATACTGGAATCACCCATTCAGTATTGAGTTTTATTTTCTTAGATAGTTCTTTTTTTCTTTTTTCTTTTTTTTGAAGTTCCTTCATTCAATTCCTTCTCAATATGTTAGATGTCCAACATCTATAATGGGCTGAAAACTACCATGGACCTCATAATAACATCTGGAGAATCAGATTTTTCACTCAAATCTTGCAACACCATTGTCCTAAGAAAAATATACCATTACAAAAGGAGATGTTTCTGATGATTTGTGACAGATTCAATCATAGTTAGTGAAGATTTCTTATTTTACACCTTGTTCTCAATGACTTTCCACAACTCTCACTGATAATGGACATAAAACAATGAATTTAGAACAAAATCATCCAATCAAAAAACCTAAAAATATCTAAACCAACTTCTCTCCTAGTAACCAAAGTATACTTCGGAAAACAACCCCCTTACTCAATTGAATAAAATGAAGGTTCCCACAAAAAAGAAAAAAAATGGAACAAAAAGCAAAAAAAAACACAAGGAAAAGACAAAACCAATGGAACAACAAACTATTTACATATATACAACCCAAAAAAATAGTATACCTTTTATGACCCAAAATAATGTTTGAGAAACTATCCATTGATAGGCAATGGAATAGGTTCTCCTATTAAACTACTCAGCCAGAAAGCATTTTCTCCTAGGATTTCAGCAATTTGATAGGGACCCAGCTAGAGCTTATCAAACTTCTGGTGGTTACCCTTCTTTTCATTGGATTTATCCCACAGTAGGACAAGGTTTGATATCCTGAAATCCTTGACTTTGGCTCTTTTGTCAAACCAACGTTTGACAACAGCCTGGTGCCTAAAGAATTGTTGCAAAGTAGCATCTCTCTGCTCTTCTAATTTCAGCAAGCTAGCTAACCTTACTTCAATCCTATCATCACTAGAGTAAAATTCCTACATAAATTTCAGGACGGGTATTTGCAAGTGAATAGGGAACATAGGCTCTTGGCCATACACTAGCTTAAATGGTGAAGTCTTCAAAGCCTTGATCCTAGTCCTATCTGCCCATAACAAAAATATTAACTGGGTATGCTAGTCTCTAGGATTTTTCTCTAATAGTTTTTTTATTACTCTTAGGAGATTCTTATTAGTTGATTTTGTAGCTCCATTTCCTTGTGGATAATAGTTTGAAGAATACTTTAAAACAACCCTATGATCATAAGCCCATGAAATGAACTTGGCAGAAGAAAAGGCAGGGCTATTGTCACATACCAGTGCAAAGGGTACTCCAAACCTAGTTGTGATGCATTCAGTTAGGAACTTGATTACTACCTTTGTTGTTCTATTCTTGCAAGGTATAGCTTATGTACATCTCGTGTAGTAATCCATGGTAGTCAAAATGAATTTATGTCCTATAGAAGAATTTGGGTTAATTACCCCAATAAAATCAAGTGCCCATTGGGAAAATGGCCTTACCTCATAAATAGGCTGCAATGGCATGGTTGGATGACACTCTCTTGATGCAAAAGTTTGACATATATGACATGTCCTTACATGTTGGTGGGCATCCTTAAACACACATAGCCAATAATAACCAGATTTGAGGATCTGATGTGCTAAAGAATCTGCAGAACCATGACCCGTGCCATGTTTCCCATGAAATTCAGCAATTGCATGCTTAGCTTCTTGTTGATCATGGCATCGTAGATAAACCCCCTCAAAATTATTTTTGTATAAAAATCCTACTTTGAGCATATAATGAGAGCTTTTCATTCTCAGTGCTCTCCTCTGAGTTGTATTCATTCCCTCTAGGCACCGATTATTGAGCATGAAATAAATAATATTGGCATACCAAGAGTCATTAGAAAAGGACTGTGTTGTGTACTGTTGACAAGTAATGTTCTTACCAGCATCTGCCATTGCTTTAGACAGGCCTTGACCTTGGACAAGTTTCATAGGGTGAATCTCCAGATTGAACTCCTACAAAATAGCCATCCATTTCCCCCTTCGTTCTCCCAACTTGCTCTGCATAAGTAGAGACTTCATATCAGCATCAGGAACCACATCAATGATATGACTTCGAAGGATATAGTGCCTAAAATTATTGAAAGCTCTAACCAATGAAAAAGTTTGTTTCTCAAGAGGTGGGTACTTGAATTCAGCATTCTTAAATGGAGAGCTCATGAAGGCAATCGACCTTTCATCCCCTTCCTCTTTTCGTTGTGTCAGGACAGCTGCACATGAGTGTTCAGAAGCAAAAGAATAAATAAAAAATGGCTTCAAGTAGTCAAGACTGGTGAGGACTGGTGCCTCTAAAATGGATTGCTTAACTTGAGAAAAATTAGCCTTTTCCTCATCACTCCATTCTATTCTAGCATCTTTCTTCATCATTTTGTTCAAAGGTTTAACAATTTATGCAAAACTTGTGATAAACTTCCTCATAAAGTTGATATTTCTGAAGAAAGATATCATCTCCTTCTTACTTCCTAGCATGTTTAACTTCAGAATAGACTCAACTTTGTCTGGATCTATTGATATCCCTCTTTCCAAGATTATGTGTCCCAAAAGTTTCCCTTCAGAAACCCTGAACACACACCTTTTAGGATTCAGAGAAACACCATATTGGATACATCTTTCAAGGACTTTAGCCAAGTCTGCAACATGGTTTAGTCTATCTTTAGAGAACACTATCAGGTCATCCATATAAATGATGATTCACTTACCAATCAAATATTTGAACGCTACTTACATTGCACGCTGAAAGGTTGCTCCAACATTTATCAAACCAAATGGCATCCTCCTGTAAGCAAATGTTCCCCACTTAGTAGTGAAGGTTGTCTTCATCCTATCTTCATAATTAATGATCACTTGATTGTACCCAAAATAACTATCCAGGAATGACATCATTTGAGACCCATTGATAGTTTGCAAGACTTCGTCTAGAGAAGGGAGTGGGTAGTTTTCTTTTTCTGAAGCTCTATTTAGATTCCTGAAATCTACACATACCCTGATCTCCCCATTCTTTTTACGAACTAGAACCAAGTTAGCCACCCATGTTGAATTTCGTACAGGGAAGATTATTCTTGTAGAAAGTAATTTCTAAACTTCCTTAAAGATTAGTGGTTCAATCAAGACGTTGATAGGACATTGTTTCTGCTGAAATGGTCTAGCTTTAGGCTTCAAAGGAATAGTATGAGTTATCACAGAAGTATCAAATGTTTTTAGATATTCATACCCCCAAGCTATTGCAGCAATATATTTCTTCAGTGCCCTCAATATATCTTCTCTAATTACTTTAGGGCAGACTTTCCCTATGTAAACATTCCTTTCAGGGCTAGAGTCAGCTAAGTTAATAGTTTCATATTCACCTCCCTTATCTTCGGTTGATACCTTTTCCCGAGCCCTTGGATTTGAATCAAAAATTCTTTCTAAGGCCACCATTCCCTTGGGAATGCTATTACTTTTTAAATTAAGGACACCTTCTATATCACAATATTCGAGGTTCCAGTATCCTTGATCCCTATCAAACTCATCGATGATTTGTCCTTTGAAAACATCTAAGCTTGCTAGAAAAACAAGGATATGTTGATCATCGTCGAAGACTTGAAATTTCCTAAAATTATCAGGAATAGTCGGGGTGGATATCAATTCTAATGAGAATCTCTTGAGCTTGGAGCCTTGCATGGGCTCCAGGGTACTTGCAGCAATATCTAATAAATCAACTATTTGATTCTCCTCTCTAGGGATTAAACTAATCCCAAAAGCATCAAAGTCTTCAATCAGGTTCCACACCTGATTTCTATAAGCTGCTAGCCTTTTATTGTGACATGTGTATTAGTTGCATACTTGCTTGATAATCACTTCTGAATCTCCTTTAACCATCAAGGCAGTAACTTTCCTCTGATGTGCGAACATCAGTCCCCGAGCTAATGCTTCATATTCTGCTATATTGTTAGTGCATCCAAACTATAACCTGTAAGAAACAAAAAATGTTTTCCCTTTTGGGCTAGTTAATTCAATTCTAGCACCACACCCTATTTTAGATTTGGATCCATCAAATGTGAGGGTCCATAGCTAATTATGAGTTGGGGTTAATCTCTTTGAGCTTGTTGTGGGTGCTTGGATAAGATGAACCATAGGTGGTGCCACTTAATCTTTTGCATCAAATATTGGAGATGGGTGTTCAATAGGTTCATCAGGTGCAATATACAATTCCCGCTCAAATATATCATGTAATCCTAGGATATCTTTCTAACAATTATCTGTATCTTTGATTAACCCCTTGGGTTTTGGTATACTTGTGAGTGCAGGGGTATCAAACAAACCCTGGGGTTGTTCAACATAACTATGTTGGTCTGATATTATGACCGGGGTAAGTTAAGTTTGAGGAGAGACTTCCTCTGAAGGTATATTATCCCTAGTTAACATTATTGCATTTTTGGCTTCAAATGAGAAGTGATCTGAAATGGTCTTGAGGTGACTTGGGCTAGTTTCTTCAATTTGGAAAACATGATTTAGAATACTGGTGCAGGGTTGGCAGGTCAATTCCGAATGATTTTGGTAGTGCACCCTGCACCAATTTGAGAGTAGAAGACTCTACAAATTGATATCTTCCCCTAAGACTAGCTGATCTTGTTGCAACTTCCTAATCAATACCTGTTGGTTTACACTAATCATGGGATCAGGGAATTTTTGCATTGAAAAATCATTAGAATCAAGAACTAAAAGAGTCATAATTTCCTCTCTTTTATAAACCCCTATCTCAGTTTCAAAATAAGTTACCTCGTTGGGACAGTTATACTGAGTGATGATAAGTTTCAAGCCTGAGGTTCACTCTCAATCCTAATCTGCATATGAATTCCCCTCCATGGTAGCCACATATGTGAAAAGTCGAGGGAGAGATATCCCCCTATACTCTTCATTAGATCTTTGCTCAAAAGCATATCGTAAGTCTCAGGAATGTCTGCTACCTAAATATCCATATTGGTTTGAATCCTAGGGTCAGACCCTACTTGTACATGTATATTTCTCAATTCTCTAGCTACATTAACCTCTATTTTATCAAGTTGGATGACCTTCTTGTTTGTTTGGATAGGATTCAATCCTAATTTCTTGCATACAGAAAATGGCATAACATTGCCAAAAGCCCCTGAATCTAGCAGACAATTGTGTAGATTCTTCCCACAGATTCTCAAACTTAAAAGAAATGGTGGGGTCCCTATCTTATTTCTGAACAAAGTTGTGTTCATGTCCGCAGTGGGTGCCACCTTGGTTTTCCCTTTTGATTTATCAGCTTCTTCCAAAGCTTTCAACACTATATCTCATTGGGAAGGGCACCATTTTAGGATGTCAAAGTATGATAAAGAGGTTTTTTGTTTCTACATCTCAGAAACAATATCAAATTCTATGTTATAAATTGCATTATATTTGAAAACACCAAATGAATTACCTTTGCTAGGGATGTTAGGCGGACCCTTCAGTGGAGGAGGGTTGTTATCAACACTCTGATTCAGAGGCACCATGTGGTTAGGTGGTACTGATGTAGTGGACAAACCCTTATTCTAGTTTCTTAGGAAGTGTCCTCCCTTTGTCTGAAAGGCTTGGGCATCATACACATCTTCCTCTGTTTCATTCTCATTCTGCATTGGGAATGAAGGTTCTTCTTCAAAGAGGTCATAAGCCATTGTTGTATCCACTGAGCCACCTCCTTTATTTGAATTCCCTTGGAATGTTTGGGCATCTGCCTACACCATCTTGACAACCTTCTCCATTTCAAGATAGTTCACCTCAGAATGAGTGGCAGTATCATGCACCCTACACCAGTTAGTCATAAAATTGAGGTCAATCACATTTGTAGTATATGGCCTGTCCTCATTAGCTTGATAATTGTGAGAAACCCCACCATTATTTAGCCCTGTGTTCCATTGTTTGTTGTTATTAGGCCTCTACTTATATCCTCTATTTTGATTTTGATAGCCTTGGTTAGGGAGGTTTTGGCCTTGATAATTCCTCTGGCTGTGATTGTTGTTGTTCTGATAATTACCTTGATTATTATTATTTTGATTAGGGTAATTACCTTGATTATCATAATTACCTTGGTTCTGAGAGGGATTCAGTTTAAGCTGAGCCATGTCATTTGTGACTTGAGATAGAGTTTTCTTTAGGGTCTCCACCTCATTTGTGAGTTGAACTATCCTTTCACTCAACATTCTTAGCAACAGGTGGCTGACTAACATGATTTGGTATTCTAGCTTGATTACGATGACCATGTGTAATGTGATGAGCCTGTGATTGTTGAGAGAAGTCAAGAGCTCCATTGGCAAAGAATGGAATAGGACATTGAATTTGCAACTCAAACATAGGTCCATAATGGGAAGGAGACATCCTTGTGACAGTATTGAATAAAGGGGTTGGATTAGGCATCTGATACCCCATAGAAGGAAAACCTCCTCCCAAGTTCCCTTGTTGAGAGCTAGTTTATTGTTGTAGCTTGATAGCTAGATGATAAACTTTAGACAGAGAATCAATATCTACCGGCTGATAAGTCCTTTGTAGGAACAAGCCAAGCAAAGGGTCTATAACTCTAAAATATGCCTAAATGGCACTATTCTCAGCAACTAGATAGGGGTCCTGCAATCTCCTATACATTCGTTGAAACCTTGTATTAAACAAGGGCGGTGATTCACGTGGCTCCTTCCTAATGGTAGCAAATTGATGGAACAAAATGGTTGGATCCACATAAAATCTGAACTGATTGATGAAAGAATTCTCTAGATCTGTCCAGCTCAGAATAGAACCTTGTGAAAGATTTAGATACCATTTGTACACCATATCCCCTAAGGAATAAGGGAACAACCTATAAACCACATCATGGTGAGCTATCTGGGCTCTGGAACAAGCATCCTTAAAAGCTTGTATGTGCTCCTTAACACTCCTTGATTCACCATGAATGTATTTGGGACAAAATCTCTCAAGATTCTTAGGCATATCATGAAAGCCTCCAGGAATAGTCCCTAATGGAGAGGGATTATTCACAAAAAATTCCATTGGTGGTAGTAGTGGAGGTTGAGCCAGTTGTTGGATGGGTTGAACTAGATGTAATGGCAATTGAGGTGGATTTGGTGGTGGATTCATGGGTATCAACTAGGGCATTGGTGAAAATCTCGATGGAGTAAATGGAGATGACAAGGGTGGTAGAATGGTTGCCTTGTGAATCTTGTGTCTCATTGGGGTCTCGAGTTCTATCAAAGGTGGTGGGTTTTCAGTTGATCGAAGAACTCTATGGGACCTCTCTGGTGAGAAAGACCCAATGTTATCCAGTTTTCTCTTCTGGCCCTCCTTCTAGTGCTAGTTCTGTTGAGGTGCCAAGTTGACACACGACATGCAAGTAAGATAAAAGTAAAAGTATCTCACCTCTCCTGAAAGAGACAATCAATAATCAAACGGATCACCTCCCAAGGTCCTTGATGTTGGTTCACAACGTTGTTGTTTCACGAAGTGGTCACTATGGTTGTAATATTCAAGGGGCCTGTTGGTTTTGATCTTCTGAATTGTTGCAAGATCAAACATCTATCAAAACCTACTTTAACCGGGGGTTTTAAAGAAATAGAAAAATATAGATCAAGGTTTTCAAACTGAAAAGAATGTTGATTCATTCAACTAATCAGACTTGTTACCTTCCAAGGAATTCCCAAACTAGAACTGCAAAATAAAATTAACCTGTAATTGATACAAAGTTTCATTCATTCACAGTGAAAACTTTAATAGTAGATTGCAAATCATCATTCAAACAAAACATAAAAGAAAATTTCATTCCTTGAAAGCTTTTCAAATCAAATGATTAACCCAAAATGAATACCATTCTAGAGAATAATATAAAGTAGGTTTAAGTCTCGATGCTCCTATTGTCAATGAAACATATAAGCAACATTTACAAATATGACAAGTCACCAGTGTACAAAAACCCATGTCTTCAAATTATCTCCATCTATGCTAAGAAAATCAGGAAGCTACATCACCTCCTCCTCCTGCTGAACAAGAACACAATGTCTTCAGTTGTATTGAATCACCAAAGATAGCAACAATTCGAGTCGTTTTCTATTATAGTGACTGCTCAGAATAAAATAACTTCTAACTCCTACTTTACTTCTTGATTTTCTCTACGCTCTGAATCCTCCAGCTTGCTAACTAATCTGCTAATTTTTTTTCTAACCTTTTCTAACCCTTTCTCTAACCTTTTCTAACCCTTTCTAACCCTTTCTAACCCTTACAAAAGAGGCAAAAAATGCCATATTTATAAAACCCACCAAATGTGTTGGCCCAGTTAGAGTTTACAATAATTCGATCATAGAACAAGTCGGCCCTAGAAGAATTTGAAACAAAGTCAAACGTGCATTAAATGCATGGGCACCAACTAGATCAGCCTAGGATCTCCAACATAACTTAGACCAAAATGCATGAAGAAGAGGCAAAGTGAAACAATGAGGAAGCACGACTTTCGATGTAGCTTTGCATTAACTGCTTCCCCCACTTTGCCCATACCTTGTTCCATTCTGGCCTTCATCACCAAAAACGTCCTCTGCAAGCTATCCGCAAGTGGCATAGGTGAAACCCTAGTTCACCATTCAATAGCATTAATATTATTCTTCAACTGCCCCATCCTATTGTCCCAGTCTCTCTTGTTGGATTGATATTAATTAATTGCACTATAGGTCGTTGCGTCATCTAGCTGGTGTCGAGTTACTGTATCCCATGATAGCCTTAGTCCTTTGTAGCAAGTTGTTCAGATTCATATCTGAAACCTCGAACTAGACTGGTGTCATCTTGCCCTCAGGAATCCTACTATTTTCATCCAGCTTCATTTTTTTAAATTTTTTTTCTACTTCAAAGATGGATGATCCCTTTGTGTCCTTTAGCCTCTCTAGCCACCATCGTCCTGCTAGACTCAACCTACATTTATCAAACACAAATGTGAGAATCCAAATTTTGATAATGTTTTCATCTAAGTGTTAGCTTAAAATCATGATAAAACCATTAAATTAGCCATTAAGCATCAACACTGTGAAGTTCAGGATTTCAAGTTAACCGGGGAAAAACAATCTGGAAAGAATTTCAGAAAATTCTGAACTAGGAAAATTCTCCTGATGAAGCACCAATGTCAATAATGGATCATCAAAATGAACACAAGCAGCATACAACAGTGAAATTCATCAAGCTAAAGTAAGATATGTTTAAGCATTCATCATTAGATTCATCAATTTTATACAATTTCTTAAATTCCACAAAGCATAGCAGAGAATTCAAAAAAATCTGGCTAGACCAGTATTTTGTGGATGATCCAAAACTCCGAACTCAGAGCACACTTCCAGGAAGATGAAGGAATCTGAGATAATCCAAAGACATGGAAATTTCGCGGAGTCTTCAGAATCCTGAAAAGCCTTCATCATGCTCGAGTTTTCATGAAGTGATCAAAACTCAACAAATTCTGAATCTCTTGAGGTCGACTCAAATCTAATTCATGATTTCTATTTATCCCTTTGGATCCAGACTACCTGAGGAATCAAATAATGAAAGTGTATGACAAACTAGTGATGCACTAGATTCAACTACTAAGACCTCCACTATGAACAACAAGGGAAAGCTCAGATTACCTAGATGGAACTCGAATACACCCGACAAGGTTTGTAGTGGGTTTGCAATGAATAATGGACCATTCCTGAGCAAGATTTGATTAATACAAGAAAGACGAAACACACCAACCTACTCAGAGTGCGTCAAATTGAACTGGGCTTTGTAAAACCTGACTCAAATCAAACTGAGGCATTGAAAAACAAGGCAAGGCATGGAAACCATTTGGGAACACACATCGGTGAGAGATCCACCTAGGCAGAAAGAGTTAAGAAACTCACAGTGATGGGTAAGTCTCAGCGACCCAAAATTTAGAAACCTGACGATGAAGCGGAATTCGTAAAAATCTGGCCTAAGCAGAATTCAATGAAGATCCCTAAACTCTGAACTTCCAATGTTGAAATTACTTTGTTGGGTTTACGATAGAATTTGGGAAAATGCTAATGGGTCAAAAAATCCTGAAACAAGGTGAAAACTTGAACTTTTCCTTAAAACTTAAGTTTTCAATGTGCAACCCAAGGGAACAACTTAGATGGGCAAGATGAACGACTAAGGACCTCGAATGCAGCTAAAGTAATAAAATCCAAAGACCCAAAAGATGTCAGAATTTAGAGCAAAAGAGGGGAGGAGAAGGGGTCCCATTTTAATCAAATTTAAAATGGGATGGTTATGCAAGGCATAACACTACCTTGGTAAGAAGAAACATGCTGCTAAATTTCCCCCTCGAGAGATCAAACGAAATTTTCAATTTTTGGGTGATCTCACAAAAAAAGACAAGGTGCCTGATAGGTCCAGAAAGGCTCCAGGATGCCAAAAACATGCAAAAAGAAAAAAAAATGCAAAACAACCCTTGGTTGGGCAAAAACGGGCTCGGGGGTCCAAAACCCTAGCTAGATTGCTAGATAGGGTAAAAGAATCCTAACTTTTAGGCTTAAATAGGCCTTGAGGGGCCACTTCCAATTCATTTGCACACCTAGCCTTTAGAAATTCTTGCGATTTGAGCTCTACGAACTGATTGAGATGGTGCAATGTGTTCTTCCACAACACATTTATGAGCGTGTGTGAGTGTACCAGAGGCTTCCTAGCATGGGACCAGTGGTAAGTCATCCTGTCCCAACCTTTGTTTTCAATTTTCAAGTGCATTAATTAGGGTCTAGAGATCAATGAAGTCAAGTGGTGCTATATAGCACTGCTAAAAACCTTAAATCGGTGTCATGTGGGCCTAAACCGCACCATTGATGAGAGTTCCACCATGGTGACAAAGTTTAGAAATTAGGGTCTAGCTGCAAAGTATGCCACACATGCAAACAAGGCTGTGACGATCTTGTTTGGAATTTAGGTATAGGGTTCAAACTAGGTCATTGTCAAACAATGTCATGGAGATGGAGTTTGGAAATTTTAGGCTTCCAATGGCACAGTTTGGAACTTTCAAACAACGATGCATATGCAAACAATGACACTTTTTTTGTTCTGGTTGCACAAACTTCAAATAGGATCTCAATTTTTTATGAAACTTGACGCAGTGAATTTCTTGATGCAGGAGGACATGGAGCTGGTCCATTCACGAGAGCATAGATCTTCTATTTTGAGCAGATTGTCATAGGATCCCCGTTTGCATGAGGTACTCTAGGAGCACCTAGGGGAGATTGGATATGGTACATTGCTTATGCCCCAGTGATTAGGATGCACCTCGGCATGATGACAACATTGGTGGAGCGTTGGCATAGCAAGACATCCTCATTTCACTTCCCCATAGGTGAGGCCATAGTGACCTTGGAGGACATGTGGTGCATTTTGTGATTGGTGATCCATGGAGAGAGAGTCATCTATGATGTGGATGCTATGAGAGATAGCTTCTTCAAGATTATGGGCCTGGATGATATCATCTTCTCAGAGGGATAGATCGAGCTGGAGCAGTATAGAGGTTAGGTATTGTCCTTCAGATTGATTGTAGTTGCGATCATTTTAGGACTCATAGCACAAAATCAGTGCAGTCAATATTTTAGCTTGAGATGGGGTCTAGCGTAGGATTAGATGCTCTAACGGAGAGAGTGCTTCACATGGGGGCCAGTGATGATAGCCTTCCTGTACCATGATCTTCATGAATTCACATATTGTGATTGTTGGACCATCGGATCAGGAGTTACATTGCTACATATATGGGCCTGGGAGCACACTGCAGTGCTCTGCCCTGTGAGAGTTACATTGATAGACATGGAACCAAATGACCCAATCATCTAGAGATACAAAGGTGCACTTACTTTATAGCACACAGGGGCAACAAGCATCTGCCACTGGAAGAGGGTCATCGATGAGATGACAATTTTCACTTGGATGCCTTATCTTGGCATGTATGCTTGGTACGATGATGTTCAGTAGTTGTTCTTTGCTTGGTAGGACTATTTGATGTAGGGTCAAGAGCATATGATGATAAAGAGATATCTTCCTAACATGGTGACATGGAAATTTTGGGGATGAACAAGACTATCCCGATGACTAGTACGTGGCCATATTTGCACGTACTACGAGGGAGACCACATGGGGTCTTACCATTCTTACATATGAGGTAGTATAGATTTTCAAACACTTGGTGGCTAAGCCATGGCCTTATGATTAGGGACCAATAGACCTAGGGATGACCTAGGCCTACAAAGATTAGTTTTGTCCACTAGTGAGATTGGCAATACCTAGTGCACTTTTGCCAGGGAGGAGACCTAGAGGCCAATTAGTAGGGTAGGGGAAAGGGAGAGGAGGTAGGGGGATGGTGATAGAGATGGTGATGGGGATGGTGATAGGGGAAAAGGATGAGGTAGAGGAGGAGGTGGCACACCTTTGTGATAGCCAAAGCAACAACCCAAGCAACACAGGGACTAGAGGGATGTCCAGGATCAGTCTAGGGATGGTCAGTAGGACCAAGATAGGTAGTGGACCCCACGGAGAGATGGTCATTAGGACCAGCCACTAGTCTAGCCACCACTACAACTAGACCTAAGGGACGGATAGATTCTACAACTACATGATCATATTTAGGTGCTCACTGTAGAGAGAGACTAGGCGAGACAATAGGTCTTGACCTTGATAGTAGAGAGAGACCAGGCTATCCAATAGTGGCAGACTACCAAGCTGCGGGAAGCATAGGAGATGGGTTGGTGATAATAGCTAGATAGTATGGATGCATCCTCCTCCAAGAGCATAGTCTCCATGTGGGCATACCGAGAGGCCATTAGAGAGGGCGAGTACTATTGGATGCATTACCACCAGACAGTTCCTTGAGTGGCTTGAGTCCTAGATTATTCATAGCAGACTAGATACAGCCCCCCAGAGGAGCACGGGGAGAGGCTAGGTGGCAAGGGGAGCAACCAGTAGTGCTAGCTTATTTTTATCAGAGACATTATTCTTTTTCAGATCCATAGACTCATTTTTTATAGCCCCATGGGCGATTGTACTATATTGATTAATACATAGACATTTGATCCTGATTTATGTACCATGACAATGTATTTTTATTTTGATATGAGATGATTCAATCTGATGTATGATGTGTCCTTATCTTATTTATGCATTATGGATGGATGTCTTTTTTACTTTTTATATGGGATGGTCTATATGTGATGCAATGTGATGTATGTTTCTATATGATGTGATGCAGTGATTTATGGATGTATTTCTTTTTTAGTATCTTTTCTATGCACTTTTATGATGATGTATGGATAATGCAAATGTTATGATATGTGAATGTTTAGACTAACAAATCTATATTATGCACTTAATCGATGATGATTGATAAAATGTATGAGATGCAATCTTTTTCTTTTTTGTTATCTTTCTCATGTATGATATGGTGATGCATTTATAGATGTCATGATGATGCACATGATATGATGTGATAATGCATTTAATGATGATGTCTATGTATATGACATGATTTGATGTACATGGTATGATAATTCTTATATGATGATGCAAATAGATGATATGTATATGATGTTATATAATTATGTAACATATGCAAATGAATGATATTATGATGTATATGTGATGATGCAATGGATGCTTTAATGATGTACATGATATGAGTTAATAATTCCTATGTGATGGTTATTTTATGTTTATGCAATGCATGCAAATGTATGGTTCATGAAATGCTTAGAATAACCAACCTATATTATGATGTAAATGATGAACTGTAATGCATGTGAGATGACTAGTGTTTCCTATATGTCATGATATGATATGCATTATGCTAATGGTTTGTGGATGCAGGGTGGATGCATTAGTGATGATGATTGACTATCATGGTACCATGTTAGCACGGAAAGAAGATAGAAGAAAGAAGAGAATCCAACAAGTCAATGATGATGATGATGATATGCTTACCAGGAATTGGGATTTTAAAAGGGCCATTTACCTTATGTTTGATAATACACATAGGCACGATGCATCAAGGTATAAAGAACCAGTATGGTGTTGCACCTACTGTGATGTACTTTGACTTGACAATCAGATAGGACTACTCCTATTCACACCTGGCATATGAAACCTCATTTAGAATGTAGTTTAGATATTTAAAACATATCAAACCAAAACATAGAAAGGAAAGCCTTCCTATGCAGTCAACAAGACACCTAAAACACCCTCCCTACAAACCAAACAAAGTACGTATGACCAAGGTTATATTACAAGAATATCCAACAAGCATGATAGATAAAAAGACAATGATTGTTTCCCCATTCATTTCTCTCTAAATCCCTTTGTTTGGACATCATTGAGAGGTCATTAAAATGAGCACAATAAGATAAGCCAAAAGACAAATACAAAGTAAACAAACAAACTAATGTTCTTTAATACCGCTAGCCAAGACTAAACTATAGTGATGCTTGATGTTGACGTCCATTGTAGGAAGGATGCATCCTAGGACATGATGTTATCAGATGATGATTTGGGATTGATTGAATGATAGGCTATTGACACAAAGAGTTGACTAACTTGTTTACTTAGTGACCTAGACTTGATACTTTGACATTTATGTTTTCACTTTTAACCTGCTAGACTTGTTTCCGACTATTTCACCAAAGATTGAGGGTGGAAGCGATATGGGGATGAATGGATTTTTTCAAATATTTGGATGTTTTTGGAGTTTTCTTGAAATTTTTTGAGGTTGTTTTTGGTAGTTTTCAAGATTTCACAAATGTTTTGATTTTTGAATTTTCCACTATTTTTGGGGTTTTATGATATTTTGACCAAGAGACTAGGCTAAAGACCTATCCTAGGGGCCTCGAGGATTGATCAACAGATTATCCTTTCCTACGTTATACATTTAGAGACCACATAGTTTGGTTGACACAAACTCAGTTATTGATGAGATATGAACAAATGAATTGCCAGTTTATTATGATAGACTCCTAAAGGACTTACCTAAGTGTCTCGGGGGATGATCTAAGACCAACCTTGCCTACATTCAAAGCTCAAAGATGATGTAGTTTGACAAGATGACTTCTTTTTTTACTTTTTCGACTGACTTGTTGACCTATTTTTTTATTTTGATATGTTTTGAATGTTTTTGGATTTTCTTGGTTTTATGATTTTATTTTTATTTTTTTCTTTTCTGATGTTTTCATATTTTCTGATTTTAGGAACACTTCAAGAATATACATGAATACGATTTGATGAGAACATGCCCCCAACATGATGCAATAGACTACTTCGATATAGGTAGGAAAAACTGACCTTGAGGATGGGCCAGGAAGTACTAGGAGGGATCATGACACGAGCACAGGACCAAGCTATGATGCGAATGCAAACGGGTGATGGATGGAGATATGGATTGTGATGGATGATGTAAGCATAATGGATGGGTGATGAGGAATGAGTCATGGAGGTCCTGGTGGATAGAAGGTGCTTATTTACACAAGGTGTTTGTTTTCCACGTTTTCACCAAGGTACTTGCCCAAGGTGCCACCGAAGTGGTTTTCACTTATAGGAGGATTTTTTTGGATTTTTATGTTTTTTTAATTTTTGTGTTGTCACCAAGATGCCTGTTTTCCAAGTTTTCATCAAGGTGACCATTTTTTCAGGAAATTTTCTAATTTTTTTGTATTTTTGGTTTTATAACATGGGCTCCTACAAAGGTTCTCCTTCAGGTTTTGATAACTGATATGCCCCTGACTTGTAGATTGTTATGATGATGAATGGTCCCAACCAATTGGGTTCAAATTTACCTTTTCCATCTGGGTTTGGAATGTTCTTCTGATTCTCCTTGAGCACAAGTTCTCCAACTTGGAAGGTCTAACTTCTGATCTTGTTATAACTTCACTTGAGTTAGTTCTGGTACACTTGTAAATGGTTTAAGGAATCCATACACCACCCATCCAGTAATTCTAGCTCATTCAGTCATGATACCCATTATTCTTCATCTTTGATGAGATTCTGCAAAGATATTCTCAATGACGGGAGCTTGATCTTGATGGGGAGTATGGCTTATGATCCCTAGACCAGGGAGAATGGGGTGGCACTTGTTGGTGTGTGAATGCTTGTTCAATATGCCCATAAGGTGGGATTTATCTGTGAATTCTAGTCACAACCAATGTCATTGACCATCTTTTTGAGGATTTTCAGGATGGTCTTATTTGTAGCCTTAGCTTGGTCATTTCCATGGGGATAATATGGAGTGGAAAAACAATGTTGGATTTTGAATTTCTAGCATAGGTCATGAACATCTTGATTCTTGAAGGGTGTCCCATTATCTGAGATAATGGCTTGAGGGAAACCATAACGAAAAATTAAGAAGTTTAGGATGAAATTTGATATCTGCTTTCCAGTGATATAAGTCATGGGGATGGCTTCCACCCACTTTGTGAAATACTCAGTGGTAGTAATAATGAATTTATGCCCACTGGATGAAGTGGGGGTAATTTTTCTAACAAGATCAAGCCCCCACTGTGAAAAGGACCATGGTGTGACAATCAAGTGGAGCTCTTGAGTTGGTGCATGGATGAGGTCCCCATGCTGTTGACATTGTAGACACCTTTTCACATAGTCATGTGCTTCTCTTTCCATTGTAGGCCAACAGTACCCCATCCTTAGAAATTTCTTGGCCAAGGTCATACCACTCGAGTGTGAACCACAAATGTCGTTATGTACCTTGGTTAAGGAATTCAATGCCTCCTCAGCATTTAAGCAATGTAACAGGGTCCCTTCAATGCTTCTACAATATAGGGTATCTCCTAGGATGACAAAACAAGATGAATTTTTGACAAAGGCTCCTTTGAGTTTGGGGTTATGTCGGCTAGGAGGAAACCTATTCTTAGATAAGTGTATATATCATGGTACTACGGATCATTAGGACCAACAATTTTGCACACAAATTTAGACTTCTTTACCTCGAATGCAGGCACAAGAAGCTTCTCTATGAGGAATTCTTGCTTTGGGATGTCGTGTGGGATTTCTGGGAGTGATCCAATTGTAGCCATGCAATCTTTTGCTCTATTGTTTTCTCTTGGTAGCTACTCAAATGTGATATCAATGAATAACTCTTTAAGACTTTCCACCAATTTCTTGTAGGGAGTCAACTTGTTGGTTTATTATGAGCTATGAGTTTCTGTAGACCTTAAGTACCATTATATGCCATTACAATACTATTCTTAGCCCTATGACAAGGGCCTCATATTCTAATATGTTATTTGTGCAAGGGAATGACAACTTGTATGATTTTGGAATGCATTCCCCTTGTGGGGTGATGAAGAATATCCCTTCCCTTGATCCGTGTTGTGTGTAGGATCCATCAAAGTACATTTTCCAGTGATTTTCCACACTGAGGTTGAAGATTGATTCGTTAGGGAACTCTAATACAAGTGGGTTCTCTAAGTATATTGGTGCCTTTGCTAACTAATCTACAATTGCTTGTCCTTTGATGGCGTTGCACTCTAGATACTCAATGTCATGCTCTGTGAGGATCATAACCCACTTGGTTGTCTACCCTATAAGCGTTGCTTTGGAAAGAAAGTACTGAAGGGGGTCTATCTTTGCGATAAGCTTTATCTGATGAGCTAGCATGTAATTTCTGAATTTTTGAGCTACAAATACAACTACTAGACAAGCTTTCTCAATGGATGTATAGTTCAGGTCATGGCCCACCATAGTTCTACTGATATAATAGATAGCTCTCTCCTTTTCATTCTCACCATGTTGTACCAAGAGAGCATCGAGAGATGTTATTGCTAATATGTATAAGATCAAAGGTTTGTTTGGAATTGGTGGCATGGGGACTGGCGAAATGAGTAAGTATTCCTTGATCTTGTTGAAGGCACAATAACACTTTTCATCCCACTTGTATGCTACCCCCTTGTGGAGTAGATGAGAGTAGGTGAAAGCCTTTTCTGCTAGTTGTTCTATGAATCAGCAGATGGACTAGAGTCTTCCTTGTAAACCCCTTAGTTGTTTCAATGTTTTAGGTGCCTCCATTTCGAGAATGACTTCGACCTTGGCAGGATATATCTCAATTCCTCTCATGGACATGATGTACCCAAAGAGTTTCCCTAACTATACTCCAAAGACACACTTCTTTGAGTTGAGCCTGATTTTATATTCCTCTAACCTATCAAAGATGGAGCCTAATGCGGCTATGTGATCTCATCATTTCTTTGACTTGGACAATATATCATCCACATAATCTTCCACAGTTTTGTAGATCATGTCATGAAAGATTAGTGTCATGTCCCTCTGATAGGTAGCTCCTACATTTTTTAACCCAAACGACATCATACTCTAGAAATATGTCCCCCATGGGAAAGTGAAAGTCATTTTATATTGGTCTTCTTTAGCTATCATGACCTGGTTCTAGCCTGTGAACCCATACATCAACTATAACATCTCATGTCCTACCATCATATCCATGATCATATCAATGTTCAGAAGTGGAAATTCATCCTTGGGACATGCCTTGTTGAGGTCTCTGAAATCTGTGTAGATTTGAATGCCCCCAGTGGGCTTTGAAATAGGTACAAGGTTTGAGATCCATTCTGGATAATCTATCAGCTATATGAACCCTACATCTAGGAGCTTTTTTAATTCCATTTTGACTAATAATGCTATCTGAGGATGCATCTTTCTAAGCTTATGTATCACTAGATTTTCTTTAGGGTATATAGCTAGGTGATGAATCACAACCTATGGATCAAGCCTAGGTATGTCGACGTAAGTCCATGAATTTTTTTTCTTTCTTTCTTTCAAGAACACAACTAAAAGTTCTTGTTCTTTTGTGAGAAGTGACTCTTCATAGAATGTTATGTGCGGTAGTTCCTCTATTCCCAAGTTGACTTGATTGCACTTCTCTGCTAATACTGCTAACTTCTCTTGATGAATTACATTGAGAGGAAGATTGAATCCTTCATTCTCTAGCACCTCAGAGAGGTTTTCACCATTGGATACGTCCTTTATTTTTAATACTTTCAAGATAGAGAGTGCCATAGTGTGGTTTCACTCAAAGACCTATAGATTATTCTCAGATTTTCACTTTTGCGACTGAAGGATTCAATAATTTCCCTATAATAGGATTGTGTGTCTAGTATGATGTCGAACCTAACCTTGTGATCTCCATATGGTACCATATCTTGTAATCCCATGAATTCTGAGAGTGCCTCATCATTTTTGAAAGTGTCCAGAATTGGTGGTCCTCATTGGTCGTAATCAATGAGTTGAGGGTAAACTAAGTTTATTTCATGGGTTTGATGGTATGACTCAAAAGACAAGGTACTAATCTTGAGCAGGGAGGAATCTTCAAAAAGCATAGGCAAGTCAGTTATGGGATCCTCATCACTACTACACACATCAATTATGTCAAAGGTAAAGTTGTCTAAGGGTAGACCTATGGATATTGGTAATTGAAGGGTGGCTACTGATAGCTAAGGGGGAGTTTTGACATTTCTAACTGATGCACCTTTTCCAAGTATGGTCACCTTCAGAGGGGTACATCTGAGACCAAGATTTCGCATATGCTTCTCTGGAATGAGAGGTACTAGAAGTTCATTGTCATTTTTTTCTAGCTTCTTTTTTCTATCATAGCCCATACCAAGCATAATTTGTAGTCCTTTTTTGCTTTCATCCACGGGAAGATCAAGCACATGCCTTTCATCTTGATATAGGAGACTGGATATGTCTCTTTCATCTACTATTTCCTAACTTAGATCCTCCCAACTTCTAAATCTAGAAGGGTCTTCTTTGAAGGTATGGGATGATGTTTCAACTGGTTGGGGTTTCCTGTGAGTCCTACAATATTGAGGTAGCTCTCCTATGATGAAAGAACTCTTCATCATTCTATAATCCCCACACTGATTGTCTTGGATAATGACCTTGATTTTAGATATATCAGGGATGACAGGTGTCCTTGTCTTAGAAGCAGTGGCTAATGTAATTGGGTCTACATACGAAGTGGTAGGGCCTTCATTGTTCTTTGGGACTTGGAGGATTTTATAGCATTTTTCTTCTAGGCTCATGTAGTAAGCAAAGGGTTCAAGATCACCATGAACCATGACCTCTTGATTTTGATATGGGAATTTCACACACTAATGGAAGGTGGAAGCAACTTCTTGCATCCCATGGATCCATGGATGCCCAAAAGGATATTATAGGGTAAATCAAAGTAAAGGACTTGGCATGTGGTTTCCATAATGGTGGGCCCTACTTGAATAGGGAGCTAAATAGTTCCCTAAGACACTCTTTCTTGATCATCATATGCTCTGATTGTAATGCCCTTACCCTTTTCAATGGAATCCTCTGAGAATCCTAGATTCTTTATTAATTTGAGGGAATAAATGTTTAGACCCACACCCCCATCCACCAAGACCCTTTTTACTTTATTTTTATGAGCTAGGAATTCAAGGTGGAGGGAATGATTATGAGATGGTTGGGCGGGAAATTCCTGATTGGAGAATATTATGAGGCTTGAGGTGCTAATATTTTTTACCATAGCTTGGAACTGGTCAACGTCAAGATCTAGTGAGACAGTGGATGAAGTGTAATGCTCGAGAGATGATGTTCATTTAACCACATAATTTTCCATAACTCATTACATTTCAAGTATAATAAAAGTAAAGGATGCATAGATCAAGATTTTCCCATAATTGCTCAAAAGGAAAATTTAGTAATAAATTTTCATTTCATGTTTGCAAAAGAAGTAAATTGCATCAACAACAAGGATCTTGCACTGATACATATGTAAATGCCATTTGCATATCAATGAGTTCCCTTACATTCATTCATTAACTTCAATTAATACATCTATTTCAATGTTACATTAAAATATTTCATTCCAATACATCTATTTCAATGTTACAATAATGAATGTCAAATAAGTTACTTTTACAAGTGGGCTTAACAATCCTTTAAAAAATAATGCATGAATACATTTATAGCATGTGAACCTCTAAACCTCAACCGTTGTGACACCACTGGTCTTCTTGCAAGCTAGGGCCAAGAGTGTGATTAAGGTGCCTTTTCCGCCCAACCACGAAGTACAAGACTTCCCTGAGTTTCTTCCTAACTCGAAGAAATCCCCGTCCCTACATGAGGAGCCTAGAAACCTAGAACAAATAAGCAAGAGGAAACTCTCTATGCAAGCCTGATGCCTATATGCATTCCTAACATGAGAATCACATATTTCTTGCAAATAGGAGGTGGTAGAGACCTATATACATTTATTTCTAGGCTTTTAATTCCATCTATTTCAATGGTGCATGTGCTTGGCCAAGCATAAATAAATAATTGATAGTTTTAGAAAAGGTAAAACTACTATCTATGTGGGTTCACCTTTAGTATCCTGTCCTAGAAGTTTCCCAAAACAACAATAAATAATACACTTTCCATCTAAAGTTTTTATTTTTTTTAGACATCTCTACTTCAAAGAAATTCTAATAATTACAAAGTACACACATAGTTCACAATAAACTTTATATTAGCACACTAACTTAAATAAAAAATTGATTAGATAGTTGGTTTTTGCAAGTCACTTTCAATGATTTAAAACAATCTAAGTTTGGTATTTTGGAAAGAGTTTATCTATAAACTCGTAAGTTCTCATTTCTAATTAAATAATTTGATCAAAGTAAGTAATTTATATAAGTTCAGAAAAAGAAAGCCTACTTTAATCAGCCTTATAAGTATGGTTAAGAACCTAGCTTACGGATTACTTTCCTATTATTAAGAGTATGTCTACACCTTTATGAAAAGGAATAATAAATTAAATTTAGAGAATAGAGAATAATTTCACTCACTTTCATTCACAATTGCATATGTCAAGAAATATCATCTAGTCCAAAATGCCATAATGTATATATACATATGTGTGTGTGTGTGTGTGTGTGTGTGTGTGTGTGTTTACATGTTTTATATTCCTAAAATTCACTAGTTTGTAAATATATTTCTGAGATTTACAAATTTCCCTATTTTGTAGCATGTAAAGTACACACGATATGAAGTTCAACAATATGATAATAATTTTAATGCATAACTCTTCCAGTTTACAATAAAATAGTGATTGCAATCAGCTAGTTCCGTGTTTATCCATTTCTATTTTACTGATCTTGTTTATTTTCAAATATAAAAATGATATATATGGATGTATATATATATATATGTATACATTTAGTTGCATATATATATATATAATTATGTATATTTTTAGAAAAATTAAGAGTAAAAAGAAAAAAAAAAACAAAGATATCTATACCAGAGTGATTTTAATAAACACAGTTTTGTTTATTTTTATCTTATGTTTCTCAGAGGTATATATACATACATACATACATATATATATATATCTCATAAATCTTTTACACAAAATATTTTTTCTTAGAAAAGAAAAGTAGTTCACAATTCAATATACCTGTATATATGTATATATATATAGATATATATGTATATATATATAGATATATATGTATATATATATAGATATATATGTATATATATACATATATATATGTATATATATATACATATATATATATATATATGGGTATGTAGGATCATCATGGAAAATAGTCTCTTATGGCAAAATTCAGAAAAATCAGAGGCTAGACAACTTGACATTAAAAAATTGAATAAGCATCTTATACATGGCAACATGTAAGAATAGAATCTATATAGAATATTGAATATAGTTTCTAAAATACTAGGTTTGTTTAAAAGAAAGAAAAACCTATTTTGGTGAAAATTTGAAATTTCCAATGTAGTGGTACTTAAATTTTAGGGAAAAAACAAGAAGTAGGTGTCTGTTTGACCACCTTAACCACAATAAAATGATAATATTTTTTTATAATATTTTAGATATAAGTATAGGACTCATGCCCTGATGTGATGCAT
>VDFB02058242.1:114453733-114815358 GCA_007258455.2 Sequoia sempervirens | reverse complement strand
TTGATTTTTCATCCTAGTCATTTATACACATCACCTTGCCATGTGTCAATCGTCTCATTCGTCATGGATTACCTTCCACCAATCCCCACTCCCTTGCGGGTCTTGACCGAGCCCCATTGAATTCTTAGCAGGCTAGCGGGCAACTACCGCTTATACACCTAATGACATCACCAAATGTCATCAACCACCAACACTCGGTCCCACCTTGATTGCACAACCATCGCCATGTCGAAGGGAGTGAAAATACTATCACTTCGAACCACTTAAGTCAGCCCGATGCAAACCACATTATTGTTCACTTTCAACTCATGTTGTTGCCAAATTGAAGGGATGAGTTCAAAGGTTTCATAAAAATATTGATGCCACTTTGATGAAGAAGTAAGTACCGATTAAGCCACATAGGAAATATTATCATTTTCAACCATTTGTTGATGGTAAAAAGATTTAAACACTGCTGGAAGTCAACTTTGAAACTTTATTATATCACATATCCGGCCTTCGACTCTTAGTGCAAAATATCTATTTGTGCATTTGTATGGATTGAAACGTACCTATATTACACTTAAGGGACATCAATGACAACATTTTTCCAACAAATTCAAACTCTAAGGAAAAAGAGGTATGAAAATGTTAAGGTTTGTTTTAGAGGCTTGCCTTAGTCAACCCCAATTATGGTTTTTCAACCTCCATAGATAATCAAATGTAATTTTAATAAAGAAAGTGATAACAATAAAATATAAATAGATTTTTTGGAATAAAATGCAGTGTTGAATAAAAGAGAACAAATTAATTTTAGCATAATGACATACCCTAGATCCTCTATCTAGAAAAATTTCATCAAATATTTGTTGATATACCATCAAGAGGGATCCCATACTCATCAATAATAAATTGGTATGCTCCTAATAATCATTGGTGAAGCATGCACACAAATTACACAAAGCATCCACCTCACTCATCCATTCCACATCATGTGGTGATGGTAGATCAAAATGAATGTATGGATCATAATTGCTAGATGTAGCCTCAATGGTGTTGATGATGGTGTTTTCTGCACAACAACAACTCAGATAGAATATGGAAAATCCGATCTCTCTTCAAAGGTAAATCTCTATTAGGAAGCATCAAGAGATAACCCCAAGGTCTCTAATGTTAGGTCTTGATAGTGCATAAACAACCCAGTGATAAATGTGAAAATAATGGTAATCACAAAGGTACCTTACTAACAAATACTGAATCTTAGAACTTATCAGATTTTGCAATATGGCGACATTCTTGAAATCCTAAATCTAACACAGATGATAAAAGGAACAACAAAAAATAAGGGTTAAAGAGAGTTACTAAGACTAAAATTAACCCTAGAGTAACCAATACAAATGATAAAATGTTTGAAATGGACCAATCCCTCAAAACTAATTCCTACTTAACCTAGATGAACCTGCAATCTTATAGAAATAGTGAAATCTTCTAAGGCATTAAATATTTTTATATCATGAACATTCATTCAAACCAACCCTATTGCAATTAAGATGAACAAATATTCATAATTGAATTGAGCATAATGAATATAAGGTCTAGGCTAACTTTACAAAGCAACTCACAATCAGCTAGCTGCAAAAAGTATGGACCAAAGATTGCTACAAATACTTCAAGTATGAAATCATAAACAATATTGAATCATCTAACCTTAAATCTAACATATACCAAATACTTTCAAAGCAATTCCAAAAGATAGAACAACAAGAACCATGCAAGATAAAATTAACATAAGGACACCAAATCACAATGTCTTTACTTGCATTAAGTTATCCAAAGTATAAACACCTTCAGTCTTTTGTTACAACACTTGCTCAGAATAAAATAACTCGTAACTCCTTGCTCTATTACTTAGCTCACTTCAAAGTCTAATTTTCTAACCCTTACAAATGAGGCAGAATACCCTATTTATATAAATTACATGCTATGTCAGCCCAAATAGGGTTACAAGAAAAACCAGCCCAAAAACAAGGTCGGCCAAGATACTTCTAGAATAAACAATATTTGTATTAAATGCTTGAACTCATCCAGGTCGGCTTGGGTTCTCCAATATAGCTCGGTCCAATGCATGCGAAGAATGAAGAAGGAATAATGGGGAAGCACAAATTTTGATGGAGCCTTGCATTAAATGCTTTCCCCTTTATCCTTATCTCACCCCACTTTATCTTGTACCATCAAGAAAGTCCTCTGCAAGTCGGGCAAAGGTGGACTAATTAATATTTTAAACTTCCTTTCAATAGATTTAATATTGTCCCTTGCTTGCTTGACTATTTTATCCCATTCCACCTTTAGGGTTTGGTGCCTCTCCATGACTGCAATGTATGTGGCCACATCATCCAAATGGTGAACTGTGATTGGTTCATCATCAATTGGGACATAAACGTCATGCCACTATTTCCTTAACTATTCCAGGCTGAGATGCCTCAGTGCAAACTTGTTCCTGCCAGTCATGACTTCAAAACATGAAATACATTTATTATATATATTAGTTAGGGCTCCTTCTATTTGTTTTTCCTGCTTATGGATCTTCGTCAACACCCTTTGCATGGCCTAGAAGGCCTCATACCATTCCCAGGGTTCTGAAACCTTTGAAGAGGGAAGGATTCCATCACTTACCAACTTTTCTTCAGTGTACTCCATGATGGCCTTGGTTTTCTATAGTAGGAGATCAACATCTTCCTTATCTTGAGCTAACACATACTTCAGCCAATCCACTAATCTATGAGCATCTCCAGTAGTTGAAAGGATTTATTTGATTACATCATCTCCTCTGGTTCTCACTCCATGCAACCAATCAAGTGTGACCTAAGTTGAGGTCTTCATCCTTTCAAGTTAATTGAATGCATCCATAGGCAACAAGCCTTCAGGGGGCATTCCTTCACTTCCTACTTCCTACAGGGGTTTCATCAAGTGCTACACATATTTATACATATCATTTAGTTGTTTCTGCAGCTTCTCCTTCTCTATTGTTTTCCTGCCTAGCCTTTTCAGAATGGCCTGGGAAGACTCTTGGAATTATTCCTTCTCTTGATCTTTGCTAGTGGGCCCTAGGTTCAAGGTCTGAATTATGTATTCCTGAGGAGAAATCTCCCTTCTATTCTTCTCTGCAACAGGGGTTGAAATGTGAATGATCTTATTATCTGCTTCATCCCTGGTAATTTTGGAGATCACCTTGGTTTTCTTCCTTGCCTTTCCCTTACCAATGCTTGCCAAACAATTCATCCCAATTCAGAGGGGTATCATCTATGACCACCTGCTTACTCTTCAATTTCTCATGGAGCCAGCTAGGAGTAGTGGAATCTGACTGCTGCTCACCTTGCTTATCTTCATCTTGTGGATCTTTGGAGGAGTCCACATTCAAGTTCTGCTCAACAAAAACTTCAACTTTATCCTCATTTTCTTCTTTATCCTCTTTGCTTTCTTCTGGGTTTTCATCCTTGTTTGTGTTATGTTCCTCTTCCTTATGCACCGGTGAAGGGTTTTTTTCAGGTATCTCTGCTTTCTTAGAAGACTTATCTCCTTCATCACCAATAGCTGAGTCCTCATATGTCACTAAGGGGGATTGCAGGATTCTTTCTATCTCTGCCTCGACACTATGGAGTTCACCTTCCTTGAATCCACCTGCATCCTCATCCTGATGGTCACTATCCTCTGCATCTTTGGACTCATGTTGTTCATCATGTGATTCATGAAGAGGAAGGGAATTTTCCTATTGTTCCACAACATAAAAGTCTATATAAACATTCTCTTTTGGTGCACTGTCCTTTGGAGAGGGAGTTCTTGATCTTCTGGTATAGATTTGTGTACTCTCCCCAAAACTCTCCACATTCACAACTTGAGGGCCTACTCCTCTTTCTCCCTTGCAGGGTTCATCCTTCTTCCTTAAAGTTATTGTTACTCTCCTCCTTACAAGGGCACTATATTTTTCCTCTTCTTCATCAGGTTCATCTTCAATAGTAGACTTATCTTTCTTGGAAACATTCTTCCTCTTTTTAGCTATGGGATTTATTTTCTTTTCTACCTCTGATTCTGCTTGGGCACCTTTGATTTTGATCTTAAAGGGAGAATCTACCTTACCCTTTCCTTTAGGATCCTGTTCAGTCTCCTCAAAGGTGGAATGGGACTCCAAATCTCCCATCAAGTCATATGTGTACTGCGTGTCTTTACTATCTAGCTCCCAAAACATAAGTTTGATCCACAATTTAGTGTACTTGAGGACATGAGCTGTGATTTGTTTCAGCTTTGTTTTCTCTTCTTCCAGCCAATCAATCTCTCCTACTTTTTTGTCCTTGATAGATTCATAGTCATGGTTCTATATCACATCCCCATCATCATCCCCATCATCATCAATTTGATTAGGGACAACTTTGACATTGTACAATTTGATCACATTAACTGGTAGCTTGGAGAATTTCTTTCGTCTTACTTCAAACTCATCCTTACAGTTAGCCCAGTAGTCTTCTATATCATCCTTGTGACTGAACTCTCTACTGGCCCTCTTTTCTGCCTCACCAGTTCTATCAAACCTAGGCATTTTGGAGTGGAAAGACAAGCCCAAGGCACTCATTTCCTCCTTAGAAGAATGTGCTGAAATGATGGAAGGACATGCTTCATTGCTACCTACCCTGAGAGGGAAGTCATTACCAAACCTAGTCTTGTGTTTATCCTTCTTCACTATAGCATCAAAGTCACATATTTTCCTTGTGACCTCCAGAGTATGATATGGTCTGTAGGATACCTGGGAAGTATGTTGGGGGCTCTTTGACACCCATCTATCCTAATGTAGGAGAAAGTGGGGAAATGTATGAACCAAGCTCCAAAATTATTTATCAATTCCTTTGCGTTATATAAGACTTGACATGTTCTGCACCTTGAAGTAGTCTAGTGATATACATGTGGTGAATGCATCATTCACCCTCCTATAGCTTGAGCTGCCTAAGTGTAATTGTGGGTAAAATTCATAGATCACATCTTGCCCAAAGACACCTCTTGCAACTAGTCCTTTGTAGGGATGGAATCTTGCAAGTGCATAGACAAAGTAGGAGGTCATGGTGAAGCTCTTTGTCTGCAACACATTACACTGCTGCTCATGTATCATTGCACTAATGATGCCTTCCCAGTGATAATCAGTGTTCTGTTCCATCCTCGTCATAACATAAAACATCCAATTGTCAAAGACTCCTGTACTCTTCAAGCCCACTACTCTACTAAGGAGTGTAATTGCATCATAATAGTTTGCCTTAAAATTTTCCCTGAATAATTGCTTTGGCAGTTTAAAGATGTGGGGCTTAGGCTTTTCCATCCAGGAATTAATGATCTACATAGCCTTATTTGTATCATCTGTATAGTATTTTGTGGCTACGTCAAGATCAAGACTTACCACATGAGATCTATCAGGCATATCAAAAGTTTGTGCCATTGAAACATTAGAGAGATTAGCCAACACTCTGGCCTATGGACCAATCATTCTCTATATGCCCGAATCATAGTGCCTAGCACATTCTAGCACCAACTCATAACATTGCATAGTGGAAGGAAATCCAACCACATGAGCCAATCCTAAACTCACTAATCTTCTTACCAATAGAGGAGGGTTGTTTGCTGCCATTTGAGCCTTGAATTCCTCATAATCCCATTTGCCTACATTTTTATCAGTGATCTTTGACCAGATGGAAGTCAACTTACTCTTAGGAACCTTGCTCTTTATGTCTAGTTTGATCCTTTCTACTTCTAAGACTGAAGATCGTTCATCACCCAGATCCATTTGTTTTCTGTTGGTCACACTAGCAATTGCCTTACCTGATTCAGCCTGCAATTGACAAAAGACCACAATAAATCATCTTTACAACACTAGAATCAATGTCAGCCAATCATAAACAACATGTTTATCATTCAATCAGCTCAAAATCATGATTAAAATCCCTTGAATCATCATAAGGCACAATTTCTTAGAAATTCAGTATTTTCAGCCATCCGGGGAAATCAAGCCAGAGAGGAATTTCAGGGAATTCCATGCCAGGCAGATTTTAACGATCATAGCACAAATACCATAAATCAATCATTTCAAATGAAGAAAAATCATGAACCATCTCTTTAATTATTCAAATCAACCATGAGATACCAAATATATAACATTTAATCCATTTATCTCTCTAATTCTTCATGTTGTGGGATTCTTCGGGGAAATCTGTTTGGGAAAGAAATCTGCGGAGCTGGCATGATTCTGGGTTTTTGCACATCTTTAGGAAAATGAAGGGATGACAAAAAATTGGGAAATTTTGAGGGTCAAGAAATTCCACGAAGGCCTTGAAATCCCAAAAGTTAACATTTCTTCACGACTTTGCTGAAATTGATCGAACGATCACAAATTTGGGAATTTTGGACTTAAAGCTAGGTTGCTTTGAATCTCTTACAAATCATCTTCAGACTCTAAATTCACTGAGAAGCAAATCAATGGGGATTATTGATGCCCTAAACTCAAAACCCTAAAATTTTGCCATGAACACACAAGACTAGCTTGGATGCAACTTACTTGTTTTGCTAAGTTCAAGAAAAAATGGATCCTACATGACCCACACACGCGAATTCCTACCTAATGAAACAAGAGATAAGGTAACGAACTCACTCGGGGTCACCAATCTAGCAAACTCGAATAACCCTAAATTGTACCAAGCTGAGACAATAACACACAGGATCGAGTTTGAAGGTGAAGTTGGCATTACCAAACTACAAAAAATTAACTAGGGGGGTGCACCATCTAGACTTCAAGAAATCATGAAAACGCCCTACACAACCCTAGCTTTAAAATGCTCAATACCAAACATGTAGAATCCAGACTCCAAGCATACTCAAGATGCTAAAGAATCATTCATAGTCAGCAATCAAAAGCAAGGCAACACATACATACCATTGATGAAGTGAATTCGGTTATAACAATGACTGGTAGAAAGCTTTGACACCCAAGCAAACAATATCAACAATGATGACGCCCAGGGAATTCACCACCAAATCGAAGAATCAAAAAATCCAATCTCCAAATCACCAAGCACTCGAGATCAAGCTCCTCAGATCAACACAAGGCAAATGAAAACACTTCAACGACACAAGAATCCCTCAAAATTGACTAAATACATGCCGTAGAAATCGTCGTACAATCAAGCATTAATGCTCTTGACAAGACAACCCAAGAATTCAATGAGGTGCAGGAATTTTGGCAAAATCCAGTCGACACAGAATTCCACAAAGGACTAGAATCTTTGAATCACAGCGTAAACTCCTCATCGAGTTTTCAAGGAAATCAGGGAATTCCGCCCGAGGAGGAAATTCTCAAAATCAAAGGAAAACCCAAAAATATCCTGAAACTTAAGATTTTCAACGAATAACTTAAGGGGATCATTTGTGCAAGCAAGATAAACATTCAAGCACGCGCCAAAGCAACTAAATCCTCAAAACCAAAGGGCCAAAGCATAAAAAATCAGAGCAAAAAGGGGGTCCCTACTTTCAGTGGGGCGTGTTCGAAAACTGCACAAGTGGAAGGAAAGCTAATCTATGAACGTAATAAATATCTACCAACACAACATCTAATCAACTTGATTAGTGACAATGGTAATGTTGTCAAAAATTTCACATCTAGCAAGGGTGACTATTGTATATGTTGTTATTGCTAGTTCCAAACCTTTTGGAAGAACCAAAAGGTTTGGACCAACTAATGCCCTCTTGTTGGTGGGTGATGGAAAGTATGATCATCTAAATTGAGGTTTGTTAGAAAACCTCCCTTTCCCCTATCTAGCATGCTTAGGAAAATATGTATAATCCACATCTATCTATAATGAAACTCAACATATAATTGTTTACAAAAATAGAGTGGAAAATCATCATTATGAGGCAATTTATGGTGTGCTTCCAACCATCTAGGATAAATAAAAGGAGCCACAAGCTAGTCTTCACACGTAGTGACAACATACCCTCTCACTCTATCTTTTCCCTGATAAAATGAGAACATTCTATGAAAAAAATCTAATGAAACTTGCTTGGAAATGGATGACCATTTCTCATGGCCACTAACACTCCTAAAAAATGGAAAGATAAAATTGCTCATTTATAATCTTATCATAGGGATTGTATGATCGAATGACTCCAATCATACATGTAATCTCATCCCTAATAGTAACTAAAATGTCTCTATTTGATAGGTTTGGGGTGTTATGTATTGTTTTCTCTAAACATTTCAAGGAAACATCTAATCTCCTAATGGTGTCAAAATATAGAGTAGATCTAGAATGAGCATGCCCATCAAGCTGATTAGATTGATGAGAAGTCTGATAAGCCATATGTAGAAATAAATCTGCATAATTAAATGTTCAACTTTAAAACCTTTAAAAATCTTACAATTTAAATTCATACATTCAATCATCATACATAAAAACTCAAGATTCATGAAATTATTCAATATTATAATATAATTAAATATGAAATTGAAATATTGACCTTAACCTTTTATTAAATTAGGATGAGAGATCTAATATGGAAATCCACTCACAAAGTAAATTTGAGGATGAAAGTTTGGTAGTTACTCATGTCAAATTTTGAGAAATTGACATTGGAATAATGGAAATGATGAGGATTATTAAGGATCCACCTATGAAAGAAGGATAGTCTACATCAACAATAATCTTCTAATGATGACCATTTGGAAAATAATCTAGTGATTTGGTAGGAATCATGCATTATAATTTAAAAAAATATTTGAACCAATGTAAACTATAAAATATAATTGATTTGTAACTTACCAAGAGATAGGCCAAGGCTAAAGGTGGTAGCTAATCCAATGAAAATTGGGAACTAGTTTTTTATATTTGGTGGCATCCACCTTATGGCTAAATATAGTAGTTGACCTTAGAAAATATATAATATTAATTAGTTATTTGATTGGATTTAAATGGATTGGATAACATGATCTTGAAAATATCATCACCATCAAATTATTAATGGGAAACATGCTCAAGTGAAGACTAGTCATTGTTATGGTCTAAAGGTATTTGATTAAATGAAGGAATAAATATAAGTGATGTAGGATACATGGATCCTTAAGTTGATTGGAAAAAGATATTAGTGAAAATACCTAGTCACAATAAGGTAAAATTATTAGGATAAGGTCTCCAAAGGTAAATTGATGAATAGTAATGATGTGAGACAATGAAATTTCCTTAATAGGGTCACAAGGGAATCTAACTTGTCTCTTGCCACCAAGTCATAACACTATGTATCAATGGGAAACATGAATTGGTCCATATTTTGTTGGCATGTATTGGAATGTAACACTAAGGTAGGCACTCTTGTTGTTGAATTTTCAATATTTGTATCATATCAAAAAATTATATATGAAATATTAATTTTTTGTCATTCTCTTATATGTATTCTTACTAATAATTAGATTTTGATGTATAATTTTTTTTTATCTTCATGTTTCTATGTTTGGGATACATGAATATCCTATCTTTAGTTAGACCCTTTATCCATGATTACAGCAATTGGTATCGAAGCCTAGTTTGTTTCTAGATTGTTTGAAGGGTTAGATGTAACTAAACAATATTTTTTATGTATATACTATATTATAGGCTATCCATAGGAGAATATGTTTAACATAAGAATATGTAGCATAAATAAAAAAGGACATGTTAATGATTAGGATGAAAAAAAGGAGCAACATGATAATGAACTAGTTGATATATTGAGTGTTATTCAAGCAAGGTTGGAAGCCCTTGATACTGTACAAAAGATGAATGAGCCCTTGTGCAAATAGGTTTCTAACCCATCACAAAAGATGAGTAGCATATCCATTTTAAATAATTCTGAATTTTTTGAAGTAAACAACAAAAAAAAAATTGATTTTTTTTTCCACCATCCATTTACAAAATATGGATGGACTTATGGTCTCCATTTTTATTCTCCCAAGTTAACTCCCTATAGGCAGTAATTTCAAGTGTAATTCTCTTTCTACTTGTCTAATGCCATCTCTAAACTCCCAAAAATCCCAAAAATTCAATACTTTGTTCCACAAAGGTACTAATTTCTCTGAACGAGTAAAAGGGTTTACATAATGTTTCACATGTCCATATTTTCCCTAAAAGATTTTTGTTTTCCTTTTTATTTCTTTTCCTATTTTATTTTTCATGTGTGTCATAGTTTTCAATAAACCCTCTTGAGAAGTAAATATTTGGTGTCATTTCTAATTAATAAGCCTTGCCCTATTTCACTTCCTAGCGATTGAATCTATGTAATTTTATATCTATGCTTTACAAGAGATTACAATTCCTTGTGTCTTCAGAGCTTGCTAGTATTTAGTTGTAGTTTCCTTGATACATAAGTGAAAAATGAAAGATTGTGGAAATTGTAAAAGAAAAGGTGTTTGGCATGCCACCTCAAACGAATCTAGTCTCATGAATTGCATTGGTTGCAATATATATGTTCCTAATGATTTTATTGAAAATAACTTTTATTTTTTTTAAGTAGATGTAGTTGACAGGTGTTTATGGATGCAAATCAATATTGGAGGCTTCTCTTTAGAACTTTTCTTTCAGAAAGGGGTGAGGTTTGACTTGGGAATCATCTCTAATGCACTCTCTACTTGTGCACATGTTGCATTGTTGCAAAAACAAAACATAAATTCATGGCTTTATAGGCATAAATAATTTTGAGTTCTATTCTTCTATTTATAGTGCCCTTATAACAATGTACAATGCTTGTGGGTACAATATAGATGCTCAATGGATATTTTACATAATACCCAGACATATATTGTTTGGTCCTTGCAAATAAATAAATAAATTATTATTAATTTTAATATGATAGAGTTCATTTTAATGCAGAATAAAAATGATTTTACTATGTATAAAAATAATGGAAGAGTTTCTAATGATCTTACTGTGCAATAAAAAATAATGGAAGAGTTTTTTTCCTTATTTAGGCAAGCTGGGCAACCTAAAATGTTGTTGAAGCAATAGACACGTTCTAGGGTTTTGTCTGAATGGCTTGAGTGTGAGTGGGTTCCAAGCAAAATGGTGAGGCTTAGATTTTTTTAATTTTATATTTAACAGTCTTGGTCAAAAGGTATTCAGACATATAGATTGTTCCTAAAACCTTTCCGACGGATTATTGTATGTCATGTAGGTTCCACATCGTTGCCACCTAGTTTCAATTGTTCAACTCCTTCAACTGAGTACTTTCCAACCGAAAGTTGTTTGATAGAAACTATTTAGTTGGTCAAAAATGTGACACAAATTTGTACTTTCACCCACTAGCACATTAATAATTTAAAAATTCCAATATTGAACAACTATCTAATGATGGATTTGTATCCTACTTGTAAAGTAACAAATATCCCATCACAAAATAAATGTGTCAAATCATGAAATATCAAGGCAAAGGATTATGCCTTCATCAGGAATCCTTGAACCCATCCATGTTTATGCAAACCAAGCATTCAAAGACATTGGATATAAATCTCTTGATAAGTAAGTGAACCCACAATAATGTGTCCCATTTTTTTGGTCAAAGTGGGACATTAAAATCAACATTTTTCACCAAATTTTCACTTGCTGACACTTATAGCAGCTAAACCATTAAGAATTTGAAGGTGGTGTGAAATAGTGTTTTTTGAGATTTTGTCTAGATAGATTACACATATATATGTTAAAAAATTTAAGAAATATTTTTTCTACATAATAATTAATCTTATTTTTAATAGTTAAGTATTTTTAAAAGATGGTGTTACTTCAGTAAAGCATAACTTTATTTGTAGAGAGGATACAATTATAAATTTAAATAGAGATCTATAACACCCATATATAGTGCATAGAAATTTTTTAAATAATTTTTTGTTGCATAATTTTTTATAACTTTTTAAAGTGAGATTTACTATAATTCAAACATAGGTTACTTTGATAATATATATCATTTTTGTATGCATTTGAATTAACTTTGTTTTTTGTTGAAATAAGAACACCAATACCTAGTGTACAAATATTTTTAAAAAAATATTATCTATTTCAATATTTTAAAAAAATTATTATCTATTTTAATATTTTTACATGCGTGTGGAACAAAGACCTTGATGATTGTTGAAAAACCTATATACACTAGAAAATAGAAAATAAATATAATAATTAAATTAAATATATTCAAAATTATACTTGTTGGATAACTTATTTTGAATGATACAATCTTACAAAATATATTGTTTATTTGATTCCATTTGAAGGTCCAACTAGAGGTTTGAAACTAAAAATTTGGAGGAAAATTTGTGGCCTAAGGTGGAAAGGTCATTTCTAGGACAATCATTTGAAGGTATCCAAGGACATTCAAATGAAGGTACGTCATTTCCATGATAAAAAAATTAAAATCAAATACCTTTGTTTGAAGGTATACACCTTTGAATGAAGGACAATGTTTGTTCGAAGATGATTTATGACTTATCTTCAAACGAAGGTACCTTCATTTGAAGAAATACCTTCAAATGAAGGTACCTTTATTTGAAGAAATACCTTCAAATAAAGGTACCTTTGTTCGAATAAATACCTTCAAATGAAGGTATTCTAGATTTTTTTGCCTCATTTTACTTGAAAAAAATAATATCCTAAGTTTGGGACTCACTGTTATGGTTTTACCCAAGCATAATAAGGATGTTACTCCAATGAGCACTAGGGTAACTTCTCACAACATCAAAATGGATCCCTCTCATCATTATCCCAAATAAATGGCTACCACAAATCCTTTCATTGAATCCATCACCCCCATCAACAACCCTTTGATTAACCCCATTACTAACCTTAACCATCCACCTCCTCCATCCATTACCTTAGACTAACAAAATCACACACCATTTAGCATCTTTTATAATGATCAATCTATCACCACTTTTATGGTACTTCGAGATCATATCTCCCTCAACAATCATAAAATGACTTTGAAATGGGCTTAGATATACATTAGCATATACCAAGAAACTCCTCTAAATGCATAAAATAGTTGTACCAAAATGCTCTTAATCCTAAGATTTTCAAAGGCCAAAGGCCCAAAAGTATACATGGATAAAAAAGTCCCATATGCCTAAGCCCAACATTCCAAATTTGAAAAATCAAATCCCAATAATTAAAAATCCGAAATTCCATAGTTCATATGGGTTCCAAAATCTAGTCTTACAAATCCAATAACCTCAAAGAAAAAATCAATGAATCTAAAACTAGAATCCAAGGGTTGCAACCCCTAAATCCTAAAAATTGGCAATCTACTTGTACCCTAAAATTTTGCAATCCTAAATTCAACCAATCCAACTATTCAAGAAAAGATCTAACAAGCAATACCATAACAAATATTTGGGTACCAAAATGTAGTAATTCAAATACTCGCCAAAATCCAAAATCCCCCATCTAAGAGCATAAAAATTTGTGATCTCTTAAGCCAAAAGATCCCAAAATGCTAAACAACTAAAATCCACCATCACATCCAACAAAAGAACCCATATCTAAACCTAACATGGTGTATGAACTTGTTGGTCCAACTTCCCACTAGTCCTAAGACATTTACACATGCCTTTGTATTCCCATCCTTCCATGCACCCCTCTTACTTATCCTAATCCATTATCCCACATGCCTCCATCACTACATCCCTTACATCCAAACTTTTGTATATACATACATCCTTCAACTAACCTACATCCTACTCCATTTTCCTTAGTAGTACACTAGGAGAAGTTAACCTAGCAATCATCAAAACTCACAACATCTACTAAGTGCAACACTAGCAACACTAGTTGTAAAGGGTTTCAAGTCCCTTCAAAACCTATTTTTCCCTTATAATCAAAACACTAGCAACATGATCCACCCATACAACTATATTTAGGATAGTATCATCAAAACAAATGCTTGAATTAAAACATTAACATATCTAAAATATAAAAAATAAAAAATAAAGAGAACAATTATTCAAAGGAAAAAACAACTCCTATGGCACCTTGGACAAGTACCATGATGAAAACCCATTTTAGGTATCATGTGTGAATCCACTACCTATGTGTACCCTACACTTGGGGCAATCTTCTTCCAACAATTCATCCAATTCAACCTTTGCAATCATTAGTTAGTCATCTATATCATACTATCGTTACAACCCATCCACCTCCATCCCTGTCCATTCATACCTATCTTGGTTTCCACCTTTGACCTTGATAAATTAGTGGACAAGTTCTTAAGCACATGTCTTGGCAATCCTTCAATTTGTTTAAACATAATATTATACATGAGTTGCACACCTAGAGGATTGCATCCTTCCTATGTGGCATAGCCCTTGGAAATTGCATCATATATCCTCCCTTCACTCTTTGTGTAGAGTGGGGTTTCTCCTTAGCGATTCAAACATTAACCAATCCTAAGCCTATCCCATAGAAAATCCAAGCCTGGAATATTATTCCCCACTCAATATTATTGATGCTTGAACCTTCAATATTGTGATCCCCTACCTAGTACCCAAATCTAATCTATGCTTTCAAGCCATCAACACAAAGCCTTCTTGACATCCAAACACACTAATAAAATCACAGAAAAATCTTGCTAAATTTAGCCAAGCATCCCAACACATATCCAAAAATAATTCATACATTTCATCTTTAATCTTGTTGAAATCTAAACCTTGTTTCAATCAATCAATTATCATCATTGGGATATATTGTTCCCAATCCTAGCATTGTTCTTGAGATATATTATTTCCACATCAACAATGCTATCATCATCGTCATCAAATCACTTTATTATTGGCTTTTAGCTTAGGGGAAAATCTTATTTTTCTTTTTATTGTTTTTGCATATTTGATTGCTTGCTTATGTGTGTTTTTTTTTTCACTTACATTGGCGAGTGAAACCTTGGGGCATATCATGACCAACATCATCATGGTATTCTATATCATGGTACATAAGGTCATCTTCCTACTTGGATATTAGTCCCTCACGCACTTGGCTCATCATCACTTTGTTAGATTTATGTACCCTAGTGCATAACTCTAGTGATACAACAAACATCAATTGCTCACTATAAATTCAACATATACCTACATCCAAATTTCATTGCATTGGTTTTTCAAAAAATCCATGATCCTTATCATGTGTTTATCATTCAACTTATCGTCACCTTATCCTATTCTTTACTAACATCGTCTCTTCCTTCCTTCACATCCTAATCTTCATAGATCTAGCCATCTCCCCTTCTTCATATCTCTTCAAACCCCCTCCATCTTTCATCCCTTTGGACTTGGTTTGCCTTTCTAGAGACACCTAGGTCCTATCAACCCACATGCCCTTTAGAGGGGGCATCCTTATCCCTCTACCATCCTTAATTCGTCCTTAAGTAGTTGGGCCATCTTAAAGTTCGAAATCCAACCAATCAATTGATCGACCAAAAGCCTTAAGTCAAAAATCCCAAGCACAACTTTTTTACTATCACCATCGCACCATGATGTTCATGATTATCTTTTCTTTGACGTGCCACTAGGGGAGAGGACCCAATAGTCGTGCACCCTAACTTCGCGCTTCTAATTATCCTACGTGGAAATTTCAAATCACTCCCAATTTTTTACACTAGCTTACTTGGCAAGTCCCTTGCTTATAACTTTCGTTTTAGGGCCATGTCATCAAATATGATGCCACATCAACATGCTTTTTGTCAAGGTGTCCAAAAAGGCCCAAAAAAAAGTGAGACCAATACTTGTGCATTCACATCATGGGTAGTTGAATGCTGATGTGGCATCACATGATTGGTTTCTTTTAGATTAAAGTAATACATTTTGTTTAATTATGGGTAGTCAAGTTACAACTATTGGGCACTATATAAACATGTTCAACTATCACAACTATTGGACATTATATAAACAACTACTATCACAACTATTGAAACATGTTCAACTATGGGTCGTGTCCCCTACTCCTTTTAATCTCAATGACTTTTAATCACAATAACACTTTCAAAAAAGACAAAATGTGAACACATGAAATCATCTAACATCGTTCACAATAGATATATTCTATTTAAGATATCTATACTAGTCCTACTATACTAAGCATTAAACAAAAACAAGCTATCATTCCTGTGTCCAATATCTAAGCAGAGCGTGTTAATTTGGACGCATTTGGCGAGCTGACAGAAGTGGGGGGAAAAGAAATCCGGCAAGCTGGATAATAGACCTTTTCTTAATTTGTAATGTCCTCTAGTTAGTTAGTCACTATCTTGTAAATAGACAAACTGGCAGAGCACGAGGCACCAAGTGCCGCCAGATTAACCACAGCAATCTCCACTTGCAACCTCCCCTCCTAATTCATGGCTGAGATTCGATTGGAATGTTCTTTCCAGTCAAAGAACCTGGAATACAAGGTCCGCGACCCGCCGACGTGTTGCCTCAACTCGCGGTAGCGATGACGTGGCCGACGTTTCGAAACCATAAACCCGTATTGGTAATGAGACAAACTTTAGATCTTCTGAATCCTATCTACGCTGAAGACCCGGCCGTAACCAACCACAAAGCTACAATTTTGTTAAACTCCCTGTCCTTTATATTATCAGCTGCTTCCTCCTGCATTTCTACTGCTGTAGAGGTCTTAAAGTTTTGGCGTCCATGATGATGAGAAACAACAATAGCGACAGTCTTCTCAACAGTAGCGGTAGCGGTAGTACTAGTAGCAATAATAATAATACGGCGGTGGATTTATTGGGCCCCCGCAAGGGGGCGAGGAAGGGAGCAAAGAAGGGAAGAGGCGGGCCTGAGAATTCTCTGTGGAATTACAGAGGGGTGAGGCAGAGGACGTGGGGGAAATGGGTTGCAGAGATAAGGGAGCCCAACCGCGGGGCCCGCCTCTGGCTCGGCACATTCTCTACGGCCGAGGAAGCCGCCCGCGCATATGACCAGGCCGCTAAGATCCACTACGGCGCCTCTGCCAAGCTCAACTTGCCTGACACCACTTCTTCTTCTACAGATTCTCGTCAGCGCGAGATCGAATCCTCGCAAGAGCAGAACATTACGTTGGGCAGTAAGGAAGAAGAGGCGGAGCAAAAGGACAAGGCCGTGTCGGCTCTATCTGAATCCGAGCTGTCCGTGCAGAGTCCCTTTGATCTGGGTCTGCCGCCGCTGAGTCCGCAGAGCGACCTCTTCTTCTTCGGCGAGACGACGTGGAACAGAATGGACGACGCCTTTTCTGACGTGGCACCCGCTAAATCCGCTGACGGGGCGCACAAGCTTGATGAGGTTTCGGCTTTCTATTACGACGGCTTTTCCCACTTGCCTACGTGGCCACCTCACTTTTTCTGACGGCTTTGTTTCGTATCTGATTATGTGCTTGAACTCGTATGTACAATAGTCTGACGTGGCATCCCTAAACCCAATGTTCTTCCGCCTTTTCCTCTTTAAAGAATTTCTAAGCCCTCCATATGAATGTTTAAAATTTCGAAGCCCTCTATTCAATTTTTTAAAATAAAATTTCGAAAATCTAAAATAGGAACAGTTTTCTATATGAATGTTTAAAATTTGAAAAAAAAAATCCCATTTTAACAAGGCTTTTCAAATATGCGTGTTACAAATATTTTAATAACTATAAAATCTTAAAATTTTAAACCAAATTTCTACAAAGAAAAACATTATAAAAATCTTTTAAAATGAACTCCAATGTCTCAAAACTGTCATTGCTTATAAAAATGTATTGTAAAACTTTAGTGCCATTCCCACCACATATTCAATTTAGTTTTAACGTGTGATGAACCCATTTTAAGAAATTATTAGTCCTCAATAGGTAGGATTTATATTGGTTATTTATTAAGAGTTAAAGCACTAATTTTTGGTATAATGGGAATCAAAAGTTTCTTGAATGTGGTGAGTTTGAAGGAAAGAACAATTTTTAACCATTATAAATATAATATAAAAGTTATAATATTTTAAAGAAAATAAGTATATTTTATAATTATGTGTTTTAATTATGGTAAGTAAATAATATAATAATTATTCAATAATTATGAATTGAGATTAACAAATGTAAATACAAATTATAAAAAATTTAGTTTTATTGCATAATGTTGAATGTCTTTGTGGTAGATTTGAAAATGTGGAAATATTTAATAGTAAGATATGGAATTCTAGTATGAGATATGGGTTAGAAAATTTGTAGTTGATCTATTTTTTTATGTTTGTTTGTTGTTAGATGCGATCAAATGCAATTCTTCCTTGCTCTTGTATAATTATGTTTGCCTTAATACGATTATGTCTCTTGTTGACATGCATCTCTAGATCTTGTGTACCTATGATGATATATGATTTTAAGCCAATACATGATAATAAACACCTTTGGAGATTTTCTATTTGAGATTAAAGCATGATTTTTTTTAACTTTGAGTCAAATCCCTTTATTGTTTTATAAGAGTGAAAGTGAGAGACATGTGAATGCAATAAGCCTAAAGTTTTGTATAAATGCTTTCCAAGAACTAACTCCAAGATTCAAAATGTTTGATTATATGTTCTAGTGTCCTATGACTTGCCTCTAAATATAACATCCCATGCACTAAATTTTAATACTTTGACACATAGGTCGACTAACAATTGTCTAATCTAGTGAATGAGTTGGCTTGGCATGAGTAAAAAGTGAATTTAGATAAACAAGATGGGATTGTAGGTGTGGTTCAATTTAGGGAATAGAATCACATGTGTGATCTAGTCTAGGATGGGGAAACTAGTAGTCCAATTAGGATGGATCCATACCACTAGGTATGAAATAGAAAGGGTGATGAATTTGCATGAATTTTGTAAGCTTGTGAGATAAAATAAAGCTTTAGAATAACATGTCTAAAGACAAGGCCAATGTGAATGTAAAATTAGTGGGAGAAAATGGTCAAGTATGCACTTTATTCTCTAAATTTTTCCCCTGCTTTAGCATGCATGTGAACTACATGACTCATACATACTAAATTAAAGAAGGTAGTAATTTAAATATCAAGCCTATTAAAGAATGATACATAATAGACACCATTTTTTTTTCTTCATAGGGTTACATATCCAAACCTACACACATGGACACACCAAAGCATTAATAGCACTTGCACTAAACATAAATAAAAAACTATAATCATTTTGTATTTCATGTATTTGTGTCAACTTTTCAAATGAAAAGAACAAAAATTATGTGAGGATAGAGGCATGGGGATATAATTGAGTTACCCCCCATGAAACCATGTAAAAGGTTGTGAAAAAGATGAAGGTATGTCATGTTGTATAAGGTGGTTGGTTTGTAAATTGAAAAACCTAGTAGAATTCAAGAATCACAAAAATTCTTCTATCCTCCTCTTTCTTTAAATAAATGGGGTTATCAAAGAGGTATAAATATTGTAAGAAAAATTAGAAAACAAACCTACAAAAATAGATTTAAACACTCACATAACTCAAGATATTTTATCTTGGAAATCCTATGAGAGGAAACCAACTTTTTGGTAGTAGTAATTTCCCTATTACCCATGGAATTATTTTTGAAGAAAAGGTACAAAAAAATGGGTGAAATATGGTTTCCTTCTACTTTCTTGTCTATCTTCTACAACTAATGAACAATTGAATTACCATTTTAAGACTCCTACTCTAATACTCTACTCAATCCTCTCATACAAAACACATTCTAAACAACTCTATTTATACTTTTCAAATGTTCAATTTTTTTGCTAGTTCCAAAGAAAAACCTCTCAAATTTTTAAAGGTCATTATTTTGGTTTTGGTTTTGTTTTTGAATAGTTAATGGTCAAATTTTTGACACACAACCAACTTAGATCACTTTCAAGATGAAAAATTAATCTATGCCAATTTTGTGAGGCATGCCCATCTTTCAAAATGTAAAAATGATCATGCTGAAGATTTAAAAGGGAGGAGAGTATTGATGTGACACCCTTAATCTTATAGTATGCATAGAATTATAAGTATCTAGCTTGTGATTACCTTAACTCTTAATTAATTAATATGATTATTATATTCTTATTTAGATATTTAAGTCTGTTTGATTTGGATCGAGGTTTTAATTCACTATGGAGGAATGATGTTGATGCGATTAATTGAATTTTGATTGGCTGAATTCTATGATGTAATGATGTTCATAGGTTACTTATGAAAATGCAACCAACTGAGATGATTTCTGAGAAATACAAAATAGATAGATAGAAACAAATTCCACAAAAGTAGAGGGTAAACATAGAAGAACCTAAGATATAAATTTGGGCTTGAAACAACTGGACAAGGGTGTGGGATGCCCTAGATTGGATGAATGCTACTTAAGATTTGATTTGACACTCTTGTTGTTCCAAATCTTCAAGTTCTTCTCTCCCAAGGTCATTTTTGGAACTTCCTCTATTGCTGATACAATTCACTTTCCTTGACTTGACAAATTGTAGGGCTTGAATCCATGAAAGAGAAATTAGTTTTCAATCTTCCTTCGATTTTCTTAAGATTTATAAACCTACACACATGAAAGAGGGGGAAGGGTTGTGTTGTATAGGGGCTTGCATAATTCAAACCCCATTTTGGTATTTCTGTAGGTCCACAACAACAATGATGATGTAAAAAGAGAGTTTACCCTCGGTCGAGCAGAGGCTAAATGATAAACAAGTGATAAATTGAAAAATTATTGTAACTCATCACTCAAATCTACATTCCTTGATGGACTGAAGTCATATACTCGTCACCTTCAAGGAGAAATTATTGCTTGATTTGAAGTCTTGGAAGTGTTAGTACTTGTGCAATTCTTTCACACACGCCCAGCTAAAAGCAAGGACCCTCTTTTTGCTTTGTTTTTTTCCTTCTTAGGGTCCTGACTTCACCCCCTTAAGGGATGAGTCCCTCGGTCTTGGTCTTGAATCACCCATGTGCATAGATGAACTTGCTCTTTGAAGTACCCTCTTGTAGTTTGGAAGTCATGAATCAACCCTTAGAATTCACCCTCAAGTTCAAAATTGTGAAAATTGGGCGAAATTGGCTAAGTATGGGGCACTTTCAAAAAATACGAGCAGGCTCGGATTACCTGAACCATAATCCGGTTGGATAATCTGAGGTACCTCAAATTATCCGAAATTTGCCCTCTTTGCGCATACCCGAAATCCGGCCCCTAGTCGCATTTCTGAAAAAGGCAAAATGTCTTGTCATTCATTTATTGAGGTCATTAATGGCACTAATTTGGTTTTATATTTGATTTTGCCTCTCATTTTGGCTCATTCTCATTTGGAGAAGCTTGAGAATTGTTTGTCCTTCACTCGTTGCATCATTGAAAGGATTGCTCATTTGAATTTAGGGGACTCCATCAAATTTCATTGCTTTCCATTGGTTTGCTCAGTATCTTCTCTAGGGTTTGGCGTTCAAAGGTATGGTTTCAACTTCATTCACTTGCTTGGCTTCCATTCTTAGTCACATTCGAGGATTCTTGGGTAATGAAGCGAATGGGCATGCATTCTAGGGTCATATTCGTCTAGTTTTTACATTGCTTATGATTTGTGTGGCATAGATCTAGTCTGTGGTTTGCATTACGATTTCTAGGGAACAAATTGGGTGTGTTAGGGGTTCTTGTTTTAAAATATTCAGACAATGTGTGTTGAAGGGCTCCTTTATTTTGAGTTTTGCACATCTAGTTTATGCTAGAGAATGAACGTTGTCCTCCATTTCATTGTACTTAAACCCTAAGCAAGGAAATTCTTGCTCGATGTGTTGAAAATGAACATAATGATTTAAATCCTTAGAGAATTACATGAAATTGCTTGAATCCCAGCTTGAAACCATTTGAACAAGTAATTTATTAAGACTATTTGACCAAATTTATGAACTCAACTCGAAAAATCCTTGAACTTAGCATTTTTTGACTGTCCGACGAAATCTTGAAGAATTCGAGCAAGCTCGGATTACCCGAGCCCTAATCCACTTGGATAATCTGAGGGAGCTCAGATTAGCTGAAGGTCCTTCCATTGTGCACAAAAAACTATGAGTTTTGGTCATTCCACCCGACCTCAGATTTTCTGAACTTCAGGTAATCCTATGCATGCCATAATTTATAATTTCTTCCTAAATTTGTGATCAATGCTCATACTTGGATTTCACTATGAATTTGACGCTTGAGTTAGCTTGTGCATGGATGATCTAGCATTTTCTATCTCATAGATTTCAATTTGCATGATGAATGTGAGTTGCTTGTGTCATCTGACTGACTTCGGTGAATTCAGGTAGGGTCGGATTGACTGAACCTTAATCTGTTCGAAAAATCTACCCAGGTTCAGATTCTCTGAACTTTCTATTTTGGGCTCAAACTCAATATAAAGATGGTGGATGCTAAATCTTGATGATTGCTAACAATGATTTATGTGCTTTAATGATGAGATGATCATGTTAGGAAGATTTTCTTGGTCAAAATGATAGTACTTTCCTTCTGGAAATTGTGGCTTTGTGTTAACAGATGCAGGCAATAGAGAGTCCTGATAAGACAATAAAGAACAAGGTTGCTCAGACACAAGAAGAAGTTAGAAGGAGGGAAGAGAGAATGAAGTATGATTTCAAGGGCATCTGGCTTGAGACAAAGATTTCCTCTACATGGTCGAGGATTGCAGACACCAACATGGGCCACATAGATTATGATGACTTCCACCAAAGAATGTTTGGGAAGGCACCTACTGAGCTTGCACAAAAGATCACCCATACATGACTTGCACAAGCAGCAGGTTTTCCACCCACACAACTGTGTCCTGAGTTAGTTTTGGAATATGCAAGGCACTATGATTCAAGGACAAGGATCATAGTTGGTCCTCAAAGTAGAGTGATGGAAAACCTAACAGAAGAATCTATTGCAGAGGTTTTCAACATTTCCTCCCATAACAAGTTGATTGAAGAGATAAACATTGGAGAGTTTACCAAATTCTATGAGGAAGACCCAAATAGAACCTTGGAGATAATGAACAATGCTTGGATTCTGAAGCCAAAGCCTCATTATTCAAAACTGCCCAAGCAGCTACATAGGAGTGATTTCAAGCAAGAGTACAATGATATCATAACTCTCCTGGGCAGAGTCATGGGAGTGGATGAAGCATACATATTCCAACCTTGGATTTTCTGCCCTATTACTCAAATTGTTGCCAACAAGCATTATCACTAGGAAAGGATCATCAACAATAACATAGATGCCCAATTGAGGAGTGTGCAGGAGACTAACAAGTTCACCATGACTTCATATTTGGTGTATATGGTAGCCCATAAAAAAAAATACAAAGGTCTCAACTGTAAAGGGGTCTTTTGGCAAGATAGAATATGGGATGTATATCCCCCGTTGCAATATAAGACATCAAATTACCAGAGGGCCAATGATGCTTTCTTCATGTACATCCCTAGATTGTTACAAGATGCCCTTCACATGGGGATCTTTGTGGATGCAATGGATCTGATAAAGAATTATGGTCAGTGGTTTATTCGGTTCCAAAGGTTCACATATACTAGAGTGCAAGGATCGCTAGTAGTTCCCCTTAGATTGCCAAGATATCCCACCAATAAGCTCATCCTGTTGGAATTGACTAAACAAATGGTTGGATTTGAGGAGGTTTTGCAAAGAGGAAACATAAAGAAGAAAGGATTGGGATCATAATTCCCATTGAGAGTAGGAGTGTTAGAATCCTGCCCCTCTATTTAGAGTTCCCAACATTCAGAGAAAGAGATGACTCAATTTGAGTTATATTCCCATACTAATAGAGGTAATTTTGATCCCTATGGAAAGGTTTCCAAGTAGGAAAACAGGACTTTCAAGCATAAATATCATATTGAAGATTATTGGGCCAATTGTAGAGATGAGTGGGAAATCCTTAGAAGAAGATTCTCCAGGCTGCCTTTGAAATTGATTAGATTGTACCGAATTGTAGAAATACTAGACCAGGTGGAGGATGATGAAGCAAATCTCCTTCAACATCACAATTATGAGCCCTATAAGAATAGGCCTTTGCCTCCAATTAATTGGTTTGAGGAGGAGGTAATAGATCTAAATCAGCTCATAGAACCAGTCAAGAAGTATTCCATACTATGGGTCAAGCATAAAGTATTGGAATTGGAAGCAGATGGTGGTGTCAAATTCACCTATGATCTAATGGGAGATATGGAATCCCATGATGAAGAGGAAGTTGAAATTAATAAACAAGATGAGACCACTGAGCATAATGATGAGGGGGTCATCCAAGAGACAGTGTCAATAAAAAGAACTAGGAGCCAAGGGAAAACAAAGAAGGTTCCTCAGGCTAGTACTCATGTTGAAACAAGGGAGAACTCACAACAAGTAAGAAAAAGAAGAATAATGACTGAGAGGAAAAAAGCTGCGAAAGCCATGAAAAATGAAGCTGCTATAGATGCTCCTTCAGTAGCAAAAGTGATAGAATTAGAAAGTTCAAGGGAGAAACCCCAATTTTATGTGAGAAGACATTCCCCAAAGTAGAGGATTACTCAAATAAAACAAGCCAAGGTAGTAGAGGAAGAGTTGCCAGATGAAGAGGCACCTACAGATGATCTTGAAAAGAGAGCAGCTATAGGAAATAATTCTCCCATCCAGTCTCCACATTCTCACCAAGATGTGCAAATTAATGAAGAGGCCCTTCCAAAAGAAGGAAATTTATCAAACAAACCTAAACAATTGAATGAAGAAGATGATGACATATCTACCCCTGACAGTGGAGAGTGGAGATAATTTGTTAAGGAAATGAACCAATCAACTTCAGGAGGTGAGAGCAAAAACATAGAGTCAGAAGTTGTATAGGGAAGAGCTTCAAGGTCTCTTGAGAAGGTAGTATTGGAAGAACCTCAAAGTAATCCTAGGGAGGAAGCTGATAAAGAAGAGGATGTTGTTGACAACCCCAATAAGGACAATGGAATACAAGAAGATCAACCAGAGGCTAAAATAAATGTTGAGATAAATGTGGTAGATAGTCCCAAAAAGGAAGCATCAACTGAGGCACCTACAACTCCAGATTGGCTGGAAAGGAGACTGAGCAAAAATCCAATCATTGTACAAGAATAAACACCGAGTTGGGACAAACTATTGGAGCAGTTTGGACAACCTAAACAAAGGAAAAGAGCCAGGACAATGTCTACAATTACAAGGGATGAATTCAATATCAGGGTGATTCATGTAGTAGTCACACCTTCAGACAAGTTCAAGGATGAGGTCAGACCCTCAAATTACAAGGTACAAACCATCAACTTGGGACCTACAAGTAAAGATCAAGAGAAGGAAGAATTTAAAGAGTCCTCTCAGGCCATCTTGAGGAGATTGGACAAGGAGATAGAAGAAAAGGAGAAGTTGCAAAAGAGGTTGGATGATGTATATAGGTATGTGTAGCATTTGATGAAGCCTCTACAAACCATGGGTAGTGAGGGAACATTGCCAAAAGGACTATTGCCTAAGGATGCAATTAATGAAATTGAAAAAATGAAATCCTCTGTACAGTGTACTCAGAATTGGTTGCAAGATGTCAGCAGTAGAGGAGATGAGGCAATTCATGTGCAGATCTTGAAGATATACAATCATGCTTTTGATTTTTTGGAGCATATTTCACAGGTTATCACAGATTGCAAGAATATTAATAAAATGAATAATAATGAAATTTTGCAGTTGCCCAAGAATGAGCTGGCTAGGTTGGATTTCCTTTCTAAGGATGAAATTGATAAAGTAAAGGAATGGATTGAGGTCTGAAATTATAGAAAGGAGCTTCTATCCAAGGTCATGAAGAAAATAACAAAAATAAAAGGCAAGGTGAAAGAAATAAATGATGGTTGTATTAGTTTCTTAGGAATAATGACTGGAAGAAAGAAGTTTGGTCAAAAGAACATGAATTCAAAAAATTACAGAGTTGGTGGCATGAGATATATGCTCATCTTGATGGTGCCCTCATTTCTAAAGAAAATCTGGAGGATGTTACCATATATATTTCAAAATTGGACAAATATCAGGAGTTACAGGTTGAATGGAGTAAAGTGATGCCACAATTTGGAAGAGTTTGAAAATCACAAGACAAGGATTACATTTATTCTAGTTTTAAATTTAGAGGATATGCAAGAAGTGTTGAAGAAATTTAAAGAATTATCCAATAAATTAGATGCTAACAAGGAAGGAGAAAATAGCCAGCTGGCAACCACCTAGATTTTTGTGCCAAACATGTGACCCCACCCAGGATAAGCAAGACAACCTTGGATTTTGTGCCACATAGAGATATAATTGGAGAATCCAGGCCGACCTGGAAGAAGTCCCAAGCATTAAATGTGAAAAAAATTATTATTTTATTCAAGAAACCTTCTAGGCTGACCTATTTTGGCCGACCTTTTTCTAACCCTAATTGGGCCGACCTAGTTTGAAATTTCTATAAATAGGGCATTTTCCCTCATTTGTAAGGGTTAGATTTTGAGGAAGCTAAGTGATAGAGCAAGAGTTAGAGCTAGGAGTTAGTACATTTTGAAAGCAAGTGTTGTAATACTGGATGCTGGAATTGTTGCAACATCTGGGTGATTCAATATAAGTAAAGACATTGTTGTTTGGTGCTCTTTCTTGTGTTGATTTATCTTGCATGGTTCTTGCTATTCTATCTTCAAGATTGCTTTGATAAAATTAGATATAAATGTTAAATTTAGAGTTAAATGTGATTCAATGGTGTTAGTGATTTGATGCTTGAAGTGTTTGTAGCAGTCCCTAGTCCATACTTTTAGCAACTGGCTGATTGTGAGTTGTTGTGTAAAGTTAGTCTGGACCCTATATTTATGTGCCAAGTTCAATTGTGAGTATTTATTCATTTCAATTGCAAAACTAGGGTTGGTTTGGATGAATGTCTCATGATCTAAAAATCTCAATTCCTTAGAAGATTGCACTATTTTGTGAGATTGCAGAATAAATCTGGCTTAAGCAGAAATTAGTTTTGAGGGATTGGTCCATTTCAAGTGTTTCATCATTTGCATTATTTATCTTAGGAGTAATTTTAATCTTAGGATTTCTCTAAGCCCTTATCTTTTGCCATTTCTTTTATTATCTGAGTTAGATATAGGATTCCAAGTATCAACATATTGCAAAATCTGATAAGTTCAAAGATCCAGTATTTGTTTGTAAGGTCCCTTTGTGATTACCAACATTTTCACATTATCTCTGAGTTGTTTCACTGCATTTTTCAAGACCCGACATTAGAGACCTTGGGGTTATCTCTTGAGGCTTGCTGATAGAGATTTACCTTTCAAGAGAGATAGAATATCATATTCTGTCTGAGTTGTTGCTGTGCAGAAAACACCATCAACAATACTCACAAAAAAAATGAACACAAAACATGAAAAAACTTACATAAAAACATGATGAATGACTAATTATGCTTTCACTAAAATAAATATTGTAATAATTCTGATAATTTTTCTCTTGACAGATCTTGATTGCTCAACAGAAATCCCAATTGATGTCTCCAAGTTGCTAGGATTCATTAGGATTAAAATTATGAGAATGATTTGTATTTATACACAATTCTTCTAATTTCTCAAAAATTAAATGTCGATGGCTGACAAATAAATTCAAACTTTCAAATAGTAAAATACCAACACCAACATATTCAAATTGGAGCCAAAAAGGGTTGGACAAGGGAATTGGGTTCCCTAGTCTATATCCATCCTTGTCGAGGCATTAAACATTGGGGGTAAATATTAAATGCTTATTTTCATTCCCATTGTTTGATTTTTTGAAGATATTTATAAAATAAGCAATTAAATGCATAATTAGGTCTAAGCACATAGGGGGGAGCTAAACTAGTGTAAAAATGTTGAGGGTGATAATTTTTGACACTACATTTATCCCCCGCTTTAGTGAGCGTATGAACTTATGCTTAAACTCACACTAAAGTACAGATAAGTGCATAAAGGTTCAATTATCCAAACATTGAAGATATAGGATTCCATTGAATCTAGGGGATGCATGATCCCCTAGATTCAAGATCCTATGGAAAAATAATATGAGGATGAAGGAACACACAAACATGAAGTGAAATGTAGCATGAAAATCATGAAGCATACACTGAAGACACACAATATAGTATAATAAAACATAAACATGAAATGAAACACTACATGATGTAAACATGATGCAAAAATGGAAGGGGTATATGACAATCACATACTAGCAAGCTCTGCAAAAATATTACTAGAATCCATACCCAAAGAATTCATGAGTCACAAACTAAAAAAGTATGATATTTTATAGGTGAGCCATGAACCAAAGCATCAAAATCTAGTAAAGTCTGATATTCACTAGGTGAGCTTTGACAAGAAACAACATAGGATAGTGAAGTTCGATATTCACTAGGTGAGTTTCTGCAAAGTAGCAAATAAAAAACACACAAGGGATAGTGAAGTCTGATATTCACTAGGTGTGTCCTCATGTCAACCATACCAAGAATTATAATCCCCATAATTATAATAAGGCACTACAAAAATGATCAATATACTAAGCCAATGCATCACCCAGTCCAACATGTGTGAATGAAGTGAAGCACATAATGGAATGCATTACCCCACCTTAAAGTAATTGCTAACACCAACTATGAGAAATTTCCCTTTCAGGTAGAGTAAAACAATATTTATAAATTGAAAGGCCATGAGAACTTATTGGAAAACCCTATGCCAATGATATGTTTCCAATAATACTGAGTCACGATAAGGGGTTTCCCCCAAGATAAATCCACATAACAAGAAAAAATATATCACATAAGGGATCTACATATTTGGGGTCAATATATACCATAGATAATGTAGACACGTAAAATATGCATGCATCTGGTCTTGATTTCACTAATTTCAATTCATCCTTAATCATCCCTCTACTAACCATTTTAATCGAATAATCTTTATTTGATTAAAATTCATCATATTTCCTCTTTTAATTAAATAAATCAATTTAATTAAATAATATTTCCCCTTCTAATTAGATAAATCAAATTTATCTAATATTCTCCTCTTAATTAAATATATCAAATATCTTAATTAAATATATCATTCTATTTGATTAAATCATATTCTTCTCTATAATTAAATAAATCAATTTTATTTAATTAACCTCTAAATTCATTCTATTAAATTAAATAAATTAATCTTTATTTGATTTAATCTAACATCATCCTCTTCAATTAAATAAATCAAATATTTATTTAATTAAATCTAAAAATCATTTTCCTCTCATTTTGATTTAAATTAATCTAAAAGTCTAAGTCAAAATTGTCAAATCAACTAATCTTCATCTAAAGTTAATTAAATCCCAAATTAACTCTAACTCTAATCACTCCAATCCTCTATATTTTGCAACTTGCACAATAAATCAAATTATTTGATTTATAAATTCATCTAATTTCATTCAAAAAGGGCATCAAGATGGAATATTCTTCAAATTTGAATTTTCCCTCCTACATGTCTTATCCTCCAACTTGGCATTTATGACTCTTACAAGTCCTTTTTCTTGAACCAAGTGGCATTAACTCCATTTCTTTCTCCCTCCAACATGTCATTTCATCAATTTTGAATTTTCACATATATGCATTTAATTGCACAATGACCAAAATGTGCACAACCTTTCTCCACTCACATGTTGACAAGTGGCATTTGGCCATTGGTGGATGTTTTATCCCACATTCATCCATTTTACCTATTCTTCCATATTTGTCTTCTATAAATAGAATTATCTTCTTCTAATTGAGGAGGGACAACTTCATGCAAAGTCATTATCTTGAGATTTTGAATTTGCTCATCCATTTTCTTAGTTTTCGCCAAGTTTCATAGCTAGGTTATGCAAGAATTTCACCAAGGATCAACTATCATCATTCAAGCTTACAAGGGATTGGGAAAGGGCCATTTTCCACATCAAAATGACACCAATTCCCCCATGGGATTGAGAGTTTGATTGTTTTGAGCAAAAAAAGATAGCTTTTATTTTGATATTCTCCTGTTTTCTTGTTCATTTCATTTCAAATGAATTGCATGGGGAATGTTGATTTAGATTTGCATAATGGACTAATTGTATGCCTGTTCTTTGTGTTTGTGCAGGTCTAGGTTCACCATTCTATGGATAATATATAATATGATTATGCTTGGAATCATCATCATTCCCCATATACTAATGAAACTTTAAACATAATGGAGCAATGACACATTAAGATAACAAAACAATCTTTTGGGTCAAATAGAGGAGACCTAAATGTCTCAACACCTTGCTTCGTTCCCAAAAGGAAACACAAGACAACAACAACATTCACAACATAAAGGATAATGGGGATACAAATAAATGAATGTCATAACAAATTCATTTTATTTGTATCCTTGTGCTAACGAGAACAACAAGGTTCATTCAAAAAAATAAAAAATAAATAAAGACACACCAAGCATCACATCACAGGAGATCACATCACGTGCAAGAAAACATATAAAAACACAGACAAAGGTACTACACATGCGATTCAATCTAAAGTTCAAATTTTCTACATCCCAATCTTGTTCATCATATATGGAAGGAAAAAATACAATAAATGAATTACAACAAGTGTCGTACAAGGAGTAACACTAGTTTCAACACATGGTGAATCACTCTGATCAGGAGGATCATCATGGTTGCCCTCATTTAAGTTCATTGATTTTAAAAATATAAGAGCTAGTTCATTATGATATTGTTTTCATTCTTCTAGTTTTTCTTCTTCTTCATTATCAAAGTGGATTACAATAGGTTTCTTATTATCATAATCATTGCGAGCAACATTACTTATATGTTCTTCTTTCATTCTTTTCTTAGGTTGGGATAGACCTAAGGTTTAGTTTCACAGTTTGGCGAGGGTGGCGAGGTGGAGTCAGGTGATGATGAGGATGGATGGGTGGTAGGTAATTCATCAGAGTTGGTTTGGATGGATGGATGGTCATTAGGTAAGGTTTCATACTTTTCAACAAGTTGATGAGCTATGGCATGATGTCTTCATTTATGCTCTTTTACACTTCTATTTCTCTATGTACGAGTTTCAACTTATGAAGGGGTAATGGAGGTGTTCCCCAATATAGGTATCTTTTCTTCCTTTGGAGGAGGAACTGAAGGGACCACCATATTCTTAGGTCTCAAAAAAAAAATTATTTCATACGTAGAAAGTTAATTACACAATTACCTCTTTGTATTTTATAGGACAATGGAGGTGGAACCACAACATACATTCCAGGTGGATGAGGGAGGATACATTGTTTGGACTGAGGTTCATCTACTACTTGTGGGGTAGGATAAACATCCATGAAATTTATAGTAGACCGATGGACCTCAAATGAGATGTTACTAAGGTATAACTCATCTATACACTTAGCTTTACACTTTTGATATGATATGAAAAAATGATCTTGACGAAGCTTACTAGGTTCAATAGGTTGATGCCAAAAATAATCTAGTGAAAAGTTTCCATGAGAGGCCAAAGGTTTAAACCCACTATGATAAATAGTGTGTATCTCTTCTTCAAATGGTAACTTCACACATTTGTGGATAACTGATGGGACCACATTCATGGAGCATGACTATGGATAGCCTAACTTCAAACAAAATTGGTCTCACATTGGAATAATGGTAAATGAAACATTCCACTATTTTGGTCCAACTTTTATCAAGAGAGTGATCAAACCTATTATAGAGCGAATAAAACTAGATGTTTTTTTAACCATGCTTTCAATTATTCATAATTATCTTTGTAAAGCTCATGCACAAATAATAATTCTTTAGTGATCACATTTTCTAGACACACATAATCAATGAGTATCCCCCTTGTGGGTTTGTCATTAATTTGACCAATGATATAGAGGGGGCCATCAGGTGCATTTATGGATGCATCAATATTTGCAAAATCAATGTTAGATAACAAATTGGTCTAGCCCTTATGAGGTTGAATGTATATTGTGTTTACAATGTTGGATAAATCATCATCTTCTTCATCATTATCACTACATTGCAGAAATTTTGATGAATGAATTGGTAATGGGTTTGTGAATATTTGCAAGTTTTGGTTAGGTGGCCAAATTGATTTATCTCCTTTTTCATTAACATCGGTCAACTGGATTTGATTAGAGTCGATGAGGTCTTGTACTTGGTGCTTAAGACACATGTATCATTTTATATCATGTCTAGGTATATGATGATATTGAAAAATTGATTTTGTGTCAAATTTTTGTGGTAAAGGTTTACTTATGTCAACATGCCTAATCATAAGGAGTTGAACCATGTTCTTACTTAAAAACTACAACATTATCACATGAAGAGAATCAAGCAAAGGTGAAAATTTCTTGTCTCTCGACCTAAATTGATAAGGAGTTTTACTTGCAACAACGACATGTGTTTCAATGTTATTGGTGGTTTGAGGAGTGTTTATCTTAATGAAGTTTTTTTATTTTTAAATGATGGGTAATTATTTTGAGGCACATATTCAGATTGACTAGTAGGATGCAATGAAGGTGTTTCTTCATACCGACTAACCAATATTTGATAACCATGAAGATCCATATACAAGTGTATAAAGGATGGACACTTCATCAATAATATATTTTCTTGAATACTAGATTGCAAGTTTCCTATAAACACTCTTTGAATGTCAGCATCAAGAAGACTATAGGATATTTGTGAGTAAAGTGATTGGTAACATCCTATAAAGTCTATTATCTTTTCTTTAGGTCCTTGTTTACAATGGCCTAAGTCTATTAACATCACTTGAGGACCAATTTTTTCTTGAAAATGTTAGAGAAATGCACTAAAAAGTTACGTGAATGAGGTTATTGAGTTGTTTGGTAATGAGAAAAACCATTCCAAGGCCATGTCTTTCAATGTTATAGGAAAGGATTTTGCTAAGATCACATATTCAAAATAAAGTCACTACATAATGTGATGAAAGTTGGCACATGGCTGTTAGGATCTCACTTACTATTATACTTTTCAAATCAAGGTATTTCAATGTTTTGTGGTATAGGTGTTTTGAGGATGGCAAACAAAAAATGGATTACGTGTGAGATATTGTAGATTTTTGTCATTTTTTTGAATTTAGTTTTAGGTTAAAGTTTGTTTTTGAATTGATGTCATGTTTTGCAAAAAATGAATTACTAGATCGTTGGGTGACATGTTTTCAAAGTTTGTTGAATATGGTGAACTAGTATGAATGACTGGTGGGGTTATTATGTTGCATGCTTATGAGAGTGATAGACATGGTGGTGTTATGGGTGAGGTGAAAAGGCTACAAGGATTCACCCTAGGAAGTTCTAAGGTTGGACTTAGGAAATTGGTATAAATTGTATTGTCGATGCTACGACTGGAGGTGTAAATATTGGAATAAAAGGCACGGTTGTGGGAAAGGAAACTTGTTTTCCTACTTGGTTTTGAGCATTGGTGAATGCTTGAGCACAACTAGTTGTCGTAGAAATGTTATCATCTAATATGTGATCTAGAGTATGCAACACTTCTATTCCTTAGGAATCATTTATTAACTTCCTAAGGTTGTTTAAAATAGGCATTGTCTCTCCAACTAAAGGCTCAGTACTTAGGAAGTCTTGAAGACCTTCTAAATCCTTATCCAATTATTTTAGTTTCTCTTTAGGGACATGGGCAATAATAGCCTCCAATTCCACATGAATGTTGGGTTGTGAGGAAGGGTTAGTGCAAGATCATGATGGGCCAAAAAGGGCCTCTAAGTGGCAATGAAAATACAGAAAAATAGACTTAAGCAAATTCACATAAGAGTTTGAATAGGTTATTAACATAATTTGGAAAATATGTAGGAATATAATTTGTAGCAAATTGAGTGTAGTTTTGTAGGATACTAGGTCTTTTTGGAAAAAAGTAATTTGATTTGGTGAAAATTTAAAATTTCAATACAATACTTTAAAAATTGGAAAAAAAAGTAGGTATTTGTTTGGGCACCCTAAGTATGAGAATTTATTTTTTTTCAATTATTTCAATATAAGTAGAGGAAACATGCCCGGATGCAACACATATTTTTTTGTAATTTTTTTGCCAGTAAATAATTAGTTATGATTTTTTTACTAGGAATTTTAAAAATATTAAAAATCATTTGTCTGACCACCCTAACTTGGTAAAAAATTTATGAAATTAAATTTTTTTTTTTAGCTATATTTTGTGAAACATATAGTGTGACACATGTTTCAAATTCAAAAAATGTATAATTGTTGAACAGTTACAGGTGTTTTTCAATCAACCCATCAATCAGGACTTTACACATACTGTATGTAGAAAATAAATAATAATATCTATTAAATTTAAAATAAAGCATATTTTATGAGATCAAGATAGCAGTAAGAAAGGTGGATTTATCCCGAATGGGGATGTGTGCTTTTCGTTTTGAGCATGCGCCCGCGGCCATCCTGGTCAAGGCTGCATGTTGAGCTTCGTGAGTGCATGGTATCGTTTCTTGGGCGTTCGTGTTCTTGGTGTTGAGAGCTGTGAGGGGGTGGGTTTTTTCTTGTGTTTGCGGGGGGGGGGGGTTGTTTATGAATACTTTTGTTTTATCCTTTGGTTTTTCATTGTCATTTTTTTTGTTTCCCCGTGGGTGGTGGTACGGGCATTGTCACGCATGTGGTTTAAGTGCAGTCTTCTCTCTATGCGCGGACTCTGACTTGGTCGCATGGTGTATGTGGATTCTCTTTGTTTTTGCACTCCTTTGGCTGTGTGGGTGGTGGTTGGTGTGTGTCGGTTGGGTGCATTTGGAAGTGATTTGTGGGTCACTTTCTTGTGGGGTGCACACTATTTCTCATCTCGGGACTTGGGTGGTGTGCCTCTTGCTGAGGGTTTTGTCCAAGGCTTTTATTATGGTTGTGAATGTTGTTTTGACTGTTGTGATAGGGGATGATGCTATGGAGGAGGTTGGTGATGGGGTTCCTTCTCAGTCTTCTCCTAGAGTGGGTTTTACTCGGTATGGCACGTTTAAATTACAAAAGATTAATAGATGCTTGGAGAGGGCTCAGGTTCGCTTGGTGGTGGTGATCCAATCAGAATATGTGGTAGAAGACCTTGAATATTTCAGCAAGCATATCTTGATTTGCAAGTTTTTGGGGATGAGGGTTTCACTTCCTTTCCTTGACCCCTGGATCTGCAAGACATGGAACACAGAGGGTGATTTTGACATCCTGTTAGCTGCGAACAACTTTTTCTTGGTTGATTTTTCATGTATCTCAGATCAAAATAAGGATTTTAAGGGTGGCCCATATTTTTATAATCAAGTTGGACTATTTATGAAACCATGGCATGCTATTTTTATTCAACAGAAGAGTTGTTGTCCAAGGTTCTGGTTTGGGTTCACTTTCCTCAACTACCGCTTGAATGTTGGAGGAGAGATATTCTACAATCAATTGCAATGTCACTGGGGAAACTGATTGGCCCCTCTCAGCAAACTTTGGAGGAGAGGATTTTATCCTATGCTTGTGTTTGTGTGGAGATTGATTTGATTCAGCCTTTCCTTGACTCTATTTATTTGACAGTGGGAACTAGCTCTTGGACTTAGCTGATAGATTATGAAACTTTGTTGTTCAGATGTTGATTATGCCATGAGTATGGCCATCTTCAGAGGAGGTGTCCTCGTGCTCCTGGTGCTTGTATTTCAATTAATGTGATGGCTCCATCAAATCCAAGAAATGAAAAGGGGAAAGCACCCATGCAGGGGGTGACTTCGGATAAAGATGGGTTTGTTCCTGTTAGGCCTCGAAATAAAAACTGAGGTTAGAAGAGGACTTTAAGGGACCATAGAGAGGAGGGGATGCTTAATAGGTTTGATGCGCTAGATGACTTAGTCCATGAGGAGGGGGTAATTCCTGACATGCATGTTGATGCTCCCCCTTTTATTGCTCATAACCTTGAACCTATGGCTATTTCTTCTTCCGATCTTGGCCTTGTGGAGTCTCCTGGGGTGGTTAAGGATTCTACTGTCCCTTCCCCTGATGTTGGGCTTGGAGACTCTTGTGTGTTGGTTGGCACTTCTTTGGTCTCTGTTGCTATTGGTGCATGTATCGTTGGAGGTTTGGGGTCTGGAGATTTTGGCAAGAATAAAATTTTTGCTTCTTCCCCTATTCTGGGTTTGCAGCAAAAGCCTCTGAGAAAGAGTGCTCCCAATAAGTCCCAGAGGGTGGGTAGGAAGAAGGATTAGGAAAAATTTAAGATGGCTGGTGAGACGTTGGTTGAATTTGGCTCGATGAAGACATTGGATACTCACTTCTCCCACCCTTCGCAATGATTGTGTTATTATGGAATGTAAGGGGTATGAATGACATCCCTAGACAAAAGGCTATTCAAGATTTGGTTCGTGATCATTCTCTGGATTTGGTTTTCCTCAAGGAGATGAAGTTATCTATGGATAGTATGATTCAGTGTGCATCTAAGATTTGGAATAGAGGTTTGTTCCAGTGTGTGGGTGCACAGGGTAGCTCTGGGGGTCTTGCTTGCTTCTTGGATCCTTGGTGGATTTCTCCTGTTTGGTGGTTCTCTAGTAGATTATCTATCTCTCTTCTTGCAATTAGTTTGGAGACGGGGGAAATAATTTTTCTTTCCAACATTTATGCACCGATGAATGTTCTTGGTAAGATCTTCTTGTGGTCTCATAGATCAATTTTTTGAGATCGTTGGATCCTTTTCTTCCCTAGATTATGGCAGGTGACTTTAATGCAATTTCCTCTTTAGAGGAAAAAAGGGGGGTGTGCTTTGTTTGGACCCCTCCTCTGATCTTCTAAGGGATAATTTGGCTTGGCTTCGGCTTGTGGATATCAAACCTTTGAATGGCATGTTTACTTGGAATAATAGGAGGCTTGGGGATGACACCATTTCTAAAAGGTTAGACAGGTTTCTTGTTTCCTATCTTTGGGTTGGAGACAAGTGGTTGTCAAGTTCTAAAATTTTAGATTGGCGGGGATCAGACCATTGGTCAATTAAGTTCTCAGCCCATCTGGCTAGTGGTTCCAGGAAGCAAACTTTCAGATTTCAGCTTATGTGGCTCAGAGAGGATGGTCTTCTTGACTTGGTTTCTAGATGGTGGAATGAAGGATGACCTACTTTTGGTACAGCTATGTACTCCTTTGTGAAGAGAATGCAATATGTTAAGTATAAGTTGAAACATTGGAACAAGTATCAGTTTGGGAATGTGTTTCAAAAGAAAAGGATTGCCCAGGAGCACTTGGATTCTATTACCAGGCTAATTCAAGATCAAGGCCTTGATACGAGTTTGAGCAGGCTTGAGGATAGTGCAGTTAAAGACCTTGAGGAATGGGAAATTCATGAGGAAATAGTTTGGAAACAGAAGCCTTGTGTAGATTAGCTTCGGGAAGGGCATAGGAATACTTCCTTCTATAATAACTCAGTGAAGGCTCGAAGACAGGGTAACATTATTTCTTCTCTTTGCTTTCCTGAGGGCTTTGTTCTTTCTTCCTCTTTGGAGATTTCTAGGGAGGCGGTTCATTTCTTCTCTGCTCTCTTTTTTGATGATTCCCTACCTGCTAGTGAGGAAGAAGCTTCTATTTTGGCCTATATTCCTCCTTTAGTGACTATGGATATGAATGCCTCTTTACTTAAACCTATTTCTTTGAAGGAGATGGAGGATGTGGTGTTTCAACTAAAAAAAAAGGAAGGCTCTTGGTCTAGATGGGTTTTTTACTGAGTTCTTTCAAGAATTTTGGGAAGTGATCAACCTTGATCTTTTGGAGGTTGTTCAGGAGTCTTTAAGGAATAAGAAAATGTTGTGTGCTATGAATGCCACATTTCTTGCTCTTATCCCAAAATGTGAGGGTACTAATTCTCTGGATTTTTTTCGACCAATTGCTTTGTGCAATGTGGTGTATAAAATTATTACAAAGTTAATTGCTAAGTATCTGAAGCCATGGATGGATAAGTTGATTTTGGAGGAACAAGGGGGCTTCGTTGCAGGTAGAATTTTTTTGGATGGAGTGGTTATAGCAGTTGAGACTATTCATTGCATGGCCTCTTCTAGAGAAAAGGCTATGCTTATAAAGATGGATATGGCCAAAGCCTATGACAGAGTTAAATGGGGTTTTTTGTTTAAAATTCTTAGAGCCTTTGGGTTCAACAGTGAGTGGATTGATTGGGTCACGAGTTGTGTGATGACTCCCTCCTTTTTTTTTTCTCATAAATGGGGAGTACTCTAATCTGTTTGGTGCTTCTAGAGGTCTACGACAAGGGGATCCCTTACCCCATACAAGTATTCATCTTGATGGCTGAGGGATTGGGAGGTACATTAAGTCCCGTGTTATGGATGGGCACATCCAGGTATGGGAATGGAGAAACTCCCTACCTCCTCAAACTCATCTTTAGTTTGTAGACGATACAAATTTGATGGGTGCGTCCAAGGTGGATGAGGCGGTTGCTTTTCAGAATACTTTGGATTGCTACTTGGCTACCTCAGGCCACAACATTAATGAAAGTAAGTCTTGCATTTATTTCTTTAATACCCACACACTTATTTAGTATCGCATTGCCAAGATCTTAAGGTTTCAGGTGGGGAAACTTCCCTTCATTTATCTCAGTATCCCTTTGGCTGTACACCCACTCCCCAAGTGTTTTTGGTAGGATGTGATTGATAAATTTTACAGGTTGGTTTGTCATTGGACCTATAGATGGCTATCTATAGCTGGTAGAGTTACTCTATTGAATTCGGTGGTGCAGGCCCTTCCTTTATACAGGTGCTTCGTGTTGACTACTCCCTCAAGCTTCATCAAATATTTTGAGGGTCTCTATAGGCAGTTTATCTGGTCAGGTAACCTCCTTTCGAGGAAATGGAGCTTGATTAAGTGGGAAGTTGTTTGTTGGCCAAAGCAAGATGGTGGTATGGGATTGCACAAGGTAGATTGGAATGGGAAAGCTTTGGCTACTAAGTTGTATTGGAGATGGTGCTCACATCAACATCAGTATTGGCCCAGGATCCTTACCTTCAAGTACCTTGGGGATGTGGATGGTGCTAAGGTTCCTCAATTTAGTCTTATGGGGAAAGGTTCTATGATCTGGGATACTCTCAAGAGGGGGGCTAAGTTGGTTAAACAAGGCATGTTTTGGATCTGTAATAGAGGTTCTAATGCTCTTTTTTGGTATGACTCATGGGATGGTTTCCTGCCTATCCTCTCTTCGCATCCTCACTTGGGGGATCTATGTAGGATTTTTCTTCAAGTTGGTTGGAGTAGAGTGATGGATTTCAAAGCGCCTTAGGCTTTGGGGCAGACTATTGTTTACAAGTGGAAGGACATGTATGAATGGCCCCAAGGTGGTTCTTTGGAGGATAGGAGGGATTTTTTTTCCATTTTTGCTGATAGATTTTGTTGTTCTCTTCTGGAGTGGGATGTGCTGGCTTGGGGTCCGGATCCAAAAGGGAAGTTCACTATTGCTTTTGGGTATCGTGTTTTGGATAGACTGGCCTTGGGAAGTGTTGAGGCTCCATGGTGGAAAAGCATCTGGAATAAATTCTCTTGGCCTAAATGTAATTTATTTTCTTGGTTGGTGGTGCATGGTAGGTGCTTGACTTAGGATAACCTCTGTAAGTGAGGCTTCCAAGGTCCTTCAATATGTTTCTTATGTCTAAAGGATGTTGAGAAAGTTTCTCATCTTTTCTTTCAATTCCCCTTTGCTAGGTCTATTTTGCATTTTTGGTGGGGGGCCTAGAATTTGCAGTGTAGGCATCCTTCTCTTAATGAGTTTTGGAAAAACATTGGGCCCATTCTGGTGAAGACTTCATTTTTGTACATAGCTTGACCTATTGTTCCTAGTCTGATTATTTGGCACATCTAGTTGGAGCGCAACCACAAGATCTTTGTAGATAAGAAGTTTTTGGTGGGCCAAGTTTGATCTTGCATTCTTGGGGCTTTGCAGGAGACTTTGTATGCTAAATGTGATCTGTCGGTCCCAGTGGATCCTGGTGATACTAGAGTGATTCGTAACCTAAGGATTTTTGTTGGTGGTTCTGGAAGGCCTAAGAATGGGTAGAACAGGTGTTCTCGAGGAAAGGTCTTTAGGGGAGGGCATTGGCAGCCCCCTCCCAACAAAGTCCTAAAAATCAACACTGATGGGTTGCAAGGGGTAATCCTAGGCATGTTGGCATGGGTGGGGTGGGCAGAGATAGTTCTGGGGTGGTTGTGTTCTTCTTTTCAGAGTATAGAGGGCAACACTCCAATAATATTATGGAGGCTTTGGCTATTCATTTGGATTTGAAGAGGGCTTTTTCCCTTGGCTGGAAAAAGGATTATTTGTGAGTCAGATTCTCAAGTGGTGATTGACCTAATAAATAGGAGGTAGTTTGAGGATGTTAGTTGGCAACTTGCAATGGTGGCCAAGCAAATCACCAGTCTTGGATAAATTTTTGATTCTATCACCTTTTCCCATATCCCTTGGGAATGGAATAAGGTGTCTGATGGGTTGGCCAAATGGGCTTCTAAGAAGAATGAGACATGGTTGGTGGAAGATTTGGAGGATTTGGTCATGAAGGATATGAGATGTTGCATTAACACTTCTTGATTTCTTTTATGATTGTTTCTTGGCCCTTTGGGGTTTCCTGATGCTTTTATGTAATGTTCTTTTTGATTAATAATTTTTTTACCCTCTTTTATTAAAAATAAATAAATCATATTTTATATTGGTAGAATGCTAACAAATTTTTTAATAAACCCTTTTTGTTTCATCAAATTCGAATGAAAAAAAGTTGTCAGTATGAAGGGTGAAATTTGAAAAACTATTGCAACCCATGTTAACACATTGGGATAGTTGACTTCTTAGGTTGGACACCTCGAAGTCAAATCCAAAAACAATCCCGAAGCAAAATGGATATTCATTATTAAAGATATCCGATAGAAACAAATATTTATTTTTTAAAGTAAAAAAAAGGATATCTGATTTTTAAAGTAATAAAGGAATATATGGTTTTTAAAGTAAATAACAGACATCTGTTTCTACCTTTAAGAAAAAAAATGCATTTCTTTTAATTAGAAATATTAGTATATATAAATATCACTATAGATTAAAATATAACATGTTATAATATTAATATATATTTAAAATATTAAAATATATATAATATTAGCCTGCCCGGGTAGCGAAGTTGGCTTGGGCCATGGGTTTGCTCCCCATAGGTCTCAGGTTCAACCCCCCGCTCTCGTGGTTGACCGGTGGGCCTGTATGCGGGCTATGGCATCCACCCGCAAGGGGGCTAGTCTCGCCCTAACTCGCCCCAGGTATTCAAGGTATGGGTTGTTGGGCCATTCCACTGAGTCGCAGGGACACCCCTACCGCATAATATATATATATATATATACTATGAAATATTAATATTACATATATTTAATATAAACATTGTATGTTATATTATATATAATAATATAATATTTTATAAAAAAAATATTTGATGGAATGGATATCCATTTCTTTTAATTAGAAATATTAATACATATAAATATCACTATACATTAAAATATAACATGTTATAATATTAATATTAATATAAATATTAATATATATATATAATATAATATATACTATGATAAATTAATAATGTTTTATAAAATAAAGATATACATTATTTTATATTAATATATAATATATATAAAATAATTATTATATAATAAGTATATAATAATAATTTATAATATATAATATATGATATATAATATATATCATATAAAATAATATATTAAATATAAAAAACATAAAGCTTTTTTAATATTAAATATTTATTTTGGAGAGCTTTTTTAAATATTAAAAGCTCTAAAAAATGGATATCCGTTTTGGAGAACTTTTTAATCTACATGTAGCTCTCTAAAATAGATATCCATTTGAGAGAGCATGTTTTTTTAAATATTCAATTTATTTTTTTATATTATATGGTATATTATAATAATATATGTAATATATATATAATATCGTATATTATATTATATATAATAATATAATAATATATGTAATATATACAATAATATATATTAATAATAATTATATTATATATAATAATAATATAAGGAATAAATACAGGTAAGTATTCATGGCGCTCTGTGTTCCCTACCCTCCCATTAACAAGGATTTTTCAAAAACCAAACCTGCAAAATGACAAAATTCACCTCTGTGAAGATTCCAAGGTAGCTCACAGTATGCACATGTTCCCCTGCATATGCATCAAGGCAGTTTGCAGGTTGCACATGTTCTCAACGACTCTTAAGAAGAAAAGTCATGACAAAAAAAAGACCCCCCAACCTGTAGAGGAATTTCCATGAGGGAAACCCTCAAGCAAGAGATGCACAACCAAGCCACTTTTCAATAAGGTGTGGAATGGTACCAGAGGACCAACTTCATTCCCAAATAATATTTGTTTGAAAAAAATTGCACCAAAAAAACTAGTCAAGCATCAAAAAACGTGGTTCAGGGCAAATAAAACCTCATTTTGAAAACCCTAGGGGAATTCAACAACAAAGCATAGATGGGTCACAAAAAAACCCAAAAGCAAGCTAAAATAGTCTAATCTAACCCCTCCTGCTCCATCAAACACTAGAAGAAAAAGATCAGTTGGTTTCATTGACGTCACATTCTCTGAAGACTCTCTGAATCCCCAAATCTAGGACCTTTGCCAATGAGCTTTGATTTGTAAAGTATGGAACTTTACTCTTGAACATGATATTTTATCAGATTGGGTAAATGATCAATGAATAGACACCACTGATACATTTTATATAGAAAAGGGAAAAGGATTTTTGTGGTTATTTTTTCCTCCAAAGAAGATAGGGACAGGGTGTTCAAAATTAAGTCATGGATCCTACGAGGATTAGGCCTTTATATCCAATCATGGCTTCCAAATTTTGATCCCTCCACTACTGCCATAAAGTTTATACCATTTTGGGTGCAACTTCATTCGTTGCCTCTGGAATATAGGGAACTTGAAATTTTGGAAACCTTGGGAAACCAAATGGGAATTTTTCTAAAATATGACTACTCCTTTTTTGCAAATCCGAAAGACCCTACAAGGTTATGTGTTCTCATCGATGCCACAAGAATTTCCCAAAATATTTTCAAATTCATACCAAAAATGGAACATGGGATCAACCCATTTCAATAGAAGGCCCGAAATCTATCTATGCATCATGTCATTTACGTGGATATTCTAGCAAAGATTGCCCAAATAGAAAGGAAGCTCTAGAAAAAGACCCTAAGGTCTTGGATCTAGATAGCAATATTATCATCCCTCATGGTGAACATTCCAAAAATTCAAACGCTTCAACCCAAATGGACCTTCTCATGTTTCTAGAGTTAAATACCATCAATCCAGAAACAACCTCTCTCAACAACTAACCCATGAACAAAAGCCCAGTAATAAGAGAGAAATCCACAAGGGTTTGCGAGGTTCTAAAACATCTCATCAAGGATTTAGAGACTCCTGAGCATTTGAAAATCCAAAACTCAAGGAAAGTAATGGTAGAATCTAATCTTTCTCTACATGATCCAAAAAAGGAGGGGTCCCAACCTATTCCTCAACAAACTTTCACCACAACAAATGGTGAAACAAGCATTCAGGAAATGGTTCATCCAACAGTACTAGAGGTTGGAAGAATTAATCAAGAAAACTCACTAACTGATAAGGGCCAATCAAAGTTAATTCTAGAGAAAATACAAGAAAATCCCTCCTTTTACATCATTAATGCCTTGACCACATCATCTGAGGAGCTGGAAGATATGCTAGAAAATGTAGGGGAAGATTGTAAGGAAACTTTTAGCCATTGTATGACAATTTCCACATAATCCAAAAGATATATTCATGCAAATAAGTACTCGGAATCCACATGCAAGAGAATAGACAACATACCCATCAAAGATGACACAAGATATACCCTAGGAAAACCCTCAAGAGGGAAAAACCCAGCCTCCAAAATCATCCATACTCCATCATATTAATCAACAATAAGGAAATATAAGAGTTACAATGAACACTTCTAAAGCATCAAGCCCTATAATGTATTCCCATGTGTCCAAGCATGAATCCACACATCCCATGCCATGCTTCACAAATGCACTCCTCAAGAAGACTCAATAATGAGAGTCAAACCACTCAGCCCAACCTAAACCACTACACATGTGTTTGCTTTTATAGACACAAGCTCACACAAAATACAACTAGTGGTAAGGATAAACCATGTACCACAAAACCATGTGAATACAAAACCACTAACACCTTATTTAATATTGGGTACTAAGACATCACTTTATTTAATATTTCCCCAATATTAAATTATTATCACATGTCTCCCACACATTAAATAATAATACATTTTACAATACAACATCAAGTGGACCCCAAATAATTACCTAGTGTGATTAATCACACCACCAAGGTGCATCACAACTAAATAGTTATTTAATTACAACATTATAATAAATCAATTTATGTAATGGTGTACAACACCATATCCCTACATTCTCCCACTTGTTGTATACATTGCATAAGGGATCAATACATGAAATACATCATCATAGCCATACATGAAATCACATGAATCTCCAACATGCTCTCGTGCTCCATCAAGATACCTGCAATAAGAACAAAGTGATCACCATCTCAAGCAATAAATCCTCTCATCCTCCAACGTGCCACCTATAGAAGAAAAGGAACATGCCAAGGTGAAGATGCACAAATCCATGAGCACAAGCATAAAATCCAAGTGATAACAAAGGCTCTAACCAAGCCGTTGTCAACTAAAAAACCCACACGATCGGAAATAGCATCCACAAAACATGCTAATACATCCAACCATCCATACCTCCAAGGTATCAATACATCAAAAAACTCATGCCAAGAACATATGCAACCTGGAAACTACAACCACAAGCTCCCTATATAAAACCTGTCAATGAAGAACATACATATCCAGGAACTCCCACTGCATAGGTAATATCAAAGCAGATCAAGTCTACCAATCAACACTATACATCAAGGTGTGATAAGTAAATCAAAGCATGAAGTACCAAGAACAATAACAATGATCCACACATGCAACCCAAAGAGTTGCATAATCTCTCACAACATGTTGCCACCATCCTCCCCAAATCATATGAATATGAACATCCATAGAAGGAACCATGAAGAGAGAAACCTTTAAACTATAATTTCCTCCTACCAACACCTCAAAAGTGTAATTTTGTGTCAAGTATGATCTCCTAACAACCCCAAATGAAAAGCCTCAACAACAACCATAACACTCAATCTCATAGACCAAGTATAACATATGAATCAATGTAACAATGCCAAAATGGATGCAATCCTCTCTAATCAAGAAGATCAAACTCAAGGTAACCATCCCCATAACTATAAATCATCCCATAAAACATCTCCTAAAAATCCTCATTGAAGAATGATATCATCAACTCAAATGCACAAGGAGATAACCATGCCATAACATCCCTCAAAAAGAATCCTCCAGAACTAACCATCCATAGCTCAAGATCCATAGCTATGAAAGATAAAGCATATAAACCCATGCTAAACCATTCTCAAATGAGTATCCATAATCAATCATCGTGAATAAACTCAATCCCATGAGAATCAAAGCACGAAACATAACACATCTAAAAGATATAATGGGAAAATACCTCTCAAATAATAAACTGTTGAGTAGGCCAAGAGTGGGGAATGAGAATGATCCTCTAGGATAACCAAGCCATCATGAATCACTCCAAGAACAATATCCTCTATCAGTCTATAATGAACTCATGTCCATAATTAGGTGAAAGCTCCTTAGTCTTCCTACTGAAACCTCCAAAGAGTAACCATCTCAAGCAAGTGTCTCTAATCACAAGAGAATTGCAACCATCACCTATGTCTCCAAGTATCCATGAGTACCTGGAACCAATCAATCCATGCCAAAATCCAAATGCAACATAGCACCATCATGAAGTAATTGAGCAAATGATCAATGTACCCAATACAAAGAGAACCACTACCATGATCAATGTCAAAGCTCCAATCATGAATCAGGAACATAAACATGACAGCCATGATCTAACCATCTCCTCCTAGTAGATCACATGCACCATAACATATATACATGCTGGTCTCAAGAGAAAAATTACCATGCCAAACTCTAAATGTGTATCAAGAGTAAACCATGACATAATATCAAACACTCTAAACCAAGAAAACATATCCTCAATCACATGAAGATAACCATACTAATGATGCATCCATGTCACTGTCGATAACTCCCACTAAACCGTGATACAAGCTACACATGACATCATGACAACCATCCTCTCCATGAAGATCATCCAGGTATGCACACACTCAACTGCAATATCAGTAACATACAAGTGAAACCAAGATCTCCAAGCCAAGAAGAAACATACAACAACTAAACCATCATAAACATATCCATCACCACCAATCCATCATTGTCAAAAGCTCCCACTGAAAGTATATAACCAATGAATGTAACAAGATATCATGACATCGTGATAACAATCTCCTAATGAATATCAACCAAAAGTTCCCTCATATAATCAAAGAACTCAAATGCAACATGAGCTCCTCAATAAGAAATCAAAGTAAACCATGATCCTCATACCAAGAAGATACACCACCACAACCTGAATCAAGAACTGATCCAACACCATAGAAAATGTACCTACATAAACCATCATGACATGCCAAAGTCTCTAAAGTACAAGAAACATTCATGACACCATGATCACCACCAAATGCACCAAGAACTCAACCCAATGGTCTCCCACATATCTACATAGCATAGTCAACTACATAGGTATCATATCATGACTTTACTTGGTAATACCATCTCGCCTCCTCAACATGACATTAATAACTAGCAAACCAAGTGACTAAGCCAAGCCACCAAAACTAAAAATGCATCAACAATGAAACATCTATGGGTAGACAACCCATGTCCAAGTCATAGGTGCAACAAGTATAGATTGCCTACAATGTTACACAACTTGTAGATACAACAATGAAGCATACAAATCCAACCAAATACTGATAAACATGTCAAAATGAGAATAATATGAGATGTACAACTAAGCATATAATGAATCTAACATCAAATCTCCTAGATCTGACAATCCATAAGCTCATAGTATCACCATAGTCATCATAACCCATAAAAATCTTAAGATAGAATATCAGCAGATAAATAATGTAAAAAGAAACTCTAAACCTGATCCACTATGTAGTGCTCTGAACAAGCTTTTTGTTGACTATTCGAAGTCCAAAATCCAACTCCATATACACTTGATATCACCTCTCGAAGCTCAAAACAAACATCTCATTTTCAGCTAGAAAAACACTGTCAAAACTATAAAATTTCATAAAATCACTGGCACCACAACATAGATCACTGATTCATCTTTCCAACGAGTCCAAGAAGAGCAAAAAAGGAGCACCTGGGTGAAATTTATATTCCTCTAAAAAAAAGTTTCTCAATTAAAGTATATATGCCAAAACTGGTGGCTCCCTAGTGGTGGGATGGTGGCTCGCCAGTGGTGGCAGAGCCAATCGGCAGCGCCACCCCTTTCAACTACCAGACCTGAAATTTATTTCATATTATTTTTTCATATTTCAAAGTTTGGTTGACCTTTTTGATAAAACCATGGCATTTATATTTATAGGCGATGATTTAATTTTAAAATGTTTAAAAAAAAGAAGAAGTCTTCAATTAGCGGTTATGGGGGTTGTCCCCACTGGCAGGGAGTACCTTACAATACCCCTGTTGGCACTGGCAGGAGGTACGGGCAGGGGTCCCACCTCTCTATTATTTAAAAAAAATAAAATTTATGAGACTTTTCTATCGATTATTTAATCGATTCATTTTATATATATATATTTTTAATTTATTTGCAGGGAAATATTTTTTCCAATGATATTTTTAATTTTTTAATATTTTTTTATTTTTCTAAGTACAATAATGACAACTGTACAACCAACAAAAGGGGGTTTGACTAAAGAAATCTGCATTTTTTTCAACTTCTACAAAATAGGGCAAATTATATATCAAAATTTGTCTCTCGACCAACCTGAATCCAACCATGAGGTCCATTTTGTCCTAGGAGGTCATTTGTAAAATTTTCCCCACAAAATCCCCATTTGAATGCACAACCAAGTAACCCTTTTTGCCCAAAATTTTTCACACCCCAAATCTTCAAACAACCCATCATAATAGCAAACCCAAAACTCTTAGATCTGCAATAAACAACCTGCAAAACCCTCATATCTTTCCATGTCTTTCATCCTCTCATGCATTTCATAGCTTCAAACTTCAAGCAATATTTTCTCAACCTACCATTATAATAAAAAATATTCAACCATGAAAGCTCTGATACCACTTGTAAGGAAACTTGCAGCCATTGTATGACAATTTCCACATAACCCAAAAGAGATATTCATGCAAATAAGTACTCAGAATCCACATGCAAGAGAATAGAGAACATACCCATGAAAGATGACACAAGATATATCCTGGGAAAACCCTCAAGAGGGAAAAACCTTGCCTCCAAAAGCATCCATACTCCATCATATTAATCAAAAATAATAAAATACAAGAGTTACAATGAACACTTCTGAAGCATTAAGCCCTCCAATGCATTCACATGTGTCCAAGCATGAATCCACACATCCCATGCCATGCTTCACAAATGCACGACCTCAAGAAGAATCAATAATGACAACCAAACCATTCAACCCAACCTAAACCACTACACATGCGTTTGCTTTTATAGACACAAGCTCACACAAAATACAACTAGTGGTAAGGTGAAACCATGTGAATATACAACCACTAACGCCTTATTTAATATTGGGTACTAAGACATCACTTTATTTAATATTTCCCCAATATTAAATTATTATCACATGTCTCCCACACATTAAATAATAATACAATGTTACAATACAACATCAAGTGGACCCCAAATAATTACATAGTGTGATTAACCATACCACCAAGGTGCATCACAACTAAATAATTATTTAATTACAACATTATAATAAATCAATTCATGCAATGGTGTACAACACCATATCCCTACAAAGACTCCCTCTTAGAAAAAACAGATGTAGAGGAAATGGTAGATACCATCCTAAAAAAAGTGGGTGCTGAAATGTTAGAGGAAACATTTGAGTTCTCTAAAAAATTATCAATATCACAAACTGAGTTCAAGGGAAAAGTTGAGGAGTTCACAACCCCTCCCAAGAGAGATAGAAAATCAAAAAATAAAAAGATAAAGGAGGAGATTGAAGTAGGAATTCAATCCACCCTAGAAAAAACTATTAGATCGGGGAGAGCATGTCGCTCCCCTAGAGAGAAATGAAAATTATATCATGGAATGTTAGGGAAATCAATGCTCTTAACAAAAGGTTCTTAATCAAGTGCCAAATAGATGAAAGTAAAGCATATATCGTCCTCTTGTAAGAGACAAAATTTTCAGACCCCCAAAACTTTGACATTCTTTCAAAATGGTCAAAATGGAGTTGCACATATCAACCAACTATAGGTTCTTCCGGAGGTCTGACAGTTCTATGGAACAACAAATTAGTCAAGTTAGAAGTTCAATAGTTTATTATCAGTCTTGGATGTTGGTAAAGGTTTCACACTTTCAACATGAATTCTGGCTATTCAATGTCTATGGCCCAACAACAATGTTGGAAAAAAAAATTCTATGGAACTCATTGTCTTCTACTTTGGATATATTGCAAGAAGATAAGGTAATTCTTGGTGGTGACTGCAATGCTATAACAAATATCAAGGAAAAGTTGGGGGGATCAATCCCCTCCAAAAGTGATTGAGGACTTCAATAGCTTCATAAATGATAATTTATTTGTGGACTGCAAAACCATCAATAGAATTTACACATGGTCAAATAGGAGAAAGGACTTGGATAGCTAAAAGATTATATAGATTTCTGGCATCCCCCACTTGGTTTCCCTCTTCACAAGCTTTCAAAACTTCAATCCTACCATTATCTAGTTTTTATCATTTTCCAATAATGGTTGAGTTCTTAGAAATTAAAAGTGGTCACAATAAGTCATTCAAATTTGAAGAGATGTGGTTCATAGATCAACAATTTTTGATTCTACTACAAAAATGGTGGTGTAAACTACCCTTTGTGTTTGGTTCACAAATGTTTCAGCTTTCAAAAGAATTATCCCTCATTAAAAAAAAGAAAGAAAGAATGGAATGTAACTCATTTCAAAACAAAAAAATTCACAAAAGGAATTGCTTAGGGGGGAATTGTAGAATCTGAACGATCACATAATCTCTAATGTGATGAATAAAGAGTCCTTCCAGACATAGAAAGGTTGCAAGTAGAAATTGAAGAAATTATTGCTAGGGAAGAGATCTATTGGAGGCAGAAATCAAGGGAACTATGGATAAAACAGGGGATAGAAACACAAAATTCTTCCATGCTTCAACCAAAATGAGAAGGTAGTCCAACACCATCTTCTTATGGAATTGATCTATTCAAAGAAAAAAGCATCAAGAAAGAAGCATAATCCTTCTTCACCAATCTACTAACTGCCCCTCCACATTCCCATACAATGAAATCTCAGGAGCTCTGCGAATAAATACTAAATTTATTATCCAAAAAGGACAATATCCAACTAATGCATCCATTCTCCTTGGAGGAAGTAAAAGAAGTAGTCTTCTCCTTCCCCCAGATAAAGCTCCAGGTCTAGGTGGCCTTACTACTTCCTTCTTTCAAAAGTGTTGGTCATTCATGGGCAACGGCATATGGATTGCTCTAGAAGAATCAAGAAGGAACATTTGGTACCATCCTCAAGTCCTTCAACACAAAAAATATTGCTTTAATCCCCCAAAAAGAGCAACCTTGTATCATTTGCATACTTTAGGCCTATAGCCCTATGCAACGTAATCTACAAGAATTTTACAAAGGGTATAAGCTTAAGGTTAGAAAAATTGATCCCCAAGATAATCTTAGAAGAGCAAGGTGGCTTTGTCCCTGGAAAAGAAACAACATAAGGAGCAATAATAGCACACGAGGTCTTACATTCTATCCATAGTGATAAATCATAAGCAATGATAATCAAACTTGACATGATGAAAGCTTATGATAAATTAAACTGTGAATTCCTATTAAAAGTCTTATCCAAGTTTGGGTTTTCAAACAAATGGTGCAAATGGTGCAAATTGATCCATTTGATCCTTTCTGGAGAAAAATTATTAGTCATTATTAATGGCAATCCAAAGGATTTCTTTAGTGAATCACAAGGAGTTAGGAAGGAGGATCCCCTACCCCCTTTCCTGTTCATCTTAATGGCATAATCTTTAAGCGGGTATATTTCAGTGGTCCATCAAGAAGGAAAGTAGAAAGGTATCAAGCTAGCAAGAACTTCAATTTAAACAACTCATTCTCTTTTTGCAGACGACACACTCCTCTTTGGTAATCCATCTCTTATAGAAGCTAAGACTATCAAATAGGTCCTTGAAGTCTACTCTACTGTCTCAAGATAATTGGTAAACCCCTCTAAATAAAAAAATATTCTTCCTAAACACCACCCCAAACATTATTTCAAATATCCTACCAATTATGGGTTCCAACTTAGCCACCTTGCCTTATCAATACTTAGGTATCCCATTATTTGTAAGTACAAATCCTCATTTTGGAGAAAGGGGATATTTGTTATCAAGCAAAGAGTTGCTTCATGGAAAGGAAAATGACTCACTTTTGCAGTAAAGTTGGTGATGGTCAAGAATATTCTTGCAGCAGTGCCAAACTACATAATGTCAATGCTAAAACTACCAAAAATGGTGCAATATGACATTGAAAAGGATATGAAAAAATTCCTTTGGCAAAAAAACTTGGAAACTAACCAAAAATAAAAAATACCTCTTGTCTCATGGGAAAATCTCTGCAAATAGAAAACCCAGGGTGGTGCAAGAATCTAGGATCTAGAAGTGAGAAACAAGGCACTAGGGGCCAAATTATTTTGGAACATGTTTGCCAAACCCAATGCAAAGTTTTTATGAATTATGCAAGATAAATATCTAGATTTAGATGAGCTAGAAAGAATGTTCACAATCCAAAATCCAAAATCTGGCTCTAAAATATGGAATTTTCTCATGGATTGTAGAAATTTAATAACTCCATACCTATCCTAGCTAGCGAACAATGGTGGTAAGGCTCAATTTTAGGAAGATTCATGGAATGTTCTTCCTCCATTGGAGAGTCTAGTAGGAATCCAAGATGCAAAATATTATCTTAAACAACATTGGGGTCACTTAGCAAAATACTATTTGATACCTTCACCAAGGAAGTATGACTCAAATATGAAATGAAAAGATTTCAGCAAATGTGACTTCCCCCTCAACCAAAAAATCTTGCTCCTAAACCAACTTGGTAAAAGACTAATTCTCATTTCTCCAAAGGAAGACAAATTGGTATGCCCCCCATCAAAATTAGGTTCATACAACATTAAGAAAGGTTACAAGTCACTAATGACAAGTGCAAACACAAACTGTGCAAAATGGTCACATAGGCTTTGTTGGAACAATGCAACCATTCTAAGGAAGGCGTCTTTGCATGGCTGACATTTAAGAACATGATCTTGACAAGTGATTGACTAGAAAAATTGGGAATCACAAAGTCATTTGCGTGTGATCTTTGTAAAAAATGTGTAGAATCCATGAGTCATCTATTCCTGCATTGTGACTTTTCCCAAACATGTTGGAAATGGCTTTAGGCCAAACTAACTTGAAAATATATAATTGGAAAAACTCTTCTTCATGTCTTTTATAGCTAGCCTATCCTCTCAAAAGTATCACTCTTATCCAGCCTTTGGCTAGTATCTCCATCTCTCTTTGTATGGACTATATGGTGCAAAAGAAGCAAAAGGATCTTCAAGAAAAAATCCAACTCTGTAATAGTAATACTTCAAAAAATTGAAAATTCAAATCTCAAAAATAGTGATGGCACATTTTCTGAAACTCCAGGCTTCAGGCAATAGAAAAATCTTCACATCTTATGATTTCCAAATGTTAGCTTCATGGTAGAATATTTCATTTCCCACACCAGGAGCCATCCCCATATCCAAGCTTAACTTGATCAATAGATCATTGATTTGTTGGAATCCTCCTCAATTGGGTGTATGGAAACTCAACTTTGATGGAGCCTCCTAGGGTAATTCAAGAATATCTGGGGTATGTTGCATGATAAGGAACCACATAGGTGTTATTTTAGTTGCCTTAGCATTAAAACTACCAAGTGGCACAAACAATAAAGCTAAAGCTCAAGCTCTCCTAGCTGGTATAATCCTTACCAAGGAACATAATATTAACAACATTAAGATCAAAGGTGACTCACTAAATGTAATAAATTCTTGCATGAAAAGAAAATCCCCATCTTGGCATCTAAATTACATCTTGTAGCAAATTATCCCTCTTATCCAAAAACTTAACAACTTCCAAATTTCTCACTGCTATAGGGAGGCTAATTGTCTTGTTGACAGTCTAGCAAACTTTTCTTGTGATTCACCCAATCTAATCACCCATTTCTCCAATGATGCACTTGTTTTGAACCTTTCCCTCCACCCAATTGCCGTCTTGGAAACCAAATCCTTGTGCGAGGATCCTACTAAAAAGTGTGTTTAAATGTGATGGCAGGTAACCACATGTGAACCCACATTGGTTGTTTTGATTGATCCCAACGTTGATGTCACATGATTTGTTTCATGTGAAAGATCACACTTAATCTCACTAGTACACTTTGCAAGGATTGGAAGTGCTAGATTTTATGGTTGACATTATAACTATTTATGTCTCCCATCATTTTGCAACTGTCTTAATGATTAGCAGCCAAGCTAGCATTGTCACAACATCTAGAGTTAAGGCAAGCTAGGAGTGTAAAAAATGTGGCTTCCTTTTTAAACCCCAAAATCTCCTCCTCTTGACATTATAATTGTCTCTTTCATTTATTCTTTTCTATGTAAAACTTCTTGCACCCACTATTCAACTCTCTACCTAGGTGCTCTGCCTTCATGGAGCTCAACCCATTCAACCAACGGGTGCTTGTTCCAATTCCTAAAATGGGAATATCCTGAATTAGGTGCTTACATGTTTGAGATGTTGAAGAGGGTCTTTAAGATCGACTGTGCAAGGGTGGAAATGACGTTAAAAGGGTCATCACATGGGAACAAATTCTACATAGCCAACCTTGCCTACTATACCCATCTTAGGTAGCATCCATTTTCTTATCCAATTCCACATGGATTTATTACAAACTTATGGTTTGGTTACACAGTTAGGAATATATTTTATTCAATACAAATACTTCATGGACCACTCCCTCAACAATACAATTCGAGCATATGACCTTCACAACGAAAATATTTGGTAGGGGGTCTTTTCAAACACAAAGACCTGGAAAATAATTTCGGCTACATGTGTGCTTGTAGACAAAAATCAAGCAAGCACTGCAAGTTTGGGATGAGATGGAGATGGATGAGGCTATTCAGGCCCACAAGAAAGATCTTGGTACAATTCTATGTGAGAAAATCTACAAAGTTTGCATGGCCCTGCTATTCCTACTCTCACACGTCCCCCACCCCCCATGCCCCCACCAACACCAGTGTAGAAAGTCGAGTTCTAGCAGTCCTCAGCTTAATATGTGAATGATCATGTAATGCAATTTTTTGGTCTCCTACATATGTCAACTTTTTAGGTTGGTTATGTGATATTTATCACACGTGTTTACAATTAGCTAGCTCCCCTACGAGCTATTATGTAACCATGGCCATCAACCACCTATATAGGAGCATTTTGTATTTTGTTAGCTTGAAATCATGGTAGTTGGCCATCTAATTTTTGGAGAATTTTTCCCTTTGGATTTGTAATTTGAAATGCAATTATCTATTATATAGAGAAGGAATTAAGTGCATCTTGAGAAATGAGAAAGGTAAAATGATGTGGGTAGTTTAAGGTAATATTGGGGTTGTCACAAATAATGAGGCCAAATTGGAGGTGTTCGCAAGGGGTGTGAGGGAATGCAGTATGAGGGGATACGATCATATAGACATTGAAGGTGATTCCTCGATTTATATTTTTTAAAAGTAGATATCCGTTAATAATGGATATCCATTTTTATTTGGTTGTTAACATAGAAAATGACACTTTTTATCCAACCCAAGTAAAAAGTCAAAGATGTTTTTCGCATATTTTCCTAATTGAAATGACATTTTTTTTCATCACCATTGTTTGGGCCATCATGATCCTGCACTCACTCATTTGCAAGAGATGAACTTGATTTTAAGTGAGAGATTGTTGGAATATGAAGAAAAATTTATTGTTATTTCAATAGTGACGAATAGTTGACATTGAGTACCTAGGTAGTGCTTCAGGTATGCACCTAGTGTGGCCTGCTGGGGAACTAATCTGGGATTTTGGTTAAAGACTACTTTATCTCAGAGTCACTAAAATTTAGCATTGTGTGATTACACTGTTTGTCCAAGCCATATACTAGATTAAGGGATTTTGTTAGGGATAAACCTAAGAACAATACAAATAAACCTTAAGATTAAAGCAACTTCAGTTTTCTCACTTTTAGAAAAGTGGGTGGTGACTTTACTAATCCATTTTGAAATTATTGCATGAGTGGGCATTTGAAATATATATTAGAAAGACTAAATTCTAGACACCAGAGTATCACAATCTCTTGTGACATGGATGGCAAAAGGTCATTACATCAAGTGAATAAAGAAAAAAAATGGATAGATGGAAAGAAGGATAGTTCAAGGTCTCCTCCTATTTCAAAAGTGAACACTAAAGGGACCTCTGCAAGTGTATCTATAAATACTGAATCACATGATAGTCAACCAGATAAAAAAATGCCTTGGAACAACAGTTCAATCACAATGTACATGATGTCCATTCATCTAAGAACATATTGCAAAATGGGGAGAATTTTTCACTTAGGGAACCACAAAAATAGCCTGAACATGGTAGTTTATACAATACCGTTTACTCTTTTCAACCTAATTCTCAAAGGATGATAGAATTTGAGGCATGTATTGACCAAGAAAGAAAATACAATGAAGTGAAAATAGATTATGAAGAAAGGATGGCTCAAACATATACAAATGATTCACATGGTGTCACACCACAAATGGTTTGTTTCACATAAGCAAACAATAGTCCTATAACAACAATAGAAAGGATTGCTCAAGAAGTGAAGCGGTATTTGCAAAAAATGCAGGAAGAACTTGAGATAGTCAAGATATTAGAACAAGAGAGACAAGTAGCTCAATAATTACATCAACGAAAGGCTCAACTTAAAATAAATGGGTCATGATATATACCCCCATAGTCAAATTGGGTATGCAAATATAGGTGGTCCATCAATGCCACATAATAATGTAGGAGGAAACATTGGTACTATGTCACATACTCATCAACCACACAACACTTCAGTACCACCTCCCTCAAATTCAACAGGGAGTGCATATCACATACCCTATAGTCAAGGGGCAGTAAATAATCAGAATCAAGGGTACAATCAATATTAACATCAAAATCCACAAAAACATACTCAAAGAAGTACAAATCCTCCTATAAATCATAAGCAAGGTATGCAGCAAGGAACATATCATCAACAATAAGGTCCCCAATATCAACAGTATCAACCTCACTAGGGGAAAAATCCACTTATGAGAGGACCTATGAACATAGATAGATACAGGCCTCTTGATTTTAGTGGCATTCAAGGATACTCAAATTCCTTCAATAATGAAATGAGAAATGAAGTTCCTAAATTCTCTGGGAACAACGTTGTCTTGGGGAAAAATCATATAATTTCATTTGAGACAGTCATGGAATCTTTTGATATTCAAGTTCAGAAGATATCTTCATGAAACTATTTATGCAATCATTGATAGAGGATGCAAGAGATTGGTATAAACTTTTACCTGATGCTTGTATAAATTCTTGGTTAGAATTCAAAAGAAAATTTAGGGAGCAATATGGGGATCATTTAGATCCAAATTTTTCCCTACATGAACTAATGATTATTCAAAAAAGCTACAACGAAGCAGTCAATTGCTTTAACACTAGATTTAATAAGTTATTGAACAAATTCCACATCATTTGAAACCTACAGACCCCATGTGCCCGGTGTTTTAGTTGAATGATTTTGATCCAAAGATGAGTTATGAGATGAGAATGAAAAATCCTACTACCCTAGATGAGGCATTCAAAGTTTCTATAAATATAGAAAATAATAGAAGGGTTGCAGGGAAAAATAGCAGAAGAGACGATGTCAAAATTCCACAAAATCCCAATAACCCTCAAACTAAGCAGGGTAACCATTATAGAAATGAGAGACTGAGACCGCATGATATGCCATATAAAACAAATTGGAAGGACAAAAGACCTTTGGATAACAATCAAAGACAAAATCTCAACAAAGATACTCTTGACCCATTGAAAAGGAATGAAACACATGTAGTAGAAAACAATCCATGGTGCTTAAGATGTAATTTACCACACTCACCTAAGTATTGTGTGGTTGCACAATCCATACAAGAAAATGACATGCCATATGATCAAGAAAGGGATGATTATACCATAAACATGCTAGCAATGAGGCCCCATGAGATTAACAAAGAGTACTCATCTTTTGAAGAGGATGGATTTGAATATGATGTGAACAACCAAAGATACAATGTTCATATTGGTCAACATGAGATCTTCTCTTATCAAGAAGATAATAATGAAGAAATTTCTTGTACATCTGGCATGACACCACAGTTGAATCAGTTTCAATTGAGAAAGCCGACAAAAGAAGAAATAAAAACACTCACCATTACTGTTGTGGCCCAGGCCAAAAACAATTACAACCTCAGAAACATGAAAATCAATGTTGACCAGGGAACACCTAGAGTTCTATTCATCAAAGATTAACCAAATAATAAAAGGATGACCCTAGGAAGCCACAAAAATAATATAAAGGAGGAACCTCAAAAGGTAGCCCAAAAGATACCCCAAAGGAAGCAACAAAAGTTGAACATAAAATGAAGAGTGATCCTAAGAAATTAGCAAAAGAGAAAGATATGGCCAAGAAAGAATTGACTAAGAAAAAAAAGATAGTGAATACACCTTGCTTTGATATCACACAAGCCTTATCTCAAATCAAGATGTCAGTCCCCCTATTAGAGACGATGAAGATAGATGGGTACATGAGTAGTACAATTAAACTGATATCATATATACCAAATAAGATAGAAGGACAAAGAAAAAATGTTACAAGAAAGAACCATGGGAAATTCAACAATGTCAAGGATGAAGAGATGAAGAGTCCTGAAATCTACTTAGGAAGCACCCTGACAAAAATTCCATCTCAAGTGGAACTCTTTTTTACAACTCTACTCAGAAACAACAAATTAGTGATACATTGTATGATTGATTCTGGACCAGCAATAAATATCATGCCAATGGTTGTCGTGAAGGAGTTAGGCTTAGGGGTTGACACCACATACGGGAAATTTTATGTAATGGATAACAGGTTTGTCCCTATTATTGGAGTTATATGGGATGTGGAGCTGAAACTTGCTTCCTACCTTGAAGCAACTCATAAAACTGATATCACTATAGTAGACACTCCACCAAACTATGGCATGCTTCTGTCAAGACAATGGAAAATCACAGTTGGGGGAAATGGAAAATTGGACCTATCATACACAACTATACATGTCAATGGAAGTGAGGTTAAATTGTATAGGGAACCAAGATCTGAACAAGTTATAGAACATCTTGACCCAAATCAGATGAACTTTTTTGATGGTGTAGATCTTGGAAGCTTCAAAATTGAGCATTCATGACCTGAGTTACAAAATATAGATCTAATTAATAAGGAAGCTCAGCTCGATGAACAAGGTGTCTGGAAAATGTATTTTGATGGTGCTTGTAGCAAGGGTGGAAATGGAGCAGGAATAGTGTTTATCTCACCAACTAGTAAAAAATTCAAATACTCATTCTTACTAACATTTGAATGCACTAACAACATAGCTAAATATGAGGCATTGTTGTTGGGCCCGAATATTGCCACAAGGTATGGAATAAAATTGCTAGTAGTATATGGAGACTCTGAATTGATCATCTTACAAGTTAGAGAAAAATATTCATCAAAAAATAAAAGGCTTAAGAAATAAAAACATGTTGTTTGGGATGCCATAGAACTTTTTGATGCATTCTCAATAGATTGGGTGGATAGATCTAAAAATATAATGGAAGATTTCTTGGAAAATGTTGCTTTGAAAAGGGATGATATTATGTTGATAGGTATAACAGAGGTAGAATTCAAGACTAGACCTTCAATCCTTGATAATATTTATAATTGGCAAGTATTCAACGATGATGAGGACTTAATTAAGTTTATCCATTGCATAGATCAATATGAATCTCAAGAAATATATTTTAATGCATTTTTTGAGGAAGTAGATGGTAAAGAAACTGTCTTTGGGCAAGAAGTGGTTGCAACTTAGAATGAACAAATACCAAAAGGTTTGGTGGCTCTAGAAAGAGTATTTGATGCTAATGGCAGATCCCTTCTGAAGCAAACACTAGTGAAACAATAAGATATTGAGGAGATCAATCTTGGGACTGAAATGGCTCCTAAAAGGGTGTACATTGTCAAAAGGATCAGCCCCAAGATCAAATAAACACTTATAGCCTTTCTCAGGAAATATAAGCATGTATTTGCTTGGTCATATGATGACCTAAAGGCTTATAGAGAAGATCTATTCTAGCATGAAATCCCACTAAAACCAGATGCCAAGAATTTTAGGAAGAAGCAAAGGCCCATAAATCCTACATTGGCACCCAAGATGCAAGAAGAACTGATGAAGCTTAGAGATGGTGGCATTATCAAACCCATTAGGCACTCTTCTTGGGTCTCAAATTTTGTACTAGTAAGAAAGAAGAATGGAAACATAAGATTATGTGTGGATTTTTGCAACCTAAATGTTTCATCACTTAAAGACAATTATCCCCTCTCAAATACGGAAGCCATGTTGCAAAGGGTAAAAGGTTGTGAGCTATTGTCTATGATGGATGGATTTTCTAACTACAACTAAGTAAAAGTCAAAGAATCAAAGCAGTACAAGACTACTTTCACCACACCTTGGGGGACATATGTGTATGTAAGAATGCCCTTTGGCCTCACAAATGTTGGTGCTAAATTCCAAAGGGCCATGGATGTAGCCTTTGTTGATCTGATAATTACCATAATGATAGTTTACCAAGATAATTTAACATATTCAAAAAGGAAAAAAGATCATTGTGAAAATTTGGAGAAAATATTCATTAAGGCCCTAAAATATGACATATCTTTGAACCCAAAGAAATGACACTTTGTTGTGACTAAAGGAAAATTGTTGGGACACATAGTCTCCAAAGATGGTGTAAGGATTGATCTAGAGAGAGTAGAGGCTATTGATAAAATTCCCATTCCTAAAACAGTAAAAGCAATCCAGTCTTTCTTTGGGAAAATAAAAATTTTCAGGAGGTTCATTTCAAATTTTGTTGAAATTGTGAAGCTAATTTTAAGGATGTTGAAAAAGGGTTCAAATATTGATTGGACAACAAAAGCTATTGATGCATTCATGTCAATAAAAAGATCCATCAAAGATCCTGTATTGAAATTGCCAGATTTCGGCAAACCATTCCAAATATTTTATTTTGCATCTTTCCACATAGTTGCATCTATAATATTGCAAAAGAATAAAGAAGGTTACAAACAACCCATATCATTCTTCAACAAATCTCTCCAAGGGGAAGAACCAAAATATGATATCACTAAAAAACAGGCATATGCACTGGTAAAATCAGTCAAAAGATTTAGAACTTACCTAGTTGGGGAACAAGTAATTGCTTACGTGCCTAACACTATGATTAAGCATGTATTTGTACAATTAGAAGTCACTGGGCGAAGGTGTAGATGGATTAACAAAATTCAAGAATTCAATATTGATATTCAAATTACAAAGCTTGTAAGGGGACAAGGGTTAGCCAAGTTAATGGCTGAATCTAATTTGGAAGCTGCACAAGTCTGCTTGATGTGGGAGAAGAAGATAAAATGGTTTCAAGTATTGAACATATGCTATGGTACACTAATATAGCATACTATCTCAAATATATGAAGTGTCCTATAAATTTGAGTAACAATCAGAAAATAACTTTAAAACTCCAAGCATCAAAGTATGTGTTTATAAATGGGGATATGTATTGGAAGAACAAGGATGGTATCCTTTTGCTATGTCTGGATGAAACACAAGCTGGTACACATTGAAAGAAATGCATAAAGGAGTATGTGGGGGATATTTCTCAGAAAAAACCAACGCACACAAAATACTAAGGGCATGTTATTATTGGCCCAAAATCTTTAATGATTCCCACAGATATGTAAGAAAATGTGAAGCATATCAGAAGTTTTTTGGAAAAATGAATTATCATGGAGCCTTGCCATTAAGACCTATGCAAGTTGAAGCCCCTTTCCATCAATGGGGAATTTATTTTATAGGGAAAATCACAGATAAATCTAGTGGCAGACATAGATGGATCCTTGTGTCCACCGATTAATTTAAAAAATGGATAGAAGCAGTACCAACAAAACAAGCCACTCGTAAAGTTGTGATTAATTTCATACTGGAAAACATCATTACTAGATTCAGAGTTCTTGTTAGACTAATCACAAACAATGGAATGTGCTTCAGGTCAGATGAATTCAAGAGGTTTTGTGAATCATATGGCATAGTGATTTCATATGCCCAACCATACCATCCTCAAGAAAATGGACATGCATAATCTAGCAACAAGAGCATCATACAGATAATCAAAAGGATGCTAGATAATAACAAGAAAGCATGTGATTCCAAATTAAGACTAGCATTGTGGGTAGATAGAATCATTATAAAAAAGGCCATTGGAAAATATCCATTTGAATTGGTGTATGGAGCTCAAGCTAGGATTCCAATGCACAATCTCTTACTAGTATATAAATTCATCCTACAAAAAGATATGGATAGCCATGAACCTATGGAAGAAAGAATGGAACAATTGGAAGAGTTGGATGAAATCAGATATTAGGCATAGAAGCATAACAAAAAGATGGAATCTCAAATGAAGTATCTATTTGAAAGAAAGGAAAAAGACAAAAAAAATTAAGATTGATGACATGGTTCTTATTATGTGGAATGCTAGGATCCAGACAAAGGAAAACATGGGAAGTTTGAGGCACTAGGGTTGGGCCCATTGTTCATCACTAGCAAGTGTGGTGAAGATTAGTATTATTTGCAAAAAATGATTGGTGAAGATCAGGAGTTTCCCGTGCATGGAAAATTATTGAAGTGCTTCTTTTCTTAAAAAAATATTATTTCCCATGCACAGTAGTTTAGGATTTTTTCCTTTTCTCCTTTTTTATTTTTACGATCTCCACCCATGGTCTACATCCTAGAGAATACTTCTGGATTCTTGCAATGAATTGACAACCATTCATCCCCAAATAGACTCACTGTTAGAACCTCCATAATTTGCATGATTTCACCACCTTGACTGCAGACTTTGAATCCAATATGTGAAACCTCAACCTTGTAAAAATCCAAATTCCACAAGCAGGCTCACCTTGCAAATCAATTTTTAGGTCTGACTGACACTAAAAATTCCATATTGATCCAAAAAAGCATTATATATTTACTTAAGAAAAGCATGCTTAGGTCCTTTACATGCATAAATGTCCGAACCAACTATTAAAATTTGCATAAATTTAGCCTTAAGAAAAACCTAAAAATAATTTGTCTTGATCCCTTAGCACATAGGCTTGACGTTATAAACATCCCATGTGTTCTCCATAATTAAGCTCAGGTCTAATTATAAATTTTATCGAAGAGACCATGCAACATTCACAAGACTTTTCTCAATGTCCCTTCGATAATCCAAACAAGACATCATCAAAGACACATTGGAATATCCTGAGGAAATAATCTGGAGTCCCTTCGATGGGACAATGTGCATTAAAATAATAGCATTCATGGCCTTGAATTTGATAGTATCAAATGAAAGAAAATATGATGGGCTCATAAGTATGTCGAAGTGACAAACGAAGCATCGAAGAGACAGTTTTTGGAGTCACTTCAAAACTCGAAAAACACAAAAAAACATATTATTAAAGATATCAGGAGGAAAAACATATATCGACGGGAACCAAATTTTAGTCCCTTCGATATCCCTAAAACAAACAAGAATATGGTCGGACTGAGGATTCCATTGAAGGGAAAAATGCATATTGATAGGACAAAGAGAATGGTCCCTTCTATTAAACGATAACATTTATTGCCTCGAATTTGATAATATAAAAGTAAAAAAGATTCATTGGCCAAAATTAAAACATGATTTAATAAGCCTATAAATGTATCAGAGTGACAAAAGAATATCAAAGATATTTTTTGCATGGCCTATCCGAGGAAGAGTTCGTAAGGAAACTGGGATATGGGAGTGAAGTTATTTAAAGTATCTTTGAAATCCCGAAAGAAAGAAAGAGTATACTATTAAGGAAGACATCGGGGAGAGAGAAAGATATCGACAAGAATGAAATATTGTCCTTTCGATACAACAAAAGCACTTACTTTCCCATTGACAAGATTGTAGTATTTCGAGGAGTCCATGAAAAATAGATCAATGGTCTACATTCAAAACATTTGATTATGCTTTTGATGATATGAAAGTTTCCATCAGATGACATTTATGAACCAGAGCCAAATAAATTAAAGACCAAATCTTGGGTTGTTTGGAAATCATTGAGCATTCAGAGAGAAAGGAAACAAAGTGTAGCAGTGGTAGGCGACAAAAGAACTAGAAAAGGCATTACTATTCAAGTAAGTACCCAAGCTTGAGCTAAAATTTCAATATCTAAAACTAGTTAAATTAGCAAGCATGGAAGTAGGGTTTTCTGTGAGTTGATATTATGACAAGTACATCTGAACTCCCAAAATTAAGAGACAAAAGTTAGAAACTAGACATTTGAATCAGGACTTGGTCGACCAATGTCCTAGCTTTGGACAAAGGTCTAGACGGACTACACAACTGAATCCTCAAGCTGAGAAAAGATAGACACAAGGAATTCAGTGACACATGAACCCCAACAAGGGGGTATGATTTGTTCATATACCATTACAAGAAAATGCATAGAGATCAAATAGTCTCCAACCCATGGAGACTCAATCTTGGGAGATTGGTAGTACCTAATGTGTTTGTCAATGTCGAATTGATTAAGGAACTCGTCGACAAGTATGATCCTCAAACCTGCATGATTTACTTTGAAGACGAATCTTCCTTCGTCCCAATTACAAGGAATTATATTTCCATGGTGTTTCAATTGGATACCAACACAAACATGAAATTCAGGATTAAAGACCTTCTAGATGAGTACCACAACATGTGTACTAGTTACAAGAGATGGAGGTTGCCACCACACAGACCCCGTGCTAAAGAATATAGGCTTAAGGTATTTTTAGTAGAAGAACACCCTCCATTATTTGTGAGCCTGTTTGAGGAATACTTCCAGTATACATACTACTCTGCTTATCAAGTGCTTGGTTTGGACATTCCCATATTAATGGCCATAACTCCAATGGTATTAGTGGCTGATGTACAAAACCAAGATGCCCAGCCATTTGATTATGTTTAGTACTTAGCTAATGATATCCATAACGCCCTCACTTCTATCAAAAATAAGGATGGAGGTTTCCAACTTAGGAATTATTCATTATTTATGCATCTCATCTTGCATGAAGGGTAGAATATGGGAATATGGAGTGAACATATGAGAATAAAAAACATAGATGATGATGGAAACATCAGACCTGTACAGTTGTGGACTGTAATATGGGATAATAGTTGTGTTAGATCACACTACTTGTATTTTGAAGAATATTTTGTAAAACCCTTATACAAACTTCTTGGCTGACCTTGTAAAGTTTCAATGGTTTCAGAACTTTCCCTCTAGAATTCCCTTCCTCTTTGGCTGTTTTGGAAACATCTGTGGACCCCTGTCGGTCCGGTTTCCACATTTTGACTTTAGGCCAACTTTTTGGTGGATTTGGGATGTGTTTTGGGTGCCTAAGTGAACTGTTTAATGTTGCCAACGATGGTTTAGAACTTTCCCTCAAAACTCCCTTCCTCTTTGGTGGAAACATCCATTGGGAGATTCCACATTTTGACTTTGGGGCCAACTTTGGTGGATTTGGGATGTGTTTGGGTGCCTAAGTGAACTGCAAAGTTTCGTCAATGTTCCGTAAAGTTTTGGTGGTTTCAGAACTTTCCCTTTGGAATTCCCTTCCTCTTTGGCTATTTTGGAAACATCTGTGGACCCCTAGCAGGTCCGATTTCCACATTTTTGACTTTGGGGCCAACTTTTTGGTGGATTTGGGATGTGTTTGGGGTGCCTAAGTGAACTACCAAAGTTTCGTCAACGTTCCATTAAGTTTCGGTGGTTTCAGAACTTTCCCTCTGGAACTCCCTTCCTCTTTGGCTGTTTTGGAAACATTCGTGGACCCTTGCCGATCCGGTTTCCACATTTTTGACTTTGGGGCCAACTTTTTGGTGGATTTGGGATGTGTTTGAGGTGCCTAAGTGAACTGCCAAGGTTTTGTCAATGTTTCGTTAAGTTTCGGAACTATGTCCCCTTTTGGTTGTTTTTGAACATTCGTGGAGCCCCAACATCCCGACCTCTAGAGCCCGGCCCCTCCGTGGCCATTTCCAGGACTCCGTCCCTCTTTGGCCATTTTGAACATCCGTGGAGCCCCGACGGCCCGGCCTCCGGGCTCGGCCCCTCCGTGGCCGTTTTCGGGACTTCGTCCCTCTTTGGCCATTTTGAACATCCGTGGACCCTCGTCGGTTCGGTTTCCACATGTTTGACTTTGGGGACAACTTTTTGGTGGATCTAGGATGTGTTTGAGGTGCCCAAGTGCAGCCAAGGTTTTGTCAACGTTTCGTTAAGTTTCGGTGGTTTCGGAGCTTCGTCCCCCTTTGGCTGTTTTGGAACATCCATGGAGCCCCGGTGACTCGGCCCCTCTGTGGCAGTTTCTGGGACTTCGTCCCTTCGTGGCCGTTTTGAGCTTCTAGTTTTTGTCAAATGAGTCCAATCTTAAGGAAGTTTTTCTGGGCACTCTTCCTTCCCCTTTTCCCATGTGCTATAATTGAAAAATCTCAGTTTTGCTATGTTTTGTGAGGTCTGGGAACTTCCCTTCCGGTTTGCTGTCCCTCGTTCGTTGCTCATCCCCTTGGGCCCGCATTAATGTTTATGGTCCAAATGAGCTCCAAATATGAATATTATGATCTTTTGATGACGCATGGATGGATCTAACAAGGATTTTGCAAGATTTGACTAACGTTTTCCTTGATTTGTGTATGAAAGCACTTACGACACTTCATGTATGCAGGATTCAAGGAGCCTACTACGGGTTCGTCAGGAGACCCATTGAGAAAGTTGAACAAGGAAGGCACATAGTTCCTGTCACCATTCATTTCATGTCCGCCTCTCCCCCTAGCACCCACCAACAAGGTCAGCGTTAGAAGAAGGCACATGCCAAGGAAGTCAAGGACAAAAATGCAAGGGGGTGGCCTTGAAGAAGGCATGAAGGAGCTGTCCTACTTTTCACCAGATGATGATGAGCTGTTCGCCCGAATCAGGGGCAACCAATCAATTGATGCCAATCATCGACAGGTTCGTTTGATCCAAGGAAGAATGCTGCAAACACATCAAGTAAGAAGGCAACTTTCAGGTAGTTTCAGCTACAGTAAAAGGGCAATCAGCTAAATGACGAAATTGCTACAACACCTAGGCACTAGATGACAAAACAGGGAAAGGACAAATGATGTATTTTAAAATTGCTAAATATTGTGGGGTAGGTGAAACCCTAATGTAATTGAATCTGGGCCTTTTGTTGCAAATTGATCCTAGCCATTCATTTGGGCTTTGGAAAACTATAAATAGGGGCTTGCCCCTCATTTGTAAGGGTTGGAGAACTGATGTAAAGACATTCTGTAGCAATAGAAAGCAACATTGCATAATTTATGGCTGTTCCTTTTGAGTTTTCTCTTTATGTATGCATGGTTCAACTTCCATAGTAGTTTTAGTTGTAGATTCTTAAATGGAGGTGATAATGGAAATTGCTGTTATGGTATTTGATGAACTTTCAACCCATACTTTTAGCACTTGTTGATGACAAACTGCTGTGTAAAGTTAGCCTGGGCTTCTTGATTTCAATGCTGCAACTTAGTTCAATCGCATGTGCATGATGTGCATATGCAATTTGAAAATCTACAGTCCTTAGAAGATTGCACTAGTTTTGTGTAGCTGTAGGTTCTCTTGGTCAAGCAAAACTCAGTTTTAGGGAGTTTGTCTATTGTAGTAGCCACCATTGTCACTGTTCATTCATAGCTTAGGATTAGAACAACTTTCTTAACCCTTCTCCTTTTTCTATTTCTTTTAATCATTGGTTAGAGTAGGATCCAAAGCATCACCATGAAGCTAAATTAGATGAACTTGATGAGTTTTAGCTTGCTATTTTGAGTGGACAACCACTGTTCATTCACTTCCAGCATCTTGAAACTGCATTTGCAAACCCAATTTCCCATGCTTTGTAACTCATCCGTAAGACCGCCTTGTGATTCCAACAAATCACATCAACAACTGAGATATTCCAAGCACTGTCAAGACCTAAAATTAGAGCCTTGGGATAGTGTTCTGCAATCTAATTGTTGAAGATTGTCTTTCAAGAGAGGTAGTGCACCTACACACTGCCTGTGTTGAGAAGTGCATAAAAAACACATCAACGGTCTTACATGAAGTTGAATTGACTAGGGATGTACCGCCCTCAGTGTTTAAAAGGAAAAGAGATGAGGATATTATAGTTATACAGACCAAAAGTGAAATCCCATTATGTCAACTCTCTCCACAACCTACACCAGAGGTTAGTTTTTCTCTTGGGACATCTACAATAAGAGAAGAAGAAGAGGTGGATGATGAGGATGAATGTGTGTAGGTAAGTAAACTTGTTATTGAGGACTATGAACCCTCATCAGAGAGGAATGTAGTCATAATAAAGTCCTTAAAGCAACTTTCAGATGATGTGAGACATCTTGCTAGCTAGCGGTTTATTTTTGACGATTCTTTTGTAAGTCCCCAAAATTTAAGTCATTTTTTTATAAGTATACATGTAAATTGATTAGGGAGAAGATTAAGGAGATCACTCCTGAAAGAGAAGTAGAAGCTTTAAAGGAGCTGCAGGAATAGGTAGATAAGGAAATGGAAGAAATCACTCCAGAGAAAGGAAGGAAATTGCTAGAAGAAGCAAGGGTTATGCTTCTCTTAGGATGGGATATGAGCTTTGCTATTGTATTTGATAGTTTTTGAAGAAGTCAAAATAAGAACTTGTAATTGAGCACAAAAGGAGTAGATAGGATCTACACCAGATCAGGGTATAATCTTGATAATGCAACTCTGCAAATTTGGGCCCTGAATCCACTAGATAAAACACTGGCACTCATTGATGATCCTAACAAGGTATTTGACCATCTTCTTGTGCAAAGGATTGGAGATAGTGATCCTATTGAAACTATAGATTTAAATGTTAACGTTGCTAAGTTCACCAAAGCTCAGATCAGAAGCTTGGTGAAATATAATAAAAGGTATATGACTAAAAATGAGAACTTAAGGCAATAAATAGCCAACTATAAGGACAAGTTTCCATCCTCCTCAAATACTTACTCGCAATGTTTGGACAATGATAATAGAGTATTGGAAGCTATGTAGGAAAGTACATATTGGAGGCATAAGGCTGAGAAACTCCAAAAGAAATGTGATAAATTGGAAGCACAATGAAATCCATCTTGAATTCAACATTGTTTTAGAATTGGTAAAGAAAAGGTTCAAAAAATACTTGAGAAGGCTGACAGGCTATGGAAAATTCACACTAGAATGTATGCTACTTTCCAGGAGCATAAAAGATTACATCTCAGAATGGTGGAAAAAAAGGAAGAATTAACAACTAAAAGAAATTTTGATGAACAAGTATTCAAAACCTATAACGAGTTAATTGATTTGCATGATCGTTTTCATGTTGTACTTATAGAAGAACTTGGTGATTTTGATTAGCTATTGGATATGTCTCTTCCTAACTTCTTTAACAATGAAGGTGATCTTAAGGAGTAGTGCATATGGAAAAATAAATTGGCACAATTGTTACCATCGGCTCTCGACCTAGTGAATGACAAATCGATGGTGGTTGAGAACACACATTTATAGTTAGAGGAAATGTTCAATTTAGAGTTTGTCATGAAGGATATAATCACCAATGCTAACACACACAACAATGAAAGATACTCTAAGCACCTTTCCAAGTTGAACCTGTTCATTGCATGAGCAACATAAAGACAAAAAGCCTCATCAAAGTCACCTAGCATTGGAAACACTAACATGGAGAGAGGACCTTTCTAGATCCAAGTGATCATGGGTACCTTATGAAGATTAATAGACTGTGGTGTCTTACAGATGCTTCAGACTTCATTGTTTATTTTCTATCTTTGTTAATCACATGTTACAATCATCGTTAAGGTTTTAGTTTATGTTAACAAAAGATAATTGAACAGACACCTTTTGGGATGTAATGGTCTGAAGCTTGTTTCTCATATACATGGGAAACCAAGACCGAATTATCATCATGAGATAGAATAGGATAATTTTTACAAAAAGAGAGACTTCTGATATATTTTTTTTAAAAGCAATCAATGGAGAAGAAAGCTTAATTTGGTGCTTGAATCTTGGTCTCAATTATTTTTTGATATTACTGTGTATGGTTATGTAGTTATCTCCAATTTAATATTTCCTTGTTATTCAGATTAATGTATCAAGTATATGTTTGATTTTTCAAGACACATTTGTTGCTCTTGTGTGATTCCTTTTAATTGGTTCTTTCAAGTCAAGATTAAATCATCTTAAATAGATCACAGTAACCTGGAAGTCTTAATTGGATCGATAAGAAGAACCCCATAATCACTTCATTGCACATTTATGCCAACCATAGACACTTACTGTGTCAAATAATTAGAGTTGCAGCTAGAGGTAGGACACATACATCATCCACATTCTGACGCCATTGCCCAATCGGATAAGACACTGATCAATTTCATTTAAAACTACGTTCCATAAAAAATTATTCGCACCTTTCCAGTTTTCAATTATAGAAGTAGTAGTTAGAAGCATCAGTTAGTTTAGCATTCAAGTTATCTATTTCAAACCTTTATGCCATATTGAAGTAGATAGGGAGAAAGGGATAAAAAATTCCATAAAACACATTCAATCTGCTTAACATCAATCAAAAGAAGATAACATTTGCAAGGTATACCCGCCTAGGTCTAGCAAAACCTGAAGAGCAGGGAATTCTAACCACATTGGTTAATTCCGTTCATTGGCCAAAACATTGTTAAACCTAACCATAGAGTCTGGCATACTCTTAGGGTTTGCAATTTGTAATTTTGGGAACCAACATGGCCGATGACCTATTTATTCAACCGAAGGTTGAAATGATAGGTGGGTCCTAGGGGGGTTGTTGTAGTCCCCCTGGACGTCAAATGATGTTACAACAAAGGCATTTCAATGAAGCCGTCTTGTTTTGCGACTCACTATTTATGGTAATTTTGACAAATGTTCGACATATAGTTACATGAGTCTCACTAAACTATTTTTGGAAAGATTTGTTCAACAAGGACTCTATAACTTTGATTTATTATGCTCTTTTGAAGCCATGTTTTCTATAACTTGTGAAGATTGTTGTAATTGCAATTTTTTCTTAAGAAATGAAATATGAGAGATCTTTGTTCGTGGGTTTTTCCTAGTATAATTTTACTAGGTTTTCCATGTAAATACTATGTTAAATTTGTGCTTATTATTTTTCTCTATCTATTATGCACTGTAAATATTCTTACAATAATTACTACAAAAGGCTTGCACGAATAGCCATAGACCCTTTGGAATCCAAATGGTAGGAATGAAATCTTAATCATATCGATGATTAGGAGATTGCTCAAGAGTTGTTAGAATTGAGCTAAGTCTGAGTTTAGGTGTAAAAATAGTAGAAAAATTCAAAATTGAAAGTTATAAGAGCTAATAAAAATATTAGAGTTTCTCCTTTTACTAGCTATGGTCACCCCTTTTGCTAGGGTAGGTTTCCTAGTTAACCTTGAGAATCCTTAGGTAACCCTATGAATGTTTAGGTGACCACATCATTTAAAAGGTGAAAATATTATTTTTGAAGAGAAAAAGGGTGCACAAACAAGACATAATGCTAGGGAGGATGAGACAAAAGCAAGGGAGGGTCTAAAGGCTTAGTAGACATTTCCATCAAGGTTATAAAGGCTAAGATGAATTTTTATTTGTGCCACATGGGTTGTAAGTTGAGCTATTAGATCATCATCAAACTGTCATGTATGCACATGCACTTTTGGGTACTTACATTCTCTAGATGATCTTGGATAATTAATTAGGGTTTGCCAACATCGTAACACACAATTTCATGCTCAAGTTAAAACAACAACTATTACAAAGGGGTTAGTTTGGTTCCATAATTTAAATTTGAATTTGAAAGTTCAAAAGTCATATCTGTATCATATAAATGACTTAAAGATCATTTTTACATCCACGAATTAAACTTGAGATTAAAAAAATATGTAATGTAATGATTGAGTCTAGACTTTTGAGATATTTGAAGGTAGAATTGAATTAGATTCAAATTCTTTACCAACATTTATTTAATAATATACCACTTATAAACTAGTAATTACATTAGAAATACCCCAATCAAAACAAATCCATAACAAATGAAAAAAATATAAGAATAAAAATTAAATTTATTAAAAAACATCGAACAAACAAAAATACAAGACCATTTCAATCTTATAGACATTATTAAAAAATGCTCAATTATTAACTTCAAAGAATTTGGAAGGAATTCTGAACGTATGGAGCGCTCAACTATTAACTCTAAACGAGCACAGGAAACCGCCAAACATATCAATCAAAGGAATTTCATAGCAACCGACGCCCAAATGCCCATCACCGGACGAGGGCTTCCTTTCCAATCGCATTGAAGAAAACCCTCTGTATGTGTATAGCATAGATAACCTAGTTGTGAGTACGTATCCCTTATGCCAGGGAGCCATTAGTCCTCAGATAAGCAATTGCAATGGGGGATTCATACACAGATTATGAGACGAGGCGGCGTAATCCCGAGCCACGCAATGCAGCCCTTCTAGTTATAGACATGCAGCTCTATTTTACGGGCATCGCGACGCCCATTATCCCCGCAATTCGGCGCACGATCGAATCCTGCCGAGCCCAAAACATTCCAGTCGTGTACACTCGTCACTCCCACAGAGACCCTTCTGACTATGGAATGCTTGGCGAGTGGTGGAATGAGGTCATTCACGATGGCACTCCTGAAGCCGAAATAATGCGCGAGGTTTGAACCCTGGGCCTCCTACTCTTTACTTTCAAACATTTACTCATCTTCTCAATCAAAATCCTTTATTTTGGGTTCAAACCCAAGCGGAATCGTCATTTTTGTTCAAATCCTACCGAAGGCCCATATTTGTTAGAATTTCAAGGTAGGTCTCATTTTTGGTGAAAAAAAATGGAACCCTTATTTTCGTTCAAGCCGTAATGTAACATTCAAACCATAATAGAACATTCATCCTTTTGTTCAAATCCTAACATAACCCTCATTTTTGTTGAAATCGTATTGGAACTCTAATTTTTGTTCTAATCCTAACGAGCTCTCATTTTTTGTTCAAATTCCAACATAATTCTTTTTGGTTGAAACTGTAACAAAATTCGATTTTTGTTCAAATCCTTATGTAACCCTCGGTTTTCTGTTTAAACCCTAAACCCTAATATAATTGTTTCTCTTTGTTAAACCAAATACCAACAGAAACTTCGTTAGTTCGTTATAATCAAAGGAGGTTTAGCATTGAGAGGCTACATCTCCTATTGTGAAGCTGCGGACTGCCCCATTTAACACAAAAACTTAACTGCAAAATTTGGAATGTTATCCTGAAATTCGAAGCTGCTGGAGAATTCCATTACAATCAATCTCAATTTATTTTTGTTCTATTCTTACTACTGAATTAATTTGTGTTAAACTGCAAGTAACACAAAAAATTCTCTGCAGTACTTCCATGTCAGATCTGAATTTATTTATGGTTCATTTATACTTTTCTGTTAATTTGACATCCAGAATCCTAAAATCCTGTAGCTTATGAGAAATAAATTAACTTCTAAGAACTATAGTACTCAGACAGCTTCAAAATTTGCCGAGCAGCAGAATTTTTATGATTACCAAAGCTCATGGGACCTGTAGGTCAGTATTGTGCCCATTTTTGCCAAAATACCAACCGAATTCTCATTTTTATTCAAACCCTAACAAAAACCTTGATTTTGCTTGAGACCTGGTCAAATCTTAATTTTTTGTCTGGTTGTACAGGTTAATAAAAAGGCAGATGACAAAGTTATTCACAAGCATACCTACAGTGCATTCTATAATACTGATCTGGAGAAGTACCTTCGTGAGCAGGGAAAGTCAGAAGTGATTGTTACGGGAGTAATGACGAATCTTTGTTGTGAGACCACGGCGAGGGATGCTTTTCTAAGAGGGTTCAGAGTTTTCTTCTCAACTGATGCCACTGCAACCTCAAATAAAGATTTGCATGATTCTACGCTCAAGAATTTGGCTTATGGCTTTGCCTATCTTGCCAATTGTCAGAGGTTGGAAGATGCTTTCGCTGCTAAGGTTTCTGCTTAAAGAGGTGCTAAATCCTGGGGTTTTGTAAGTGGTGCTGTATATATTATGTATGCTTTTCTTGTGTTAGTACTCTATTAATCGAAGACCTCCTTTATCAATAATAGCTGTGAAAACTTTAGTTGAGATCACTGGTTCAATGCCTATAGGTATATGTATATACATATGTTGATTTGGGTAATTTTAACTTTTCAAAATTCTAGGTAAACAGGTTTTGAATGTTCTTTCGAGCAGGGAGAATGCCAAATGCCAAGTTTGTTACTAACCTAATAAATATATGTATTATAGGATTATATTTGAGGATAATATAGAACCTACTGTTATAAGCTTTTGACAATTCAAAGATAAGAACTTTGCTTATGTTTTATTATTATTTTTTGGCCCCTGTACTAAAAACATTTTGGAAAGTAACTGCCAAAAGTATAGCCATAAAACATTTCCTGGTATATGAACCAGAGAGCAAGATAACAAACCAAGCTAGCTGACTTAGAAGCGCCTTCATTTACCCATTAAAATATATTACAACATTGACTTTGTGATACTTTTTAAAAGAATTTATGGCCTGCCAATAGGTATGAGGCTTCCTGTAAATAACAGTGTACCCCCAGATGTATCTCTGTGGTTTTATACATGTTCCTTGAAATAGGGATGTACCGATGAATATGGAATAGGGATGAAACATTTCCCTTAAGAGTTTGGGACTGTCCTTAGGATGGCTGAAGGTATCCCTTGACCATCTTGGGGATGTCAGGGTATCCCAACTGTAAAAGGAAAGAGGCATTTAAAAAAAAAAAAAACAAAACAGCACACCTAGAAATCAAGTCTTTGGCTTCCATTTCTCCATTCAAAAGCAAGATGGAGATAGGAGGGCATCTCTCCTTAGAAGTAAGGAATAAAGGAATAAAGTATTGTAAAACACAATCATTAGTGAATGCTAAGGAATCATTAAATGGAAAGAAAATTTGTGATTCCATCTTATTGGTGATCAAGGTTTATTCATATGTTGGCTCGTTTATATTTTTTATTAGATATACATAAAAGAAGTTTGATTATTATTATTATTTATATTATCTTAATAGTCATACCCTCACCATCTTGAAAATCTAAAAAATAATTTGTCATCCTTGAAACTTGTGCCCCTACCCCTAAACTTGAAACTTGCCCACCCACCCCTAAACTTTAGACTAGGCTAGGTTAGCCAAGGCTTCTTTGCTTGCCATAATAATATATATCACAAGACAAAATTCATGATACCTTTTGTAAGTATTTATGGCCTTTCAATAGATAGGGGGTTCAATATAATATAATCCCAGCCCCCCTTTAGGTTTATATTCTATGGACTCCACAATATTTGTACCTTTTTATATTCCCAAGAATTTGGATAGTTAATTAGACTTTAAATTATTTTTTCTGGTGTTTTTTTTTTAAAATCTTCGTCTTTAGGTTACATGACAACACAAAATACATTTTTATTTTTTTGTGGTTTACTTGTGAAGCACTTTTGTCCTATGGAAAAGAACATGAATATTTGAACAAGTAAATAAGGAAATGCATGTTGTAACATAACATTCAATTATGTAATTTATATTATAGTAGATTTTGTTCTATGTTTTTCTTGGATATGGAGTACAAAATATATTTTGATGCAAAAGTGGTAAAAGGTATTTGGATGTTTAATCCAAATTGCAACATTGATTTGGGATGCTTATCAAATAAATAAAAGTAGGTTCCTTATACTTCAAAGTTGTCATTTAGGTTGTTGCTTTATTTGTTGTTTGTTAATTTTGTTTGTAATGGCTAAGAATGTGAAACTAAACACAAGTTAAAATCTATATATATTTTTCTCTAGAAAAGGTTGGCTTCTATATTCTTACATTCTTAGTAGTTAGTACAATAGTAATAGGATGGTGGGCACTCCATCTTTGAATGGGAAAAAAGTCAAATAGACATACATTGTATAACAAACCCAATTTTGATTGTAATTGATTTTAAAATTTGCAACAACTTTTGGTTGGTAGAAATTATCATGTCTACGTATAGGTTGGTAGAAATTATCATGTCTACATATAGGTTGTGTCAGCCTCATTCCTCCCTTAGTCTCCCCCATCCCATTACAAGTGCAGTTGTTTCTTATGCTCCACTTATAAGCTTTTCGAAGCTTTTCAAAATGTCAAAGTTGCATTACAACTTTGTTCCACTATCATGGATAGTCAACATGGAAGGATGCTTAGGGATTTTTTTTTTAATGCATGAATTGTGGGGTTGGGACCACATCCCTTTCTAAGAGATTAGAAAAAAAATCAAAGATGCAAGATGCAAAGTCTTGTGTGAGACAACAATACAAAACAAATTAAATATGTACTAGATATAGGGTGACCCTAAAAGTGTGTCCCACTTTTTGGTCAAAGTGGGACATTGAAATCAACATTTTCATCAAATTTTCATTTTTTGACACAATTATATTGTTTAGAATTTGAAGATGATGCGAACTAGTGATTCTTGAGATTTCGTTTGTAGATTATAAATATATTTTTAAATAAATTAAGAAATAATTTACGAGTTTTTTTTATGTAACTTCAATAACTTATTTTTTATAGTTAACAATATTTTTAACAAGTGACATTACTTCTTAACAAGTGACATTACTTCAATAAAAAAATAACTTTATTTGTAAACATGATAAAATTATAATTTTTTAAATATAGATTCGTAACACCAATATTTAGTATACATATATTTTTTCATAATAATTTTTTTTTTTAAAGCGGGATAAACTACTCGTAACTTTTTTCTATGCATCCAAATTAACTTTTTTTTTTGTTGAAATAAAAATATCAATCTTTAGTGCAAAGATATATTTCATTTTTTTAATCTATTTTACTATGCATGGAATAAAGACCTTGATGATTGTTGAAAAACCTATATTCACTAAAGAATATAAAATAAATATAATAATCAAATTAAATATATTTGAAATTATATTTGTTTGAAAGCTTATTTCGAGTGCTACAATCTTGCAAAATATCTTATCTAGTTTATTCCATTTGAAGGTTCAATTAGAGCTTTGAAATTGAAAATTATGAGGAAAGTTCAAGTCTTAAGATGAAAAAGTTATTTTTAGGATCTTCATTTAAAGGTATTCAAGGACAAGGTATGTCCTTTTTGTGATAAAAAATAAAAAGAAATACCTTTGTTCGAAGGTATACAACTTTGAATGAATGTCCATGTTTGATGGTATACAACTTTAAACGAAGGTCCATGTTTGTTCGAAGGTGATTTACGACTCACCTTTGAATGAAGGTATTTTTGTTCAAAGAAATACCTTCAAAACAAGGGTATTATTAACTTTTTTTGCCTAATTTGACTTAAAAAATCTGTCCCAAGTTTGGGACTCACTATTGTGGGTTTACCCCATATGGGCTTCTGATACTGAAGTAAAATCCAAACCCAACCTTTCATATTATACCTTCTCCTTGGTTGCTAATTTTCCATGGGAGTGAAGTGTCATATTGTGTTGGGCTTTGTCCATCATCCAAGAGGAGGATTTCTTCTTCTTAAATAGAATCCAATTGGCATACTTCTTTTCTTCAAATCTTTGATTTTAGATTTGAAATCATTGAAGAGCCCTTTAGTAGGGGAACAACCTCTTTCTTAGAGGAAGATAACAAAGAAGTAGATATAATTAGAGATTAAGGAGAGATGCCACCCTTCTTTGATGGGGGAGAAGGCATTATGGGAAGGTGAAATACTCATGCATGGAATTGTTCACACTTAGAAGGGGATGCTAAAAAAATATCTTGTGGCTTGGATTTGTCCTAGCCACCAAATAGGTTGCTTTAGAGGAAAATTCCTTTGAGCAATAACCCCAACCTAAGGGTAGACATTTGGTATGTGTCTAGTAGCGAGCTCAACATATGAAAGCGATCTCTTTCATAATGTAGAAGTTGATTCCACATTTAGTCACCAATTTTTAGGTTGATTTCTATCAACAACTATTTGGAGTTATCTAATTTCACTTGGATGTAAGCAATGTGAATTGAAAAACTAACTCATATTTTCTAAGGCATGACAAAACTTCCCAATGGATTTTCTAGTGGAAGTTAGATAGGAAGATCCCTAAAATTATTAATATTTGGAAGGCACACTCAAAATGGAACAAATGTAAAGGATTCCATGAAGGTTGAAATTTGGTGTCATGGTTTTATACATAAATGATCTATCTCAATACCATGACCCTTCTGTAATATTTTATCTATGTCCATTGGAGAAGAGTGATGAAAAGGAAAAACTCTTTCATGCATGGGCATATAATAATTTCATCCTTCAGTAGGGATGCTAGCTCTTGTTTATCCATTCTAAATTCATCAAACTTGGCTAATAATTATGAAAACAACATACTTGAGTATTAACCATGTAGGACTTTTTAGCTATTAAAACCTCTTCATTGAAGTCCATGCCTATGTATCTCTATTGTTGAGATCTAGAAACATTTGGAATGACTTGATTCAAATTGGGGTTCCTAGATTTGGGTGGCACATTAAAGAGGAAAATGGAAGTCATGTCTAGAGTAGACCACATCACTGAAGATTTAAGGGCACTCATTGAAGATGAGCCTTCTGAGGTGAGCAAGGAAGCCCTATAGTATGAGGAAGTAGGGTTTGAAACTACCTCTATACTTGAAGAACTTGAGACCCTAACTATTATAGTGCACTGTGAATAGAAGAGCATCATGTACAAACAAAAAAATTTCTTTGCATAGGAAGTCAAATACTAAGCCTAAATGCTATGAGGAGAAATATTGTGTGCTTTCACATTATTGCTAACTCATTTTTCCATGAAGTTGGAGTCTGATGTCCTAGAGTTGCAAGTTGTTTGGGTGGGAGACATTGTAGGAATTAGTGGTCAAGGATTCTTAGAGTTTTGGTAATAAGGTTCTTGAACCTTATGTTTTGGAGGATAAGCCTTTTGCATATGCTCTTATTTATTTTCCATTTTTTGGAATTGCTAATAATTTTTTATGTTTGTAGCTTCTTTACAATAACCCATTTTCTTTTTTGTAGTGTAGGAAAAAGTTTTCACACTTAATTTGGGATTAATAATAAAATGAGCGTAATGTTGCCTTAATTTAGTGTTGTAATATGTTTTTCATATTCACATTAAGTTTAAGATCCTTTTAAATAAAATAGACTTAATTGTGCCTTGTTTTTGGTGTTGTAAGGTATACCTTTACACTTTCACATTAATTTAGGGATTTATTAATTAATTAAGGTTAATTTTTCTTAATTGGCCCCTTTAATTCAAATCCAAGCCTAATTAAACTATAAATTCTGAGGGATAAACCCTGACATTCATAAATTCCATTTCACAACACTTAACTTTAGAAGATGTGTGTCCTAGGTAAGTGACCTAGGCCCCATTTGCCCTACCATTCGCCAGAGGTTGAATGGGTCCTCACTTAGACCTATGACCCTATTTTTACATAATGTTTAACATTGATTGATGTGTGTCCTAGGACCCATTCACCTTATGGAAAATGGGTCCTCACTTAGACCTAGGACCCCCCTTTAAAATATGTTTTTGGTAGTATTTCAATTCAATGTCGGCTTATGATATTTGAATTTTGGGAATTAATGTTAAGATACATATAAATACAAGGTTATTTCACTTATTTTCACCTAGAATTTTCAAGAGAGCATGCTAGCAATTTTGATTAAAGAATCCTAAGACTTCACAAGAGCACTTTAAGAGCATTTTCAAGGCATTTCAAGGGAAAATTTATAGAAGATTATTGAAACAATCAAGATTCATCCATCATGTTAAATATTTATTGCATCATGCATGTTGTTTGAGTTAATATGGTGATGCAGTGTTCAAGATCAATTCAATCATATCAAAGGCATTGTTCCACATGAAGTTTCATGATCAAGATCTACATTCATTGAGGCCACTTCATGCTAGTTTGTAGATTTATACTCTAAGGTTTCAAATAAGGGTTGGTGAGTTGTTACATATTGTTGTTCATTCATCATTCCTTCTTTCTTTTCTATTTTATTGCAATGTTTAATTACCAAAACGGGGTTTGACCAAGGAAAACCCCCATCCCCTAACAAACAACATTTTTTTTCTCTTGGATGTGTGATTGCAAATTTTAGGTTGAAGATCTATTAAAGAGCAAAATTGAAGAAAGTTGCAAAGTTGTCACAATTGCAAGAAAAGTTGTCAAATCACAGAAACTCTTCTATAGATTTTATTTTCGGCTTTTCGATAGTGAACACCTGGAATCTAGGAGTGTAGACTTGGCAGAAGATCAGAACCCAAAAAGAATTTTTCAGGAACCCTAACTAGGTGGGCTTCAAAAGGTGACTTTTGGTGAAAGGTACACAACATATTCCCCTTTCAGATCCGCCTTTTGACTACTGTTTTGGTTAGATTTGATTATTGTTCATCATTTGCATCTTATAACACATTTTGAATGAAATTAGAGAAATAGGTGCATCATACCCTCTATGTTATCAATCCATTTTAAATCAAAACCTATTTTTCTATGTTTCACTTTGTATGGTCTATTGATTTGGAAGTTTGTTAGCTTATACTTACTTCACAACTAAAGTGATTTCTTTGCATGTGAAGCCAAAGACTTAGCCTAAATGCTAGGAGGAGAAACATTGTGTGCCTTCACATCAATATTAACTCATTTTTCCATGAAGATGGAGCCCAATGCCATATAATTGCAAGTTGTTTAGGTGGGAGACACGGTAGGAATTTGTGGTTAAGGATTCTTAGAGGAGGAGGAGGAGAAGGAGGAGGAGGAGAAGTAGAAGTAGAAGGAGAAGGAGATGAAGAAGAAACATAGGGAACATGGTTCCTAAGAAAGATACATTTTCTATCCAAAGTCAACTCAAAAAACACAAAAACCCTATTTATGTTTTTTCATCTATAGTTGCTTTAGATTATGTGTGTTAATGGTATGAAAAAAATTAATTGCTTATTATGTCATCTATATCTCCTAATAGCAATTCTTTAACAAGTTGGTTTTGCATGTGTAGGAACCCACAACATGAAGGTTGGAGGAGATTTTAACTTTACCTAATGATTTTTATGTTCTCTTGTAAAGAAACCTAGCAAGGTAATATGCTATGCTGTTTTTATCAAGATAATATGCTCTTGAATTGCTCTAGTAGATGGTTCATGTACGTCGTATTTAGTGTTATTAGTGTTGCTCAAGGTTCCCATTTAGATTGACTTTCTTAGACTACCTATTTACCTCTAGGATTTCATGGAGAAAATAATCTATCCATTGGGGCATTTTTCTCCATTAATTGGATATGTTATTTCCTACCTATACCCACAAAAGGTTATGTATTGAAGTGGATCCCCAATGATATCACCATCTCTCTTGAAGAGTTTGAAACTGGGAAGAATGGATGAGTGAATCTTGAGAGCTTGGGGGTTTTGTATGAGGGAAAGAAAAACCTAGCAATATGTTGAGGAGGATGATAATCTTATGACAGTGAGATTTACAAGAGTTTAGAATTATGGAAGATGGAAGAAGCAAATGAAGAAGTTTGAACCATTGCAGTAGAAATTGAAATGCAAGAGTGAGCATTTGAGAAAGTGTATTAAGTGCAAACTAAATAGAACCTTCAAAATGAGAGAGTTTATGGGAATATCTTGGCTAGTTATCTAGTAGACAATGTACTTAGGAGACATTAGGGTTAAGGTTTCAATTGTTGCATAAATATTTGAATTTAAATTTGAACACGAGAATTTAGGGGTGTTGGTGTTTGGACACTAGTGCCTAGGGGTGCTAGCATCTTCACGCACTAGTCGCCAAACTTTATGGGAAGACTAGAAATACAAAATAAGGTTTGGTAATGTGTGTTGCATATCAACAATGAGTTTATGTCAAGGAATATAAAGAAGAATGTTGGAACGAAACCACACACTTCTAATCTAGGATGAATATCTATAGAGATTTAAAATCCACAACCACATTTTTAATTATGCATCACATCATCACTAATTAATTAAATAAAATTATTTAATTAATTTGGCCATTGTAGCATCATAAATTTCACACTATGTTTTGCTTCCCCCTAAGTGATTGGACTTAATTGTACACTTAATTTCCTAAATTATGTATTCCATAGTCCATTTGAACAATTATCAAGAAAATATATGTGAAAACCAATGCATACATTTAATATTTTGCTCCCGACACTTTGTACTTTGCAAAATAGCGCTACAACTAAGTCGCCCTAGGTGACTTAGTTCCCCTATTTTTCCTTCAAAATTGAATATATTGGTGTCAACATTTTATTATTTGAATTTCAAATGTTAGATGTCAGCTATTGGGATTTAATTTTTGGGAAATTAGAATACTTGCATATAAATACATAGTCATTTCATCATTTAGAAACTAACAAGGAGAATCTAGGCAATTATTGGAGAACTTATGATTAATCAATTTCAAGCAAGTCAAGAGTAATCAAGAACATATTTATTGCTACAATTTAACATCAAAGTATCATGTCAAAGTGTATGCGAGTTTTTTCATGTTTATATTATCATATTTTTTGTGAGATATAACCCTGGTAGGTCTTAAAACAAATCAAGCCAACAACAATCAAGCCTTGAGGAGATGTGCATGGATTTAGTCCTTCAAGGTTTCAAGGAAGCCATTTTTGAGTGGTGAGTTGCAACCCATTGTTGATTCATCATTCATTTTATCATTTAGCCTCTATCCCTCAAAATGATAAGCTCTCTATCATTGGTATTGCCATTGTGGAAGTGGAAACACTAACACTAGGTTTGACTAAGGCAAACCCCTATATGTCACAACCCATCCTCTGTCTTTGAATGTGTAGATTTTAGATATGAAGAAAATTGGAAGAAGTTTGAAGGCCAATTATTAATTGTTTCCCACACCTTGATAATATATGAAAACTTAGTTATCCAAAAATTCGATGAAGATCCAATAGTGCGACAACTGGGGAAAGAAGGCTCTAATATGACTCTAGAGGAATGAGAAAAATTATTTGAATTTCATCAACAAGGACATTGTCACCCTTGACAATGACACCCACTAAAATTAGGCTCAAACTTATATCACAGGTACATAGTACTCTGCTCAATCCATTTTTGAAGTCTGAATTTCTCTATGATATCTTAGATTTGTTGTTTTACATCATAATAGTCTTTTGTATCATTAGCCTAGTAATTTCATTGCATTGCATTCCAAAATCCATTCCAAGTTTGGTCAAGGGAAAGTTGACTCAGCCTTTAGGTTGTAAGTCAATCTTATATCTTGTCCAAATCCATCAAACCCCTGCCACCTCCAAAAATCATAAATGAAATGAGGAAAAAGTGGGAAACCCTAGAGCCAAAAATCTAGAGAGTCCTCCCTTTTTCATCATTTCATTTTGGTGAACCCAATCTGTTAACATTATATACCTTCTGAAATCTAAAGTAAATCATCCTAGATCTAGGTTTAACTTCACATTGTTTTGCATTGTTCATTTAGGCATTTAATTTTGCATCATAAAAGGTATATTTTTTTTCAAAAAATTGTATACAATATTGTATTATAGGTTGCATTTCAGTCAGATTTACATTCCAATTTCACTTACAAATCTACATTAGGTCATTTAAATCATCAATCAAATCTGAAAGTGTTTGTTAAATTCATTTAGGCATATTGCATATAGCTCAAAAAGTGAAAAATTGTATTATTTCATTTCAAAAAGGCATTAAAATCATCATTTTCAGATTTTGGCATATGATAAATAGTCAATTCTTGCATCTTAGACCTGTAAATTACATTTACAATTGTCTTTTATTACTTGAACATTTTTCAAATTGTGGCACACTTGCATTGCCAATTACACAATCATAATCTAGGCAAATTGTAGAAAACTATTCATTGTCACACCTATATGCACATAGAAATAGGAACTTCAAATAGTATTGTACATAGTCAAATTTTGATTTTTTAAAAATGCTATGCAAGACATAGTTGCCTTGGGCACCCTTGTTTAGTGATTTTGACCTCAAATTTTCCATGCAAATCTTGGTGTGTGTGTCCTTTGTTTATATCTAGTTTCTATTTTGCAATTCTATTTTAAGATCTATCTAATTTGTGATCATTTGATCCATAAGGCAAGCAACATGTTTCCTTTTCAAGGATGTGGTTTTGTATGGTAACACATGACTTGCATAATTATAATTTTTATACCTATGAGCACAATCAAAAGAAACAAAATGAAACCATTGAAAATCATGTTAGTTCTTCTCCCAAATTTTCTCCTTCTTGTGAGAAGGTTTTGTTGCAAGAGGATGCAATCATGGAAAATCATGAAAATCATAGTTGTTCTTCTCTAGATACCTCACCTACTTATGAAGAAGGTATCTTGGTGTTAGAGAACCCAATCATTGAGCGTCATGCAAATCTTGTTTGTTTCTCTCCCAATATCTCTCCCTCTTGGAAAGATATTATGGCACAAGAGGATGATATCATTGATACATTCATTTCAAAAGACAATGAGATGGATCACATAGATGAAGATGTTAAATTGTCATTAGATCTCCCATCGATAGAAGCCAACCAAGTAGTTAACTCAATTGAGGTTATGGACACACAATTGGCTATTAGATCTCCTCTAATTATTGGACCTCCTAAAAGTCCTCTAATTATTGGATCTCCTAAATCACCTCGCATTATAAAACCTCCTAAACCTCATGGCCATATCCTTAACTTTGCAAACCAACTCACTATCAATCACGTGTCGCAACAACCAAATTATCACGTAGTTTCTCATACATATAACACTAGAAATAATAAGTGAAACAACAAAAAATAGGTGTTTGAGTGAATGTGGGATCAAAATTTGTGGGGTGAGGGACCTATTTTCCTTTATTTCATTAGGAAATGAGATCCCCACAATGAAATGATCAACAACCCTTAGGTGAATCAACCCAAATTGAGAATCTTTAGATTTCCTTATGAGTGAAGGATGGGGGTCAAGGTCAAACAACACTTTGGAGTGAAAACTAAAAATAACAAATCAACTCCAAAATACAATCTAACACTTGAAACGACAATATTGAACTCAATATTTGTAGAACCAGAAAACCAAATGCAGATATGAGAATGGCATAAATGCTTTTACTAGTCACTAAAAGTGATTTCTGGAAGTTGATTTGAGACTCATTCTCCCATGGAAAATAGGTTCAAGTACATGGGTTTCAACAATATTCTGAAAGCCTTTGACACAGATTTGTAGCTTTTGGTTTTCCAAGTTTCATTATCAAAAATTTGGAAATTAGATTTGTAGGCTAGATTCCGTGATTTGACGATTACTTTGACAACTTTGTAAATCTTGCTTTTCAAAAGGTCTTGAAGTCTTCTTCAGCCTAAATCTAGAATCACACATACAAGAGAGAAAAATGTTTGTTTTTGGGTGAATAGGGGTTTTCCTTGGTCAAACCCCATTTTGGTAATCAAACCTTGAATTGAAATATCAAATGAAAGAGGGAATGAAGAATGAACAAAGCTATGTTACCACTCAACAAACCCTTGAATGAAACCTTGATATAGAGATCTTAGGAGACTTGCAACTTGCATGAAATGGTTGGATTGGATGTGGATCTTGACACTTGAAATTGATTATTGAAATGCTTGAACTTGAACTTGAAACCTACATCACAATGTTAGCTCCAAAAACATGCATGATGCAAGAAGACTTTGATATGATGAATAGATCTTTGATTGTTGAAATAAATCTTTTTTATATCTGCTCTTGAATGCCTTTGATTATAAACTTTGAGCTTGCAAAATTTCCCTTGAAATATCATACAAGTTCTCTTGTAAATCTAGGTGAAACTTAGTGAAATATCCTTGTATTTATAAGTATGTATCCTCCATTTCCCAAAATTCAAATATCACAAGCCGACATTGAATTATGGATTTGAAAACATTAAAATACTGCCAAAAATATAATTTAAATTTAGGTCCAAAGGTCTAGGGAGGACCCATTTTCCCATGAGATAATGGGTCCCAGGTCTCTATACCTAGAACACACATTGCTTAATGTAAATTGTTATGTTTTGTAATTAATTATTGTTGGGTTTCCCCTTTAGAAAATGTAATTTATTAAGCTTGTAAATGAATTAAAGGGATAATCAAGGCATAACTAAGCCCAATTTAATTAAGAGGGTCCAAATAAGTTTGAAAATGTAAAGGGGTGCATTTAACAAGAAATTAAGGCATTATTAAGTCCATTTTAACTAGGAGGGCCTAAACACGTGAAAAAATGTAAAGGGATACACTATTCTACACTACAACAAGCAAGCAAAATAAAAGCCAACACATTGCCTCAACCATACCTTCCATTTACACCTTATATTCCTCATCATAGTGGTAAAGAATATGATCTTGTTGAGCAGCTTCGTAATACTCTAGCTAAGATCTCCCTTTGGGATTTGATTTAGACATCAAAGATGCTCCAAGAGGCTTTACAAAAGATTGATGTCCCAACTTATATTAAAATGATTGATGTAGTAGACTTGTTTGATTGTATGCAAGTGACAAATTTGGATATTACATTTCCTTGACATGAATTGCCCTCATTTGAGATCCAAAACAAAAATGTAGCTTTAATTATAATGGTGATCATTAATAAAATAAGAATTAGGCATATTCTCATAGATAATGGGTTAGGTCTTAATGTTTGTAGCATTGATCTTCTTGACAAGACTGGTGTGGATAAGAATCTTATACAACCAAATGATATATCAATTCGTGGCTTTGATAATGTTAATAAGAAAACATTAGTTGTGATCACATTACCCATTAAGGTAGGAGCCGTGAGTTTACAAACTCCTATTTATGTCATGCCAAGACCCCTTTCATATAATCTTCTCCTAGGTAGACCTGTTACATTGGTGGTTTTCGTTGCACCAAAAGATTGACCTGCCAATGCTTGATACAACTACCAGATTTATGTAATATCCACAAAAGGCGGTTAAGCAATGCCACAAACCCAAGCATCGTGTTGGACGAGGAAGACCGATGTGTTAAACAGGCGCAAGACAATTGAGAGGGGGGGCTGAATCAGTTGTCACACAAAATCAACCTTAAAACTTTATCACTTATCAAATCTTCAACCACACTATTCTGTTATTAAATATAAGCATGAAACATAAATAATAGAAAGTAAATCAACACAATGAACACCGAATTTTTATGTGGAAACCTTAATAAGGGAGAAACCATAATGAGGGTTAACTCACAATATAAAGATTATAAATTGAATACAAAGGCTCACTGCCAAGGGCTCACTACCCAAAAGAGGACTCACTATCCAAATACAAAGGCTCATTGCCTGCAAAAGACTCACTGTCTAACAGAGAGGCTCACTTCCTTCAGATACAAAAGAGAACAAAAGATCCACCACTGCAATTAAAGTACATTTGTAGGATTTTAGAAACCTTTAGTTCATTTCCTTCAACAAACTGAAAAACTGCTATCACAACTCACACACACTTTTTCTCTTATGATTTGTGGCACACTTTCATCACTTTGCATCTTACTGTCATGCCATTCTTCACAACTTCACTTGCTTTTATACTATTTTCAACCTTGGAAACTTTCTCCAAGGTTGGCCACAATACATCGTTTCATAAATTCAAATTAGGTCGACAACTCTAAATTTTCGTGGTGGAAAGAAATAAGAGTGGACCAATAAGACATATAACCAAGACCACAAATAATATTCTTGAATCTTCTACATGCTTGAACTTAATTAAATTTTATTCCTTGAATAAAGTGTAAACACTAGGTCGGCCAAACCTAATGAAATCATAGATAAACATTGATGCACATGCTTCCCAACTAGAAGATGACACACAGACACCACAACACACTTCCTTAAGCACAAGAATACATCTTAGAACCTTCCAGATACATCCGCAACAAGAACAATAGGCTTCAATCACTGAATTTCTTTCATCAAACAATCTAGACTGTGTAGACATACACAAAAATACTAAAACATGATTTCCGAATCTCTAGACTTCAAACCTCTTCACCTGTGTATAGAAAAGACCTTCACAAAGCATATTCCAGATCTGTAAGATCTTAAATGAAACAGAGAAAAATTGCATAGCAACAATATTTCTCTCAGTCCACAGAACACTGACTTTGTTGGTAGAACAAACATACCAGTGGACACAACTTTCATGTACCATCTCACTAGAAGTTGAAACTCAACATATGTCACCATGAAAATACCAACAACACGCCTTCAGATCTGCACAAGCATAGGATCAACATAGGAGAAACGTGGAGCACATACCAAAGCTCAATCTAAATACATTCCTTCTTCTGACTTCACTTCTATATTAATTTTCTCAAAAGCACTTGGAAACTCATCAAACCAACATACACAAGGTACACACCATCTTGCAACCCCCTCTCCCCCCCTCCCCCAAGCACAAGTGAGGGGTTTGAACTTGTGACCTCGGTTCTGATACCAATTGTTACATTGGTGGTTACCGTTGCACCAAAAGATCGACCTGTCAATGCCTGATACAGTCGCTAGATTTATGTAAGATCCATAGGAAGCGGTTAAGCCATGTCACAAACCCAAATGCTATGTTGGACAAGGAAGACCAAGGGACACACCATCTTGCAACAAGACCACAATTTCATGCAATGAAGAGAGTCTTGTGTACCCTCCATCATGAGATGAAGTATGAATATAATAACAAGATATATAAGGTTAAAGCAAATGAAAAGAGTTATAATTTACAACCAGAAGCCAAACATGATACTTACAACTCTCTTAATTCTTTGATTCCAACTTTAAAAGTAGAATCCAACATGTCAAACACAAAGAAGAATGTGTTTTACCCATGATGAAATCTTTCGATGATAATTGGGGGCCATTAGATTTTACACCTTGTTTCAAAGGGGAGTCTAAAATCTTGCCATCAAAGTCCAAAGAACCTATACAAATTAATGAAAATCTTGATTGTATGTCATTTATAACAAAAATCTTAGATGATGATTGGGGTTCATTAGATTTTTACGCCGAGAGGTGTATTCAGTTGTAGAAGGAAGAATGTTTCTCCGTAAAAATTAACATGTTTAAGAAAAATTGACGTTCATCTCCCTGTCTGATGTGCTGGCGGTGGTGATTGCAAATAATTGTAATGTATTTAGTATTCAAAATTGTTTGATAGTCATTTGCAACGTATGCAATATTCAAAATTGTCTGACAGTCATTTGTAACGTATGCAATATTCAAAATTGTCAGAGTCACCATCAATGCATTGAGGCGTCTCTGTTACTCAGCTAAATAAAGCGTCTGAAATCCGTTATAAATCCTGCTATAAGCAATATTTGGAATTAAAGCATATATTTCTAGAGTCAAAGTGTCTGAAATCCGTTACAAATCCTGCAATATTTATAAGGTATTCGCCCATTTCTTAGCTGCTACAACAATTTGTGAGCAACATATATTTATGGAGTCATGTTTAATGCATAATAATGTTTAAAATTTTTAGACTTGCGTAGTAGCCTTGGAATCGTAATATCCCACGTATAGTGTGTAGTAGCCTTGGAATCTAATATCCTTGCCAACACTAACAGTGGAGACACCAGCGTAGGAAGAAGATTATACCAATGTTGGAGTCATCGGAGGAGCCTCACCACCCTTTCTTCTTTATACAGGTAATCCTTCCCATTTCTATTAATGCTTTTCCATTTGAAATACAAGATTTTCCTATTTTTCATTGCTTGTGTTTTGATAATCAATGGCCATTTTAATATCCATCTCTCCAACGTTACTTTGAAATACAAGAATTGAAAGGCATTTAAGTTTGAGGTTGATATGATTCTGATTAGCATTTAGTGTTAGCCTCCCGCAATTTCTTGGATTCTGAATCATGGCATTTAGTTGGGATAGAATACCCGGTTGTTGTTATGACGAATTAGTTGTGTTTTGGGGTTTCTCCTTTATGTAAAATGGAACTCATTGCTTTAGTTTTTCAGTGAACTTGCATCAGGGAACCAATTTGTTAGACATTATACACATTTGGACAATTTGATAGTGATCATTTAATGGAGTTGCTACATGTGAACTTCATGGTATGAAAATGAACAAAACCAATTTTAAGGAAAGGAGATGAGATTATTATGGAACAAAACTCTATGCATAGGGATATGACATGCAAGTCGATTTATTATAATGATAACAAACAAAATGCTTAAAATGCCTTATTCCAAGGAAGTTATAGTCTTGAACTTTGAACAGATCCAAATAGTATTTTTTTGTCAAAATTAAATAAACAAAATCAAACCCTAAAAAAATAGGAGGTTACTACATGTCGATGTGCCCAAGCTGTACTTAATGAATTATTGGAAGCCATTGCATGTTTTCATAGTAATATGGTACCTTAAATAGAGTATGAGCCAAAGGATTTCAATCTTGCACATGTATGAAGTTTAAAACCACATAAGGACAACCATCTAAGGATAATAGATCAAGGAATTTTTTTATTAGTCACAACTAGACATGCATGCCGCTCAAGAAATATCATCTCATGGAAAAACAATAATAGTTGGCTATATACAAAGTGGGTTTGTTGAATAGTCTACAGAAACTTTCAGATGAATGCAATTGGTAGGCATAAATCTAAATTTCACAACCTTTCTAGCATCCTCTCTGCCTGAGCCAAGAGAAGAGCAATGGAACAAGGAATGTGCATCCATTAAAATCTTATTAGGTGCAAGAGCCTAGATAGACTTGCATGCAAAAGGCAAAAGAATAGAAATGTGGTCTCAAGGAATACCATCATTCCAAGATAAGCACAAAATGGATTTGTCAACTGACTATTCAACAAAACATTGAAACAATGAAAAAAAAAATTAAATTAAATTAAATTTTAATTAGTAATACAATTGATACATAATGATTAATAATTTTTCTATAGTAATACAGTTGATACTTAATAATACAATATTTGAATTTAAATTTTAGGGGGAAATACAGTAATACATAAATATTAAACTTTGTATAGTAATTTTTCTATAGTAATATTAATCATTATATACCACTCAACTAACTACATTCTGAAGTTGATCTCTAGAGAATTTGTTTAGATCTTCTAACCCCTGCTTACAAAATTATTCTGTTGTATAATATTGGTTTTTATAAAGGAGTTGATTGTGGGAACTTTATTTCAATATTTTTGGGTCAATTGGGCAACTTCTTCCTCTCCCATCTCTTCAATTCGAGGCCCATTTCTATTACATTGGATTTCCCCTTCTACTTGCAACTCTGCTCTTTCTTCTCTTCAACTCTGTTTTGAATGGCTATGTGAGGTGTAGAGCTTTAAATTAGCTAAGCCCAACCCTAAGGCTAATTGGTTCCTTTTTCTCTTGAAAGAGATTGAACTATAAGGAGGGAACTAAGTTCTTAAGGAGGGAACTAAGTTCTTAACATGATTTAAATATTGATTTCTCGAAGTCCAGCTTTAATTCATTAGATGCATTTGTCATGAGATTTTTTTCCTGCATATAAATACATATATAGTAAAAATAAAAATAAAGAAAAATTCTAAAGGAAATAAAAGGGAATAATAAGCCTGAGATTTCCATAAAAGTGAATCATAAAATGGTAGTGGCATGTAAAATTGGAAAAAAAAAAGAAAGACTCATTTTTAAAGAAGTTCAGGTAGTTTTGAATTAGTTATTTCTGTTAAGAAATTAGTTTTATTCACTTTATTAAATTAGTCAAACAACTTCTATTTTGAATTGATTTGTTAATTTAATTTGGAACTAAGTTTTGAATAATGGAAAAAAATGGAGGAATTTAATGTACTAGGGTTAACACAAACTGATTTTTAAATAAAATTGTAATATGAAGATGTCTAGATCAGTTGCAAGAAATTCTATAAGATAAAATATTAATTATATATAAATTAAATATTCTTTATAGTTTTCTAAATTCTAGATATCTATTTTGATGGAGGGAGATTTCAAATTTAAATTAATTCATAGATTTGCACTACAGTTCCCGTGGAGCATTTATAAGATAGTCTATTCATTTGTTGAAATATTTACTCTTTCAGGACATGTATCTTTTATCTACGTAAGGTAGTCTATTCATTTGTTAAAATGTTTACTCATTCAGGAAATATGTATTTTTTTTCAAAATTTTGTAGAGAGGGTTACTGTTTCTATTCACATAGTGCCGATGGTCCTATGAAACATATGAGTTGTTGCAACTTTGAATGTTAGAATTATTTTTTCTAAACTTTGGTGAGGCCTTTCTTTTCATTGGTAGAAGTCTTTCAGCTATGTTTAACTATGGGGAAATAAGTTTGCACTACTAAGATATTTGATTAAGATTGTTTGGATAAATGACAGTGCCTATGTAGCTTAATTTAAATTAATGGAGTTTATAAGTATTTTGCTAAATGATAGATGCAATATTTTTGTATTTTTTTAATGTATATTGTAAGGAAGTAAAAATAAAAATTTCATGAATAATATGGGGATTTCAATAATGATAAATCTCGTCGTATTTTGTATATATTAATATTTAATATATGTATGCTAGTACACCCTCCTTTATAGAGTACAAAATCTCACAATCTAAACCTAAAGAGTCTTCTATTTCATTTACTCAATTTGGTTCTACATTAATAGATTAAAAAACATCATCCCATGATGGTGATTAGGGATTTTTAACTTCCTCCCTCATGAATGTAAAATGCCTAACTTTAAAAGCTTAAAAAATATTTGTGTGCTAGGAAAAAAGCCAATTCTTCTCAGGAGCATGTAGATACAATCTCTTCTTCTGAGTTGGAAGAATGTTATGGCCTTGGATATAAAATTATTTCCAAAAATGGATACAATTTAAATATGGAACAAAATGATAGGGAGCAAGTGAAGTCTATACCTTACTTTTCTAAAGTGTCTAGGTTTCCAACCTTCGTCCCCATCTTCATCTAATGTTTTATCATCTATTGTATGTATGGCATCTTGTGGTAAGCAAGAAAAAAATTGTTCACAAAAGAGAGGAATGTCTCCTACTACTACTCGAGAGCATATTTTGGTGAGGCTTCTAAAAGCTCACTTGATTGTTCTTCCTTCGAAAATGTAAAAAGAAATTTTATAAGAAAAACTCATTTTGTGCATATCATCGAATGCATGGTCATTCTACCAATGAATGCTAAGACTTGAGTAATAAAATACAAAAACTTAATGATTGTGGTGCTCTTCCATGTGTTGATGCACCTAATCACTCTAAACAACACTGGTCCTTATTCTATGGTTTTGCTTTTCACTATGTGGCATTTGTAGCTTTATGTGTTTGCTCATTGCCATTCATGGTGGTGCAATCTTATGTGCAACCACATTTTCCATGGCAACAACATGATAGTTGCTTGCATGGTTGTCTTTGTCTCTACACTTGGGGGGCAAGGATAACTAGTTTTGGGATGTGTGCATTCTCTTTAAGGATCCCCTCTTCCCTTTTTCTCCTTAAAATACGAACATAACATGTTTGTTGACATTTTAATGGGGGGCATGTATTACCCCTATCCATTTTATCTTATGAGATTTGATTTATTGACAAAATTAATGACAACATAGTGCAACAATCTCCAAGTATCCAACAATATCTCCCTTTTTCATTGATGACAACACTAGCTCTGAAAAACCATCAACAACAAAAATAACTATGCATCTCCAACATTCAATAACTCCCCCTTACTTTAGTCTCCCCCCTAACTCAAGCATTCATTATATCACTCTTTTCAAATTTCTCCCCCTTTCTTAAGGAGTTTTTTGGACCTTATTCTCTCCCCATTTGACAACAATGACAAAAGGAAACAATCTCTCCCTTTGACATCTCTAGTAAACTTCATTTTATGGAACAACTGCAAACAACTCTCTACTTTTCTCTTCATTGCTCTCTCTCTACTACAATCTCTCTACTGCTTTCTCTCTACTACACTCTCTCTACTACTCTCTCCCCATTAGGGGCACAAGATATGTTGGACCCTTAACTGTACCAACCAAAGACACCACTACCTACTCTTGGTAGCCTTGATCAGTCCAAGACAAAAAAATGGACAGATGCACCATCTTATGCATCTAGTTGAAAGGAGGGGCAATAAACCCTAGCTTCTGTTGGAGATACTCAAATGTATCTTTTAGAGGATCCTTTGTGAAAATATCTACTACTTGATATATTGTAGGTATATACTCTAGCTTTGCTTCATTCTTTACAACTTTCTCTTTTATAAAGTGACACTAGATAGAAATATGCTTTATCCTTGAATGCATTACCAGATTTTTTGAAATGTTGATAACAATTGTATTATCACACAAGATAGAAATATGTTCATCATACGATACTCTGACATCCTTTAATATTTTCTTTATCCACAACACCTGTGTGCAACATGATGCTGCTATAATATACTCTTCCTCTATAGTAGATAATGACACTGAATCCTGCTTCTTACTCAACCAATAAAACAATCTATTTCCAAGAAAGAAATCACCTCTACTTGTACTTCTATCATTTGTACAACCTACCCAATCTGCATCTGTATGAGCACTTTGAGAGAAATCAATAGGATACCACAGACCAAAGTCTAGAGTGCCCTTCAAGTATCTTAATATCGTTTTGACTGCTGTCACATGTGATTCTTTAGGATCTTCTTGAAATCTTTCCACAAGAAATATTGCATGCATGATATCTAGTCTAGTGGTAGTTAGATATAACAATCCACCAATAATTGATCTATACTTGCTTTGATCTGTTTTAGGAGATTCATCATTTTTTCTCAAATTACAACCAATAACTATGGGAGTACATATTGGTTTAGAATCCTCCATTTCAATCTTCTTCAACATTTCCTTGACATACTTTGACTATGAGATGAATATAACTTTTTTTGGTTGACTGATTTGTAGCCCAAGGAATAAATTTATCTCCCCAAACATTGACATCTCAAACTCATATTGCATTTCCTTTCCAAACTTCTTATACATTCCTTCACTTCCTCTAAATATTATGTCATCAACATACACAACTACAATTAGGATATGATCTTCCTCAAGCTTGAAGTAAAGGTTGCAATCTATGGTGCATTTTTTGAATCCCTAGGGCAACAAGTATCTATCCAATCTTTCATATCAAGCTCTAGGAGCTTGTTTGAGTCCATATAAATGTTTCTTCAATCTGTAGATCATATCAGCCTATTCTAATAATTGAAAACCTTCTAGTTGTTCAATGTACACCTCTTCCTTTAACTTACCATTCAAAAAAAAACTTTACATCCACTTGATATACCTTGAAGTTTTTATGTGCTATAAAAGCCAAAACCATCCTAATGGCTTCCATCCTTGCTACTAGAAAAAAGTCTCTTTAAAATATATTCCTTCCACTTGTAAGTAGCCTTTACACACAATCCTAGCCTTGTTCTTGACAACCTTTCCACTCTCATCCAACTTGTTCCTGAAAAATCATTTAGTTCCTGTCACATTCTTGTTTGTTGGTCTTGGGACCAATTCCCAATTCCGATTCTTCTCAATCTAGATCAACTCTTTTTTCATAGCTTTTATCCAATTCTCATCCATCCATGCTTCAGTTACTGTTTTAGGTTCTACCTCAAAAAGAACAAAATTTACTTGTTCCTTTGTCATAGTAGCTTTCATTCTTTTCAACAAATCTTTGCTCTTATCTCCAATGGTTTGATCTTCAGAGTGATTTCTCTGCACATACTTAGGAGTCTTAGGATTCATTTTTAGAGCTTCTTCCTCTTCTACTATCATCTCCTTTTCTTTCTCTTCTTTTTCTTCTTCACTGCAAGGGGGTTAATTAGATCCATATCCTTATATGAATATTGAACTTTTATGTGCTTTTTTTATCTACTTTGACACTTGAAATTTTAATTATTTTCTTCAACCTTTTGTTGTAGCATCTATATGCCTTTCTTTTACTAGAGTATCTAAGGAAAATTCCTTCATATAACTTTCCTAAGTTTTCTTCATCTCTTTTGATATAACATTTACTTCCAAACACTTAGAAATATTTGACAGTAGGAGGTTTTACATACCATAACTCATAGGGAGTCTTTGAATTGTTTACTTTTTCTTGTCTTTTGTTAAGAATGTATGCTATAGTATGAATAACTTCTCTCCAATAGACATTCAAAATATATTCTTCCTTTATCATGGTTCTTGCTGCTTCTTGAATTGCCCTATTCTTCCTCTCCACAACTCCATTCTATTAAGGAGTCCTAGTAGCTGATAACTATCTCTTTATCCAATGACCTTGACAAAAACTGTTAAACTCGTTGGAGGTGAACTCACCACCTCTATTAGATCTCAAACATTTTTATTTTCAAATCTATTTCATTCTCAACCATAGACTTAAATGCCTTAAACTTATCTAGAGCTTTTGATTTTTCTTTGAGAAATGTCACCCAACTCATTTTAGAGTAATCATCTATCAATAACATAAAATATTTGTTACCTTGAGAGCTTCTTGTTCTGGTAGGTCCACATAGGTCTATATACACCAACTCCAAAGGTTCTGCAGTGGAGTATTCTTTAGTTTTGAAGCTCTTCTTTGTCTGCTTTCCAAACTAACATTCCTTGCATGCTGCATTGATAGGCTTTGTAATCCTTTGTAGATATCTCACACCATCAATAGAGCTATTCTTCACTAGGCTATCAAAATTGATGTGACACATTTTTCTATGCCATAGCCAACTTTCATTGATTTGAGACATAAAACACTTAACACCACCACTTTTGAGCTGATAAACATCTCCTTTTTTCCTTGTTCCTTCAACAACGAAAATTTCAGAGCTTCCTTTTTTGATTTCACAACCATCATCCTGAAACACTAAATTGTATCCTCTACTACACATTTGTCCTACATTGAGAAGATTATGCCAGAGACACTTGACATATAGAGTATCATTTGTTTTATACTTTTCATCAAAACTAATTGAACCTTTTCCACATATTTTTGTAGATGTTTCATTACCAAACTTAACAAGACCACCATCGTACTTTTCAAGCTTAACAAACTTACTCTTATCACCTGTCATATGATTTGAGCATCTGCTGTCAATTACCCAGTAGTTTCTCTCCTCTCTTGCATGAAAAATAGTTAACACAATTCCTTCAATACTGTGACCTGTTTCTGGAGAAACTTATGTCACACATCTTTTAGGATCAATAGAATTAGTTCTAGTATTTAGAGCCATGAATAAGTAGTCATCACTATCATCATCTAGATCTAGTCTAATTCCTCATCATTAGATACACCATTGCCTTTTTCAACATAATAAATCTTCTTAAAAGATTTACCCTTATGATCTTATGTTTATCATTTGCAACTTTGATTGAACATTTAGAAGAATAATGACCTATCTTTCCACAATTGAAACATTTAAAGGGTAACTTACCTCTGTATTTTCCACTCCCCTTTTTAGTCTTCTTATAAAGTTTTCTTCCACCTCATCAAGGTCATTAAAATCAGATTCATCATCCTTCTCTTTATTTCCGAATTTAAAAGAAATTTCTTTCTTTGTAGCATCTTTGTCAAAATCTCTTAATTCAAAATTAATTAAAACACAAAAAATTTGATCTCTAGAATATTGATCTAAATTCAGCGCTTCCTTAATAGCAAAACATTTAGCACTATAAGATTTAGGAAGAGTTCTCAATACCTTTTTCACAACTTCTCTTTCTTCCAACTTTCTGTCAAGTCCATTGATGGCATTGACAATTTCATCCACCTTGAACATGTAGGCTTTAATAACTGCATCTTTTGAAATCCTCAAGGTTTCAAATTTGGCTCTAAAATTCTGCATCTTTTTTGCTTGACCTTATCATCTCCTTCATAAATTATTTGCAACTTTACCGAGATCTCTTTACCAGTTTTGAGGATTATCACCTTCCCAAGTTCTGAATCAAAAGTCCACTCAAGATAGTATTTCTTTCTTTTCCTTTATTCTCATAATATTTGATCTCATTGTCACTTTCCAAACTAGTTTAATAGGCACAATATATCAATTTTCAATTAACTTCCAGACAACAAACCATAGAGAAACAAAAAAGGATTCCATCTTGGCTTTCTGATAAGTGTAGTTTGTTCCATTAGACATAGGCACTTTGACACCCTTCCTATACACCATCTGGATCTACCTTAGGTGATTAAGATTCTTCCAAGGAACCACAACTTTGATACCAATTGTTAGACACACATGACAACTGAGAGGGAGGAATTAGTTGTACATTAAAATCATCAAACCCTCATGTCCCTTAAACCCTTATTCAAGATCAACATGAATGTAAACACATGGCATAAAAACAATCACAACCATACACAAGAGTACACCCAATTTACATAGAAAACCCTAATAAGGAAGAAACCATGGTGAGGATTAGCTCACATATTGAAACAAAGAAAAATGGGGAGTATTATTGCTAAAGTGGAGAAATTAACAATACACCTATCTTCCTAGTTTCACTCAATTATGAGGGCTATAGTGTGTAAATGAATATCAAAAATCAAACCTAACCACTATAGCAATCAAAAGGTAGGTTTTAAGAGGGTCAAATGCTGTGTAGCTATTACAAAAAGTGCTTTTGGGCCTCACTAAGGACTCATTCACCCTATGGCAAATGGGTCTTGGATAGGGTTATGGAAAAATGCTTTATGGGTTATGTTCTTCAATGTCTGCACTCCTAGATCCTAGTCGAAGACTATTTGAATCCCAAAAATAAATTTTGTAGCTTAATTTTTGTGATTTTGCAAGAAAGGTGGCAACTTTGACAACTTTGCAAATTTTGCAATTTCGCTTCCTAAATGATCTTCAACCTAAAAACTACAATCACACTTCAAAGGAGAAGAAAAATGTTGTTTTGTTAGAGAATAGGGATTTGCCTTGGTCAAACCCTGTTTTGGTAAGCAAACCTTGAAATGAAACAATGCATAAAGGAATGATGAATGAACAACAAATGCAATGTCACAACTCACCCAATCTCAATTGAACCTTGGAGTACGAATCAACAATCTTGCATGAAGTGGCCTCAATGAATGTAGATCTTGATCACAACACTTGATTAGTAACAACACCTTGAATATACTTGATTGATATTCAATGCTACATCAACACATTATATCAACAACATGCATGATGCACTATGCCTTTGACATGATGAAATGACTCTTGATTGCTACAATAAACTTCCATAATTCTTCCCTTGAATGCCTTCAAAATGCTCTTGTGAAAGTACTCTTGATTGATTATGAAGATTTAGGCACTCTCTTGAAAATATTAGGTGAAACATAGTGAAATAGCCTTATATTTATACATAACTTAAGATTAATTCTTGAAATTCAAATAACACAAGCCGACATCAGATCTAGGATTTGAAATCATTAAAATACCACCAAAAACATATCCCAACAGGTGGTCCTATGCCTAAGTGAGGACTTATTCGCTATGTGGCGAATGGGTCCTAGCTCACTTAGCTAGGACACACTTTGAGGATTGTGAAATGTTATGTAGAAAGAGGGTCCTATGACCTAGTGAGGATCCATTCACCAGGTGGCAAATGGGTCATAGGTCACTAACCTAGGACACACACCTTCAAAAATTAAGTGTTGTGTAATATCATTTATGAATGTCAGGATTTATCCCTTAGAATCTGTAATTAATTAGGCTTGAATTTGAATAAAAGGGGCCAATTAAGGAAAATTTAACCTCAATTAATAAATAAAGCCCTAGATTAGTGTGAAAGTGTAAAGATACACTTTACAACACCCTAAATAAGGCACGATTAAGTCCATTTTATTAAGAAGGGTCATAAAATTAATGTGAATGGGTGAAACACATTACAACACTAAATCAAGGTGTAATTAAACTCATTTTAATATTAATTATTCCCAAATTAAGTGTGAAAAAAGGGATTTTTTTTGAGACTACACATATATATGAATATCACAAATTAATATAATAGGCTCACTGCCAGAAGGGATGACTACCCAAAAGAAAATAATGGCTCACTATCCAAAGGACTCACTATCCAGAAGAAAGAAGAATAGAAGAAGATTGTTACAAGGAGTTTCACTACCTTAGAGCAACAAGAAGATCCACCACAACAACTCTGTACCATCTGCAACGTTTGAATCACTGCCTCCAACAACTTTAGGCACACTAAAAATGTACACCTTTTTCTCACTGCATGTAGTAACATTATAAATTTAAGCTCACACTTAGATCACATTCACATCATTCTTCACATCTACAACATCTCCAACAATTCACCTTTCTTATTATCCTCCATGACCTCAAAATTATTCTCTAGGTTGATCACAATGAAACATATGCACCTCAAATATGCAACCAACAAATAGATCAGTACCAAAAACTTCTGTGGTGGAAAGAAGTGAAGGAGGAACACACCAAAGGTTAAATAGGACCCAAATCCACACTGACGTGCATCACCACACTTCCAAAAAAAACACAACACCTCCAAAAGTAGCGCTAGCACATCAGATTGGCCAAACTTGCACTAACACTACAAGAAATCACACACACTCTTCTCTTGGTTTAGAAACACCACACAAACAACATAGAAATGTCACACAACATACAAGAATATCCAACACCATTGACACAACCACTTAAAATTGTAGAACACTTTCATTCTGTGCAACCAAGCACATTGCCCCATAACACAATTCATGAATCCAAGCTTGCAAAACATTTGAACACTAAACAATCTAAGGGAAGATATATAAAAGTAGTATAAGAATGTTCCCAAATCCACAAGATAGAAAAATCAATGTGGAGAAATGCAGATCAATTCCATTTCTCCCAAACAACCTTCTTCATAGGCAATGGTGGAGCTTGTAATTTTCCCATGGTCTCATGTTGCCTAGAGGGTGGAAAAATCCTTAATAGTCCTCAACTGGTTAAATTGGGGTTGTTGGGTTTGCAACCTAGGGCTTTCTAAAACCCTATTATCCTAAAACCATAGCGTTCTTATGTTTTGTTGTGGCATCGTTCAATTTTTGACTAGTCTTTACATCACAACTTATGGATATTGATGTCATGAGTCCCATGTCCCCTTTTTCTAGGAAGTTCCCTTTTGATACTTTGCCAAGAGTTAATTATTTTCCTTCCTAATGTTTTTGTGTTCTTAGAGTAGCTTGGACACATGTCGTAATATTGCATTGTCTATTCAATTTGTTGAGAGCTTTGTTTTGTCATTTTCTAGCCCCGTGATACCTCAAATGATGACACGTGTCAAAATATTTTTAAGGGCTATTGTTGTTTATCAAAAAATTTATTTCCATGTTGCTAAGTCTTATTGTCTCGTCTGAAGTTGGTCCCCTATTCCCTAATCACTTTAAATTGTTGTTTTAACACATGCATTTTGTGGAGGCTCTTGCCTTTGCGAGAGCTCTGACAATTTTGACACTTTTCCTTCATGAAATGGCGAACTATCAACACATTAAAACGTGCTGAATTCTATCTCAAAGGAATAGGCTTTCGTGGGGCCATGGTGGGAATATATTTTTGGTCTAGCGAAGTAGCGAGATGATGAAAAGTGTCAGCATCTTGGCACTTTGCGGCGAATTCTTCTATCACAGGAGGTACATTTTTGTCATTTTCTCCCTTTGTGAGTAAGTGAAATGGTGACACCTATCAACATGGTGACAAAAGGATGTTATCACTTTGCACAAGAAACTTCAAACTAGCATGATGACTATTCATTTGAAGATCTACGGTCCACATTCAAAGTAGGAAAATGTCTCTCATTGGTCGCATGTTCAAGAATGTGAAGGAAGTAATGGCAGATGGGATTGTTATATGTTGAATTCATGATGCCGAGGATAAATTACCTATCTAAATTAATTTATCTCACAAATTCTAAGGAAATAAAATGATTTTTTTGCAAATTTTTGGATTGAACGAGGGTTTTTTGAGTGAAAATTAGGGTTTTTTGCAATGTTTCAAACAAGTAAACTGACCTTTTCTATGAAATTCAAGCAAAATTTGACACATAAGGGAAATTATTGTCAGTTTATAACTAGAACATAGTGAATAATTAAGGGTATAGTTGTTGATTTTTCCTCAAACACTTAGGAAAGAATTTTGAAAAAACCCTAGTTAGTAGTATAAACCCTAGTCCTTTGTAATTTCACAAAATGGTTGGAACTTTGGTTGGGAAGAGAAGAATATTGGAAGAGGAGATAATTTCCTTATTTCCAAGGTTGTTGAAGAGACCAAAGGTTGGTCTGGGGTTTGGTGGTATTACAAACAAACTTATGGACTGAGGTGGTGGGTGCAAAGATCCCATCATTCCAGAGGAAAGATATGTGTTGTTTAAGCACACAAATAGAAATGCCTATGCAAACATGCCAATATGTAACATTTGGAACTTGTGGTTAGGTAATTTGGTGGTTCCTAATGTCTTCATGAATGCATAATTGATAAGGTAGCTGACCATGGCATATGACTCCAATTCTAGGTCCTTATTCACTACTAATGGTCAGACACTGCTGCCATTGGATGGAGACCAAGTATGCAGGGTATTTCAATTAGACTCTAATGCATGCTTTCCAATTGACCTGGGTGCATTGAACAAAGAGTATGAGAGCAACAAAGATAGTTACTAGGTCAAATGATTTTCATGCTTTAGACCAAAGGGGACAAGAAAAGAGTTGTAGAGGTTTAATAGGGGTTATTTAGAGCCCTTTGCCTACAACATCTTCGAGCCCTACTTTTAGAAGACCTACTTTTCATTGATGTGGGTCTTAGGGATGTATAATAGGATCCAAATCCTTGTAATTGTGATGGTCTTGGCAATAGAAATTTAGAGTAGGGATGAAAACAAACCTTATGACTTTGTTGGGTATGTTGATCAATTGCACATGTCCCTTTGTACAATAAAAAGAGATCCCTTCAACCCTATAAGTTTCAGGTAGTATTCCCTTCTATTGCACATGATATTGTATACAGGGTTATAAGTATGGCCACCATAGTTGCAAATCAAGGCCATAGGTGAAAATAATGTATTGCTCCTAGTCCAAGAATGGATGTACTTGTGGGACAAGGACTACAAGCATTCCAATTATGCCACTTTTGAGGAGATGTTTTTCAAACCTCTAAGGAAGGGGCTAGGCCTCCCCATTGATAGGGGTTTGTCACAAGAGTTAAGAATATTCTTGAGGCCTCATGACCTCACCCTAAAGAAGAAGATTGATCACAACTAGGATGACTGGTTCTTCTATTCTAATGCTATTGTAATAATTGGGATCCCAAGTGCACCTCATGTGCTTCCTAAGGATGTCCCTGATGGATTGGACTTTAGACTTGAAATCATGTGGATGCTAAATAAGTATAACAAGATTCATTTCAAGAATAACAAGAAACATATCCTTTTTCTTGGTGCTATAACAGTTTTAGATTTTATAGCATTGAATAGGGATGGTATGGAGTTGATCCCATAGAAATTTCTCCCCTACAAATTAAAGGTAGGAAAAGCCAAAAGCTTTGATCCAAAATGATTCATCAACAAAGAAAGGGGAATGTACTAGTTGTCGACCTATCATCATGTACTTGACAACATTGAACATCTGATCTTGAATTTCTCTTCAGAGAGCAGGAAACCAAGAGAAGGGAACTATAGGTCAAGATACAAATTGCTAAGAACAAAGGATGAAGGGTAACCCATCCTTTAGAGGGACATTTCTGCATATAAGTTACACCGTAGTCAGGATGATGACTATGATTGATAATGCTGGCCAATGTCCCAAAAATACCTGAGAGAACTTTAGGTGCTTCCTTTTCATTCAGAGTAGAAGTCCCATAGAGTTTCCAATTAGTAACCCCATACAAGTTATTGATCCAATTGTGGGATCTCTAGTTGATTACCCAATTGATCTTAAGGAGATGGATGAAGATGCACTAGTGATATAGCAAGAACTTCCTCCTCCTAGGATGCCTATTGAGAGGAACATAGATGATAGGTTGATTATAAATTTTTAAATTGGTGGATAAATTATTAATGATATAAGGGAAAAGGCTAACCATGAGTTCTTGAGTGATGAGTCATTTATCAATACCTAGAAGTTCAAGGAACTTGTCCTCTAGAACAAGGGATAAGAGTTGAAGGAAACCCTCACTACAGGTAGCTTCTCCGATTAGGAGAAAAATGCCACCATTGAGGAATTATGGAAAAGGGTAAAGAAAGAGATGGAAGACCTGACTCTTGAGAGGGGATGGTAGTTAGTGAAGAAGGCAGGATGTCTATTGTTGCAAGGTTGGGATATTTCCTTAGCCATTTATTTTGATGCAATCAGTAAACATTAGGTTGAGAATCCAATTTTGAGATTAGAGGAATAGGATAAAGATTTATACTTTGGATATAGATTCCACCCTCAGCATGAAACATTGTCTATTTGGTCAATTTTCTTCAAGACCAATAAGCCACTTGTCATATCCAACCCAAATGAGCTTACCAGACATCTTATTGTCAGGAGGGTTGGAGACACAAGTGATACATAAGCAACTTATTTAACAGTCAATGCATCTCTTTTCACAGAAGCAACTGTTAAGAGGTTGTAAGTTTATCTAGATAGGGCAAACACCCTAAATCAAAACCTTGAGCAAAGGCTCAATGCAGTCTGAGAGTCATTTCCCCATTCACAAAAGATAGAGGATGCTCAGGCCTCACACAATAGAAATAATTGGAGGTAGAGGTAAGGGAACTAAGGAGAAGCTGAAACATAGCACCATAGAGGTTAGATCAACAAAAGAATCATTTGCAAAGAAGACCTCTAATTTGGTAGACAAAATTTTAGGGTATAGGTTGTTCAAGATTCTCTCCCATGTAGACTAGGTGTGGGACAACTATGCAAGGTTAAAGGATGTTTTCTCTAATTAAAACTAGATGTGGATGAGATTAAAATGCATGCAACTCAAGTGGTCCTAGGGAGTAGAGATGTTGAAATTGCTAGCTAGAAATTCAAATTTTGATAGTAGCCTTGTGTCTGACATTTTGAAGGAGTCAGATAGTTTGGATGATATTATGATTCATCACAATAGATAGAGAGATTTAATGAAACAAGTGCTTAAAATCTTTGAGGGATTTGAGGAGTTCCATATGCCTCCAATTTTGGTTAATGAGGGGGAGATGGTGGCATGTGTAGAGTGGAGAGAAAATTTTTCTAACCTCCTCACTCCCATGTACATTAAGATAAATAAGGAGGGTGAAGTTGATGGTGACCAGTAAAATGCTAGTATGGATGCACTTATCAAATTGGAGTATAGTTTGATTGGTTTTCCATACTTAGTGCAAGTTTTGATTGGAAATGACTATAAGGCACATTTGGAGGAGGTCAACAACTTTTTTCCACTAGGTATTGACACCTCAACAGAGTAGGTAGAACACATGGAAAACTAGGATGATGAAACTTGAGTTGCGTTTCAATCAACTTCCAACCACCAGTTACAATTTCTGCAGGGGTTTTTCATACAAGGAATATCAGATATGTCCTATCCGCCACACGAAGTAATTTTTAATATTTTTTTCCATATGCTAACTTTACTATTATAGGTGATCTGCCAACCAATTTTGGAGTGGTTAGTAGTTTTTGAACCACTTTTTTTGTTGTAAATTTTGAACCACTTTTGGTGGTTGAATGAGGCCTTTTGCTTGTTTCTTCCCTTATACATATAAAAGGGAATTTTGGGCCTCATTCAAGGGGTTCCACCTCTTAGTTTTTGTTTCTTTTTATAGCTCTTAGGTTGCATAGTTGATTTCTCTGAAGCCCAAAGAGGAAATATTATAAAGTTTGCTCTGTAGTAACAACATATGACCTAAATTCTCATTGCATTATAGTTAATGGTGTATACCATTTTTTTCATTCTCTCCATTTTTTTGCTCACTACTCTTGAATCAATATAGTCAAGGATTATCTCCTAGTTCACACTTCACATTTTGTGTTATGAATGTATGAATTGTTTGTTTCTATTCAAGGAATATAGTAATCTTGTTTTCAGTTCATTCATCTAGTTTTGTGGTGTTGCAATATGGATCTTGATGTAGTTTGATACTATTGTTTATTTATTGGTTCCTTGTTGTAAGGTAGCAAGGTCAATAGAAGCAAGGCCTGTTGTCAGCATTTTACTACATTTCTATACTTTGTGTGTATAAGGCACTAGTCAATCTAAATCTTAAAGCTAAAAAATTGATAGAATTAGACATAAAATCAAAATCGAAACCTTTAGTTTTCTATAATTTTATTGTTCTATTCCCATTTCCACACTATAAGGAATTATAGAAAATATAGAGGGTGAGAGAGATGATTTAGCCCATTAGGTTAACCTTTTTTCATATCAGTTGGCATAATCTATTATCAATGGCATCATTGCATGTTGTAGGTGTTGCATGATGTTATAGGAGAACCTACCTTGGTTTTGCAGAGCCTAAAGTGTAGAGGAGAATTTGAAATTTTTTCTCCTGCTTGTTGGCCATTGACCTAGGGTTTTTGTGTATAAGTAGTTAATCTTTCTAGGAAAACCTAGACAATTAGTTGGAAACACCAATAGATTGGAAAATTTTCTAGGGAAAAAGACATTTCTTCCTAGTTGTCTATGTCCTAGTGGATTTATTCAAGAATTTTATTCAAATCTATCTGCTAAAAGTAGTCCTAACAAAGTTGTCAAGTTTGAAAAAAAATATCAAAGTACATTGAGGAAAGAAATACTATTCTCATTAAATTGGGTGGTGACTCTACACTTTGAAGACCAGTTGAAAAGGAAGAAGAATCTCAAGGCTTTCATCATGAACAACAAAAGATCCATTCACAATGAAGACCCTTCAATGAGGCTGGAAGGAGAACTCACAAGAAGCAGGACAACTTGTAGAAACAAAGACTAGATTCAAAGAAACAAGGATGCAAGTAAGTTTGATGCTACCTCAATACAAATACTAGTTATATCTTGCATAGTGAAGATAGTTCTGATTATTCACAAGAAAAATATGCCCTTATGAATGAGGAAGAGGGATTATATACTCCATTGTTAAGGCCTACAAACTCTCATAGAAGAGAAAGGAAGGACAGGAATGTAAAACTAGACTGAAATAGGTCCGATCTTGTATATGAACTTTTAGATTAGAACCCTCCTCTTGAAAATTCTATGATACAACAACTCCATAGAAATCATGCTATTTCAAAAGGCCATAAATTTTCTTATGAAAATATTGTTAACCCCTAGTCTACTATTGGTATGCCTTCAGAAGTGCCTACTGAAGCCCCTCCAACTAGCTAACAATCCCCTATTCCTAATAGTGCACCCCAAACTGAAGAAGACATACTAAAAGAAACACATGACTTTCAATTGGAAATTGAAAGATTTAAACAAGAAAGAATCAAAGAGGCCACAAAAAATAGAGATGATATGAGGAGAATGTTGGATAGTATGAGAGCTACAAAAAATGTTGTTGAAACTTCCATACTCACACCTCAAAATAAACCTAGGAATAGAAACCATATAAGTCTACCTTTAAAACTTCCCATGTGAGCACATGGAGTAACCCTTAGCCAAGCACTACCACAAAAAATGTGCCTTATGTATCTAACATGGTAAATACCTCATAAGTAGGTGTTGGCCCATCTACTTCACAAAGTAATCCTTGTATGAGTTCTATGCCAATGGATTTTCATGGTTCAACAGGTCCTCAAGCAAATCCCACTCAAGGCCAATAGTTCCAACAAAATACTAATATGGGAGGTATGTCTCAACCACAGTGTGGGAGACAAAATTTAGGAGTTGGAAATTATGTACCAAATACCCAAGGACAATTTCAAACTCGTCCTTAAGTGCAAGGAGGTATTCCACCATATGTAGGAAACCAATATATCCCTACACCTCAACAACCACATGTGCAACAAAATTCCCCTCATAACTAGGGTGGTCACTAGAATTTTGGAGGAGGAAACATTCCTGGAATCAAAGTCAATGGAGGCGGAGATAAGTCCCTGGGACGACATGGACACGTGGTCATGGAAATCATATTGGGTGGTTAAAATGCCAGCTTTAGAATCCCCATATCACCATTACTGACCAAAGAATCAGAACGTGCATCTGATACCCGGGGGTGACCGGATAATCGATTTTCCCTACTATTTTATGGGGGGCCCCTACTATTTGAAAGTGGTGGGGAGTGAAAACTCACGGGATGCCTGGATGATAAGTGAAAGCAATTCAGACTGATTCTAGCTCATTGATCCAAATTAGCACTCTTCATTCGGAAACACCTAATAGGTGTACCAAATTACCAAAGAACCAAGAAACTACAGAATGGAGACCCACCGAGGGACTAACTGCAGCGACTACATTCAATGGGATCACCGAAAAATGTATGATGCAAACCACTACGTTGGATACTGAGCTAAGCCATGAATTGCATAGTGCAAATCCACCAAACCACATTCTATGACTCAGGCCCAAAGAGATGAAACAAAGATTCTACAAGGATCTCCTTACATCTTGCAGGCCATTGAATCACTATTGGTTGACTCATTATTCAATGGAAAGAGATGAATTCAGACTACGAAAACCGCGGTTGTGGGGCTCTCAACCAATCTACTCTTGTACCTATCACTTGTACCTATCATGCACAATATAAATAGAAAAAGGTGTAAATATATCCAGTGAATGATTTCAGTTTCATCTTGGCACTCATGAAGATCTAATTTGGTTCTTGGGGCTCTTTATTGCAACTGCGTAGATGGCCCAACATTTGAACTGTAAATATCCGTCTAATGCCCAATCTATACAATGCTATCAATAGCCTTCCTTATAACCACCCCCTTAAAGCCGCTACCATTTCTCTGCCTGGGATTATAGTATACACAGATTGAATGCGACATACAACTGACCGTGCCAAGCTCCCTGTCGGACCTTAGTAAGGCCTTTGCAGGATACCAGTAGATAGAACCAGAGAGATTTCGAGCTATTCTCTGACACTAGACAGGGGACCAAGGGATAAAGGAATGACTGTTATTAGGCAGTGTTGATAGATATGCAGAAGCAGGAGTAGTGGTTTCTCGCAGGTTTCTCGAAGCACCAGTGTTAGCCCTACTATTCTAAAGGGTTGCCTATAGGTCAATCTCATTACTCTCAGTACACTACGCTACTGGTATCATCATCACACAAAACCTACTAAACAACATGGGTATGCATGTATCACTTTGAGTAACGCATTAGCACTTAAATCATAGGAGAGAGACAAAACTTATTAAGAGACTGGCTGGAAAGCACTATAGCAAGGCATAATAATGATCGGGGCCCTACTATTCTAAAGGCAATTGGTGCTATTGATGTCAGTGGTGGTTAACCCGGATCTGCTGCTTTCTCCCCCACAATAACTGCTGGATCAACTCTAACTGAATAAATTGAATCTTTATCTGGAACTGGAAGCTCAAGGTAAACAACTTCTTCGACGGGCGGGTGTTTCAAATGGATTTGGATCTTCCACTGATTTATTTGCTTTTGTCTCTTACCATGCCATGCCTAGGTGCTTCTGTGGCTCTTTGTCTCGATATTGACCTAGAATGGGGAAATAAGGGCAACAAAGATCCTATTTACAAGAGGCCTTCCGGCTCACCCACCTTATCCATTCTAAGAACACAACAGTTACACAGGATTCACTCGCCTCGCAGTCCACATTAAGGAGCACAGAGTCAGAGCTCATCACAGGGGAGCGCAGCCCAGCATTAGCAGTTTACAACACTCTTACACAGAGGAGCACATAGTAAGCAGTCAATAGATAATGACAGGGGAGTCTAAAAGTAAGACAAATTATTCTTAGCAAGAGATTCAATGCAGAGAGTGCAATGGCATGGTCTATTGCCCAAGGAAGGTTATCCCTTGACACCAGCGCTGAGTACTTAAGGAGCGGTGCCCTTAAGGAACTGGATCATTCGATCATTCGACTGGCTTATTCTTAGTCCAATAATAGATAGTAAGGACAATTCAACCAAGATAATCAATTCATACTACCACCCTACCCACTGCCATTTAGACATACAGAACCATGCCAAATCAACACCTTTACTTTGCCTGCCGAGGCCCCATAAAATAGTAGGGCAAATTGGAGGTCAGACAAATGTTGTAGCTATGCATATTCCAAGAAAGAGGAACATCATTGCATGCACTTAGAAAATATATTCATAAGAGCCTTGGAGTATGGCATCTCATTGAACCCTAAGAATTTTACATTTGGAATTACAAAAGGAAAGTTGTTGGGGCATATAGTCTCAAAGGAAGGAATAAGGATTGATCCAAAGGGGGTCACTGTGATTGAAAAAATTCCACTTCCTAAAATAGTGAAAGGGATTCAATCATTCCTTAGCCAGACTAATTTTTTTCAGGAGGTTTGTTATGAACTTTGATGAGATTAAAAAATCCATCTCTAAGATGTTAAGAAAATAAGAAACAATTGCATGGGGTGATGAGCCTATTAGAGCATTCAATGACATTAAGAAGGCTATCAAAGAAGCTGTAATATTCCTTGCCAATTCTGACCTCAAAATGTTGATTAGAGGCTCAAGGAATATCATCAAACACTTTGCATACAACCTCTTTACTTGCTTTTTCTGTATCTCAATCTGATTATGATTGCTTGAAATGATGTCAAATGTGATTTAAATGATTTCAAATGATCACTAAGATGTCCAGGAAAAGAACTAAAATGCAAATGCATTTCTTTTTATCTTTTTGAATGCATTTAATCAAACACTTGCTATGCAAACTAGAAGTGAAATACGAAAGCTATAGCCAATAAATATTTTTTCAATCATATTGTATGCAAACTCTAAGGCAACAACTTATAACTCCTTATTTGATGAAATACTCCAATTACAATACTGATATAGAATGTTGGCCAAGACTCTTGGCCTTACAATGAAATTCCAATACAATGCAAATCTATTATAAATGATCATATACAACAACACCTAATGAAAATTGTCTTAGCAATGCAAATACTCTAACAAAACATTAAGGAACCTGATATACATAAGTCAATATGCTTGAGATAATGAAGCATCACTTGTTGATGATGAAAACTCCACAAAAATGGTGAAATTGCCCCCTTTATGCTGGCTACCCTTGTTCTTTCTTGGCAATATTTTATATAAATAAATGAAGCAATAACGGCCCTCCAAATTGCTATATAAATGATTTCCAACATGAAAGGAATTGATTTCACCAATTCCCACAAAAATTTGAAGTATTAATGATTATAAATGAACAAATATGTACTTTTCACCATGGCTGGTTGACTCTTGCTGAGGTGAAAAATCAGAATGTTCTTCAAACAACAATCACCTCCAACTTGCAAATGATCTCCAATATATCTCCAATCAATTCTTCACAAATTTAGCCCTTGGCCACAAATTCAATACAATGAGAAGTCTAAAGTAACTCCTCCAATCTGCTACAATATTCAAATGATATTTCAAACTTCTACTTATAATGTTCCAGTTAAGACAACATTGAATACCAATCATGAAGCTAATACAATGCAACTTCGAATATGAGGAACCTGGAAATGATGATGGCTTCTTGGAAAATTTAGTTCGATCCTCCTTATGCTCAATGGTTTAGCCTTGAAACAAGCAACACCTAATCTCCTTAACCCTTGATGATGCTTCTTGAATTTTATTTGATTTATTTGTCCCTCCTTGCCAAAAATCGCACCCTTGACTTGGCCACCCCTGTTCATAGATATCAGACCTCAGATTAAATTCACAGCTGCCACTAAACTCCTTCAATCTACACTTGAAATCATCACAAGACCTCCCTGATTAGTGCACCCCTAACCCTTTATGAAATCGAAGTACAATGAGGAATTCATGAACAAAATTGTGCCTCCAATATGTTGGCTTAGATAACTATAATATTTTTCCAGAATTGATATTGAATAAGCTGAGATGCAAATTGATCCTACAATGATCAAATTGATGAAGACTAAAATGTCTCCAATACTCTTCAAATCATACCATGCAAAATTGGTCCTTGGCCACTAATTTTTCTAAACTAAAATACCTTCAATACTTTATCCAGTGAAGCACAAATGGAAAATTGAAGTATCTTCCTCTCAACTACAATAATTCAGATGATATTTCACACCCACAAAATTGTATAACCAATGAGAGTTTTCATTCCCAATGGCTGGAAATGGTAGAAACCCTAGTTGGCTCCTTCACCAAACAAGTTCTCAAAGAAAATAACAATTCCTGGATGATGAGACAATGGCTGGCCTCACCTATTTATTCTTTTTCACCAAGAGTTCGACACACAATCTAGAAGCTTCTAGAAATAATATAATATTATATTATATTTGTGCTTTATTATAATAATATAAAATATAACTCATAAAGTTCAAATATAAAATATAACACAATATGTTATCCAACAATATGTTTTCTAACACAATGTGTTATCAAATAGTATGTTATCAAACAATGTGTTATCCAACATCTAAGATACCATAAGAATCATCAAATGAACTCCCGAATCCATGAAGTGAGCCAACCACAACCTAGGTAACTGCCATGAAGATGTCCTTCTAATTGAGCTCGTTAGCCTACAAGAGTCAAGAATAGGATAAACCCTTAAAAACTAATGTTCACGAAATCAGGGACATTATAGTCTGCCCTCCCTAAAATTGTTTGTGCCCAAGAAATCTCAACAGTAAAGTGAAAATCTCCTCCACCGGGATACCAAGGGAAGATCTATGCAATGTCCCAAACATCACCAAACAACCCATGTAGCACTAACACATCCTATTGAATCAACTCAATCCCATTCTCTGAAATGCAACAAGTCTCCAAGTCCTGAATCAAATGATAATCATCATGAGTGAACAAAGTAGAAGACCTACCAAACTCAGAATCACCATATGAGGTTGGAAACAAGTCATACCAGAGCTGAATAGAACACTCTTTATTCCACCCACCTCTATGTGCCATCAAAACTATCATCAAATCTGGTGTATGTGGGATTAAATCAAACTAATGAGCACATCTCAAGATGCAATCAAGGTGAAACTATCTTGATTGTGCTAATTGAGTACTCACCAAGGAACCCCTAATACCCTCAAGCTCTTGAGAGAGCTTGTTAGCTCCCTCTTCTTTCCTCATCAAGGAATCTAAATAGATCTCAACAAGGCTAAGAAGGGTGTCTTTGTCTGAAAGAAGGTTCAAATAATTTAACTTCATTGTTCTCATACCTTCTTTGACAACCTGCAAATCATCATGAGAAGATCTTGCTCCAATCCCCTCTTGTCTTCTCTTTAGCTAGACTACCCAAAGATGACCCTCAATCAATTTTTGCATTCTATCATGATGAGACAATGCTACAATAATATCATCTTCCTTCACCTTCAACTTAGCCTCCAAGCCACGAACAACCTTTGCACCACATGAAGAAACCTCAAATTGTTCTTGTTTCCTCATGTCTTGGGTCTTCACCAAGTCCTTCGATTGAATAGGTTTATCAACCTCATCACCATAATTAGAACAAAATGCATCCTTCCTTTGTATAAGGAGTCCTCTAAGGTTATCTATTCCTTTTTGTCTTGCTATGTTGATGAGATTGACCTTGTCTTTCACTTCTTGGAGATGTTGTCTTGCATTTGCAGCCACTAATCTGGCTTCTTTGGCTTTCCTCAACCACTCTTCATTCAACATTTTGGACCTTTTTACCTCTTTGATGCCAAAATACACAAAATCAGTCCTCTTATGCATAATATCTTCATGTCCACCAATGGGCATAGGGTTGCCATCAAAAGATGATATTATATCATTGGCTTGCGCATGATCACAAGCTTCATTTTCATGAGAATGATGAGGCACAATGCTGCTGTCTTCAAAAAAATCCGTGATGACACCATGCCATTGTAAAAGGCCTCCCTCATAATGTGAAGACAAAACACTAGTGGTTGCTCCACTAAGTAGAGGGTCAAATTCCACATCCTCTTTAATATCTTGGGCCTCCAAATCACAATCTGTTTCTTCATCATGATAAGATGAAGCAATGCAAGAATCAACTAATGAAGCATCACAAGAACCCATATCCTCATTTAGTTGTTCCAAAGAAACTGGTTTGTCTTCAAACACCACTTTCTCTTCTTCAACCTTGAAATCCTCCTAAAGTGTCTTGTGCCCAATTTCTTTCTCTATGCTGGTATGATTTTTGTCCTCCCTAGGATCAGTTGTATGCTGGTCATCAACTGTTGCAAACTCATTGTAGAGGTTTCTAGATACCTCACTTGTAGAGACCTCTTGTTCCTCCTTCCTTTTGTTTGGTGATGTAGACTTCTTAGAAATGGAAGTCATATACCGAGATAAACCACCTTTAGTTGTAGGGTCTAAAAGCAATTTACTTATTTCTACAAACTCTTTCAAAAGCTTATTCATACTTTTGTCCCACTACTTCTGAGTACTTGAAGTAGACATGATCAATGCCCAATAGGATAGCAGGAAACTGCTCTGATACCACTGTAATATTCCTTTCCAAATCTGACCTCAAATTGTTGATTAGAGGCTCAAGGAATATCATCAAACACTTTGCATGCAATCTCTTTACTTGTTGTTTCTATATTTCAATCTGATTATGCTTTCTAGAAATGATGTCAAATGTGATTTAAATGCTTTCAAATGATCACTACTTGATGTCTAGGAAAATAACTAAAATGCAAATGCATTCCTTTTTGTCTTTTTGAATGCATTTAATCAAACACTTTCTATGTGAACTAGAAGTGAAATATGAAAGCTACATCCAATACACATTTTGTAAAACATATTGTATCAAAACTCTAAGACAACAACTTATAGCTCCTTATTTGATGAACTACTCCAATTACAATGATGATATAGAATTTTGGCCAAGACTCTTGGCCTTACAATGAAATTCCAATACAATGAAAATATGATATAAATGATCATCTACAAAAACACCTAATAAAATTTTTCTTAGCAATACAAATACTCTAACAAAACATTAAGGAATCTGATATACATAAGTCGATATGCCTAAGATAATGAAGCATCACTTGTTGATGATGAAAACTACACAAAAATGGTGAAATTTCCCCCTTTATGCTGGCCGCTCCTATTCTTGCATGACAATATTTTATATAAATAAACACAACAACAATGGCCCTCCAAATTGCTATATAAATGATTTCCAACATGAAAGGAATTGATTTCTCCAATGCGGGCACAAAAATATGAAGTCTCAATGATGGGAAATGAACAAATATGTACTTTTCGCCATGGCTGGTTGACTCTTGCCGAGGTGAAAAATCAGAATGTTCTTCATACAATAATCACCTCCAAATATGCAAATCAATGTTGAATCCAACTTGCAAATGATCTCCAATATATCTCCAATCAATTCTTCACAAATCTGGCCCTTGGCCACAAATTAAATGAAATGAGAAGTCTGAAGTAACTCCTCCAATTTGCTACAATAATTTAGATGATATTTCAAACAAATTCTACTTATAATGCTGGTTAAGATAGCATTGAATACCAATCATGAAGCTAATACAATGCAACTTCGAATATGAGGAACTTGGAAATGATGATGGTTGCTTGGACAATTTAGTTTGATCCTCCTTATGCTCAATGGTTTAGCCTTGAAACAAGAAATGCCTAATCTCCTTAACCCTTGATGATGCTTGAATTTTATTTGATTTATTTGTCCCTCCTTTCTAGAAATTGCACCCTTGACTTGGCTGCCCCTATTCATAGATATCAGACCTCAGATTAAATTTGCAGTTGCCACTAAACTCCTTCAATTTGCACTTGAAATCATCACAAGAGCTCCCTGATTGGCGCACCTCTAACCCTTGATGAAATCAAAGCACAATGAGGAAGTCATGAAAAAAATCATGCCTCTAATATGCTGGCTTAGATGACTATAATATTTTTACAGAACTGATATCCAATAAGCTAAGATGCAAATCGATCCTCCAATGATCAAAATTGATGAAGGCTAAAATGTCTCTAGCACTCTTCAAATCATACCATGCAAAATGGGCCCTTGGCCACTAATTTTGCTAAACTGAAATACCTTCAATACTTTCTCCAATGAAGCACAAATGAAAGACTGAAGTATCTTCCTCTCAGCTACAATAATTAAGATGATATTTCACACCCTCAAAATTGCATAACCAATGAGAGTTTTTGTTCCCAATGGATGGAAATGGTAGAAACCCTAGTTGGCTCCTTCACCAAACAAGTTGTCAAATCAAATAAAAATTCCTGGATGATGAGACAATGGCTGGCCTCACCTATTTATTCCAAAGTTTTCACCAAGAGGTCGACCCACAATCTAGAAGCTTCCAGAAATAATATAATATTATATTATATTTTCACTTTATTATAATAATATAAAATATAACTCATAAAGTGCAAATATAAAATATAACACAATATGTTATCCAACAATATGTTTTCTAACACAACGTGTTATCAAATAGTATGTTAATAAACAATGTGTTATCCAACATCTAAGATACCATAAGAATCATCAAATGAACTCCCAAATCCAGAAAGTGAGCCAACCACAACCTGGGTAACTTCCATGAAGATGGCCCTCTAATTGAGCTCCTTAGCCTACAAGAGTCAAGAATAGGCTAAACCCTTAGAAATTGATGTTCATGAAATCAGGGACATTATAGAAGCACCAATGCTTAAGTCCCATATTTTTTCTAAGCCTTTTCAGTTGTTTTCTTTTGCATCCTTTCATACTATTGCTGCTATTCTATTACTAAAAGGTAATGAGGGTCATGAACAACCCATTGCTTTCTTTAGCAAGTCACTACATGCAATAGAGTTGAAATGTGATATCATGGAAAAACACACGTATGCTTTAGTAAAGGCTATTAAGAATTTTAGACTCTACTTGGTGGGTGCCAAAATAGTGGCTTATGTACTTAATGCTACAATCAAAGACATATTTACTTAGCAATAAGTCACTGAAATAAGGTGTTGATGGATCAACAAGATCCAAGTGTTTAATATTGATATTCAGAAAACTACACTCAAGTTAGAGGGAAAGGTTTAGGCAAACTGATGGCCGAATCAAATCTTGAGGCTAGTCAAATAAATCAGATAAGTGAGGATGTTCCTCAAAAGGAATGTGGTTCAGGGATGCTCTTGGTATAAGGATATTCTACATTATCTGAGAAACATGTCTTTCCCTAATCACATGATTGATAATCAAAAGAGGACTTTGCAATTACAAGCTATCAAGTATGTAATAATTGATGATTGTTTGTATTGGAGTAATAGAGCTGGTGTGATGTTGAGATGTGTTGATGAAAAATAGGTAGGAAAAATCCTTGATGAAGTGCATAGTGGTGTGTGTGGAGGCCACTACATGGCTAAAACAACTACCCATAAGATCCTAAGATCTAGATATTGGTGGCCTTCCCTTTTTTCTAATACACACAACATGGTGAAGAGGTGTGATGCTTGTCAAAAGTTTTTTGGTAAGCTAAAATTCTCTAGTATTTTACCTCTTAGACCACAAATTGTAGAGGCTCCTTTTCAACAATGGGGCATATATTTCATTGGTGAGTTTAATGAAAAATATAGTGGTGGCCACAGTTTTATACTAGTAGCTCTAGACTACTTCACCAAATGGGTAGAGGCAATCTCTACAAGAAAGGCAACTGGCAAAGTTGTCATCAATTTTATCGTGGACAATTTTTTGATCAAATTTGGCACTCTTGCAAGGTTAATCATGGCCAATACAATGTGTTTTAGGTCAGAAGAGTTTACTGAATTTTGCAATGACTACAATATCACCATATCATACTCTTCCCCTTATCACCTGAAACATAGAAAAATAGGGTATACCCAAATGTGATTGATCAAATGGGTACACCCAATTTTTGACTAGATGAACTTCACTCAATTATCATGGGTATAATGCATAAATAACAATTAGAAAACAAACCTAACTGTTATAATAGTAAACAAGAAGGTTTTTAGATGTTGAAATAATGTGTACCTTTTAGAAAAAAATGATGTTTTAGGCCTCATTGAAGGCTCATTCGCCCAGTGGCGAATGGGTCCTTGTTAGGATTCTAGAAAATCAATTTTGGGATCCTATTCTTCAATGTCTACACTCCCAGATCCCACGTGTTCAACTCTTGAAAGTTGGAAATAAATTTTGTAGAGTATTTTCCATGATCTTGCAACAAAGATAACAACTTTAGCAACTTTGCAACTTTGACAACTTTTGCAACTTTTGTTCTCCACTTGCTCTTTAATCTAAAACCTACAATAACACATCAAAGAGGAGAAAAAATGTTTATTTTTAGGGAATAGGGGTTTGTAGTGGTCAAACCACATTTTGGTAATTAATCCTTATGATGAAATAATGAAACATGAACATGAAACATGAAACATGAAAAAATGATACCTTGGATGAATCCTTGGAATACAAATCAACAATTTAGCATGAAGTAGCTTTAAGGAATGTAGATCTTGATCTTGAATTTGGACGTGAAATAGTACTTGAATTGGATCTTCAATGGTACATCAACACATTATCTCAACAACATGCATGATGCACTATTCCTTTGACATGATGATATTACTTTTGATTGCTGCAATAAACTTCAATAATCTACCCTTAAATGCCTTTGAAATGCTCTTGTAAATGCTCTCAAGATCACTTGAAATTGCTAGGTGAAACTATGTGAATTAACCTTATATTTATACTTAAGATTGAATCCTAAAATTCAAATAACACAAGCCAACATCAGATCTAGGATTTGAAATTATTGAAATCCCACTAGAAACACACCCAAAAGGAGGTGTCCTAAGTTAAGGAGGACCTATTCATCATAGGGCGAATGGGTCCTAAAATACTTAACTAGGACCTATTTCAGAGATTGTGAAGTAACATGCCAAAAGGGGATCCTAGGACCTAGTGAGGACCCACTCGCCAAGTGGTGAATGGGTCCTCGGTCTCTATCTTAGGACTTCCAAATTAAGTGTTGTAAAATATTATTAATGAGTGTAAAGTTTTATCCCTCAAAAAATGCAATAAATAAGGCTTGGATTTGAACTTAAGGGGCCAATTAAGCTCAATTAATTAATAAAAGCCCTAGATTAGTGTGAAAGTGTAAAGAAACACTTTACAACACCCTCAATAAGGCACCATTAAGTCAATTTTATCAAAAAGGGCCCTAGACTAAATGTGAATGTGTAAAACACATTACAAGACTAAATCAAGGCAATATTGGGCTCATTTATTGTTAATTATTCCTAAATTAAGTAAGGAAAGGGATACTTTTTCTATTACTACATCACCCACAAGGAAATGGTCAGCTTGAGTCTAGTAATAAAAGTCTCATGAAAATTATGAAGAGTTATGTAAAAGAACAAAAGGGCTTGGAACTTAAAATTAAAATTGACATTATGGGCTGATAGGACAACCATAAAAAGGCTACAAAGAGGTCCCCTTATGAACTAGTGTATGGAATGGATGCCAGGATACCGATGAACAACTTGTTTCCAGTTTACAAATTCATTCAAGAATATGGAGATCATATTGGTAATAGCATGAAAAATAGGATTAAATAATTCAAAAAGTTGGATGAGTCCTCATCTAGTTAAATTAAGGTTGTTAGGTCTGTAACCTAGGGATTTCTAAAACCCTATTATCCTAAAAGCCTAATGTTCTTATGTTTTTTCATTGGCTTTGTTCACTTTTTCACCGGTCTTTAAGTCACAACTTATGGATATCAATGTCATGAGTCCCATGTCCCTTTTGCTAGGAAGCGTCCCTTTGATACTTTGTCAAGAGTTAATTATTTTCCTTCCTAATGTTTTTGTGTTCTCGAGGCGGCCTGGACACATGCTGTAATATCACATTGTCTCTTTAGTTTGCTAAGAGATTAGTTTTGTAATTTTCTAGTCCCACGATACCCAAAATGATGACATGCGTCCAAATATTTTTGAGGGCTAATGTTGTTTATAAAATGTTTTATTTCCATGCCATTGAGTCTTTTTTTCTTGTTCAAAGTTGGTCCCCCTATTCCCTAGTCACTTTAAATTTCTTATTTTAGCATGTGCATTTCATACAGGCTCTTGCCTTTTAAGAGGTCTCACAATTCTGACACTTTTCCTCCATGAAATGGTGAAATGTTGACACATATTAAAACATGTGCTGAATTCTATTGCAAAGGAATAGACTTTCATGGAGCCATGGTGGGACCAACCTTTTAATCTAGTGAAGTTGTGAGATGATGAAAAGTGTCAGTATCTTGGTGCTTCACGATGAATTCTTCTATCGCAGGAGGTATATTTTTGTTGTTTTCTCCCTTTGCGATTAAGTGAAACGGTGACACCTGTTTGCATGGTGAGAAAAGGAGATTATGACTTCGTTAGGAAAATTTAAACTAGCGCGATGGTTGTTGAAGTAAAGATCTATGGTCCACAATCAAACTAGGCAAATGTCTCTCATTGGTCACGTGTTCAAGCATGCAATAGGAAGTAATGGTGGATGGGATTGTTATCTGCCACATTCATGATGTTGAGGATAAATTACCTATCCAAATTCATTTCTCTCACAAATGCTAAGGTAATAAAAGTCTAGCTACTATGGTTTTTCTAATCGAACAAGGCTTTCTAGTGCGAAATAGGGTTTTCTTTAGTGTTTCAAACAAGTAAATCTATCGTGTCTATGAAATTCAACTAAAATTTAGGGTGTAAGGGAAATTATTGTTGGTTCATAACAAAATAATAGTGAAGAATTAAGGGTATATGTTGCTAAATTTTTTGCATACCCTTAGTCAGGAAAGAAGTTTCAAAAAACCCTAGTTAGCAATATAAACCCTAGCCCTCTATAATTTCACAAAATGGTTGGAACTTTGATTGTGAATAGAAGACCACTGGAAGAGGAGATAATTACCTTATTACTAGGGTTGTCAAAGAGACAAAAGGTTTATCTAGGGTTGGGTGGTATTATAGTCAAACTTATGGACCGAGGTTGTGGGTGTAGGGACCCCATCATTCTAGAGGAAGGATATACATTGTTTTAAGTGCATGCATATAGAAAGGCCTATGTATACAAGCTAATATGTAACATTCAAAATTTGGGGTTAGGAATGTTGGTGGTGCCTAATGTCTTTGTGAATGAAGAATTGAGAAGGAAGCCAACCATGGCATATGACTCCAATTCTAGGCCTTTATTTGCTATTAATACCTGTCAGATATTGTTACCATTGGATAGAGACCAAGTATGCAGGGTATTTCAATTAGATCCCAATGCACGTCTGCCAATTGACCTGGGTGCATTGAAAAAATAGTATGAGAGAAACATAGATAGTTATAGGGTCAGATGGTTGTCATGCTTTAGAATAAAGGGGATAAGAAAAGAGTTGTAGTGGTTTGGAAGGGGAAATTTGGAGCCCTTCATTTACGACATCTTCAATCCCTACTTTCAAAATACCTACTTTTCTTTAATACAAGTCTTAGGGATATATATTAGGATCTAGATCCTTATAAATGTGATGGTCTTGGAAGTACACATTTAGAGTAGAGATGCCAAAATACTCTCTAACTTTGCAGGGTATGTTGCTAATCAATTGTACATGTACCTTTGTGTAATCAAAAGAGATCCCTTTGGCCCTATAACTTTCATAGAGTATTCCATTCTATTGCACATGTTATTGTATGTAGTGTTATAAGTATGTTCACCACAGTTGTAAATTAGGGCCACAAGGGAAAAAATGTAATGCTACCAGTCCAAGAATGGGCATACTTGTGGGACAAGTATTGTATGCATTCCAATTATGCTGCTTTTGAGGAGTTTTTTGTCAAACCTCTAAGGAATGGGATAGGCCTTCCTTCTAATTGGAGTTTTTCACAAGAGGTAAGAAGATTCTTGAGGCCTCACATCCTCACCCTAGAGAAGAAGATTGATCACAACAAGGATGATTGGTACTTCTATTCAGATGCTATTGTAATAAGGGTTTTTGAGACCCTAGTTGCACCCCATGTAAAATATTAAGGATGTCCCTAATAGATTGGCCTTTCTTAAAATAATGTGGCATCTTAATGGATCTAACGAGATTCATTTCAGTAATAATGAGAAACACATGCCCTTCTTCCTATTGCTATAGAATTTTTAGTTTTTATGGCATTAAATGGGAATGGTATGGAAATAATCCTAGAGAAATTGCTCCCCTGAAAAATTAAAGGTAGACAAAGCCAAATTTTTTTATCCAAATGGATTCATTAAAAAAGAAATGGGAATGTACAAGTTGTCAGCCTATCATCATGTACCGGAAAACATTGAAGATCTAACCAGGAACTACTCCTTAGAGAGCTAGGAAACCAAGAGAAGGGAGCTATGGGGTAGGATACAAATTGTTGAGAATAAAAGGATGAAGCTTGACCCATCCTTTAGAGGGTCATTTCTACATATAAGGGAGCACATAGTTAGGATGATGACCCAATGTCCCATAGATGCCTCCAGGAACTTCAGGTGCTTTCTCTTCATCCAGAGCAAAAGTGCCACAAAGTCCCCAACTAGGAACCCCATTACAAGTTATCCAATTGTGGGTTCTGTTGTTGACTACCGAATTGATCCCGAGGAGATGGATGAAGATGCGTTGATGATCCAATAGGAACTTCTTCCTCCTAGGATGCTTATTAAGAGGTGCAAAAATGATAGGATGATCATCAAATTTGAAACTGGTGGAGACATTATTAATGATATAAGGGAAAAGTCCAACCAAGAGTTCTTAAGTGACGAGGCATTTATCAACACCCAAGAGTTCAAGGACCTACAAGGCAGAAGAGTTGAGGGAAACACTCACTTTAGGTAGCTTCTTTGAGTAGGAGCAAAAGGCCACCATTGAGGAATTTTGGAAAAGGGTAAAGCAATAGATGGAAGGCATGACTCTTGAGAGGGGAATGAAGTTAGTGAAGGGAGCAGGATGTCTACTACTACCAGGATGGGATATTTCCTCAACCATTGCTTTTGATGCAATTAGGAAACATCGTGGTGAGGATTCGATTTTGAAATCAGGGGAACATGCTGTAGATTTTTTACTTTGGATTTGGATTTTGCCCTAAGCATGAAACCTTGGCTATTTGGTCAATTTTACTTGAGACCAATAAGCCACAGTTTATATCCAACATAAATTAGCTTATCAAGAATCTTGTTGTTAGGAGGGTTGGAGACACAAGTGCTATGTACAAGAAAATTCTTTAATAGTCAATGCAACTCTTTTCACAGAAGTAATTGTGAAGAAGTTGCAAGCTAATCTAGACAAGGAAAATGCCCTAAATCAAAACCTAGAGAAAAGGCTCAATGTAGTATGGGGGTAATTTTCTCCTCCAAAACAAATAGAGGATGCTTAGGCCTCACACAACATAAATAAATTGGAGGTAGAGGTAAGGGAACTAAGGGAGAAGATGAAACAAAGAACCATAGAGGTTAGATCAACAAAAGAAGCATCTATAAAGAAGACCTTTGATTTGGTGGACAACATTTTGGGGTATAGGTTGTCCATGATTCCCTCCCATGTAGACAAGGTGTGGGATAACTATGCAAGGTTGAAAGATTCTTTCTCTACTCACAACTAGATGTGGATGAGATTAAAATGCATGCAACTCAAGTGTCCCAGAGAGTAGAGTTGTTGAGATTGCTAGCTAGCAATTCAAATTTTGATAGTATCCTTGTGTCTAACATTGTGAAGGAGTTATATTTTTTGGATGAAATTATGAGTTATCATAATAGATATAGAGATTTAATGAAAAGGGAGCTTAACACCTTTGAGGGCTTTGAGGAGTTCCAATGCCTCCAATTAAGGTTAATGAGGGGAGATGGTGGAATGTGAAGAGTGGAGATCAAAGTTTTCCAACCTCCTCACTCTCATGTATAGTAAGATAAATAAGTAGGGTGAATTTGATGGTGAATAGTTAAATGCTAGTATGGATGCACTTATCAATTTGGAGTATAGTTTGATTGGTTTTCCAGACCTAGTGCAAGTTTTGATTGGCAATGACTATAGGGCACATTTGGAAGAGGTCAGTAGATTTTTTTGACCAAGGACTGACACCTCAACAAAGTAGGTAGAACACATGAAAGAGTAGGATGATGTAACTTGAGTTGTGTTTCAATAAAATTCCAACCACTAGATATAACTGTTGCATAGGTTTGTCATACAAGGAATTTCAAAGATGTCCTATTTGTTGTAGGAAGGAATTTTGAATATTTTCTGCCATATGCTGACTCTAATGTTGCAAGTGATCTACCAACCACTTTTGGAGCAGTTGCAAATTTTTGAACCACTTTTTCTATTGTAATTTTGAATAACTTTTGGTGGTTGAATAATCCCTTTTGCTTTTTGCTTCCCTTGTGTCTATAAAAGGGAATTTTGAGCCTTAGTCAAGGGGTTCTACCTCTTAGTTTTTATAAGTCTTTGTATAGGTCTTAGGTTGTATAGTTGATTCCTCTAAAGCTTAAAGAGGAAATGTTGTAAAGTTTTCTCTATAATAACAAAAAATGACCTAAATGCTCTTTGAATTATAGTTAATGGTGTATATCAGTTTTATCATTCTCTCCATTGTTGTACTTGCTACTCTTGAATCAATATAATAAAGGATTTTCTCTTGGTTTACATTTCATATTTTGTGTAATGAATGTATGAATTGTTTGTTTCTATTCAAGGAATAGAGTAATCTTGCTTTCAGTTCATTTATCTAGGGTTGTGGTGTTGCAATATGGATCTTCAATTAGTTTGATACTATTGTTTATTTATTGGTTTCTTGTTGTAAGGCAATAAGGTCATTAGAAGTGAAAGGGTTGCTCTATTGTCAGAGTTTTACTATTCTTCTAGATTCCATGTCGATAAGGCACTGATCAATCTAAATCTTAAAGCTAAAAATTTGATAGAATCAAATATAAAATCAAAACCAAAACCTTTAATTTTCTATAATTTTATTGTTTTATGTCCATTTCCACACCGCAAGGAATCATAGAAAATATAGAGGGTTCTTGAGATGATTTAGCCCACAAGGTTATCCTTTTTCCATATCAGTGTGAAGAATCTATATCAAAGGCATCATTGCATGTTGTAGTTGTTGCATGATGTTACAAAGAAACCAACCTTGGTTTTGTTGAGCCTAAATTGTAGAGGAGAATATGAAAATTTGTGTCTTGTTTGTTGGCCATTGACCTAGGGTTTTTGTGTATAAGAAGTAACTAATCTTTAGGAAAACCTAGATAATCAGTTGGAAACACCAGCAATACACACTCTGTCAAACACAGCTTCCACTACCATATGATTCAAAACCTAAAACTCTAGATATAACACCTTCGAAGACCACTGATCATCATATCCAAACCATGGGTCAATGCAGGATCATGGGGGTCCAAAATAGGCCCTTAAGTGGCAATGAAAATTTAGAAAAACAAAGTTAGAAAACTTGACATAAAAAATTGAATAAGTTATTAACATAATTTGAAAAATATGTAAAAATAGAATTTGTAGAAAATTGAATGTAGTTTCTAAGATACTAGCATTTTTTAATAAAAAAGTAAATCTATTGGGTGAAAATGTGAAATTTCAACGTAGTAGTACTAAATTTTCAGGATAAAATAAAAAAATTGTGTATGTCTAACCAACCTAAGTGCAAGTAAAAAATAATATTATTTTTTGAAACTTTCAATATAAGTAGAGGACACATGCCTGAATGTGCCACATTTTTTTGTAATTAAATAATTAGTTATGAATTTTTTTATTAGAACTTTTTAAAAATATTAAAACTTGTTTGTCTAACCACCATAACTTGGTAAAGAAATTATGAAATTCAAATTTTCTTTTTTATCCTATAGTATGGGAAGCATAGAATGTGCCACATCTTTTGGATTAAAAAAATGTGAAATCGTTTAAGAATTATAGATGTTTTTAAATCAACCTATCAATCAATATTTTAGTTGGAATATATGTAGAAAATAAATAATATTTATCTATTTAATTCCAAATAAGACATATTTTATATTTTTGGAAAGTTGACAATTTTCTCAATAAACCCTTTTTGTTTCATCAAATTTGGATTAAAAAAAGTTGTCAACTTTTTTGTCACATCACCACTTGTTGGACCCCAATGATCCTGCACTCACCCCACATAAGCACATATTCAACCATGAAGAAATGCGAAGCACAACATATAACACACCACTATTACCTTTTACACTTTTTTATTCAAAATTTCTTAACACTTGGAAACCAAGTGAACATGCTGCATAAACAACACCTTCTCAACACTACAATAGAGGTTGACATCAATATATGTAACACTTTCTCAAAAACACAACTCCTCATCACATCCACACTAGGGGTTGACATCAATGACAACATAGTGCAAAAATCTCTAAATCTCTAACACTTTTGACACAAAGTGATTCATTAGAAATGATGATTTTAGAAAGAAGATGGAGGACACAAGGAATTTTGACTTGGACCAGTTTCCTTAGAACCTAGATGAGGTGAAGTATTTGGATTCCATCAAATCATTGATAACCTTGAATGCAAATTTGATTGAAACTTTCGAGTGAAGCTCCAATTTTAATCATGAATTTTGAACAAATTTTCAAATTAGAAATTATCAGTTATAATAAATGGCACTTCCATTAGATGAATAGTGGAACACACTATAAAAATTGATAGAATGATTTGATAATATGAGTTTCCAACTCATCTCTGTGCAAAGTTTTCTTTGAATTCTTCATTTGAAAATCAATACAAAACTCAAATTCAATAATGTGTTCAATTATTTGTGTCATTTATTTCCTCAATTCAAGAAAAACTCTAATTTCTAATACTAGATGCACATTAATGATTTCTAATGTTGTATATGCTATTGTTGTTAATATGTTATTAAGCATTGAGTTGAACGATGAATCATTGAGTACATGTAAAACTTATCAATATTACACAATTAAAATATGTAATTATTAATAATATATTAATTAATAAATGAAAATGAAAATTGTGTTTAATAACTAATTAACCAATTTGAAAAGAAGGTTTAAAATTTAGATTCTACTTTGAAACAATAGAAAATAGTAGTACATCAATTTATTCAATTTGATTCTTAATTATGGAATACAATATAAAATATCATCAACTACATGTTGGGATATGAATCTATAGAACCCTGATCCTAACACCTGCAAAACACAATAAACAAACACAACATTAGATCCAATGCAAATAAGAATCAATATTCCCCATGAAATCCATTAGCAATGCTCAAAATAGGAAATAAAATTGAAGAACACAATGAGAAAGCAATGAAATCTTAATTAAGCAAGCAAATTCTTGATCCCATGGGGGAATTGGTGCCAATTTGATGTGGAAATTGGCCCTTTCCCAACTCCTATGATGCAATGTTGATGAGTGATCCACTTTGATGAAGATTCAATTGAGCTCCATGATGAAAAATTTGCATAACCTAGCTACAAACTTGATAAAATTGATGAAAATGGATATGTTTGAGTTTGAAATTGGGGTATGTGTAGGATCATGATGGGCCAAAAAGTGGCAATATGATAGGTATTTGCAGGGTATGTGGCTGACGATTTTTTTTTTACTCAAAATTGATGAAATGAAAAAGGTTTTTAAAGGAGATTCTTAGATTTCCACCAATATAAATTATTCTTTACTTTGAATTTAATAAATAATTATTATTCATTTTCTATTTGAATTACAACTAAACTACTGATTGATAGGCTAATTGAAAAAAAAACTATAGCTTTCAAACGATATCACATTTTTGAATCCAAAACATGCATCAAATTCTATGCTTCACATACTAGGATTAAAAAAATAAAAATTGAATTTCATGAAGTTTTGACCAATTTAAGGTGGTGAGACATACGAGTTTTTATATTTTTTAAAAGTTTTAATAAAAAATTAATAATTAATTATTTATTTGAAAAAATTACAAAAAAATGCATCACATTTGGACATGAGTCCTCTACTTATTTCTAAAATCTTATAAAAAAATATTATCATTTTATTGTGGTTAGGGTGGTTAGAAAGACACCTAATTCTTATTTTTTCCAAAATTTAAGTACTCGCATTGAAATTTCAAAATTTTACCAAACAGATTTTTTTTTTTTTAAAAACGGTAGTTTAGAAACTACATTCAATTTTCTATAGATTCTATTCTTACATATTTTTGAAATAATATAGATAAATTATTCAAATTTTTAAGTCAAGTTTCCTAAGTCTAATTTTTTTGAATTTTTGCCACTTAAGGTCCTATTTTTCCAGGATGATCTTGCACATACCCATTGAGTATAGTAGACTTGCTCAAATTGTGGATGATCAAGTGCGGAGATAAACCTTTTATTTATAGAAAGACAAGATGGAGGAATGATCAAAATGAAGCATTGTGGGATCATTCAACACCTAATTGAGAAGTGCCACTTGTCAACATGTGAGTGGGCAAAGGATGTGCACATTTTGATGAATGTGCCCATAAATGCAATTAGGTGGAATTTGAAAATAGTGAAATGACATGTAAGAGGGAAAAATAATGACTTAAATGCCACTCGGCTCAATGCACAAGGACATGTAAGAAGGAATAAATGTCTTGTTGGAAGGATAAATCCACTTGCATGGATTTCAAAATTGGAAGAATATTCCCCAAGAGATGCCAAGTTGAAAGAAAATAAGGATTTAATAAATGAATTACATGTATTTTCATGTGCAAGTGGCAAAAGCTAGAGCCTGATGGGACATGGATTAGAATTAAATTAATCAAGGGCTAATTAATTTAATGAGGGATTTGATGATGTGACTAATTGATTTAGATTTATGGGTTCATTTAAATCAAAATGAGAAAAATGTGATTTAGAGACTAATTAAATAAAGATTTTGATTTATTTAATTGAAAGGGATGAATGTTAAATTAAATCAAATAAGACTTAATTTATTTAATTTAATAAGATGACTTTAGAGATTTAATCAAATAAAATGAATTATTTAATTAAATAGAGACATTAGATCAAAGTGATTGATTTAATTAACAAGAGAGAATGCCTTAATCAGATAAATGATTATTTATTTAATTAAGGGATGAAGAGTGATGATAAGTTGAGAAGGTGATTTAGGATGAAATGGTGTTAGTGAATTGGGATCAAGTGCATTGGTACATTTTCCATGTCTACAGAATCTATGGTCCATGAAATGCAATATAAAATTTAAATATCTAGTAAATGCTAAATCCTTAAACAACTAAAATTTAGAATCTAGAATCTACATTAGAAATTTGAAATAGTGGAAAATATTAGTACGTTAATTTATTCAATCTGATTAATAATTAATGGAATACAATATAAAATATTGTCAAGGACAAATTGAAATATGATTCATGAAATGTGGTATATATACCTAAAAGCTACTAAATCTCTTGCATTTTCTAATTCACCTCATATTCCTCACTCTAACGATGAGATTGAGAGTGATCTTGACTTTGAGTCTGATCTTCCTTTTCTTTTCCCTACATACATTTGCTTAACTACATCTCAAGTTCAACATTCATTGTGTCATTGTCATTTGTGCCACTGCCACTAACGTTTGAAGTGTTGCACAACCCTCTTCTATCACATATGGACTTCCAAATTGTGAGTACCCTTTCCAAAGGAAAACTTAAGATACCATACCTAGTTGAATATATCCTCAAGAAAATTTCTAAATTATTGTCTTGTTTATTTGTTACCTTTGATTTCAACAAATCCAATCCACTGAAAACTCTCTCATCCTCCACTGACCCCAATATCATTGTTTGACATAAGTTAGCAAGTGTGAAATATTTCAATAATTAATCAAACAATATTTTAATCTGACCAAAAGTTTCCCAAACCCTTATTATTGATCCTATTTGCATGAGATTCTCCATGGAGTCAAATTGGTCAATCATACTTGTGCAAAATGAGAAGCTTTGTTCTCTAAGCTTAGTTTCATTTATAATTCCTTCTATTTTTTGTTCATGTTGTATTTTGAAATTTTCAAAAAGTGTTCGCTTGAGGTAATTAATTTTAGATATGAAATGATTCTGGTGGATGGTGGCTTGGGTCCCAAAATTGAGGATACACAATAGACATGGTTTCAAGTATTTCATCTTGAGGGAATAATTCAATAATCTTTCAGGAACGGGATTTTGCAATAGATTTTAAAATACCACTTACAATGGTGCATTGGTATCTCAAATCCATGTACAAAGACACATAACTCCCTGTTTACATTCAACTGTAAAAAAACTCAAGATTGTTGAAATCTATACTTAACTACTAGCTTATAAATTTCAAAATTCAAAATGGATAATTTGATAGATATCGATTATCAAAGGTCATGCATACATTCTTTGTAGTTTAGTATATATTCATTAATATACATAGTTATATCTTTGGATTTTTCAAAAGATTGTTCATTTCATCTAGCATGGGGAGAATACTAGATAAAGTTAAGAGTGTTTCTATATCGTTTAACCTATGTAAGAGGTTAAGAGCTTTGTCTACTATGTTGTGATGTTTGTACATTGCTCCAATCAAGGAATGATATTTTGGAAAAAATCGTTACACTAGTCCATGCAAGGAGATCCATTTGGTATTGAAACATCCTTAACAAGATTGTTTCTTGTTATTCCCATAGTTTTTTTTTGAAATTCTGCAAAACATTTGGGACTTTGATGTAAGTATGAGTAGAGCTCGCAAACTAGATTTTTAAAATTTGATAATAAAGGAAACTTGATTATAGTTTTAAATGCTAAATCTATTCTATGGGCCATGTAATGAATGACAATCATGTATGGTGAACACGTAGTTTTTAACTTTATGTAAAGACTATTCTTATGACCTTGCATTACTGAAGGTCGATTAGCTCTTACACGCACCAACTTTTGGGAAATTGTGAATTCATCCATACCTCCAATCTCATTCAAAGATTTTTTAACTAGTTCGAATAATTTTTTTGAGGTCAAAATCTCCTTCATTTTATGAACACAAAGTAGATGAGGTTGCAGACATATTAGTGTATAGTATACACATGCATACATACCCAAGAAGTATTATCTATCATAATTGCTTCATCTAAAGATAATGTAATGAAGGTTGAATCTTTTATTTTTTCTTGTAAATATTGTTTTTCCATCTCAACAAGATAACTTTCCCATTCCCATCTAGAGTTTATTGACCAATTTGTGCTAGGAAATTAAAGAACACATAATAAAGATAATAAATTATTATATTTTTGGTAGTCTATCATAGGACACCCTCTCGACAAAATATAAAAAAGAACAATCAAGTGAATAGTTTTTCTAGTTGTGTTCTTGCCATTATCTTTCCAAATTGAACTTTAATTGAACGTCCACATTCAACAAACTTCATCATTCTTTGTATATGTTGATCATATTCCAAGGAATGCTTAACATGAAGATATTCTTCCTTTGATTTCCATCTTACTATTGATTTCCCATTTTTTCTATGATTTATTTTTCATAAAATTTATTGATATGCTTTTCTATAGTGTCAAGATTTAGTTGCAATTTCTTGTCTCTTTTATATTTCCAACTACAAATCTTACACTTTCATTCTATTAGAGGTTCATCTTTGTTTGCATTCTCTACTAGTTCAATGAATGGGTACTTTGATACCCAATCAATTTGAAAATTTTGTGGCATATCCCACTCACACCCCAATTTTGATTTTACCTTTTCTCATCTTCCTTGCAAAAACATCATCTATGTTGCCAAAATTTTCATCCAAGTTAATTAATTCATTCTGGCTACCCTAGGTATCCCTTGGAACATCTTCTATGGCATTTTCATCCTCATATAACTCAATTAACTTATTCCAATCTTTCTATGAGGTATTGCCAGTGCCTTCTTCATTAATATTTGCTGCAAGAGTTGATGATGTAGTTCTATCTTGATTTGATGGATCATAAACATTGCCAAAGTAAGAATTTATGGTAACTTTAAGTTTTGAGAATTTTGATGGCCTCCTTTCACCACCCTGAGGAGTCTTACTCTTGTTGCACCTACTTCTTAACATCTTTATCTCTCACAAAATAAAATCTACCAAAAAATGTCTTCTTGTTTAAGGACATAGAATATAGGTCATAGTCCCTACTCAATATCACCTTTAATATTTAAGAAAGAATGACAAAGAGATAAAAATCTTATAACACTAAAAAATTATCACTTACCTTTAGGTTTTCACTGATTCGCTATTCATTAATGTAAAATTCTTGTAGTTGTAAGTTTTTAACTTGCTTATGATCAACTTATTCCAACTTTCGATTCAAGAGCTCACAAGTTCAAAACTAAGCAAAATGTGTAAAAATAAATTAGAGTTTTGATTGTATTTATATCAATCCACATTTGGCGAATTCCGTGGGATTTTTAAATAGTATAATAAAAAATTGGCAAACCTCACATGATTATACAATGATACATTTAAATATTGGATGAATCAAACCTTAACATAACACATGTTATGTAATTTTCAAGGTGATCATGGCCCTACAACTAGCATGGAATTATCATAGTATTGGCGAAATGAATCCTCATATGCAATTATTTTTTTAATGTAATTGATGAAATGTGTCCTCAAGTGTAACTATTTTTAATGTTATTGGTGAAATAGGTCCTCAAACACAATTATTTGTAAATTTTATTGGTGAAATGGGTCTTTAGACATAGTGAACATTTAATGCTATTGACAAAAGGTGTCATAATACACATTGTTATTTTAATAATATTTGAAAATATGTGGGTGATTTAATACATGCTTTTGAGATTCTAGGAAGAATACTAATTGTCCAGACCATTGGAAATGCATAGTTTGTTATGACAAAATTATTAGTTACATATGCCTCATAAAATAAATTGGTGGTGAATTGAAATGCATGGGATTGATAATTCATAAAATACGAGTGATTTAACCACATCATTGGTTGTAATGTATTCACGAATTTAAAATTGGATGAATAGAATTATTTTCCAATTAAAAAAGATTTACCATTAAAAAAAAATTGTGTTCCATATTCTAAAGTTTCTTTTTCATTTGGTGATGGGGGTTGTATGGTGATGGTTGTTGCACATATGCTACCTATGTTTTTCATTGATGTCAACACTTAGTTTGGATTGCTATTGATGCTTACATTTGTAAGTTGATGGTATACTATGATGATGTGCTAATAGCTATGTTGTTGATTGGATGTCATGCCTTGTTTGATGTCAATTAAAGTAGCACTAAGAAAGTTTGTTACTAATAGAGATGATACCATGATCATATATTAAGATGAAGATTAGAAGTATTACTTAAAATAAGAATTATAAGTATTAAGATGAGGATTAGAAGTAATGATGACGTTGGGGATATGCTATTGATGGTCTTTAGTATGTTGTATGCCCTCTCTTGTTGTTTTTGAGGAAGTATGTGTTGCTGCAAGAACGTCATGGTCTCTAGAAGTTGGTGTTTCTGCCACAAAAAATTGCTTTGAAAACTGATTAGGAGAATGCTTCTCATTCCTTCACCTTTGAAGATATGGTCTTGTGGTTTGGGATTTAGTGTTTATGTTCTATGGACATTGCCATATTATCTTTTTAGGTCACTTGTATTGTTGAGGAGGTCCTTGATAATTGTTGTGGGTTGGAAATTTGGTTGCTTGTTTGGATTGGTCCGAAAGATGCTTTGTATTTCTCCACATTGTTTTTTCTATTCCTATGGCTTGGTGAATGTGCTTTTAGTTTTTATGTAGTGTCTTAGTCTAACTTTCATATGATGAATTTTACTACAAGTTGGTCTATAAATGTTCTATCTCATAGTTGTGTCTTTTGGGCTTTCAAGATGAAGTGTTATGTTTCTATTTACTTTGCGCTAGCTATTTTTGGCATGACAGTGTGAAAAACGTATATGGAAGTGTTGTTGAATGTTTATGGAATGTCACTTTGTCATCTACATATAAATGGTTGATCTATTTGGTGTTGCATATTTCTTGAGTTGGTTATTTGAGTGATTTGTGGATGTCTAGTTGACATGATTTTTTCTCTTTCTTGTGCTATGTCCTTGGGGTATGCACCACCAATTGAGGTTGTGTTAATATGAGTTTGGGTCCTACCCTATCAGGTGTTGAGAAATGCATTGAATAAATTCAATTGGGAGATATGTTTTTAGGCTGACAAGTAATGTGCTACACATTTCTTCTATAGGTTTCCTTGTTGTCGACTTGGGATGCTATGCACTAGTGTGTTTGATATTTGGGATCACATTGGAAGATGTAACAAGTTGTTTTTAAGTCATCTCTATTTCCTGGATAGGACTTATTTCATTGCATTCATGTTTTTATGGTTGACTTGTTGAGGTCATTTCTTGTCTCCTATTCTAGCTGATGTAATTTGACATTTTCCTTACTTTTGGAGGATATAATAGCAGAAAAAATTAGTTGCAAGTGGTGTAAGAGTAGAATAGTGTATTAGTTAATGAGAGTTGTGATGCACTTCAATGCCTTAGTTAGCAAAGGGTATTGTTGACATATATTGTAAATTCAAATCTTCATGTATCTTGCTTAGAGATAGTTAGTCTCCCTTGCAGGTCCTTGTATCTTTCCCTAAGCTTATGTGCCTCAACCTACAATTCCTTATATCTTTCCATAAGGTTGTGCACCTTAGCCTACAAGTCCTTCAAGGAGCAGTGTGCTTCCTTAGGAAGTGAGCCTTAAAACAAATTGCAATCTTATTCATATATTGTGAGAATTCCCTTCTTAGGTTTTCCATGTATATCTGGTGCTATCTTGTGCATGTGTGTTCATTACTTTATCTTTCATTTCTACTAATTTTATTAAGATTTGTTGGTCTATTTAAGGGTTTCTAATCTTGTTAGAAGACACAATTTGCATTGTGCTAACTTGGGTCAAAGTTTTGAAGATACTGAGTCACCCCCTATTAGTATCAGGGTGTGTTCAACAATTGGTATTAGAGCCAACTTCCTCAAAAGGAGCTTAAATACTTGAGGAAGCTTTGAGATGTCACATGATGGATCTTATAAGGCACCTAGGTTTTATGAAATAAATTACACCTTTTTGGAGAGTAAGATTGTAAGCCCATCTAACCTCTCTAGGGTTTGGTATTTGGAAATCTATCAAGGATAGTTAAACTACTCCTACTACTCCTCCATCAGATCCTATTGAGTTTGACATTTTTTTTTTGGAGGCTTATTAGTCCTTCCCCTTTATTTGGAGGCCTTTTTAGTCCTTCATTCACCTTTCTCTTTTTCGGAGAGGAGTTTTCCCATAAGTTTTTCTCCCTTTTCTCGAGTTTTGAGAGATCTTTTATTTGTACATGGGTACCTCACTAGGCTTTATTTTCTAGGACCCATCTTGTATTATCATTTTAGGATTTTTAACTACTCCCTAAGTTTATCTTAAGGGGAGTGTTATAGTAATCATGCATTAACTAATAATTAATTAATCCTTAATCAATTATTAGTCTAATTTATTTTCATGCAGTTAAGCTAAACTTAGGAGTGATTTACTATGTTAACTAGAAAGCTATTATTAGATCATTTTGTATCATTACATTATATTGTATTATTAGAGCTATGTTAACCCTCACTGTATTATCCTACTATGTAATACTCTTGAGATTTTCTCTCTTAAATTCTATAGCTTTTTCTTGTTGAGGAATATTGCATATTATTGTTTGCATCTCTCTTGCATGGAAGGTGTCTTTTTTCATTATTTGATCTTGTGGCTCATATATTTCATAATTCTAACATTGTACTCTAAGATATTGAAGCACCCATTTCACTGCTACCTAATACTCTTTACCTAGATTTTCCATGTATCTATTGACAACAACAAGTGCATGTGAAATATCTAGTCTTGTATATACCATCACATACATTAAAATTCCTACTACATTGACATATGATACACAAGATGTATAACTATTTTCTTCTTTATTACTAAGACATAAACTTGAAGAAAGATGAAAATGAGAAGCTAAAGGGATATTTACTAGTTTCACATTCTTCATACTGAATCTTACAAGGATCTTCTCCACATACTTCTGTTGTGATAACCAAAGTTTACCATGTTCTTTATCTCTATGTATTTCCATGCCCAAGATTTATTTTGCTGCTCCTAGATCCTTCATATGAAAATTCCTAACCATCTGAATGTTTAAACTATTTATCTCATCTATGATTTTGTTTGCTACAAACATATCATCAACACATAATACCAAGATAATAAATAAACAAATTTTCAAACTTTTTAAAAGTAAACACATTGGTCATACTCACTCCAAGTTGTAAAATTTTGTCTCATCATGAAGGAATCAAACTTCTTAGAACATTGCTTGGGAGTTTGCTTCAGGCTATACAATGACTATTTGAGTTTGCAAACAAATTTTTTGTTGCAATCTTGAATAAACCCTTATGACTATTCTAGATATATCTCCTCATCCAAATCTTCATGTAAATTTTTTATTTTAACATTTAATATATTTGATTTTATGAGAGGATTATACCAAAGACATCTCAACTAATGATGACTTTGTGGGTAGTAGGATCTCACAATCTATATCCCTTAATTACGTCCTCGTAACTAACAAAGATAATTTTTTAAGATTTGGAGTCCAATTTAGAATGCCCAAAAATATCTGAATGAATATTATTTAGAAGACTCTTACTTGTATGACTACCTGCTTTAAATTTTTTTCTAAGTTAGGACCATAAACACAATGCTTGCAAAAATTTAAATTCAAAGATTTTAGATTTGGAAGTAACTTATGGTTTAATAGTATTTTCAACTCTTTCCCACTCATATGACCCAGCCGTGGATGCCATAAATTAGTAGATTCATTTGTTTCCTCAAATACTACTATTGCTTCATTTAATATAGTACTCCTTTCTAACTTGGACATGTTTCTAATATTTGTAGCCTTCGTGACCACCAAAATTCTCTTGGAGACTTTCAATGATCCACTTTGACTTTTAAATTTATAACCTCTAGAATCCAAAAATCTCAAGGAAATTATTTTTTTAAAATTTGGTACATGTCTTACCTCTATTAGTGTCCTCACAATACCAAAGAACATTTTAATCTTAATACTCCCAATCCCAATAGTCTTACAAAAAATATTATTTCCCAAAATAAAAACACCACCATCAATAGCTTGGTAAGAAGAAAATGAATTCTTATGTGGACACATGTGATTAGAAGCACCAGAATCTAATAACCATTCCTCATGATATTGTAAGAAATTACAAATAGATAAAAATTCATCAACCATATATGAACTTTTCTCAACTAGATTTGCTTCCTTTTTGGAGTTATTATTGCCTTCTTTCCTCTTCCAACAATCTTTCTTGAGATGCCTTGATTTATTGTAGTACCAACATTTTCCATTACCCTTTTTATCTTTTGAATTAATCGACCCCTAACCACCATTTCTTCTGATGTGGAGGTTTCTATGTTAGATTTCCTCCACACCTCTTTAGACAACAAAACTCCCACAATAAAATCATATTCAAGGGTGTCAATTGTGTTAAAGCTAATATAAGTGACTAAGTGATTCTAGGATTTAGGTAATGAACACAATATACAATTGTCTTGTCTTCATCTTTGAATTTTACACTCATACTAACTAATTAACATATAAGAGTATTGAAAATATTTAAATGATCAACAATTTTTATACCTTCTCTCATTTGTAAACTATACAACTATCTCTTCAAGTTGATCTGATTTGTCAAGGATTTGTTAATAGAAAGACTTTCCATTTTACTCCATAGTTTTGTTGTTGTTTCCTCTCCAATAATATTTAAAATATTTTTTTTTCTAAACAAAATCAAATTATGCTAAGAGCTCCTATATCTAGATCCTCCCAATTCTTATTAGTAATATTTGCAGATTTCTTAGACATCCCTACCAATGTTTTGTGTAATCCTTGTTGCACTAACAAATCATGCATCTTGAACTTCCTTAGCTCAAAGTTATTCTTCCCATTAATTTTTTCCACCTCAAACCTTGTTTTCGAAACCTTCACCATTTGATGCTACAAAACAAACACTAAATCCTAATACAGACATTGCAAAATAAATGCTTTGATACTACTTGTTGTGGAAACAAAAATGTAAAATATACAAAAATAATATTGCAGCACAAGTTAGTTGCAAATATATACCGAAAAAATAAATGGAATAACAAAATAATGATAAAACTTTGACAATATATCAAGGAAACATGAGTATCCTTATGAGAAATTGATTGCAATCTTCACATAGCTGCTGCTATTCAATTACAATTAATTATATTGATTTTTCCTTCAAAATAACAAAATGTATATAATATTTTCAAAATGAATATTAAAAAAACCAACTTTATTTTATTCCTTTATTTTTATTGTTTTATTTTTTCAAGATTAGATTTTGGTGTATTTCTATTATTGTTGTCATTATCCAACAATGACAACAATAACAACCAATTAGACACAATTTTATAGCCCATTTTCATATTTGTCCATTGATTCGTCGGACTGCAATGACTGTGACTGTGATTTGGCATGGTTGAGCATATCTTGGATGAAGGTATTTATGTTGTTGAAAGAAGAGCCTCCTACCATCATTGCTTTAGTTGCTGCTTCCTTCAACTCGGCGACTTTCTTTTGCAACTCCTTGCCCTACATCACCCTCCTCACTGCACTCTCCACCTCTTCTTTCGTCACCAATCTCCCGTCATCAATGTCCACATCCTTAAAATCCAACCCAACCTTCCATATTTCTTTGGAAAATTTGTAATTGAGGAATTAATCACTGAAATAAGGCCAGCCAATCATGGGCACTCCCATGCTTATGCTTTCTATACTTGAATTCCATCCACTGTGTGTCAGAAATCCTCCCACCGAAGGATATGCAAGCACCTTTAATTGCGGTGTCCATTTAATAATCAACGCATGATCTTTGGTTTGCTCTTCCAATCCCTCAGGAAAAATAACAGCTTGCCCCTGAGCAATGTCAGAGCGAAGAACCCACAAAAAGGCATGCCCGCTCTGTTCCAAACCCAACGCCAGCTCATCCAACTGTTCTTGCGATTTGAGTGCCAAACTTCAAAATGAAACATACAACATAGAGTGCGGGTGTCATTTGTCTAGCCAGTCCAAGCAACTATCGTCTTCCTCCCACATAGACATGTTGCTCAGTGTTGAGTTCTCCCCTCCTAAAAATTTAGGGAGAAACACAGGGCCTATTGATAGAGATGGACACCCCTTGATAGACAGTGCCGCTATCGCCTCTCTCCCTTCCAATTCCTCAAAGGTGTTCACAAGCACGTACTCCCCCGTATCACACATTCGCGACTCAAACAACAACCCTTCGTAAATGGGATTCGATTTAAACTACTCATGGTAGAACGATATCAGATTGGTGGGCCATAGCGCTAGTATATTCCCAGGTAGACTAGTGATCATTTTCTCTGGACATTTTCCTTCACTCACTGAAACCATCACACCTCCAAGTCAATACTCAAACTAGAGAAAAAGAAAAATTTAAGTTAATATTAAGAGTAGAGCAGAAGAATACCTTTGAAAGGAATGTGGCCCTAGGAAAGGAGAGAATTAGCGTATTTTTGCGCAATAGAGGTAGCGGCACAAAGAGGCCAGAAGATGACTCTTAGCACTCTCAAATTAGCGGCCACTGATGTGGTGCATGACATGCAACAGTCTGCCACTATGCAGGTGATGGGAGGAATGCCATTTCCAGTAGCTCACTCAGGTAGGTGGTGCAGTTGTGCTCTGGCGGTAAACCGTCCGCGAATGAAAAAAATTGAAAATTGGCTTTGGAATGCTGCAGTTGCGACTTGTGCTCTGCAATTCCAAGCATGCATTTCTCACTCCATTGTGTGTTGACGAAAGTGATGAAAAATCCCCGAGCGGACAAGAGATCGGCGACATGTATCAAAGCGTTGACGTGACCCTGCGCAGGAAAGGGCACCAAAACTGCGTGCAAAGTGTCATCATTTCCACGATTCATCGTCATTCTCAAGTGGGCAACGAATTCAATTTGAAAAGAATGCCACAACTGAACTTCTTGGCTTCTCAGCAATAATTTATAAGACTTGCACGCTCAAGCAAATCATATTTAAAGAATCGGAATCCGAAGGTGAAGCCGGCTGTTCGAGGTATTCAACTATTGATGACTCAATATTACCGATCTATGTTCGTCATTGATATATAGTAAAGCAATAAATCCAACCACGCCATTGTTATTTACATTTTGTGAAAGGGTCTTGGGAGGCAGAAATTGGTTAGCGAGTGGGCAGGGCCCAGTGTCACAAATATTTGGAAAGCAAGAAAGATTGAAATCTTTGGTGGTGAGTGAGGGTTTCGATATATCCAAGCTGTGTCATTATCCTAAGGAGTATGGACTTCAACTTTTCTCAAAATTATTTACTCTAATTGTCAAGTTCCGATTCTGCAGGCACGAGTACATGGTTAAAATAAATTTAATTTTTCCGACTAAAATTATACTTTCATTTTCACGTTTGGATTAAAATATTCCTCACAAAATTATTTGCCAGTCGGCAACAAAGTTTGAAGGTTTGGTGTGGACAAGGGCAACAAATGTCAAAAAATAATCAATAAATATAAGTAAATCAAGTTTGTTCTATATATCAATGTTCAATAATTATATTTATTTAAAAATTTATTTTATTTTACTTTTAAAGTTTTATTTATTTATTTTATTTTATATAATTTAAAAATTATTATTTTCTTACATACTTTCAAAGCAAAGTTTTAAGTAGAGATAAATCTATATTATTAAAGTCTAGTTATATTTTATTTTTAAGAGTTATTTTTCTTTATTTTATAATTTTGAGAAATTTGGCATAAACAAGTATAAATACAAGGTTATTTCACTCATTTTCACCTAGCAAGTTTACAAGTGATCTAACAACTTGAGTATTCATGCATTATAGCAAATTAGAGTTTACAAAAGCATTCAAGAGTTCACAAGAGCATTCAAGGGCTGATTGTCAAGTGTTTTGAAGCATTATTCAATTATCAAACATCATGTCAAAATCATCATGCATCATGTTTGTTTTTGAGTTAACAATTGTGAAGTAGGGTTTCATGATTCAAGCAAGTATTCAATTCAAGATCTATTGCATTCAAACAAAAGTCAAGATTTACATCCATTGGATCCATTTCATACATGTTTGCAACACTTTATTGCTAGGGTTTGGTGAGTTGTAACATCACATTTTGTTCATTCATCATTCCTTCTTTTCATTTGATTTCATTACAAGGTTTGATTACCAAAACAAGGTTTGACCAAGACAAACTCCTTTCTACTAACAAAACAATATTTTCCCTCTCTTTAGTATGTGATTTGTAGACATACATTGAAGACACATTGAAGAGCAAGATTGGAGAAAATTTGTCAAGTGTTCAAAGTTTTTAAAGTTGTCACATCATCTAAGAGATCATTGAAAGACATCTGTAAGGTAGAATTCAACCTTTCTAATCTTAGAACTAGGTTGAGAAGATTGAGCGGAGGTTGGAGAGAAAATTCAGATGTGGATTCTCTGAAAAGGCCAAACTGGACTAATACACCACTTCTACGTATGAGTCCTAGTATAGTAAAATTTATAGTTTTTAGGAGTTTCAGACTTGTCGTTGCCATATTTCTATTCCCGCCCAAAAACCCTAATCTAGGACTAAATCATCCAGACTGGCATATGAGTCCTAGTGGACATTAAATTCAACATATTCAACATTTCAAGTTTTCAATCAAGTTGCTATAGGTTTCTAGGTGCCCCTCTTTGTTCCATCTACTTTTTATTCTATTTTGCATTCATTTCTAAGTCATTTAGTGAATCTTTGCATATCATTAGGTCTTGTCATTAAATCTTGCATATCATTATTCTTTCCAAGCCCTATCTTGGTGGTGAACCCCTCTTTAGTCATTTGTTATACCCTAGAACATCCCTATTGCAAATCTCTTTCCTTTATTTCATCCCTAGTTTAAGATCTCTATGGGTCTCTTTGAATGTTATGTCAACAAAATAGGAGGGTCTCATCCCCCTTGTTCCATCTTCTAAAAAGGTAGAATCCTATTTCCAACATTACAATATTAATGTTACATATATTTTAAATAAAAATTCTCAATTGATATGAACTATACAAAGTTAACATTTGTTTATCACTAATGTAGTAATCCTTTTCTTTGATCAATTTCCCTTGTATATTGTCTAGCATAAGATGTATTTTTTATGATTTCATTTTGACATATTTCAAAAATAGAAATGAGTCATAATACTCAAGGTAAAAAAAAATGATTAATTAAAGGACAATTTTCTATAAGAACAAAACATGATATTTTAGGTAAGGGTTTGACCTTTAATCCCCTCCACCATTTGTACTACCTCATTGATAACCATATGCTATTTTTTAAAGTTATATATCTATATGGTGTTGATGGTGTTTTCTGCACAGCAACAACTCAGATAGAATGCGATATTCTATCTCTCTTGAAAGGTTATCTTCAATAATAAATCACTGAAAATCACCCCAAGGTCTCTCGGGTGTTAGGTCATAACAATGCATAAAACAACTTAGATAAAATGTGAAATGCTGGTAATCACAATTGGACCTTACTACAAGCAAACTGTATCCTTTCAATTTATCTGATCTGACAATATGGTGATCTTGAATCCTAAATCTAACTGAATAATAAAGAAACAACAAAGATAGGGATGCAAGGAAATAATAAAATTTAAACTACTGCAAGGACAAGCAATGTAAATGACATATATGTGGAATGGACCTATCTCAAATAACCAATTCCTGATCGACCCACAATGCAATCTTACAAGAATAGTGCAATCTTCTGAGGTATTTAAATTTTCAAATCATAGACTTGCATCTACAATCGAACTTAAGCACATTGAATATACGGTCCAGGTTGACTTTACCAGCCTACTACAATCAGATAGTTACTGGGAGTATAGACCAGAGATAGCTACAAACATTCCAAATATGAAATCACAAACATCATTTATCCAACCAAAACTAATTTACTTTTGAGTACTAAACCCTAAATCTTCAAGCAATTTAAAAGATAGAACAAAGGAGCAAATGCGATTTCACCGGAAAACCACAATGTCTTCAATTGTATTAATCACCAAATCTTTGTAACAATTCAAAGCGGATTACGTCTGATATTTGCTTCAAGAAAAGACTAAGAAAATCTAACTATTGCTCTTGCTTATCTCTATTACTGCTTAGCTAACCAATGTCTGACCCTTTACAATGAGGCAAGAATGCCAATTTATATCAAATTCCCCCCAAAACATGTCGGCCCAGCCAAACATTTTACAAAATAATAAAAACCGCCAAAACAGGTCGGCCCAGGAAAACAAACTAAGGCACACATTTAATGCCATCATCCAAGTCGGCCAAGGCACAGTCCCCAAGGAAGTCTGGTCCAATGCATGCCCTATGATAATAGGGAAGCACAAATCTCGAACTTGAGCATTAACTGCCACTCCCTTTGCCCCTCTCCTGCACTGACGTCCTTTGGACACTCGAGAATATTCTATCCAACTCAGCAATAGGTGGCGATAGTAAGACCCTGAGTCGGCATTTAATAGAATCTATCCCTTCCTTGGCCCGCTCAACAATTCTGTTCCAGTCCTCCCTATTGGCCATGTACCTGTCTATCACCGCCAAGTATGCAGCTGCATCATCAAGTAAATGGCTAGTGACAGCTCCATCAGAATCTGGGGCATAAACCTCATGCCACCATTCCTTCAGTTGATCTAAGCTCAAATATTTGGGAGCTATCTTTTTCCTCCTTGTCATCACCTCAAAGAAGGCAATGCATCCGTCATAAACTGCTATAAGGTCACCATCAATGGACTTCCTTCATTTTTGTATCTTCTTCAGACCCCCTTGTCTGACCAGCAATGCCTCAAACCACTCCCACGGCTCATCCAGCTTGGAGGAAGGAAGGATTCCATCCTTGGCCAATTAATCCTTACCATGTCCCAGGATAGTCCTTGATTTCTGCAGCAGGAGATCTATGCCACCCTTATCCTGAGACAAGATGTGCTCCAACAGTTCTTTTTCCTGGACTGCATCCTTGCCCACAGACAAGATCGCCTTAATAGCATTATCTCCTTTCGTCTGGACATCCATCAGCCAATCAGTGGAAGCTTGGGTGGAGGCCTTCATCTTTTCAATTCCGGAGATTGTCTCCTTAGGCAGAAAACCCGGAGTAGTAGAAGAGGATGGATGTAGAGACTGTAGAGGCTTCATTACCTCTTCTAAACATTTCCTCAATCTCTCATTTTCTTTCTTCAGCTCCCGTTTGGATTGCGTCTCCTTCTTCAGCCTGTCAACAATTATGGCACTCGACCCCTCAAACTCCTCAATGTCTTGCTCTAGGGAGGCCGGGCCGAGATTAATAGTTTGTACATTGTAGTCCTGGCCTGTAACATCATCCCTTGTCTTATCCGCTGCAGGGGTGGCAATGTGAACTACCCTGTTGTGAGCTTCATCTCTTTCCACCCAGGAAATCACCTTGGTGACCCTCTTCTTCCTTCCTTTGCCAATCTGGGACAGCATTTCATCCCAATCTAACGGAGTGTCCTCAATAATCACCTGTTTCTTCCTGGCCAGCTCCTTCTCTAACCAGTCTGGGGCTACAGGGGTAGTCCAGATTCCTTCTGTTCTTGTTTCTCCCAGATCTTCTGTCACTTTCTCTTCCTCTGCGGCCGTCACCTTGACCTCCTCATCAGTTGTTACTTTGTCATCCTCTTTCTCCAGAGTCTGCCTGGCTTGGTCAACCTCCTCAAGTCCTAATTCTGGAAGCACCGGCGATGGAGTCCTAGCGGGGATGCTTTCCTCTGGCTCCGATGATCCGCTGCCTTTATCACTCTCTGGAGAATCCTTGTATTGCACTAGTAGAGAAGTGTGTCTTTCCTCAGTTTCTTCCTCAAGCTCGGCCGCTTCACTGTACAGTGTCCCCTCCTTGAACTACTCGGCCTCCCCGCTAACTCCCCGCTCATCTGGATTCTTCGGTTTTGGTGCACTTGGCGGAGGAGAAACAGGCTTATCCTACTCTTCAACTGGTTGTGTTGGAGGAGAGTCCCTCAGCTGTGCAGCATCCTTGGGAGAAGGAGTTCTTGATTTTCTGGTATATACTTTAGTTTTCTCCCCTCCAGAGCTCTCTACATCTACAATTGGAGGTTCATCCTCCGAAGCGGTTTTGTCTTTCTTCTTGGCTGTCCTTGTAGTTCTTGTCTTCTTGGGCAGTGGAGGAGCATCCTCCTTTTCAGCCTTCTCTATTTCTTCCTCATCTGAGGACTTGCTAATCGTCAGGGTCTTCCACCTGCGCTTGCCAATTGGTTTCCTCTTCGTTGCAGGCTTAGCCCCCTTACGACCTTTGACTTTAATCTTGAAGGGTGAGGTTTTAGCTGATTTCCCTTTGGGGTCCTCCTCCCTGGATTCTTCAGAAGTTGACATGGGGTTAAGATTCCCCATCAGTTCAAAGGTGCAGGGTACATTGGCGTTCTCCAATTCCCAGACTTTGTGCTTCACCCAAGAAAGGGTAAACCTCAACACAGGAGCCATCAGGTCCTCCAACTCTGTCTCTTTGGGTTCACTCCAATCAATGTCCGCAACTGACCTGTCCTTTATGCGCTCGTAAACATGGTCCTGAACCAATTTTCCATCATCATTAAGCTGATCCAGAATCAACTTTACATTGTATTGTCTAATGGCCTCCATAGGTAGCCTGGAATACCTTTTCTTCCTTGCATCGAGGTCATCCTTGATATTGACCCAGTAGTCTTCTAAGTCCTCTTTATGCCTGTACTCCCGGGTAGCCTTCTTTTGGGCCTCTCCTGTTATGTCAAAGTTCATTCTCTTTGAATGGAAAGAGAATCCATAAGCTGCCAACTCCTCACCTGCAGTGTGAGCTGATTGAATAGATGGGCACACTTCTCCCACACCAATCCCAAGAGGGAAGTCTCCTCTGAATCCTGTCTTATGCTTTTCTCTCTTCACAACTGCATCAAACTCATAGATTTGTTGCACAACCTCCAACAACACAATATGGTCAGTGGGATACCGAGGCAACCTATAAGGGGCAACTGGACATCCATCAATCTGGAGGTAGGTGAATGTAGGGAACTGGATAAACCATGCTCCGTAGTTCTTGATTAGTCCCCTAGCTCCATCGGATAATCTGATATGTTCTGCATTTTGAAGTGTCTGGGTAATGTGCATTGTGAATGCATCATTTGTCCTCCTGTAATCCTTATGTCCCAAATGCAGCTCCGGATAAACCTCATAGATGATGTCTTGTCCAATGGTTCCCCTCGGAGTCAAACCTTTGTAGGGATAGGAAATGGCCAGCACATACATAACGTAAGAAGACATATTGAATTTCTTTGCTTCCAGGACATTTCTCAGTGTTTGTCAATCTCTGCACTAATGAGTCCTGCCCAGTGATAGTTTGTCCCCTAGCTCATCTTGGTGATCACATGGACCATCCAATTCTCTAATACACCTGCAGTTCTCAGTCTAGCCACCCTGCTCAATAGTGTGATGGCATCATACACATCCGACCTGAATTTAACCCTGTGCAGCTGTTTGGGCAACTTAGAGTGGTGAGATTTTGGCTTCTCCAGCCATGAATTGATGATCTACTGAGCTTTGACTGGCTCATTCTCGTAATAGGTCCTGGCAGTGTCAATGTTCAAAGCACAGACCAAAGGAAGATCAAGCATGCTGAAGCTTCGTGTAATGGAAGTCGGATTGAAGTTTGGCAAGACTCGTCCCTCAGTGTTGACCACCATCTGGGTACCAAACGCATACTGTCTTGCACATTCCAAAATCAACTCATAGCACTGAACCGCCGGAGGGAACCCTACCACATGCACTAATCCAGAGTTCATCATTCCTTGTCTCAAAGCTGACTGGTCCTTCTCAGCTACCCTCTGCTTGAACTCCTTATAGCGCTAGGCACCAACATTTGTGTCAGATACCTCGGCCCACACAGAGGACACCCTACTTTCTGGGAGCTGATTCTTCATGTCTAGTCTCAACCGCTCTATCTCAGAAATAGATGATGCCCCTACACCACCCTTGGATTTCCCAGCAGCAAGTTTGCTTGGTTCCGCCTACACATCCAAAAATTGTCATTAGAATCCAGTTATTATTCATATTACAGTTCAAAGGGTTAGCACAAATCATGTAAATCCATCAAAATCCGTTGCTAACTACTAATCCATCGAGATCCGGAGAAATCAGATAGTCCAGGAAAATCACGCAATCCGGGAAAATACCGTCAGGGTGGAATTTCGGAGAAATCCAACCCAGACGGATTCCTGCTGCCAAAGCATCGTTAATCATATAGATCATTAGTGCAGATGGAAAATCAAAGGATAATCATTAAATTCACTCATTAGCAACAAGAAATAATCATTAGACAATCGTTCCACCAATCCTATCATCAAAATATCACAAAGAACACAACCAGACAGGAAATCCAGAAAAATCCGGATGGAACAGATTTTCGTGGACAGCTCAAAAATGCCCCGGAAATAACCCCAGCCTACTGAATAAACCCAAACCGGGAAAATCTGGGAGCGAGGAAATTCCGCGACAACCTCGAAAACCCAAAAAATGATAAGATGCGAACCAAAACTCAAATGACCACGGGATCTACTCCTCCTGAGCTCGAATGATCTCAAAACTGACAATAAGCAACAAGACTCAGGGCGCAAAGGATTTAGACCCCTCGAAAGCATGCAAAGGATGAATCTCCACATCAAAATAAAGATGCCCTGATCCGTATCACCAAACCACCCGCCATTAAAACTAGGACAAGCTTTAAGGTTTTAAAATATCGGTTAGGGATTTACCTAAAGCCCTCTAATCTGAATAAGATGGGGGAAGCCAACATGATACGGGGCAAAAGCCGCACAAGCACAATAAAACCTTCGTTCTGGGCCGAACACCAAGGGAAACCCTAATTTTGCATAATAACACATTTCGCGCCCAAAACAAGCAAGCAATCTGACCCAAAATCTTGTCTAAAGGATACATACGCAATCTTATGGATAAATAAAGCTCACAAGGCACAGAAAATAGGGTTCCATAATAAAACAGATCAGACCCCGACTCTATAAATATAAAATCGTAATCAAGCAGGAGCCGACCCAAATCTAATAATACCCAATGCAAAACCCCCAATCACCATAAGCAAACGGAAGGGCAATGAATACATACCATGGATCAAAGCGAACAGAATTTGAGCTTAGAAAATCAACCACGTAGCAAACACGTCTAAGTAATAGAAATACTAGCACCAACACTCAAGTAATCCTCGCGCAAACAAACCAGGATCAATTCTCAAAGGTTCAAATAGAAAAAACTTAATCGCCAGAGCAATCAACAAGGCAGCATTGAAGTCCGAATGACACTGAAAATGCCCTAAATCCGCCCTTATACCTGTCTGAGTAAAGGTACCTCAACCATTAATGCGCGACATGACATATCTGACAAGTCCGGAAACCTGAGCCCCAAGCGGAATTTTGGAAAATCTGAGAAGGCGCGGAAACACAGATTTCGCGGAAATGCAGAAACCGGGGAAATAAGGAAGATCGGGATTTTGGCAGAATCTGGGAAAATCCGCACGGACCCGAAAATCCCGAAGTAAGGAAAAAACCCAGAATCGGAGAATCCTGCCAGAAACGGACAAGGAACGAGGGCCCGGAAAAATCCACCAGAGCTGAAAAATCTCGGATCCAAGTGAAAACCCGGACTTAGCCAAAAACTCAATTTCAATCAATTTAAACCTCAAGACAAGGCCAAAGCCAACAAGACCAACATGTCAAGACCCTAGAATGATAAGTCCAATAGAACCAAAGGTCAAGACACCAAAACAAAGAGGGTCCCCACTCCAAGTGGGGCGTGTGTGCAAAAAATGCACAACAAATGGTGACTCTGCTGGGGAAATGCTTCTGAGCATTTCGATGACAAACTGGAATCAAGAACCCAGAACTCAGGATTTCAACTTAGATACCCAGCCACCACCTTAGGGTAAAACAAAGAAACTCCCAGTTATTCAGACATTCCTATACCAGGGTCTAAGTGTGTGCACATGCATTTATTACCTACCCTCAGTTGCAAGAAGAACCAGACATGGTATGAACAGGCTACGTAAAGATTCTCACTCTAAAAGTAACCTGGATAAAGCCTCGTTGCCAGTCAGGCGTCCATAGCCCCGACGAGGTTATCGCTGTGGTCCTCCTGAATATAGCTCTACTACTAGTCAGGCGTCTATAGCCCCGGTAGAGATATTCAGATCCCCCTGATAAATTGAATTCAAATTTCTTGCATGTCATATATATTCTCTCTCTTTTTTTTTTGCTGATATTTCTTTCTTTTTCACTCATTTTATTCAACATGTGAATAGTGAAGTTCACACTCAGGGCTGAGAACCGCAGTGGCACTAGAGCAGAAAAAAGATTTTTCACCTGTCCAGACCTTATAAGGACTTTTACAACTTCAGGTATATTAAGGATTAAAGGTATAAGACCCCAATATATTCTTGTTCAGACTAACTAGAAAACCTTTGTCTCAACCCAAGAAAAAATTGACATACGTTAAAGAATTCATACCACGGTATTCTGGAAAAATGATTAAAGCTTGTAAGGGAAATACCAAGAACATTAGACTGGCTTTGTCACTGCTACCATACAGATGCACCCACATTCCCCAAAAGGAAAATGACCAAAAGCAAGAGCAACGCAAAATAAAACAAACAAACCAAAGCAAACCTACTCTAACCAAACAAAACAAGCAAAGCAAAAAGGGAAACCTACTCTAACCAAAGCAAGCAAACAAACAACAAAGCAACCTAAACTAACTATTTACAAAGCAAAGAGCTGGAAACAGCTCAAGACTGGAAATAATGTTTCAGATACTGCCCATTGACAGGCAGTGGTATGTCATCTCCCATGAGAGTCCTCAGACGGAAAGCATTATCTCCCAGTATTTCGGCAATCTGATAAGGGCCAAGCCACAATTTATCAAATTTTTCATGACTCCCTTTCTGATCATGAGGCTTATCCCAATACAGGACAAGGTCAGAAATCCTCAAAGCCTTAACTTTTGCTCTCCTATCAAACCATCGCTTGACTATCCCCTGATGTTTGGCAAATTTTTCAAGGGCATTGTCTCATTTTTCCTCAAGGTGCAATAATTCAGCCAACCTCGCTTCCCTTCTATCGTCCTCATCATAAAATTGGTTGATAAACTGTAGGGTTGGGATCTTGAGTTGGATAGGGAAAACTGGTTCCAGACCGTACACTAAATGATAAGGAGAGGTACCAATGGAGGACTTAATTCTGGTACGATCTGCCCAAAGAGCAAACTGAAGCTGGGTGTGCCAGTCATTTGGATTCCTTTCTAACAATTTTTGGATGACATTCAACAGGTTCTTGTTAGAGGATTCAGCTAGACCATCCCCCTAGGGATAATAATTAGATGCAAACTTAACAACAATGCCATGATCAAAGGCCGAGTTTTAGAATTTTAGAGATGCAAAGACAGGACCATTATCACACACAACAACAACAGGACATCCAAACTGATTGAGAATGACAGATTCAAGACAATCAATTACTACCTCTGATGTACACTTCTTACAAATAAAAGCTCCAGTCCATCTTGTAAAGTAATCAGTTATGGTGAGAATATACCTGTGTCCTGCAGAGGATGGTGGATTGATGGGACCTATGAAGTCCATACCCCATTGAGCAAAAGGTTTTACCTCAGTGACCGGTTGGAGTGGAAATGCTGCACACCTTTCTCTTGTTGCTGCAGTCTGACAAGTGTGACAGGTCCGTACATGATGATGAACATCCTTGAACAATGTAGGCCAGTAGTATCCTGCCCTCAAAATCTGATTCGCAGTAGCAATCGTCGAGCCATGACCAGTACCATATTTCTCATGAAATTCACTCATTACCCTTTCAGCTTCCTGTCTTCCAAGGCACCTCAAATAATTACCTTCATGATTCTTTTTGTATAGGACAGCTCCTTTCAGCATGAAGCCGTCACTTTTCAGCCTTAAGGCTCGCCTCTGTACTGCATTAAAGTGAGCTGGAGGTCGTTGATTTAGCAGATAGTGGACTACATCATCATACCAGCCTTCTGGGGAAACTTCTTCAACATTATAGTTATGAACAGACAATTCAGGGCCTATCTCCGCCATGGTTCGGGTGAGTCCTTGTCCTCTTACTAACTTCATCGGCTGGATCTCAATGTCATACTCCTGAAGCATGGTCACTCATTTAGCTCTGCGCTCCCCTAACTCATTTTGCATCAGCAACAACTTAACTACAGAATCAGGAACAATTGCAAACACCTTACTTCTGAGGATATAATGCCTAAATTTCTTCACTGCTCGCACAAGGGCATATGCTTGCTTCTCCACACTCGGGTACTTTAGCTCAGCATCCTTTAATGGTGCACTCATGAAAGTAATGGGATGCTCATTCCCCTCATCAGACTTTTGTGTCAGCATTCCAGCACATGAGTGGTCTGAAGCAAAGGAATAAATATAAAAGGGATTGCTATATTCTGGACTCACCAACACTGGAGCATCGGCAATGGCTTTTTTAATCTCTGCGAAGGACTCCTTCGCTTCTGCAGTCCACTCGACCTTGGCATCTTGCTTCAACATAGCATTTAACAACTTCACAATCTCAGCAAATCCAGTGATGAATTTCCTGACAAAGTTAATCTTACCGAAGAAGGATTTCATCTCCTTTTTACTGGCAGGTGGCTAAATTTTCAGGATGGCCTCCACTCTCTCTGGGTCTATAGCAATTCCTTTCTCTGATATCATGTGCCCCAACAACTTACCTTCTATAACTCCGAAGATACACTTTTTGGGATTCAACGAGATGCCAAACTCTCTGCACTTCTGGAACACCTTACGCAGATCTAAAATATGATCCCCTCTGTTTTTGGAGAAAACAGTCAGATCATCCATGTAAATGATAATGCACTTTCCTATGATGTCCTTGAAAGCAATATCCATAGCTCGTTGAAACGTGGCTCCCGCATTAATAAGCCCAAATGGCATCCTCCTGTAAGCGAAGGTTCCCCACTTAGTTGTAAAAGCGGTCTTGTGTCTGTCCTCATACTGGACCATCACTTGATTATACCCTGAATACCCATCCAGAAAGGACATCATCTGTGATCCATTGACCACTTGTAGCACTTCATCCAAAGAGGGAACAGGATAATTATCTTTCTCTGATGATTTGTTCAGATTTCTGAAGTCAACACAGAGCCTAATTTCACCGTTCTTCTTTCTTACCGGAACCAGATTGGCCACCCAAGTTGAATACCTGATAGGAAATATGATTCTAGCAGACAGCAATTTCTGAACTTCCTTCTGTATGATTGGCTCCAACAGTGCATTAATAGGTCTCTGCCTCTGTCTGAAAGGTTTAGCGCCTAGCTTCAGAGGTATAGTATGAGTTATGATGGATGTATCATAAGTCTTCAAGTCTTCATAACCCCATGCCACTATATCTAGAAAATCGTATAGGGCTCTGATTATTCTCTGTCTTTCTTCAGGAGTACAGACCTTACCAATAAAAATATTCTTTACATTATCTTCAGTACCCACATTGTGAGTGTCACACTGTCCACTAATAGATTCTTTCTTTGTCTCTTGTTTTTGATCTCTGATTTTGTCCATATCAAAAATTCTCTCTAACTGTACCATTCCCCTTGTAATAGTATTGGACTTCAAATTCAGCACACCCTCTAGATCCAATTCTGCTTCTTGAGACTCTGTTTCATCTTCCTGGGAATCGGGTTCTTCTGGTACATTTTCCTGGCTGGCTGGAAAAGGAGCATGATTCAATACCAACACAGGAGAATCATAGGAGTTAGAGGGAACAATCTCCTATGCATTCACATTGTTCTCTACCTCATACTAAAAGATAGAAGCAGTAGTTTGGAATTCTGGACATTCCAATTCTGAATGCTGGCTTGTCTTATGGAGTCTGCACCACCCTGATAAGGCTGCTTCTGCCAGATATACTCTGGTAGGAGGCTTATCTTGACTGGCTGGTTGGTTTGCAGACTAATTAACAATTTGATTAGTAGGCTGATCCAATGGGGTAGGAACTCCCCCATTATTGGGCCCTGTATTCCAAGTTCTGTTCTGTCCTTATGGTGGCCTTTTATCAAATCCTGATCCACTTCCTTGGCCTCTGTCAAAATTCTGCCTCCTTTCATTATTGAAACCTCTGTCATTGTTGTAACCCCTATCCTGGTTATATCCCCTGTCATTGTAGAACCCTCTGTCATTACGCTGTCCCCTGTCAAAGTTCTGTCCTTCTGAAAATTCCCTGTTCTGATTAGATTGCATTCCCTTCTAAGCAGCTTGCAACTGAATATTTTGATTTCTCAGGTAAGTCACCTTTAGATTTAGCTTCTTTATTTGTTCAGCCATTTCATCAATCCTCTCCCTATTAGGATCTTGGTAAGGGATCTGATTCGGGTTACTCTGAGGGGGGATAGGTATTGTGGCAGATCCCAAAGACTGATGCAACACCTTAGAATTCTGCAGATAAGCAGGGAAGCTACTCGGCTGTGTTTGATACATTGGCTGATTAACTTGTTGTCGAGGGAAGTTTGTCATAGGAGAGATCTGGTTCATGGGATGACCAGGGTGTGGTACCATAGGTAATTGGGGAATTGGGTTCATAATTGGGGTATGATTGGTGAGGGCCTGATTTACTGCCTGAATCTGGTTCGGATGTGCCACTAGTCCCAGAGAAGGTAATGGACCAGTCAAGTGTTGTCTCAGATCTGTACTAAGCTTGACAGCCTCTGTATAAGCATCAGTCAGGGTACTTGGAGGGTTGGGTCTCCATTTCAAAAATGATGCTGTTAGGCTATCCAGAGCTTCATACTATACTCCCAGGGCAGTACCATTGTCCAAAACATATGGGTTTTGTAATCTGGTGAATGCACGGTGAAACCTATTATTGAAACTGGCTATGGGTTCATTAACCTCTCTCTTAACCTTGATGAACTGCAAGTATAGCTCATTGGCACTGATGGGAATCCAGAACTTCTATAAAAAGGCCTTTTCAAGGTCATTCCAATTAAGAATTGAACCAGCAGGGAGATGGTTATACCAATAAAAGGCTTCTTCTCCTAGTGAATAAGGGAACAACCTACAAGCAACATCCTTATGAACTATCCCCTTGTCTTTGAGGCAAGTCTGGAAAATCCTCAGGTGCTCTTCAGCAGTCCTGTTTGGGTCATTAGCATGGAATTTTGAACAGAAGTGTTCAGGGTTCTTGGGCATAACATTGAAGGCTTGGAAGAACAAAGGTGATGGATTATTGGCAAGGAAATCCATTGGTAAGAGCGGAGGTGGCGGTTGAGGTTGGTTAATCACAGGCTGGGGCTGTTGAACAGGAATGGCCTCAAGAATAGGTATAGCCTCAACCTCAGGATGTGAAGATATGGACGATGTTGGTGAGGGGATGGGTGATGATGATTCTCCCCTCTCTCTAGTCCTCCTTGACCTATTGGGAAATTGAAGTTCTTCTAAATCTTCCTCTCTGGTGGTGGATCTAGTATTTCTCCTATATCTCTATAGAGAGATGGCGTTCAAGAAACGATCCAGTGTGCTCATTCAAACCCTCCTTCTAGCGCCAATCTGTTGATGGTGTTTTCTGCACAGCAACAACTCAGACATAATATAATATCCTATCTCTCTTGAAAGGTTATCTTCAATAATAAATCACTAAAAATCACCCCAAGGTCTCTCGGGTGTTAGGTCATAACAATGCATAAAACAACTCAAATAAAATGTGAAATGCTGGTAATCACAATCGGACCTTACTACAAGCAAACTGTATCCTTTCAATTTATCAGATCTGACAATATGGTGATCTTGAATCCTAAATCTAACTGAATAATAAAGAAACAGCAAAAGATAGGGATGCAAGGAAGTAATAAAATTTAAACTACTGCAAGGACAAGCAATGTAAATGACATATATGTGGAATGGACCTATCTCAAATAACCAATTCCTGATCGACCCACAATGCAATCTTACAAGAACGGTGCAATCTTCTGAGGTATTTAAATTTTCAAATCATAGACTTGCATCTACAATCGAACTTAAGCACACTGAATATACGGTCCAGGTTGACTTTACCAACCTACTACAATCAGATAGTTACTGGGAGTATAGACCAGAGATAGCTACAAACATTCCAAATATGAAATCACAAACATCATTTATCCAACCAAAACTAATTTACTTATGAGTACTAAACCCTAAATCTTCAAGCAATTTAAAAGATAGAACAAAGGAACCATGCAAGATGAAATAACACAAAGGATTTCACCAGGAAAACCACAATGTCTTCAATTGTATTAATCACCAAATGCTACAACAATTCAACCATTCTGATACAGTATTTGCTTCAAGAAAAGACTAAGAAAATATAACTATTGCTCTTGCTTATCTCTATTACTGCTTAGCTAACCAATGTCTGACCCTTTACAATGAGGCAAGAATGCCAATTTATATCAAATTCCCCCCAAAACATGTCGGCCCAACCAAACATTTTAAAAAATAATAAAAACCGCCAAAACAGATTGGCCCAGGAAAACAAACTAAGGCACACATTTAATGCCATCATCCAAGTCGGCCAAGGCACAGTCCCCAAGGAAGTCTGGTCCAATGCATGCCCTATGATAATAGGGAAGCACAAATCTCGAACTTGAGCATTAACTGCCACTCCCTTTGCCCCTCTCCTGCACTGACGTCCTTTGGACACTCGAGAATATTCTATCCAACTCAGCAATAGGTGGCGATGGTAAGACCCTGAGTCGGCATTTAATAGAATCTATCCCTTCCTTAGCCCGCTCAACAATTCTGTTTCAGTCCTCCCTATTGGCCATGTACATGTCTATCACTGCCAAGTATGCAGCTGCATCATCAAGTAAATGGCTAGTGACAGCTCCATCAGAATCTGGGGCATAAACCTCATGCCACCATTCCTTCAGTTGATCTAAGCTCAAATATTTGGGAGCTATCTTCTTCCTCCCTGTCATCACCTCAAAGAAGGCAATGCATCCGTCATAAACTGCTGTAAGGTCGCCATCAATGGACTTCCTTCATTTTTGTATCTTCTTCAGACCCCCTTGTCTGACCAGCAATGCCTCAAACCACTCCCACGACTCATCCAGCTTGGAGGAAGGAAGGATTCCATGCTTGGCCAATTGATCCTTACCATGTCCCAGGATAGTCCTTGATTTCTGCAACAGGAGATCTATGTCACCCTTATCCTGAGACAAGATGTGCTCCAACAGTTCTTTTTCCTGGACTGCATCCTTGCCCACAGACAAGATCGCCTTAATAGCATTATCTCCTTTCATCTGGACATCCATCAGCCAATCAGTGGAAGCTTGGGTGGAGGCCTTCATCTTTTCAATTCTGGAGATTGTTTCCTTAGGCAGAAAACCCGGAGTAGTAGAAGAGGATGGATGGAGAGACTGTAGAGGCTTCATTACCTCTTCTAAACATTTCCTCAATCTCTCATTTTCTTTCTTCAGCTCCTGTTTGGATTGGGTCTCCTTCTTCAGCCTGTCAACAATTATGGCACTCGACCCTTCAAACTCCTCAATGTCTTGCTCTAGGGAGGCCGGGCCGAGATTAATAGTTTGGACATTGTAGTCCTGGCCTGTAACATCATCCCTTGTCTTATCCGCTGCAGGGGTGGCGATGTGAACTACCCTGTTGTGAGCTTCATCTCTTTTCACCTGGGAAATCACTTTGGAAACCCTCTTCTTCCTTCCTTTGCCGATTTGGGACAACATTTCATCCCAATCTAACGGAGTGTCCTCAACAATCACCTGTTTCTTCCTGGCCAGCTCCTTCTCTAACCAGTCTGGGGCTACAGGGGTAGTCCGGATTCCTTTTGTTCTTGTTTCTCCCAGATCTTCTATCACTTTCTCTTCCTCTGCGGCCGTCACCTTGACCTCCTCATCAGTTGTTACTTTGTCATCCTCTTTCTCCGGAGTCTGCTTGGCTTGGTCAACCTCCTCAAGTCCTAATTCTGGAAGCACCGGCGATGGAGTCCTAGCGGGGATGCTTTCCTCCAGCTCCAGTGATCCGCTGCCTTTATCACTCTCTGGAGAATCCTCGTATTGCACTAGCGGAGAAGTGTGTCTTTCCTTAGTTTCTACCTCAAGCTCGGCCACTTCACTGTACAATGTCCCCTCCTTGAACTACTCGGCCTCTCCGCTAACTCCTTGCTCATCTGGATTCTCCGGTTCTGGTGCACTTGGCGGAGGAGAAACAGGCTTATCCTGCTCTTCAACTGGTTGTGTTGGAGGAGAGTCCCTCGGCTGTGCAGCATCCTTGGGAGAAGGAGTTCTTGATTTTCTGGTATATACTTTGGTTTTCTCCCCTCTGGAGCTTTCTACATCTACAATTGGAGGTTCATCCTCCGAAGCGGTCTGGTCTTTCTTCTTGGCTGTCCTTGTAGTTCTTGTCTTCTTGGGCGATGGAGGAGCATCCTCCTTTTCAGCCTTCTCTGTTTCTTCCTCATCCGAGGACTTGCTAATCGTCAGGGTCTTCCACCTGCGCTTGCCAATTGGTTTCCTCTTTGTTGCAGGCTCAGCCCCCTTAGGACCTCTGACTTTAATCTTGAAGGGTGAGGTTTTAGCTAATTTCCCTTTGGGGTCCTCCTCCCCGGATTCTTCAGAAGTTGACATGGGGTTAAGATTCCCCATCAGTTCAAAGGTGCAGGGTACATTGGCGTTCTCCAATTCCCAGACTTTGTGCTTCACCCAAAAAAGGGTAAACCTCAACACAGGAGCCATTAGGTCGTCCAACTCTGTCTCTTTGGGTTCACTCCAATCAATGTCTGCAACTGACCTGTCCTTTATGGGCTCATAAACATGGTCCTAAACCAATTTTCCATCATCATCAAGCTGATCCGGAATCAACTTAACATTGTATTGTCTAATGGCCTCCACAGGCAGCCTGGAATACCTTTTCTTCCTTGCATCGAGGTCATCCTTGATATTGACCCAGTAGTCTTCTAAGTCCTCTTTATGCCTGTACTCTCGGGTAGCCTTCTTTTGGGCCTCTCCTGTTATGTCAAAGTTCATTCTCTTCGAATGGAAAGAGAATCCATAAGCTGCCAACTCCTCACCTGTAGTGTGAGCTGATTGTATAGATGGGCACACTTCTCCCACACCAATCCCAAGAGGGAAGTCTCCTCCGAATCCTGTCTTATGCTTTTCTCTCTTCACAACTGCATCAAACTCACAGATTTGTCGCACAACCTCCAACAGCACAATATGGTCAGTGGGATACCGAGGAAACCTATAAGGGGCAACTAGACATCCATCAATCTAGAGGTAGGTGAATGTAGGGAACTGGATAAAACATGCTCCGTAGTTCTTGATTAGTCCCCTAGCTCCATCGGATAATCTGATATGTTCTGCATTTTGAAGTGTCCGGGTAATGTGCATTGTGAATGCATCATTTGTCCTCCTGTAATCCTTATGTCTCAAATGCAGCTCCGGATAAACCTCATAGATGATGTCTTGTCGAATGGTTCCCCTCAGAGTCAAACCTTTGTAGGGATAGGAAATGGCCAGCACATACATAACATAAGAAGACATATTGAATTTCTTTGCTTCCAGGACATTTCTCAGTTGTTTGTCAATCTCTGCACTAATGAGTCCTGCCCAGTGATAGTTTTTCCCCTGGCTCATCTTGGTGATCACATGGACCATCCAATTCTTCAATACCCCTGCAGTTCTCAGTCCAGCCACCCTGCTCAACAGTGTGATGGCATCATACACATCCGACTTGAATTTAACCCTGTGCAGCTGTTTGGGAAACTTGGAGTGGTGAGATTTTGGCTTCTCCAACCATGAATTGATGATCTGCTGAGCTTTGACTGGCTCATTCTCATAATAGGTCCTGGCAGTGTCAATGTTCAAAGCACAGACCGAAGGAAGATCAGGCATGCTGAAGGTTCGTGCAATGGAAGCTGGACTGAAGTTTTCCAAGACTCGTCCCTCAGTGCTGACCACCATCTGGGTATCAAACGCATACTATCTTGCACATTCCAAAATCAACTCATAGCACTGAACCGCCGGAGGGAACCCTGCCACATGCACTAATCTAGAGTTCAACATTCCTTGTCTCAAAGCTGATTGGTCCTTCTCAGCCGCCCTCTGCTTGAACTCCTCATAGCGCCAGGCACCAACATTCGTGTCAGATACCTCGGCCCACACGGAGGACACCCTACTTTTCGGGAGCTGATTCTTCATGTCTAGTCTCAACCACTCTGTCTCAAAAATAGATCATGCCCCTGCACCACCCTTGGATTTCCCAGCAGCAGGTTTGCTTGGTTCGGCGTACGCATCCAAAAATAGTCATTAGAATCCAGTTATTATTCATATTCCAGTTCAAAGGGTTAGCAAAAATCATGTAAATCCATCAAAATCTGTTGCTAACTACTAATCCATCGATATCCGGAGAATCAGATAGTCTGGGAAAATCACGCAATCCAGGAAAATACCATAGGGGCAGAATTTCAGAGAAATCTGACCCAGACAGATTCCTGCTGCCAAAGCATCGTTAATCATATAGATCATTAGTGCAAATGAAAAATCAAAGGATAATCGTTAAATTCACTCATTAGCAACAAGAAATAATCATTAGACAATCGTTCCACCAATCCTATCATCAAAATATCACAAAGAACACAACCAGACAGGAAATCCAGAAAAATCCAGATCGAACGGATTTTCGCGAACAGCTCAAAAATGCCCCGGAAATAACCCCAGCCTGCGGAATAAACCCAAACCGGGAAAATCCGGGAGTGAGGAAATTCCGCGACGACCTCAAAAACCCGAAAAATGATAAGATGCGAACCAGAACTCAAACGACCATGGGATCTACTCCTCCTGAGCTCGAATGATCTCAAAACTGACGATAAGCAACAAGACTCAGGGTGCAAAGGATTTAGACCCCTCGAAAGCATGCAAAGGATGAATCTCCACATCAAAATAAAGATGCCCTGATCCGAATGACCAAACCACCCACCATTAAAACCAGGACAAGCTTTAAGGTTTTAAAATATCGGTTAGGGATTTACTTAAAGCCCTCTAATCTGAATAAGACAGGGGAAGCCAACATGATACGGGGCAAAAGCCACTCAAGCACAATAAAACCTTTGTTCTGGGCCAAACACCAAGGGAAACCCTAATTTTGCATAATAACACATTTCGCGCCCAAAACAAGCAAGAAATCTGACCCAGAATCCCGTCTAAAGGATACATACGCAATCTTATGGATAAATAAAGCTCACAAGGCATGAAAAATAGGGTTCCATAATAAAACGGATCAGACCCCAACTCTATAAATATGAAATCGTAATCAAGCAGGAGCCGACCCAAATCTAATAATACCCAATGCAAAACCCCCAATCACCATAAGCAAACGGAAGGGCAATGAATACATACCATGGATCAAAGCGAACAGAATTCGAGCTCAGAAAATTGACCACACGATAAACACGTCTAAGCAATAGAAATACTAGCACCAACACTCAAGCAATCCTCGTGTAAACAAACCAGGATCAATTCTCAAAGCTTCAAATAGAAAAAACTCAATCGCCAGAGCAATCAACAAGGCAGCAATGAAGTCCGAATGACACTGAAAATGCCCTAAATCCGCCCATATACCCATCTGAGTAAAGGTACCTTAACCATTAATGCGCGACATGACATCTCTGACAAGTCCGAAAACCCGAGCCCCAAGCGGAATTTTGGAAAATCCGAGAAGGCGCAGAAACACAGATTTCGCAGAAATGCAAAAACCGGGGAAATTAGGAAGATTGGGATTTTGGCAGAATTCGGGAAAATCCGCATGGACCCGAAAATCCTAAAGTAAGGCAAAAACCCGAAATCGGAGAATCCTACCAGAAACGGACAAGGAACGAGGGCCCGGGAAAATCCGCCAGAGCTAGAAAATCCCGGATCCAAGTGAAAACCCGGACTTAGCCAAAAACTCAATTTCAATCAATTTAAACCTCAAGACAAGACCAAAGCCAGCAAGACCAACATGTCAAGACCCTAGAATGATAAATCCAATAGAACCAAAGGTCAAGACACCAAAAAAAAGAGGGTCCCCACTCCAAGTGGGGCGTGTGTGCAAAAACTGCACAACAGTCAACATGTGAGTGGACAAAGGTGAAGCACATTTTGCTTATTGTGCAATTAAATGCAATTAGGTGGAATTTCAAAATGGATAAATGACATGTTGGAGGGAGGAGTAAATGAAGTTAATGCCACTTGGCTCAAGGCAAAAGGACATGTAAGAGGTTTAAATGCCTTGTTGGATGTATAAACTCTTTTGGAGGGATTTTTCAAATTTGGAAAATATTCCAACATGATGTCTTTTGGAAAGTAATTGAGGATTTAATAAATCAATTTAAATGATTTTCATGAGCAAGTTGTGGGTATGTGCAGGATCATCATGGAAAAAATAGGCCCTTAAGTGGCAAAAAATTTAGAAAAATCAGAGTTAGGCAACTTGACATAAAAATTTGAATAAGTTATCTATATTATTTCAAAAATATGTAAGAGTAGAATCTATAGCAAATTGAATGTAGTTTCTAAACTACTAGGTTTATTTAAAAAAAAAAATCTATTTGGTGAAAATTTGAAATTTCAATGGAGTAGTACCAAAATTTCAGAGAAAAAATAAGAAGTAGGTGTCTGTTTGACCACCCTAACCACAATAAGATGATACTATTTTTTTATAATATTTTAGACATAAGTAGAGGACTCGTGTTCGGATGTGATGCATATTTTTTTGTAATTTTTTTCCAAGTAAATAATTAATTATGAATTTTTTATAACAACTTTAAAAAAATATAAAAACTCATCTATCTGACCACCTTAACTTGGTCAAAACTTCATTAAATTCATTTTTCTTTTTTAAATCCTATAGTATGCGAAGCATAGAATGTGATGCATGTTTTGGATTCAAAAAATATGATACCGTTTGAAAGCTATAGATGTTTTTCAACCAGCTTATCAATCAGCACTTTAGTCATAATTCAAATAGAAAATGAATAATAATTATTTACTAAATTTAAAGTAAATCATAATTTATATTGGTGGAAAGCTGAGAATCTCCTTTAACAACCCTTTTCATTTCATCAATTTTGTGTAAAAAAAAAATCATCAGCCACATACCCTACAAATACCCATCATATTGCCACTTTTTGGCCCATCATGATCCTGCACATACCCTTGTAAAATCTAGAGGATTTAGGTTGTTAAGATTAAGATTAATGAGGATTTGATTAATTTTAAAAGGAGGTTAGTTGATTTGACTATTTTGATTTAGATTTTTGGATTAATTTAAATCAAAATGAGAGGAATATGATGTAGAATTAATTAAATAAATATTTTGATTTATTTAATTAAAAAGGAGATGATGCTAGATTAAATTAAATAAAGATAGATTTATTTAATTTAATAGAATGACTTTAGAGATTAATTAAATAAAGTGAATTATTTAATTAAAGGGAGACTACAAGATTAATTAAATAAAATGATATATTTAATCAATAGGAGATGATGACTTAAACAGATAAATAATGATTTATTTAATTAAGAGATGAAATATGGTGGATTTAATCAAATACAAATTATTCAATTAAATTGATTAGCAAAGGAGATGATTCAGGATGAAGCGGTGTTAGTAAAATAAAGATTAGGTGTATAAGATCAATTGGTACATTTTCCATGTCTACACCTTTAAGTATGGTAATCTTTTGTTGTGTCTATTCTTCTAGTTTATGAATGAAGTTCCATGATTTGGAAAAGTACAATGGCAAGCTAATAAACTAGTAGCTGTTCAAATTAGAGATATCTTGCATAGAGTTGGTGATAGTAGGACAAGGAAAACTGTTATCTGGGGATATTTCAATAGTTTTTAGAGTGAGATGCAAGCAAGAGAAATAATTCCTAAGTCTATTGTGGAGAATTACAAGAACACTATCTGCTTTATGGTTGACATTGATCAATTCTTGATGGAAGCTTTAGATCCTAGAATGATCTGGATTATGCCAATGTGATATGAAGTTGAGGAGAACATCTTGGAACTATATGCATAATATTTATTGAGTAAACCTCAAGATCCCATAGAAGAGAGGTTTGGAACCTATGAAGAAAAAGATATGCAATTACATGAGCAGTTGAAGAAGCCAATGATAATCCAAAGAGTAAGAAAAGAGATGGAAGCCTTTGCAGAGAGCATGGGTATATCTACAAAAGTTGTGAGAGAAGCTAGAAGAAAGAGAGAACAAGCTGAACAAGAGCCTACTGGAACTGAATTTGCTAGTCTGGCAACATCCTCTGCCTGATCTAGATCAATAAGGAGCTTTGCACCCTTATCTAGTTTTACAATGAAATCAAGCCCTGTGAAAGCTCAAGTGAAGACATTTGGTAGAGAAGGAAAGAGGAAGAAGGATAAAAGAAAAAGAGTTTATGTTGCAATTGAGGAAGATGAGGAAATAGAATCTAATGAATAAGTGAGAAATTAAGCATCAGGGCACAAAGGCAACAACAGTCTCTAAAGAAAAGCCCTCCGGTGAAGAAGAGAAAGCAAAAAAGAAGATGAAAACTGACAAACCATGTATGTTTGTAAAGGAAGTTGAGAGAGGAATAGTCAAGGATGGTAATCTTAAGCCACTATGTGAATGGTAAGATACCTTTGATAGTAATGGTCAAAAAATTCTTGAAGAAGCAATAATAAAGTATTTCAATATGACTCTCATTGAGATCATGTCTTAGGGGTTTCCTAAATGATTGTATGAAGTTTTGGAAATGAGGAGTGTAGACACTTAAAAATGACCTAGGCCTGCAAGCTCTATTTTTACCACTTTCATCCTAGCATAATTATGACATTTAATTATGTCCTTGGTCCACATTTGACTATTAATTAAATAAGTTATAATTGTTTAATTAATTCATGTCATTTTATTCTTCATGATTATTAAATAAATAAATTTTATTTATTTATTCAATATGTCTTTAATTGTCTAAAGTCTTCCTTTAATTAAATAAATTTGTCAATTTGTTTAATTACCCTTATCCATTTATTCTTCCTGATTATTAAATAAATAAATTTTATTTATTTATTCAATATGTCACTAATTTCCATAATTAAATGAATTTATGAATTTATTTAATTATCGGTCATAATCCTCTAAAATTAAATAATTATTTTTAATTATTTAATTACTCAATTTAACATTTCCATCATTTTAAATAAATTTATTATTTAAAATGATTTTGTTTTATTAACTGTCACTTCATTTTAGTAAATAATCTGAAAAAGATTATTTATTATCTCACATAATCCATATTTTGAGTTGATTTAATTCAAATTGGTAACTTTCTTCCAAAAATCAAGTAATTGAATAGATTCTTGATTTTTCAAATTTGCTTTTCAGTCCACCCCTTATCTTCTCAATTTTTCAAATCTCATAAATCAGGCAGTCTTTATCTTCTTGATTTTCAAAAATCTTTATTTTTCTAAATTAATTATCTCATTTATTCTCCACTGCCAATTTGATTTTCTCAGATGACATCTCAACCACTCGTCTAAGGATTTTACGCTAACCCTTATTAGGGATTATCAAATTAAATCTCGTCCTCTGATTTTAGGTTTCTATCAAAAGTTGTTCCCATCCATCCATTCAAAATTGTGTTTTCTATAAAATGTTATTTTGCTCATATTTTGAGATTAGACACACACATTACACATATCAAATTTTATTTTGGCATATTAAGACTTAGAGCTATTTTTCATTTTAGAGTTATTTGCCATAGGCATAGGCATAGTTTTACTCAAATCCTTCAAAACTTGCATAGGACAATGTCATAGTCGAAATGCTCACACTCAATTTGAGGGCATCAATCATATGTTGCAACCTAGGAGGTGTTATGGAGGTTAACCATGGAAGCTTCAATGAATATCTGGTATAATTGTTCTTATTATTTTCTTTCTTTGTGCTTCATAACTTCTTTGGGTTTATATTATTGATCTAATCATTACTAACCTTAATCCTGAAATTTACCCATTGATACATTGGTGAACCCGACGTGAATTTTTTTTTTGTAGTTTCCATACGGTTTCAGTTTTCTATGCAGAGATAGGTACAAAGTGACGCATTTTTTTTATCATGACACATGCTGCGTCATGACACATTCACAATCCAAAATGCTACAACTACTATGATGCACCACACTCGCAGTCCAAAATGCCACATTTGAACGATCGAGTCACATGTGATTCTTCAAACGCCGCATCTGTATTCCTAAACCGTATCTACCTATTAGAACAGAATACGGGATCGAGCCACATTTGCAACAAAGAGCGATGCATTCATTTTGTTGTGACGCATTTTCCTGGTAATGTTTTCTTGTCATTTGCATTCGGGTTTTTGATGTTTTTCTGTTCTTTTTGGTTTTCTTTGGCATTCTGGTTTTATTTTCTACATTCTTCCTAGTATAGGTTTTCGTGTTACTAATCGTAGTTTGCAACGTGTGGCAGTTACGTTTCGTGGGTCCAAGGTTGGTGGATTAAACTACTAACTTGTGGTTTTGTAGCTCCGTTAGTCGAAGACTCATTTCTCAAACAACGTGTTTGCAATTTCTAGAGTAGAAAAAAATTCCTTTGGTGCATTAAAATGAACATGTGCTTGATTCTGTTTGACTATGCTTGAAGGTGGTAGGTGATTATTCTCTCACCTTGTGAAAACTAGGTGATAAAAAAACTAGACCCACCTTATTTTTTTGTCACACTCACAACTTAGTAATCCAAGTATCCTCTCCCCTTCTGCTTTCAGACGATCTTGGGTGTAAGAGAAACAGTTACTAACTCTAGAACTTGGACCTGTTCTGGTGGGAAAAAGTACTCACCCTAGGATGACTCAGACCAGTAGGACCCTGAAATCGAGGGACTTCTAGCCGGTATATAAAAGTGGATTCTTGGGGAAAGCCCAAGAATCACGCGTATGGTTCCGACGAGATGGATCCGAAAAGGGACTCTCGTTGCATGGATCATGCCCTATGAACATAATGCCTGTACTAAACACCTCTTGTTTTAGAGTCCAACATTTTTTGGCTGTTGCTTGATATAGTGCAGGGTACAGTATCATGCCTGAAGACACTCACTACTAATCCCCTTGAGTAGAGATAGCAGTTATTGGGAAGTCACTACCCAATAATCCAAATTTGGTGTGCTCAAATGACGTTAATGAGTCGTGGAGGGGAGGCAATGCCACCAAAATTCTAAGCTATCCACTCTTGAGAAGGAAAGGTGTTTAGCACCAATTCGAGGTATATCGGTGGGCTATATCAAGTATACAAACCCTTGGACTATTGGCCTCTTAGGATTGTACTTGTCTTATGTGTGCTTGCTTCCACTCAAAACATTATGCTTGTCAAGTGCTTGTTGGATTTCTCAAACATTCTTCACCACGTTTACATTTCTGGACAAACATTCAACATTAGACAAATCAAATTTTCTCTCAATGCGTCAAGAAACTCAATTTTAACAAACTGTGTTGCAACTGTTGAACCACATTCACTTTTCTAAAATGCATCTAAAAATACTGTGACACAATTGCATTGTCAAACCACATTTGTATGCATCATGATGCATGTGAACCTCACAAAACCACATTTGAAATAATCAGTCACATTTGTCAGTCCCAGATCCGCATTCGCTAAAACCAAACTGCATTTGCAATACTGAGACGCATTTGAGGTATCAAACGACGCATTTTCCTGACAAAACAAAATCTTCATACAAAGTCCAAATTGAGTCTAAACTCTGTCAATCTTTTGTCAAACACTATTTCCAAAGGGATTCTATCAGAAACCAACTTTGAAATTGCTCAATTTTAGTTTGACCATAGGCTTCATCTTTCAAATTTTATTTGCATGTACATTAGGCATTATCTTGACCCTAGGTTTTCATCCTTGCATACTTTGGATTAGGCAGACCTCAACATGATTTACAACATCATTGCTTTCAAAACTAGGTTATCTTGGACTTAATCATCATTCCCTTTTTTGGTCATTGTCACTTTGGCGAGATCTTCCAACTCAACAGTCTAGTTAGGAAAAATCACTAGTCATCTTGACCTTGTCATTTTGTCATTTTCAATAAGTCCTTTAGTAACCAAAATTGAAAACAAAAATTGAGCTTAGATGTGTTTAGGTATCCTTTTCTCAAATTGCATTCTCAGCTTAGACATTGCATATTTTATTCCCAAAAATCCCAAAATATTATTCATTCTAGTTGTCATTTTGAACTTAGACCTTGCATAGTGTCATCATTGCATTTAGTTGTCATCTTCATTTTGAGCAATCTTATTTTATGGTGGAAACTAGACTCCAAAAATAGAAATGACAAATGGAAAACTTTTGACAAGACCCCACTTCCACTGTCAACAATCCCACGTATGACCCAAATTGAACTTTTGACGATCCATTTTCCAACACAAACAATCAACCTCTTGTGACAATGCCATCCTCATCAAACAGTCCATTTGAACCATTCTTACGTAAGGATGCATACAGACAAATACTTGAGGAAAACCTAGAGGTAGCAACACAAGACCGAGAGGCCTCTCAACTCATAGAAAAAATGGTCCTATATGACAGAGATAGATATTTGGCCATACTCTTAAGTCAAGAAGCCAGATTACCTCAAGGATTCAACATTAACACGTTGAGACCAACATCTCCAGACCCTAATGTCAACAACGCACATAACATGTCAAATAGTGGCCAACCTCCAAATACTATGAGCAATACTTTCTTTGACACTACAACGATAGTGCATGCTACCTCCTACATTCCAAACACCTCCAACTCAATAAACGCTACATCCATTGGAGGATCACAATCTGTCACAGTGCCCACAATATCCACAACATCATCACAATCGGCGGGAACCACCTTTGGCTCCTTGGCAATATGAGCAAGTTACTCTAATCCTCTTTTTACCACTATGGTAAATGCCACGGGGGCATCATCAAGTCATACCAATTCCCCTTTAATAGCTACATTGAGTACCATAAGTACGCCTTCGACATATCCTCTCATTGGTATCTCCCAAAATCCTTTAGGTGGGGGTAATGACATATATTTATTCAAGGACAACAACAAAATGTGAACATGTCAACACTTTCTAATACCATCAAATCCCAAGGACCAAATATGAACATTCCTCTTGTCCAAACCCAACAATTCAGACAAGGTAGTCAAAACACACAGCCCATGGCATCATTAGCACATCACAATGTTCATGGTCACCATATTCCCCAAACATCGACACAAATGGTTGGGGGACACATCCCAACCTACTCATCCCACATTCATACTCACCAACATACCCCCAATCCAAACTTTCAATACCAACAACATGCCAATCCGAACACATTATACATGTCACAACAATCCATACTGCCAAAATACACCAATATTCACGCACAACAAATGGGGACCTATGGTGTACCAATCAGTCCAATGTATGGGACCACAAATGACCCTGTAATAGATGCCTTACAAGTAAAAATGATGGGTCTAGTGAAAACTATCCAAAACATACAAATATCAGGCAAGAAATCAGAAGTGTCATATGATCCAAATGTCTACCCATTCGACATGAGCTTATACATGCCACCATTTCCTCAGGGATATGTGTCACCCAATTTTACAAAATACAGAGGCAAGACAAACCCCATCAAACATGTTCGTGAATTTGCAACCAATTGTATGGATGTTGCCTATGAACAAACGTACTTGATGAGACTCTTTTCTAAAAGTCTCACAGGTCCTGCCCTTGAATGGTTTTCCACCCAAAAGGATATCCAAACATGGGATGAGCTTAAACAAAAATTCATAAAAAATTATGCATACAACATTGACATGGACACCTTCATTACTAGCTTGTGCAATCTCACGCAAGAGGATTCCGGTCAAACATTCATCCCATTCTTTAAAAAATGGAGAGTCTAGCTAGTTGGTGTCACATTGACATACCTGAAAGGGAAAAGGTGGACATGTTCATTCAAACACTTCTGGGCCCCCTAAAATATGCATTGCAAGAGCATTGTTGCACAACCTTCACGGACCTAGTCAAAAAAGGTGTCCATATTGAGAAAGCCCTTATTGCAAAGGGAGAGCTAAGATACGGTCCCAAAAACACAAATGCAAATCCCCTCACCGACAAAAATAAATACTGGGTCAAAAATAAACATGTTACAAATGACGGTGTTGTTGATGCCAAGGCTGCAAACACTATGGGTCCTATACTGGCCCTAAAAGGGGTTCAACTGAAAAACAAACCAACAATGATATTGATACCCCCTACCAATGTCCCTTCAAACAACCAAAGTAGCCAAAATAATCAAGGACAATATTGCTAGATGAGACAATTCCCTAGGGGTCGCACATACACTACCTTGGGTGAACCCATTGAGGAAGTCCTCAAGAAATTCCTTCAGAATGGTGTCATCACACTTCAAGAACCAAAACCATATGACCCAAGACAATTCAAACTAGCATGGTGGGACGATAATGCATTCTGCGATTATCATCATGCAAAAGGACAAAACTTCCACCTGTCAACAACTGAAAAACCTGATTCAAGACCTTATCGAGAGTTGTATCATTGAGGTAGGTGGATCACAATTTTCCTCCAATTCAAATCATACTATTCATAAGAACCCATTGCAAGACCATGGTTCTAATAATATTTCCACATCAGGTCCACAAATAAACAATAATCAAGCTAACTTTTCACACACCAAGTACCACTATTCTAGTGGACCTATTATAAATAATGTCTAAACTGACGACGAATACATCAATACCATTATGATCAAGAGAGCACCCCAATGCAATGCTACTACTTGAAGTGGCAAGGTCACCATAGCTGGTCCACCTCTCGCTAGGCAACCCAAAATCACCATAGCTGGCCCATCTCCTGAACAGTCAAAACCTGCCTCGACCACAAAGCAATGGCAACCTAAGAGCTAGTTTAACCTTATCGACCAACTTGGGAAAACTCCTGTGCAAATTTCTATACTCGATCTGCTTCGCATATCTCCCACACATAAGGCTATACTAGATAAAACCTTGCAAGAGTCATTAGTCCCTAAGGATATTGATGTCAATTAGTTTGAGACCATGGTGGGATACCTCACTATGCCTCACCATGTCTCCTTTTCTGATCAGGACTACTCGTCACCTAAGACTAACCACAATGATGCTTTACACATTGATACTTTTGTCCACAAGCATAAGGTCGGAAGAGTTTTAGTATATGGCGGAGTAGGATTGAACATATGCTCCTTGAAACTGGTTAAGGCTCTAGGATTTTCTGATGCATGCGTAGACCCTACAAAGAGCATAGTGATAAAAGCATATGATGACGAAGAAAACTCTTCATGAGGCATTATTTCTCTTCCTATCAAAGTGGGGCCAGTCATTGTGGATACAACTTGCCAAGTCCTGGATCTAGAATTACCTTACAACATCTTGCTCGGCCACCCATGGATTCATGCCCTAAAAGATGTGCCCTCCATGTATCACCAATGCTTAAAGTTCCCTTTTGACAGCACCGAAATCACTATATATGGAGACCCCGACCCTTTTCAATATTGCACCAACCTAAGGGGTATTTCCGAAAATCAAGTTCCCATCAACCAAGAAGCTCCTGGCCCCTCTTCTTCTAAGTACATTGACCCATCCACACTAACACCATCTTCCACATTCACTCCATCCACGTCTTCCACCACACCACCATCTTCCACACTTCCTAAGGATGAATCCAATGTCAAGATCCAGGACCTAGGCTGTGGAGAATTTAAACTACATATGGCATATAGCATCAGAACAATACCCAAGTCTCCAAAAGTCTATGGTCGACCATGGTTTAAAATGGAACCCAAGGAAATCTTCAAAGTTCCACCAAAAATAGTTTTCATAAAATGGGGAGACATGAGTAACAAGGACCTTGTTGATATTACAGGATGGATTTATAAGGAAATGGCCAACCTACCCACATTACCAGTTAAGAAATATGGCAAGGGATATGACATGATGAAAGCTAAGGGCTACGATGGAACTAGTGGCCTAGGAAGAAATAAAACTTGACGAAGGGAGCCCATAGAATCTTTTAAGATACCAAAGTATCTTGGACTAGGATATAGATTGCCTGAAAATGACGACCGATGTACCAATGGGCTTTCAAGTGGGTGAGTGCATGCTTCAGAAAGTGTCGAGACCACTAAGGAAACCTTCACCAAAACTGACTCCCAAGAGTGGGAATTTGGCTCCAAAAGATCCTTAAGTGACTGTTGCCTCGATGATTTGTTTGTCAAAATGGGGGAACTCACCTCTGAACAAAATTTTTGGCAAACATTTAAAATTGATCAGGTACCCAATAGTCAAAATCCCATTACATTTCCCCATGACATACAAGACCCACCATCTAAATCCCATCATTCCAACCCATTTGAATTACCAAATGACACTGATAATCACAACTCTAAGTCCTTCACCCCTTATTTTGACAATGAACATGAAACAAGCGAGGGGGAATATTGGATAGAGTTTGATGTGGAATTAGATGATGATAATTTCATCTACAATATCTCTGAATCTTTCTGCATGCTTTCCACGTCCTCCCCTTAATTCACCAACACTGATGATGGAATTTCCCTAGTTTATCCTCAACTAGTCGATTGGGACCAACAAGGCCCGACAGTCCTAGACACCTTTTAGAATGATGAGGCAATTGCAGAGTTTATGGGATTACGTGAGGGCATACCCAGTGGTGATCACAAGTTAGGATTCACCATTGATCTAGATTGTGCAGCCTACTTCGGTGAGACTACTCCATCCTCCAGTCGCAAAATTAAAAATTAAAATAAAGTAAAAAATGAAACATCTTTAGGTGAAAACTGAAAGGCACCTTCTGATAACAAAAAAGTAAAAACAAAGGACATATCTACGGGTGAAAACCTCTTTGAGGTGCCCAAAGATGGAGGACTAGACTTTCTTCCCGTGCAACAAGAGAAATCAGCTATGCTTATAGAAGACACCATAGAAGACAACATATCAACGACAGAAGATCCCAAAATGGTCCTCTTTATTACATCATTGACTAAGGAAGAGAGACCAAAATTTCATAAATTCCTTACAAAACATAAAGTCAACTTCACATGGTCCTATGCTGACATGCCAGGATTAGACCCATAACTGGTCCTACACCATCTGCCTCTGTTTCCTAATGCCAAACCAGTTAAATAGAAGTTACGCAACATGCACCCTTACATTTCTCTATTGGTCAAGGTTGAGTTGAAGAAACTTCTAGATGCTGGATTCATACAGTCTATTGATTATGCCAAATGGATATCTAAACTCGTTCCAATAACAAAGCCAAATGGGATGATCCACATTTGTACAGATTTTAGAGATCTAAATAAGGCATGCCCAAAAGATGATTTTACTTTACCAAATATTGATATCATAGTTGACCTCACAGCAGGATACGAGATGTTGTCCCTCATGGATGGTTTCTCTGGCTACAATCAAATTCGCATTGCCCCAGAAGACCAAAACAAAACTGCATTCACTTGCCCTTGGGGTACATACTGTTGGAATTTCATGCCATTCAGTCTCAAAAATGCAGGCGCCACATATCAGAGGGCTATTCCCATAATCTTTCATGAAATGATGCATAAAATAATGGGAGATTATGTAGATGACCTATTGGCTAAATCAGTAACAAGAAAGGATCATTTGAAGGTGTTAGCCACAATTTTCAAGAGATTGGAAGAATACAAAGTCTGACTAAATCCTAAGAAATGTGTCTTCGATGTAACATCAGGTAAACTCTTGGGATACATAGTTTCTCAAAGAGGCATTGAGGTCAATCCAGCAAAAGTAAAAGCCATCATAGACATGCCTCCACTGAGAGGAATCAGTGAACTCAGAAATCTACAAGGTAGGGTATAATCTATTCGGCGCTTCATAGCCCAATTGGCTGACAAGTGTCACCCATTCCAATATATGTTGTGCAAAGGTATCCCCTTTGTGTGGACAGATAAATTCCAAGAAGCATTTCAGCAAATAAAAGAGTACCTATTGTCGCCGCCAGTCCTCATGCCTCCCATTCAGGGAAAACCATTGATCCTATACATCTCCACCACTAATTCAGCATTGGGGGCATTACTAGCACATAATGACCAAGAAGAAAAAGAAAGAGCTATATATTACATCAGTTGGACATTGGTCGGGTATGAACTAAACTACACATCAATTGAACAGGCTTGTCTAGCTGTAGTCTTTGCAGCACAAAAGCTAAGAAATTATATGTTAAGCCATTAGACACAACTAGTAGCAAAGATTAACCCCCTCAAACATTTGTTAAGTAGAGCAACGTTAACATGATGTTTGGAAAAATGGGTCATGATTATGAGCAAATAAGACATTCAATATGTAGAACAAAAGGAAATAAAAGGACAAGTCATAACAGACTAGCTAGGGGATGCACCTTTACAAAGTGATCACCCGTTAGTGGCAGATTTTCCAGATGAGTTGATATTCCATATGGAACCTAAGTCACCATGGCGGCTTTACTTTGATGGATCCCACACAAATCATGGCTCAGGGGCAGGAATCCTGTTCATCACCCCTCAAGGAGACTCCATTCCTAATTCTTCCCGCATAACTTTTCCATGCACAAACAATGTGGCAGAATATGAGGCATTGGTTATGGGACTAAAAATGGTAATAAAGTGGAAAATCAGAGCATTACATGTCTATGGGGATTCTCAGTTAGTTATCAACCAGGTTAATGATGACTATGACACAAAAGATGAGAAGTTGATGCCCTACAAATGAATGGTTGACAATTTCCAAACGTACTTCCACATGGTAACTTTTGAACAAGTTCCAAGAGCACAAAAAAGGCAATAGATGCCATGGCTACAATAGGATCTCTCCTCGACATACCAAACAACATGCCTCAGCTGGAATTCCTAATAGAGCAATTGTTGGTCCCTGCCTATGAAATTCTAGAGTTAGAAATGGTATGCGAACTTGTTGGTCTAGACTCTCCCTCGTATCAAGATATTTATGACTGCCTTAAGTCTCAAACCCTTCCACCTAACCTGTCTAATAACCAGAGGAAGTCCTTTATCCGAAAAGCTGCAATGTATGCTATTGTCAGTGACACCCTTTACTATCGTAGCTTTGACAATACCCTCCTTAGATGTCTTGACACTGAAGCATGTACAACCTTACATGAAGTACATAACGATATATGTAGGTCTCATTCAAGTGGTCCTACTCTAGCCAAGAAAGTAACAAGACTTGGGTACTATTGGCTGACCATTGAAAAGGATGCAATGGAATATGTCAGGATTTTTCATAAATTCTAGATTCACAATGATTTGATCCACATTCCAGCGTAGGAAATTTGGCCGATCACTTCTCCTTGGCCCTTCACTCAATGGGGACTTGACCTTGTGGGCAAGATTCATCCTACCTCATCCAATGGCCATAAATTCATTATCACCACCACTGAGTATTTTACAAAGTGGATTGAAGCCATCTTGTTGACATACATAACTGACAAACAAATATCCAAGTTCATCCTCAACTACATCATTTGTCGATATGGCCTTCTATAGTCCATAATCAATAACAACGAACATCCGTTTAAAAACCAAGACATTTGTGAGCTATGTGAGCAATTTCACATCCAACACCATTTTTCATCTCTGTATTACCCACAAGGAAACAGTCAAGCTGAGGCATCAAATAAAACCATTGTTAAAATCCTCAAAAAGACTGTCAATGATGTTGGTCGTGACTGGCATATACAACTCAACCTTGCTCTGTGGGCTTACCACACTAGCATTCGTATGCCTATAGGAGCCACTCCTTTCACCCTAGTCTTTGGAGTTGAGGCCATCTTGACCATTGAGGTTGAAATTCCTTCTTTACGAGTCTCCTTGAAGGGTTTAACAGATGATGAGGATTATAGACAGTCGCGATTGCACAAGCTGGAGATGCTAGAAGAAAGAAGGAAAAATTCCCTGAACCATCTACAAGCATATCAGAACCATCTTTGTCACAGTTATAATAAGAAAGTTATGGTCAGGAAATTTGACATTGGCGACTTATTCCTCATGCAAAACCCTAAGAACTACGCTGATAGAGAAAAGCCGAGAAAGTTTGAATGAAACTGGTTGGGTCCTTATATCATTATATCTTCTTTTCGTTCTGGAGCCTATCAGGTGGCAACTCCAGATGGAGAACAACTAACAAATCCTATCAATAGTTTACATCTCTAAAAGTTCTACACATAGGATCGAGCTGAAAATTGTAAAATACAAAAAAAATGAAAAAAATGGTAAAAATCATTGCCTTGATGAAAACCCAGCAAACAAGCGTCCTGGCAGCACCAAAAAAAAAGGAACAATGACAAAAATAGTAAAGAAAAATGATTCGTCCAATAGTGAAAATCTGGCAAACAAGCGCTTTGGATAAGTACCATGGTGAAAACCTAGCAAACAGGTGCCATGTGTAATCAATCATCGCTCTGCCATCTATTGTTACTTTGTTTGCCTTGGCCTAGGATGAAATACATTTCCTACCATTATCACGCCAATCGCCATGACATCATACCCTTCCTCTCATGGTTGATAAATGGTTAACATCAAGTCCTCTTTAATGTCCATCTGGTACTGCAAGCACACCCCTTTCACGTCCTTTCAATTTGGCTAAGTCTTGGACCTAACTGGGGGAAAAAAAATTTATCATGTAACTGCAGTGGATGTCACACATGGTTTTGGAAATTGCTAAAAAGTCCTCAAAAAAGACCAAAAACATGGCAAAAGTCCTAAAAAAAGACCAAAAACATGGCAAAAAGTCCTAAAAAGACCAAAAACATCACAAAAAGTCCTAAAAAAATACCAAAAACATCACAAAATGTCTTGAAGAAACACCTAAAAACCAAAAAATGTCTTGAAGAAAACCACAACAAATGTCAAACTACTCAAAAATACAACAATAGAGTCAGTCCTTGACAAGTCAATCAATCAATCTTTGTCATTTTTCTGAACTACGTTGTCTCTGTGCATTTGCTACATAGACAAGACTCATTTTCGAGTCGCTGAGACATTAGGTCAGTCCTTTTAGGTTTGTCAAAATAAAATCATGGCACAATCTTTGGTTATCAAGACAAAGTCATTGGTCGTGTCGAACTACAAGGTCTCTGAGTGCATGACGTAGGCAAGGCTATCTATTGATGAGCCCCTGAGGCCGCACTAGGTCAGTCCATTAGGGTTCATGGCATCACACTAGCACACATGTCAAAAGGTCTTCAAGACAAAGTGAATCATTCCCAAATGGATAAACTCCTAAAAAAAAATATGGCAAACATTTATTTTAATATGACAATCTCATCAGCATGTCAATCATATCATCATGACAATATCAACATATGGTCAACACAAGTCAAACTTAATGAAAACAAGTCAACTCTTGGTTAGCCTTCAGATGTGTCCTAAAACATAACCTCTATCATTCATGCCTTAGGATGTGTCCTTCCTAGGCATCGTCACTGTCATTTGACATTTTGAGGGATCGTCTTGACACTAAGGATCACTCCTCTTGACATCAGTATTCTTCAGACGTGTCCTTCTGAAGAACAAACTCTGTCATTTATGCCTTAGGATGTGTCCTTCCTAGGCATCGTCATAATTACGAGGGACCCATTTTGAATTTTAGGGATCAAATCCTCTTGACGTTCCTTCCTGAATTTGACAATCTATGACATTCACCATTTTGGCATTGTCAAAACTTTGACACCCCGACATCTAGACATCATCAAACCTGACATCTTGACATTAAAACAATGGGTATCTGGACACACTTGGCAAACACTTGGCACTTGTCTTTTGGATTTTTACCATGTTACTAGTTTTTCAGCGAGATCCCAACAACAGGATTTAGAGAAGCAGTGACATATCATGACGTTTGTCTTAACTTGTTGACATGCATGATTACTAGTTTCTCAGTGAGGTCCTGATTCTGGGATTTAGAAAAATAGCAACGTATCATGATAAGGGCTCTATTTTTTTATTATGGAAATTGTGTCGCTAGTTTATCAAGGATGTCCTGGGAACACGATTTAGAGAAGCGATGACATTTCATGAATTTTCCTTTTGGTCTTTTTCTGCTTGTGATTGATTATGACAAAAAGAATGGGGCAATCACACTCTTAGTTTGAGTCATGATCATCCTTGTCTATGATTGCTTGTCTTATGTGATGGTATGACCTTGCACACCTTGATCTATGTCATATCATGGTGTTTGTTGGCCATTACAATAGTCTTCCCAATGATGATTAAGAGCAATAAATATTAAAAGTCCTATGGTAAAGTTTTGAAGGATTTGGTCTAGGGACTAACATGCATCTCCTTTGGTCAAGTCATCTTTTCTCTTTGGTCTGGTCATCTTCTCACGTCAATCTCACGATGATATCCTATGATATAAAAAAACATCAGTGCATACATGATCATATAAAAATTGCATTAGGTTCATACATACATCATCCATAGCATTAAATCATATACATGTCATTGCATATTGCATTCATATTATCCTAAACATAACATCCATTCAAGTAAATACATTATGCATATCATTATCGCCATCATCAAAAAACCAACATAACATATAAATAAGCATAGCATCATCATGGCATCATATCATAAGAAAGCATCATAGAACATACATAATACCACCATCCATCATAAATCAACATCATGCATAAGGCAGCACATCACATATATCATAATGCATAAATCAAATAACAGTGCATAACACACATGTAGGCCGCATCAAAACTGCATCATCATATAATATCATCTCAAAAATGTACAATGTCACAGGATAATGTCAAGAGATATCCCAAAAATGGAGCTCGCGGGCTCAATAATATATACATAATGTGTCATATCATGGAAAAAAATACGACAAGCATGCCCCTAGGGTAGACTCTCATCATCCCCTCATGGTGAAGAGTGTGGTGGCTGGAGCTTTGTGACTGGCATTGAAATGATGGGTGGACCTATAGTAGCCTCTGTCTTTGTATAACCAATGGAACTAACACTGATGGCATCATCTCCAAAGTAATAGACGCCTGTGATGTCACTGCTGGCTGGCTCTGAGAAGCAGAAGGATCTACCACTAGTGGCATCCTCTGTACTGACCTCTATACTGAACTAGTGGACCCATGACTGTGGCTTGAATGATGACTCAAGGCATGCCTGTGAGAGTGGTGGGACCTGTGCCCTGATGTGTGCACTGATGAGGTAGACCCTCCTACACTCATGTGACTCCTACTGCTGCTCCCACTCCCTGATCAGTGACCACTGTCTATCCTCGTCTGTGACCGTGACAATGTAGGATCTCATCGCTCAGGAGGCACTACCTGCTCGTATAGTGTCATGTACTACCCCAACCTCATGCTCACCCTGGAAAGCTCACAGGAAATATCCCTAGAAGGCCCTGTACATAATGTTGCATACTCTATGCACCATTGAGCTAAGTCCCACTAACAGATCATTGTCTGATCCCACTCTACCCAAGCTACCTCTAGCTCTTCCCGCAATGCCCTGACCTCTGCCACACTCTCGTCCAACCTTCTCTACAGATCCACCACCCTTTGGTCTATCGTGGCATCCTAGGGTAATGCCGACGAGGATGATATCCCCTTCTCTCCCTCCACCATCCTCCATCTGAGGAGTCTCTTAGCCTCATCCATGGCATCATCATCCTCATCGTCATCCTCTGTAGCATCCTCTCCAATGACTCCCTCATCCAGAGGCACATCCATGTCTACATGCTCCTCCTCCTCCTATTTCTCCACCTTTGCCACATCCTCCTCCTGTCTCTCCACCTCTGCCACATCCTCCTCCTGTCTCTCCTCCCCTACCACATTCTCCTCCTGTCTCCCCTCCTCTCCCTCCTACCGCAGCTGCTCCTCCTCCTCTCTCTCTCCCTCCTTGGCCACCTCTGGGATAACATCTAATGCTACTCTCACCACACTTGGGCGTACCCTCCTGCCCTATCTATAGCCATCTCTCCTCTATCTCTGGCTCTCTCCTCCATCATCCCCATCATCTCTGTCATCTCCACCCCAGCCTTCATCTCTACCCCCATCCCTGCCTCCATCCCTCCCCTAGCCTCTACCTCTATCACTGCCTTTTACTTCGCTCCTGGCTCTTGGCACATGAGGTATAAGTGACCGTATGTCCATAGGTGTTGGCCCATCGGGATCTGTCAGTGGCACTAGTCTATGTGCTTGCCACCATAGGTCGTAATTTGCTGTGGTCTCAGGATCTGCAATCCCACCTCTCCATCCCCATGGATAGGCTCCTAGCCCATCAATCTGGTGCTCTGCAAAGGCTACGGGAATCGCTAGCCCCCAAGCTGCCTCTCTGGAAGACCAAGCATACTCGGTTGTCCCTGCAGGTACACCCTGCTACTCTCTGAACTATCGCAAGACACACTATGGAAGGTACATCTCTATGATAAGCTAGCTCTGCACTATCCTACCAATCAGGTAGTAGTACTGTCAGCAAAGATTGAGATGATCCACCTCATCGTCCCACTGTTAGCAGTCTTTGTATGGCCTCCAAATAAACGACACCATAGTATCGATCTGATGCTGCCACCAACCTGTCTCGTCCATCTGTGTCCATTGTAGAGCATTGATATAGTAATAGGTGTAGGCCATCCCCTCAGCCAGTTGTGGTCTCTGAATCGGCAGACAAAATATAGCTATGTGCTCCCAAGCCCAAATCATCATCAGTGTGGACCCGCAAGAGATACTCTCTACCCTCTGGTAAACAACCTTGTGCAACTGGTGGTAGAATGTGCCCAATAAACATGGGCCCTAGGCATAAACTTTCTTGTCCCACCTCATCCCAATGAGGACGTCTCCCCAACTAATAGGGAACCCATGTCTGTGATGGTTAGGAATCAATAACCCACCAATAAGTGTCGCCAAGAATACAACAAAACAAGCATAATGCTCCGCCATAAACTCCCAATAGATCTCGTATCCCTGGATGCCGAGTCTTGCACCCTAATTTTGATAGTACACCCTGAAAGTCTGCTCACCATGGCGAGGGTCATAGATGATCTGCTCTCCTCAGATTGACACTCGTAAAATGCGGTAGACATCCTCTAGTGTAATGGTCACCTCTCCCGTCAGCAAGTGGAAGGAACATCTCTCGGAATGCCAACGCTCGCACAGTGTAGTCAGTAGTCCCCTATTTTCCCAAATAATGAGCATATAGGTGACATTGAACAGACCTAGCTGCATCAGTCGTCATCGCTCCCGCGGAGTCAACTGGTCAGCAAACCGGAATGTCATCAGTTTTCTCTCTCGTGTGTAAATAGGGGCAAGTTGTCTCTGTACAAAGCCAAACAATGAGTCAGTACCTTCTAGACAATTGTTAGTATAATCAAAATATTATTTCAAATTCAAAAAAATCAAAATCAACCCTCATAAAAGTCAAATTCATATGTGTCCTGTTGACTGCAATTGCATCGCAAAGCACTGAATGTGTCGTTTCCTACTTCAAATGCATCACAACATGGAAATTGTGTCACTCAGTTGCATAAATGCGTCACATTAGAGCACTTGCCTCATAATATATGACACTTGTGTCGTTCCATTCAAATGTGTCACTTAAACACGCGAATGCGTCGCAAACTAGCGATCGCATCATTCTAACTTTCGAATGCGGCTCAAAAAGGCGAATGTGTCACAGTTTTTGTCAAATGCATTGCAAGCCCTTGACCTGCCCTAAACTACCTTGCACTTGCATCGTGATGCATCAAATGCATCAAATGTGAAGTCAAATGCAGCTTACGTGCACGTATATGCATCATAGCACATTCGTTGTTCGTCCTAGACCCCTACTTTTGACATGCAAAATGAGAAAATTACAAAGGGGGTTAGGGGTACATACCACTGGATATGAGCCCTCTGGCCACCTGTAGGTCTGCACGACCTTGCCCCGATGCTCTGTCACTCAAATCACCATCTTTGTTGCACTCCTTTTCACTTTGAGCTCTCAAAATTTGCAAATTGAATAGTGAAAATGAATTGACTTTTACCCCTTTGTCAACCTATTTATAAAGTCAAAATGACATTTGTCAACTATTTTATTACTAGAGGCTCATTTGACCAACTTTGACCACCCCGTTGGCTGCCTTAAACATGTCAGAACCTGAAACCGTCTGTGCCATTGTTTTTCTAGTCATCAAATTGACTTATCGAGACCCTTTCCAAATTTTTCTGCTGCTGATCCAAAATTTGAAAATTTTCTTGAGGGGGAATTGATACTCTGTACCTTCACTAGGGCATATTTTTTACTTATTTTGTTTGTCACAACATGACAAGTGGCATTATGACAAAGAGGGGCAAAATGTAGACACTTAAAAATGACCTAGGCCTACAAACTCTATTTTTACCACTTTCATCCTAGCATAATTATGACATTTAATTAAGTCCTTGGTCCACATTCGACTATTAATTATATAATTTATAATTGTTTAATTAATTCATGTCCTTTTATTCTTCATGATTATTAAATAAATAAATTTAATTTATTTATTCAATACGTCTTTAATTGTCTAAAGTCTTCCTTTAATTAAATAAATTTGTCAATTTGTTTAATTACCCTTATCCATTTATTCTTCCTGATTATTAAATAAATACATTTTATTTATTTATTCAATATGTAATTAATTTCCATAATTAAATGAATTTATTTAATTATCAATCATAATCCTCTAAAATTAAATAATTATCTTTAATTATTTAATTACTCAATTTAACATTTCCATCATTTTAAATCAATTTATTATTTAAAATGATTTCATTTTATTAACTGTCACTTCATTTTTGTAAATAATCTGAAAAGATTATTTATTATCTCACAAAATCCATATTTTGAGTTGATTTAATTCAAATTGGTAACTTTCTTCCAAAAATCAAGTAATTGAGTAGATTCTTGATTTTTTAAATTTGCGTTTCAGTCCACCCCTTATCTTCTTAATTTTTTGAATCTCATAAATCAGGCAATCTTTATCTTCTTGATTTTCAAAAATATTTATTTTTCTAAATTAATTATCTCATTTATTCTCCACCACCGATTTTATTTTCTCAGATAACATCTCAACCACTCATCTAAGGATTTTTCCCTAACCTGATTAGGGATTATCAAATTAAATCTCATCCTCTGATTTTAGGTTTCTGTCAAAAGTCGATCCCATCCGTCCATTCAAAATTGTGTTTTCTATAAAATGTTATTTTGCTCATATTTTGAGATTAGACACACACATTACACATATGAAATTTTATTCTGGCATATTAAGACTTAGAGCTATTTTTCATTTTACAGTTATTTGGCATAGGCATAGTCATAGTTTTACTCAAATCCTTCAAAACTTGCATAGGACAATGTCATAGTTGAAATTCTCACACTCAATCTGAGGGCATCAATCATATGTTGCAAACTAGGAGGTGTTATGGAGGTGAACCATGGAAGCTTCAACGAATATTTGGTATAATTGTTATTATTATTTTCTTTCTTTGTGCTTCATATCTTCTTTGGGTTTATATTATTGATCTAATCGTTGCTAACCTTGATCCTGAAATTTACCCATTGATACGAGGAGAGTGAATTCAAGAACTGAAGATGAGCAGTTAAGAGAGCATACTCTTGTAGATTTATGTCTGGTAATTTCTATCAAGGAAATGAAGACAATTCTAAATGGTGCTAAGAAGGATTTCAAGAGAAAAACAAGAGTAAACAAGCTTATGATTGGTCAGATTGAAGAGGTAGCAAAAGAAACTAAAAGAATTCTAAAGGAAGTTTTGTTAAAGAACATAATCAATGTTTCTGAAGAAGTGCATGATGAAGATGCTCCATTTGGTCCGATAATAGAAGAAGGAAAAGAAGATACAATTGAGGACACTCAGATTCCTCTTGATGTGCATGATACAAAAGTTCCTATGGAGAGTGAAGCTCCTGAAGATGTGATAGCTGAAGAAGTTGAGATTCCTAAAGACAAGCAAGAATCTATAGCTAAGGAAACAGTGCTTGTAGAAAAGAAGGTTGAATTAAAGGTAGTTCCTATGGAAGCAAGAGACACTGCAAAGGTAGTGAAGAAATTTATAGAAGTGCAATAGGAAGAGTTTGACCTTGAATTGGGTGAAGGTCTTATTAATTTGGCCACTTTGTCTCTAATTCATAAATTGAAAGTTGCATCATTTGCTTAGGCAAAGGCTAGGGAAGAATTGTTGAAGTCTCACATTGAGGATAGTGAGTTATTGATTCTTGCATCCAACATCTTGGAGAAAATCATGCCTTCTCATGTTAAGGATCCATCTAGTTCTCCCTCACATGAGCTAAAGAAGCTTATTAATTCTATAAGTACTCATTTTGAGTCCCTTGAGAAGTCAACTAAGGACAAGGTACAAAAGGAATTTGATGATAAAAGGTTTAATAGGGTAAAGTACATGATTTCTAATGACAAATCATTATTAGCTACCTGTGTGAAGAATATTCAAAGTGCACTATCTGAAGGAGGAAAGATCTATAAGTCATGTTTATCTTTGTCTAAATTTTTTGAGGACAACGAGAAGAAGATTAAGGATCATGAGAAATAGTTAGCTAATATTTTTGAAGCCTTTGATCCTTTAACTGATTTTGTTGGAAAGAAAGAAGGTTAGGTTATATCCCTACTTGGAAATTTGAATATTTTGAAGAATGAAAATGATAGAATTGTGGAAAGAGCATGTGAGCATAGAGGTCTAATTGGTCTGAAGATGGAAAAAATGTTTAGTGCATTGAAGGAAGTTGAAGAAGCTTTGGCGGTCAGTGATCCATTGAACCTTGAATCGATAGAATGTAATATTATCTATTATGTGGTCACATGACTAACTTGGAGAGTCTGAAGAAGGATTGGGACACTAGTTTGAGCCTATTGAAGACCAATTTTGCAGATATATTCAAGTTTGTGTAAGTTGTACAAACAAGTTTGTACATATGTAGTTTGAAGTTTTGGTTTTATTTTTGGTATGTGGATTCTCAAAATTTTCCATTGATGTCAAAGGGGGAGAATGGGACAATGAAAAATTCCTTAATCATCTTAGGGGGAGTTGTTATTTTGGAGTTTTGAAAGTTGGCAGTGTATTCATGTTGGTACTGATTCGACACTTAGTCATTTTTCACTAAGTGTTGCCATCAATGCCAAAGGGGGAGATTGTTGGCAAGAGAAACTACACAAGTTATCTGGTGTTGTCATTGATGACAACCGTAGTCAATGATTTGATCCACATGTCAGTATTTGATCATACTGGAAGTCAAATCAAAGTTTTGTGATTAACTGTCAAGCAAGAATAGAGCATCTGACAGAATTGTGTTCATCAATTCATATGCAATTTTTTGTTATCATTTTGAGTTGTGGATCTTAGGGAAGGTCATTTGATGTATGATCTATGATATGATTGAATCTTAGAGCCTCGTATCAATCCATGTGCAAGTTAGAAGATCTGGTTGATCAATTTTATAGTTAACAATGCAAAAGGCCAACTAAGTGAATATAGCATGCTGCAGATATTCGAGGAGTAATTGTTTAAGATTTTTTGTGTTCAAGCATGTTGATTTGGATCCTCACTATGTTGTGGCTAACTTTGGTTGGTGTGCATTGAAAATTATTTGTGGATTGAGCCAACAGTTTGTAAATATTTTCTATTTTATTGAAGCCGACATGTAGCGAATTAAATCCTTAGTAGCGGATATATATAAGTGACTATTTATATCATTTTGAGATATGTACAAAGTGTGTTAATGTGTGTGTACAAGAGTCAGAAAGATTGTAGAGTGATTATGCACATTTTCACTTGTGCAATAAAGGATTTGTGATGCGAATTAAAGTAGACAAAGTAGAAGAGCAGTGATGAGTCTAGTTTATGGTCTCATTTTTGGGTAGAATTTGTGATCTAGTTGTTGAAGTTATCATGGAATTTAACATTAAGTGTTGATATTTTTAGGATATTTTCCTCAAACTATAGATATTGGGCTTAATCTTATTTTTGCAAACCTTTAATGATAATGGCATGTTAAATGAACCGTCTATATTAATTCTACATGTGGTTAATGAATGTTCCTTAAGGCGGTTACAAATATGCAATTATTGTGCGTACTAACATTGCCATGCAGATTTAATTTGAGGATGCTAAATTGAGGATGAAACCGCTAGCTAGGCATGCACCATAATGTCCAGCAAGTGAATCGTTCAAAGGTCAAAGGAGGACGATGGCAAGAGATTCCTCATGCAAACCAAATGTAACCACCCTGTAGTGGTCATTAATGATGTTGAGCAAACATGCGCGTTACAACAACACTAAATTTGTAGTTGGACATGCATGTCTAACTGGATTCCATGCATGCATCACCACCACCCCGCTTTCTCAGTTTTTCCTAAATGGCATCTTCCTAGTTCATGGAGTTGACTGCCTCATTTATTTGATAGTATAAATAAAGATCTGATGCTCCTTCTATGGAGGTTGTGCGATTTGATATTGTACTTGCATTCTTGAGTTCTCAGTAATACAAATACATAACTCTTTTGTACTCATGATTTACAGTTAATAAAATAAAGTTCTAAGTTCAAGAGCATTTGAGTTCTTAGTTTTAGAGGATACTTATCCAATGGGGGCCACTTGGTGAGTAATCTATCCTTTAGTTTAGTATTAGTTTAGTATTACTTTTTGTTTAGTAATTAGTTAAAAATCTGGTACCAACTATTCCTGCAACCACTAGAATTCCATTTTGTGACTGTTCCTATAGCCAAAGCAGACAAAGTAGTGCCCTGTTTGTTGCTCAAATTTTTATTTTTGTCATGCATTTTAGCTTGGTGTAATTTTTGATTGATGGTTAGCATTCATGTTATTCCTTTCTAAGAAATTTACTTTAAGCATTCTATCTTTGTTAGCTGTAGAATGAAAATGGCTACTTTGGGTTCCTAGTGCACATACTCTGCTAACCCATTTCAAGTTCATGTCCCTCGGTTGACAAGTTAAATAAACCTTCATGATGATTGAAATAGCTATTCAGGTTAGATGCCCAATCTCAAAATCATAGCTGTGAAGGCCTAGTTGTTGAATCATTGTAAGAGGCAGACAAGTAAAATCAGATAGACGGTCAATAAAGTGATTAATGTGCTTAATAGAAACTATTCTCAGGCATTTGTAGATGTTATTTCATAGTTCACCACTCCATTTGTCTTTTGACATTGATTGTAAGGCAGCGAGCCTTTCTGTTTTTGAGCAGTGAGCTCTAGGAAGTGTGCCTGAATGCAAATGCATTCCCATTTTGTAAACATCTTTTTGAGTATACTTAGATAATATTGTGGATTGACCTCCACCGTAGTTTTTCTCCTAACAGGGTTTCCATGTAAAAAAACCTTGTGTTATGGTGTTGTGGTTGCTTGTTTTATCTTCATGCATCTTTCTTTTGGTTGAATGTTATAAGTGCTTTAAAGATCAGATTAATAAAGCTAAAAATTGTAGAACACTGATTCATCCCCCCTCTTAGTGTTCCTTGATTCCAACATCTATATTATGGAAAAATGATGGAAATGCAATGTATGTGAAATGATCGTTGTTTCCTATTATGAATGATATGTTGTATGCTAACAGTTTGTGGATGCATGATGGATGCATATATGGATGTTTGGATAACTATCATGGTACCATGTTAGCATGGAGAAAAGAGAGAAGAAATGAGACAATGACATGAGGATCTAACAAGTCCATGATCTGTTGAGACTTTATTAGAGAAAATGATGAGAGATTGATGATGACACATTTCTTATCAGGGATTGGGATATTAAAAGGGCTTACTTACCTTATGTTTGATAACACACATAGGTATGATGCATCAAGGTATAAAGAACCATGAAGGTGTTGTACTTAGTGTGATGGACTTTGACTTGACAATTAGATAGGATTATCCTTGTTCATGTCTGGCATACGAATCCTTATTTAAAATGTAGATAAAATATTTTTAACATCTTGGACCAAAATATAGAAAGGAAAGCCTTCCTATGTGGTCAACAAGACACCCAAATCATCCTCCCTACATACCAAACAAAGTAAGCATGACCAAGGTTATATTACAAGAGTATCCAACAAACACAAAAGACAAAAGTTAATGATCGTTGCCCCATTCCTTTCTCTCTAAATCATTTTTTTTAGACACCATCGAGAGGTCATTGGAATGAGTGTAATAAGATAAGTAAACAAGACAAAGATTGAGTAAACAAACAAGCTAATGTTCTTCATACCTCTAGCCAAGACTAAACTATGGTGATGCCTTATGTTGATGTCCATTGTAGGAAGAATGCATCGTAGGACATGATTTTATCAAATGATTTTGAGACTGGCGAGATGATGGGCTATTAATACCAAGAGTTGACCAAATTCTTTACCTACTGACCTAGACTTGAGACCTTTCACAATTGAGTTTTCACTTGTAACCTGCTAGACTTGTTTATGATTGTCATACCAAAGGTTGAGGATGACGATGATTTATTATGAGTGGATGTTTATTTTGGGTGATCATGAAGTGGGGTGGATGGATTTTTTGGGGTTTTATTTTTTTTTAATGTTTTTGGATTTTGAGATGTTTTGAGGCTATTTTTGGTATTTCCAAGATGTTTTACAAATGTTTTGATTTTCAAATTTTCCAATGTTTTTTTGTTTTTTGATATTTTGACCAAGAACCTAACCTAAATACCTATCCTAGGAGCCTTGGGGCTGATCAAATATTAGCTTTTCCTACATTATACATGCAGAGACCACATAGTTCGACTAACATAGACTCATTTATTGATGAGATATGAAAAAATGGATTGCTAGTTTATTATGATGGACTCCTAAAGGACTAACCTAGGGTGTCTCGGGGGCACATTGATGATGGCCTTTCCTAGGTTTAGAGCTCAAAGACCTGTGGTTCAACAAGACAACTCTATTTTTTGACTTTTTTTGACTTTTTGACCTATTTTTTGGATTTTTTGACATGTTTTGGATGTTTTTGAATTTTTTGATTTTATGAATGTTCTTGGATTTTCTAATTTTAAGGAAGACTTCAAGAATATACACAAATCTGATCCAATGTAGATATAGGAACATGCCCCCCAATGTGGTGTGAAAGACTACTCTGATATAGGCAGGACAAACTGACCTTAGGAATGGGCTAAGTAGTACTAGGAGGGATCATGATACAAACATAGGATCAAGCTATGATGTGGACATGGATGGGTGATAGATGGAGATATGGAAGTGTTATGGATGGATGATGCAAAACAAGCCATAAAGACCATGGTGGATGGAAAGTGCTTATTTACATGAGGTACTTGTTTTCCAGGTTTTCACCAAGGTACTTGCCCAAAGCACCATCGAAGTGGTTTTCACTAGAGGATGATTTTTTTCTTCTCTTTTCAATCCTTTTTTTTTAATTTGTTTTTGGATTTTTTTTTAATTTTTTTTTTGTATTTTTGGATTTATACCTTGCAGGTTTAGGCATAATTTTTTTTAGATGGGAGCTATTGATAGGATCCTATAGAGGTTCACCTTCTAGTGGTGATAACTAATATGCTCCTGATTTGTAGCTTGTTTTGATGATGAAGGATCCCAACCAATTGGGTTCAAAATTTCCCTTATTGTTTTTTATTCTCTTTCAACACGAGCTCTCCAACTTGAAAGGTATGACTCCTAATCTTTTTCTTATAGCTCCTCTTGAGATGGTTCTGATAGAATTCAAAATGGTTTAAGGCATCCATGCATCGTTCATCTAATAGCTCTAACTCGTTCAACTATGATACCCGATATTCTTCATCTGTAATAAGGTTTTGTAGTGATATCCTTAAGGATGGGAACTCAATCTCAATACGAAGGATGAATTTTGATCCATAGACTAGGGAGAAAGGGGTTACACTTATAGCTATGCAAATGCTTGTTCGGTAGGCACATAAGGCAGGATTTAGTTGTAAGTGCAAATCATGACCAACATCATTGACTGTCTTCTTTAGGATTTTCAAGATGGTCTTATTGGTAGCCTCAGCTTGGTCGTTTCCTTGGGGGTAGTATGGAGTGGAAAAGCGATGTTGGATATTAAACTTTTGGCATAAGTCTCAAACATCCTAGTTTTTGAAAGGTCTCCCATTATCTAAGAGAATGGCTTGAGGAACACTGTAGCGAAAAATTAGGTAATTCAGGATGAACTTGGAAATCTACTTCCCTGTACTATAGCTCATGGGAATGGCCTCTACCGACTTCATGAAATACTCAATCACAGTGATGATGAACTTATGTCCACTAGATGAGGTGGGAGTGATTTTACCAATGAGATTGAGCCCCCATTGTGAAAAGGGCCAAGGTGTAATGATTGGGTGGAGATCCTGAGTTGGTGCATGGATGAGATCCCCATGTTGCTGAAACTGCACACATCTTTGGACATAGTCATGAGCTTCTCTTTCCATTGTCGGCCAATAGTATCTAGTCCTCAGTAGTTTCTTAGCCAAGGTCATTACACTTGAATGTGACCCACAAATTCCATTGTGTACCTTGGTTAAAGTTGTCAAATATTCCTTAGCATTAAGGCATCGTAAAAAGGTTCCCTCGATACTCCTATGGTATAGGGTGTCTCCTCAGATAACAAAGTGGGATGAGTTCTTGATAAATGTTCTTTTAAGGTTCAGGGTGATATCAGCGAGGACTCCTATTCTCATGTAGGTGTATATATCATGATACCAGGGATCACCGGTACCAACAATTTCACACATGAATTCAGACTCTGGTACCTCAAATGCTGGTACGAGAAGCTACTCTACAAGGAATTCTTGCTTAGGTACATTGCATGGGATATCTAGTAGCGATTTGATTGTTTCCATAACATCTATTTCTCAATTGTTTTCCCTTGATATTTTCTCAAATGTAATGTCAATGAAGAATTATTTGATTTTTTCCACCAGTTTCTTGTATGGAGTTAACTTGTTGTCCTTCATTTGGTATTCATTATTTACCTAATTAATGATTAGCTGTAAGTCTTCATAGACTTTGAGTTCCATGATCTACCACTGTACTACTATTTTGAGTCCTATAACAAGAGCCTCATATTCTGCAATGTTATTTGTGCAAGGAAAAGATAGCTTATAGGACTTGGGAATGCAATCTCTTTGTGGTGTAATGATGAAGACCCCATCTCCTAACCCATGTTGTGTGTAGGATCCATCAAAATACAATTTCTAGTTATTTGATATGCATGTTAAAGATGGAATCATTAGGGAACTCTGATATAAGTGGATTCTCTGAATATATTGGTGCCTCTGCTAGTTGGTCCACAATTACTTGTCCTTTAATGGACTTTCACTCTACATACTCAATGTCATGTTTTGTTAGGATCATAACCCATTTAGTTATTCACCCTATGAGAATTTATTTGGAAAGTAGATACTTGAGAGGGTCTATTTTGGCAATGAGTTTTATTTGGTGAGCCAACATATAGTGTCTGAACTTCTGTGTTGTGAACACCACTACTAAGACGACCTTTTCAATAAATATGTAATTCAACTCATGTGCTGCCATGGTTCTACTGATGTAGTAAATAGCTCTCTCCTTCCTATTTTCATCATGTTGAGTTAAGAGAGCACCAAGGTCTACTTCTATTGTTGATATATAGAGGATCAAGGGCTTGCCTAGAATTTGTGGCATGAGAACTGGTGGTGTGAGCAAGTACTCCTTGATTTTGTTAAACACCTAATCACATTTCTTGTCCCATTTGTATGCTTCCCCCTTATGGAGTAGATGAGAATATGGGATAGCCTTATTTGCTAATTGTGCTATGAATCGATGGATAAATTGGAGTCTTCCCTGCAAACCCCTTAACTACTTCAATGTTCTTGGTGCCTCCATCTCGAGAATTTCTTTGAATTTTGTGGTCTCTATCTTGATTCCTCTCATAGATACAATATACCCTAGGAGCTTTCATGATTGTACACCGAAGACACAATTTTTTGGATTGAGCCTTACCTTGTATTATTCTAGCTTGTCGAAGATGGAGCTTAGTGTTGCTATGTGATCCCGATGCTTCTTTGATTTGGCCAATATGTCATCCACATAGCCTTCCAAAATTTTGTGAATCATGTCATGAAAGATCAACGTCCTAGCTCTTTGATAGGTAGCTCCTGCATTTTTCAACCCAAATGGCATCATGTTCCAACAATATGTCCCCCATGGACAAGTGAAATTTGTCTTGTTTTGGTCATCCTTAGCTATCATGATCTGATTGTACCCTAAGAATATATCCATTAATGACAACATTTCATGCCCCATTGTTTGATCCACAATCATGTCGATATTGGGAAGAGGGAAGTCATCTTTTGGGCACACCCTATTTAGGTCTCTAAAGTTTGTGTAGATGTGGATGTAGCTAGTGGGATTTGAAATAGGTACAAGATTTGAAACCCATTCTGGATAATCAATTGGCCATATGAAACTAGCATCAAGGAGCTTCTATAATTCAAGTTTAACCAGTAAAGCTATATGTGGATGCATCTTTCTCAGTTTTTATCTTACTAGTTTTGCTTTTGGATAGATAGCTAGATGGTGAACGACAACTTTTGGATCAAGACTAGGCATGTCGGCATGGGTCCATGAAAAATTTACCTTTCTTCCCCTTAGGAATGTAGCTAGAAGTTCATGTTCTTCTGTCAAAAGTGATTATTCATAGAAGGTTATGTTTGGTGTTTCTTCTATTCCCAAGTTGATCAGATTGCACTTTTCTACTAAGACTATTAACTTGTCCTAATGAATAGCACTAAGGGGAAGATTGAATCCCTCATCCTTTGGTGCCTTAGAGAGGTTTCACCATCGGATGCATCATTTTTTACTATTTTTGGGTTAGAGAGTGCCATAGTGTCATTTTCACTCAAAGAACTAGATATTATTCTTAAATTTTCACTTTTGTGACTAAGGGATTCAATCATTTCACCATAGTAGGCATGTGTGTCTAGATCAATGTCGAACCCAAATTTGTGATCCCCACATGGTAGAGTATCCCAAAATCCCATGAATTCCAAGAGAGCCTCATCATTTTTTAACATGTCCAAAATCAGTGGTCCTCATTGGTCATAATTGATGAGTTGGGGGTAAAAAAGTTTTAGCTCATTGGTCTGGTTACTTGGTTCACAAGATATGGTACTAATCATGATAAGGGAGGAATCCTCAAATAAAATGGGTAAGTTAGTGATAAGGTCCTTGTCACACACATCGGTTATGTCAAAGGTATAGTTGTCTAAGGGAAAACCTATGGATACCGGTAACTGAGGAGAAGCTTTGACTTTTCTAACTGTGGCACCTTTTCCAAGTATGGTTATTTTTAGAGGAGTACATCCAAGGACAAGATTCCTTATATGGTTCTCAGGAATGATAGGTAGTAGAAGAGCATTTTCATTTTTTCCCAAGTTTCTTGTTCTTGTTGTAGCCCATGCCAAGTATCATATATAGTCCTTTTTTGTTATCATCCATAGGAAGATCAGGCACGAGCCTTTCATCTTGGTATATCAAATAGGATATGTCTTTTTTGTCTACCACTTCCCAGCTTAGGTCCCCCCAACATTTGAATCTAGAGGGGTCTTCTTTAAAGGTTTGGGCTAATGTTTCAATCGGTTGGGGCTGCTGTCGAGACCTAGGAGATTGAGGTAAGTATCCTATTACAAAGGCACTCTTCTTCATTATATAATCCCCACACCCATTGTCTTGGATAATGACTTTGATATCAGAGATGTCTGGAATGGAAAGTGTCTTTGTCTCAAAAGTGGAGTTAAGGGAAGATGGGTCTACATATGGAGTTGTAGGGCCTTCATCATTCTTTGGGACTTGAGGGATCTTGTAGTACTTGGCTTCTAAATTTTTTCAATAATAAAATGGCTCAGGATCACCATGGATTGTGACCTCTTGATTTTGATAGGTAAATTTGACACATTGATGGAAGGTAGTTGCGACAACTTGCATTCCATGGATCCATGGGCACCCTAGGAGGATATTGTAAGGTAGTTCTAAATCAAGGACCTCACATTTAGTTTCCATGATGGTTGGCCCTACTTGAATAGGGAGTTGAATAGTGCCTTGAGACACTCTTTCCTGATCATCATATGCCCTGATTGTAATACCTTTACCTTTTTCAATGACGTCCTTAGAGAATCCCAGATTCTTTATTAGCTTGAGGGTACAAATATTCAAACTTGTACCCCCATCCACCAAGACTCTTTTGACTTTATTCTTATGGACCAAGACTTTGAGATAGAGTGTGCAGTTATGAGATGGTTGAGTTGGGAAGTCCTAATCAAAAAATGTTAGGAGATGTTGGGTGGTGATATTTCTATCCATAGCTTGGAACTGGTCTGCATCAAGATCTGTGGGGACAGTGGATGAAGCCAATGCTTCTTCTAGGATCTTCCTATGTGTAGGTGATATTTTCAGTAACTCTATGATGGAGATCTGGGTGGGGGTTCTTTTTAGCTGATCCAATACATTATAACTATTGGGAATGTATTTAAGATTAAAGGTTGATGCCTTGGGTGGTTGTGATGGTCTAGGAATGGTAAATTTTCCATCTTATGTGGTGACTCCATAGTCGGCTTTAGCTCCCTTGACATTAACAACAGTGACCCATTCATCTAAGGACACAACAAAATGACTCTAAACATGGTTTACATTGTTATAATTTCCCTTTGCATGGTTGTTCCCTTTATTGTGATCTGGCATCATATTTGTGTATATCTTTAGGTCTTTATTTCTAGTAGGTTGTTCAATGTTTATGGTTTTTTCATTGATAAAGTCTTGGATCAAAATTTTCAATCTCATGCAACTAGACACCATGTGTCCCTTGATTTTATTAAAATTGCAAAGGTGATTTTCATTATACCATGGTGGTTTCACTTGGGGCTCTTGATAATTTTCATAAATGGGGATTTGAATGAGATTCTCTTGTACTAATTTTTTCATGACATATTTGATTGATTCCCCAAGGGGTGTGCATTTTCATTTGGGGGGTACTTGTTCCATGGGGGTGGTCCCCCTTGATTGTTCAGATTATTGACCGCTTAATTATTGGGTGGTTGTGATACGACATTGGCTTGTGTGTTGTTTCAGTTATTGATTTGCAGTTGTTGATATGATTTTGTGTTTTTTCTTGGGGCACTGATAACAACTTTGGTGTCAATGACACCATTGTTAGTGACATTTTTTTTCTTTTCCTATGTGCGATGTTTTTTCGTTATAACTAGTTGATGGATAGTTGTCTTGATAAGTAGTTGTTCTTTCTTGTGTGATAAGGGCTCTTTCGATGTTGAGTGTGCCTTAGGGATCAATTGATCATATGTGGTGATGTATTGCATCTTTAGGTGGAAGGACAAGGTTCCTTCGAGGTTAGCGATGACAGTACAATTTTTTTTTTCTTCTGGCATAGTCCACTTGATCCTATTAGCCTTGGATCACAATCATTGTAAGAAGGATGTAAATGTTTCCCCCTTAGCTTGTTTGAGAGTGGATAGTTCTTCTAGACTCACTTCCATTCCTATGTTGAATGTGTAGTTTTGTATGAATGTGTCCACAATTTCCTGAAACTTTTTGATTATAGGAGGAAGGCGAGAGAACCATTCCATTGTTGGTCTAGCCAAACTCTGATGGAATAGTCACATTAGATAAGTGCCATCATATGAAACTTCCATACAATGTACCTAGAATTCCCTGATGTGATCTTCATGATTACCCATCCCACAATATTTGTCAAATTTAGGTATCTCGAACACTTTTGGGAATGGAGCCATCGTAATGCTTCTGTTAAATGGATAAGGGAAAAAATTGCTTGGCATTTTCATTGAGTTCCCTGATTGAAGGTCTAGCACTTGTTGTGAGAGAAATTTGATTTGTGTAGACACATCATTTTGTGGATTGGGTGGTGGGATGAATGTGTTTTGAGGTGGTTTGATTGTTTGAGTGATGGGAGGGCTATTTTGCATGTTTGTGGGAGGTTGTTGCACATTTTGTTGTGTGACCAATGCTTGTTGGTATGCCTGCAATTTTTGTTGTACCAACAACACTTGTTGTTGGTCTTGTTGTTGTTGTGCCAATAATGCTTATTGTTGGGTTAGTAGTTGAGTTGCTTCTTGTTGTGCTTGGTATTGTTGCAAGGCTTACTAATATTCTTGTTGTTGAGCTACTTATTGTTGTGCTTGATATTGTGCTTGTGCTTGAGCTTGTTGGAGCTTGTGCCTGAGCTTGCACTTATTGGGTGACATAGGAAGCTTGGGCAGCTTGTGTGGCTTGAGTTGCTTGCATAGCTTAGGTATCCTAGGTGGCTTGTTGTTGTTGTAACAATGCTTGAGCTTGTTCTTGGGCAGCTTTATGTTCTTGTTGTGTGGCTTGTTGTTCCTATTCTTGTTGAGCAACTTGTTGTTCAGCTTGCATGGCTTTTTGATTTTGAAATTGTTGAGTGCCTTTTGATAGGATTTTTTCGAAAGCTTGCAGTGTGATGATGTATTGATTTTCCATGTTGGTTTTGGTGGTGAAGGTGGAGTATTTGGAATGGTGCAATATTTCATGATGAGATTTTTTTGAAGTGGTTGTTGAGGTTTCATTGGATTGATGATAGGGGGTTGTGTGGTGGATTGTGCAGTTGTTATGCTATGTCCTTAGGAGACCACATTTATAGATGGTGGAGTGATTTATTGTGTTGTTTGGATTTGTTCCATCTAGTGTTGTGATATCGGTGGCATGATTAGAGGATTTGATATGTTGATTTGATTCATGACTGGAGGATTTCTTTGATTTGGTTGATTGAGGATTAGTAAAGGGGGTTTTTGTAAATCAAGAATTGGTACAAATGTCAATGGTAGAGGGGGAAATGGTGGGAAGATGGGTGGTGTGTTTCCTTGAGAAAGTGATGATGAGGGATCAAAGATTCCCCCATGTCCAAATATTCCCCCTTGTCCTTGTGAAGTCATGGGGAGAGAGACTTGTGTGTTAAGGGAATATGTCAGTGTTGCAGAGAAAGTGGATGGATTGTTGGTGTCATGAAAAACAAGCAGAATGTATGGGTGTTTCAGATCTTGAGGAATGGTATTTGGTTTACCCAAGATGGTTTTTGCATCCAATTCTTGGTTATTTAAAAGGGGATGTGTTTGAAGAGCATGGAGCAACGAACTCCCCTTGGTAACTATGGGTTGACTTGGGGCATGAGATGAGATTGATTGGGGGATTTGTTGAATAATGCTTTGGAAGGAAGGTATGAATGAGACTAGTGGAATAATCTCAAGAGGTTTCTCCAAAATATTTCTTACATCATAGTTAGAAGGGAGCTTAGCCCCTTCTTTAGCCAATTCCAACATGTATTGTGAAGGATTAAGTCTTATCATTATGTTGACAATTTTTTGATTCTCAGGATTTTGGACCATTTCCATGATTTCATCTTGAGTCATTCCAAGGAAATTTTTAATAATATCCTCCACTTGTCAATCTCCCTCTTGAAGATCTTGTGGAAAATGAGGAAGGTTGAGTGGGGGATTGCTAGATCCGATGGGGTTGATTTTAGGTGCAGTTTGACTAAAGTCACTTGAAGTGGACGTTTCTTTGTTTGTTTCCATGTTCTTCTTGTGTTGAGATCTAGTTTGGACCATAAATTAATGATGAATTGTAAGGAATGTGGGATGTGAACCTCTAACTCCTTACATTGGTCTAACTTTAGGTACAAAAAAGAAAAACTAGGGTGTTAAGGACCAAAGGATGGTGATGAGATAATGAAAGATGAGTGATGTGAATGTTTGAATTCTTTAAGAAACCTTGGAGGAGATACTAGAAATTAGGACTTTTGGATTTTAGATTTTAGATTTGATTCGAATTTGACTTTGACTTGATTTGGATTTGATTTTTGATTTGGATTTTGTTTGGATTTGATAATGAACTCATAAAATCCAAAAGGTTGGATGTCGTCTTGGAATAAACATGTCCACAAGATGATAATTTAACTAAGTGTACAAAGAAGGATGCATCCAAACACACTTAGTCAAACAAGATGATTTTGATTTGATTTAAATTATTTTCCAAAAGTATAGTATGAAGTATTTTTTCCAAGATTTCTAAGAGTTGTTTGTGAGGTGGGTTTTGATTTGATATTTTGGGATGAATGAAAGTGATGATTTTGATCCTAAGTGAACCTAGAGAGAATTTTGTTTACAAGACCTAGGTATTGAAGAACATTCTATACTTCCAAGAAATTTCCAACCTTACAAAGTGAGATACTCAAAATGTTGAAAAATACTTGGATTTTGACAATAATAAAATGTGCACAAAGTTAGGTTATCCATTGATGCATGCTTGTAAACATTATTGACCAATCTCTCTAACTGCATAAAGCATAGAATGATGTTTCTTGAGATTTCTTGGACTAATATTTTTGTTTTGATTGATGTACTTTTGTTTTGGAACTTTTATCTTGTGGGAAATCATTTGAGAAAACACGTGTGAGGTTAAATTGTATTTTATCTTTACTTAATGGGTTCTTTTTACCACAAACATTTTCTTGCTTAGCTTTTGAATTAAATGTCTATGTCTCAATTTATTTTCATCCCACAAGGTCCATTATGTGGAAATCAAAGAAATTAAGGAAATAGCTCCCTAATGTTGACTTTAGAGAGAGAAAATTGAGATATAAATCCAAATACTTAGAAGGCTCTAAGGATGAAATCCCTAGGGACAAGCAGTAGCACTTGGATTTTTTCAAAAGTATTTTCTCTTCTAAAGGGTTTGAAATTTGATGACCTTGTTAAATTTTTTCTTTCAAGATTTTAGATCCAAGCAATGTGTTTAACTGACTCAAAGATTACACAACCCTAGGATGGAAAAGAAAATATTTATTGAATTCCCACTTGGATAAATCCAACTGTGCTTAGTTAGAGTGGATGATTAGAAGCTTGACCACACTGGCTCCCCTCCATGAAACTCACTTATACGGGTCATCCAAGCTTTAGTTCTCATGAATATCCCATGACAAACTTTTTATCTCTACAAAGAATCATAAATATGTGGGATGGCTCTGGAGATCCGACTGTTGCAAACACAAGGGAAGAAAAGTGAGAGGGGAGATGAATCAATTGTCACATAAAGTATACATTTAAAACTTATTCTTAGATTTGATAAATAAACATGAAAGCATGAACCATCACCACATCAAAAACACACATAACACAAATATTTTTTACGTGGAAACCCTATTGCGGGAAAAAGCATGGTGGAGGTTAATCCACAAGATTATACTCTATTAAAAGTATAAAAGAATTATAAATGGGGAATGCATATGCATTTAGGCACACTCCCTAGAGCTCATTTCTCAAATAAAAAAGGCTTACTACCCAAAGGAAGACTCACTGTCTTATAGTAACATTCGGATTACATCTGGAAGATTTTGAACTAGGAAAACATCTTCTAATGCCTGATTATAGTTTCTATTAAGCACATAAAATCTCCTCAAACTTTTCTTCTACCTTTGAAAGAGAAGAACATTATTCACACATAACATAGCATTATTCGCACACCACACACTGAAATGGTATAAACAATCGATCATATATATCCGCAACTAGATATTAGAACTACATGTTAGCTCAACAAAATATAAAATGAGTATAAACTGTCGACCCAAATTAATAACCAATTATCAATGCACACCAAAAAATGTCAGAAAAAATATATTAAGGACCCAAAACAACATCCTCGAACACATAACACCTTAAAAAATTATGCCTCAAAGATCCACAACACACTACAATCACCTTGTCGACCATGATCATGAAAAACATGAACACACAAAAGAAAATCACCAATTGCAATCACAATGAACAATGCAGACCAACAACACAAATAAAGCATGATCTAGAAACATCCAAAAGCATCATGAATCACTATAGAATCATCCACAACAACTCAAATTACTAGAATCACATTATCTTCTTTCAAGAACACCACCTAAAGCAACATAACAACTGTTAGAACACAAATTCTCATAACTCAATCAAATATTCTTTCGAACCTCTGAAAATTCATGTGGATAAACTAGATGTACTTTTCAACAAACCCTTTAATCCACAACCTTTTATCATCAATATACTGAGCTAGCCACTATACTGAACTTCACTGCACCACCAACAACCTGCAACTTATTTTATTACAATTTTCTCAATATCCTCAGCATAGACAGCCTTAAATACATTAATGGCAATAGCGTTGACATCAATGACAACCGCATATTAGTAATATCCAACAATCTCCCCCTTTGGAATTGATGACAAGACATGATGTGAAAAACACTATCAACACAACTTTCTCTTAGCACTTTCTCCCCCTTAGATTTTGACTCTTTTCTCCTTAACTCTTTCACAATTTTTCACATGACTCTCCCTTTGACATCAATGAAAATGTTACACATTATCTTTCTCCACATAAGATTTGAACCACATTTCTAAACATCCGACTACTTCCCCTTAGTAGCAGCCACCACAACATTAATCTCGATCAGAAGATATGACTATGAAATGCACAAATTGATGCAAGTTAATGCATCTTAATTCTGATTAGTATGGGTAATCACCCCTAGCTTCCCTCTGAGATAATCAAAAGTATCCTTAGGCAATGGATTGGTAAATATATCTGCAATTTGTTCCTTAGTGGGCACATACTCCAATCTTCCTTCCTTTTCACTCACATTCTCTCTCAAAAAGTGAAACTTGATAGATATATGCCTAGTTTTTGAATGCAACACCAAGTTCTTAGAAATGTTAATTGCACTTGAATTAACATAGAATATAGTAATAGGTTCATCATACACAACTCTGATATCTTTCAACACCTACTTCATCCATAATACTTGAGTACAATTGTTAGCAACAACAATGTATTTTTCCTTTGTAGTAGATAAATAAATGGTATTTTGCTTCTTACTTAGCCTTGGAATTAGCTTCTTTCCCAAGAAAAATGCACCAACACTATTACTCTTTCTATAATTCACATCTCCTTCCCAAAAAAATTAGTAAAAGCACTCAAATTAAGGTCATCTTCTCTAGGATACCATAGGCCAAAATTAACTATCCCCTTCAAGTACCTAAAAATCCTCTTCACAACTATCACATGAGATTCCTTAGGATCAACTTGAAATCTTGCAACAATGCATACAACATTCATGATATCAGGTCTAGTTTGAGTCAAATAGAGTAATCCACCAATAATGGATCTATATCTAGTCTGAATTATTTTAGGAGAATCATCATCTTGTGTCAACTTACATATGGTCACTATAGGTGTACCAACTAGCTTTGAATCTTCCATACCAAACTTTTTTAGCAATTCTTTCACATACTTGGACTAAGATATAAAGATCCCTCTATCTAGCTGAGTAATTTGTAATTCCAAAAAGAATTTCATTTCTCCAATCATAGACATCTCAAACTCACTCTGCATCTTATTAGTAAACTTCATGTGAAAACTATCATCTCCTCCAAAAATGATATCATCAACAAAGACTTCAACAATCAAATCTTTATTATGATCAATCTTGAAATACAAATTACTATCAGTAGTACCTTTATTAAATCCAAGCTTCAAAAAATACTTGTCCAATCTAGCATACCATGCTCTTGGGGCTTGCTTAAGTCCATACAATGCTTTTTTTAACTGGAAAACCATATCTCCCTGATCAGTCAATTGAAATCCATTAGGTTGCTCAATATACACTTCTTCTTTCAGTTCACCATTTAGAAATGTTGACTTGACATCCATCTGATAAACCTTGAAGTTTTTGTAAGTAACATAAGCAAGAAATAGTCTCACAACTTCAATCCTAGCAATATGAGCAAAAATTTCTTCAAATTCAATTCCTTCCATTTGAGAACATCCTTTACACACAAGTCTTGCTTTGTTTCTAACAACTTCACCTTGCTCATTTAGTTTGTTTTGAAAGATCCATTTAGTTCCAATTACATTTTGTCCTTAGGTCTAGGAACAAGAATCCATGTATCATTCTTCTCAATTTTTAGTAGTTCATCTTTCATTGCTTCCACCAATTTTCATCTTTGCATGCTTCATTGACACGATTAGGCTCAGTCTTTGAGTTCAAACAATATTCTTCTGCAATTCTTCTCCTAGTTTGAACACCTTTGTTCTTAACACCAATAATCCAATCCTCTAAATGATTTAGTCTTACATACTTAGGAGTCTTAGGGTGTTCTTTAACTTTAGACTCTTGTGATCTTACTTATGCACTTTCAATAGTTCCTTCCTCTTGATTTTCTTGATTCACCAGAATGATTTGAACTTGATTTAGAGTCTAAATTTTTTTCCTTTATCTAAACTATCATTCTGATCATCTGAATCATATCCATAGGTTTTGGATGGTCTAACTATTTCTTCATCAACCTTTCCATTAGCACTTTCAATTACTTTCCTCAATCTCTTATTGTAGTACTGGTAGGCTTTACTTTTAGTAGAATAACCAAGAAATATTCCTTCATCACTTCTAGTACCAAACTTTCCTATATCTTCATCTCTTTTAATGTAGCATTTACTCCCAAAGATTTTTAAGTATCTAACAATAGGCTTATGACCATACCATAGCTCATAAGGAGTCTTATTGATATCACCTTTGACATGTACCTGGTTGAGAGTGTAAACAAAAGTACTCATAGATTCTCTCTAGTAGATATGCGAAACATTTCCTTCCAACATCATAGTCCGAGCAGCTTCTTGAATTGTCCTGTTCTTCCTTTCCAAAACTCCATTTTGCTGAGGGGTCCATAGGAAAAATAATTATCTTTTTATCCCATACTCTTCACAAAAGTAATTAAACTCACCAGAAGTGAATTCACCACCCCTATCTAATCTCAGACATTTAATCTTTAGACCTATATTTGTCTCAATCATAGCCTTAAAAATATTGAATTTCTCTAGAGCTTCAGATTTTTCCCTTAAGAAAGTAACCCACATCAATCTAGAATAATCATCAATATGTAACAAGAAATACATGTCTCCTTGTAAAATTATGACTCTAGAAGGACCACACAAGTCAGTATGCACAAGCTCCAACACTTCATTTGAACAATGTTTTCTCCAGAATGAAACTCTAGTTTGCTTCCTTAATTGACATTCCTTGCATATAACATTAGTAGGTTTTATCAACTTAGGAAGATTTCTCATTTCCTGAGTAGAACTTATCTTCATAATGTTGTCAAAGTTTACATGACACATTCTCCTATGCCACAACCAACTTTCATCAACTTGAGCAATCAAACAACTTTACTAGTAGCATTTAAGTGAAAGATATTACATTTTTCTTTTGTACCATATGCAATCACATTTTTCAGAACTCCCCAATATTCTACACTTTCCATTCTTGAATTGAAGGTGGTATCCCTTGTCAACCATCTATCCAATACTTAAGAGATTATGCTTCAAACCTTCCACATATAGAAGATCATCAGTGTTATGCTTACCATCAAGAGAAATGGACCCTTTGCCATAGATTACACCAACTTTGTCATCACCAAATACTACAACACCACCATTATACTTTTCCATGGTCACAAATTTGCTTTTATCACATGCCATGTGATGAGAGCATCCACTGTCAATCACCCATTCATCTTTTTCTTCAACTCTGGCAGCTAGAGCTTTCTCCACATTTTTGCAACTAGCAGATTCAGTAGGTACTAGATTATTTTCCTTGATAGCAATAAACACCCATTCATCCTCACTTAAATTCCCTTTATCAAATTCATCATCTGTCACACCTTTATCAACAACATAATAACACTTTCTTTGGAATCTAAGCTTGTTAGGTCTTGGCTTAGGAACTCTTTCTGGACACCTTGAGGAAAAATGACCTATCTTATTACAAGAAAAAATTTAAGAGGCAATTTCCCTTTATACTTACCTTCTCCTCTGGCTTCCCTCTTGACAATAACTACTTCAAGCTCGTCTAGTTTTCTCTCTTCTTCTTCAATATCTCTCATTTCCTACTCATACATGGGAATTTTTCTAGAAGAAATTTCTCCCAAATCATATCTATGCTTATCTTTTACAGAGATAGTAGCTTTGAATGCAAATTCTTTCTTAGGAAGAGATTCACCAAACTCACTTAACTCAAAAGTAGTAAGCTTACCAATCAACATGTCTCTAGTTACATTTGTCATAGTTCGGATCTCCTCAATAGCAATAACTTTGTGTTTGTATGCAAAAGGAAAGGATCTAAGCACTTTAGCAACAATCATTGATTCTTCCAATGTTCCACTAGCACATCTGATACTACACAGAAGTTCATTCACTCTCTAGATAAAAGAAGTGATGTTCTCATCTTCACCCATTCTCAACATAATTTCATATTTCCCTTTCAAGATTTGTAGCTTAGCAATCTTCACATGGGTATCACCTTCATACAAAGTTTCCAACTTTTTCCAGATCTCATAAGCATTCTTCAACTCCATTACATTTTTCATATCATAATTAGTTGGAGCACTCAACAATGCTTCCTTAGCCCCAATATTATACTTGGCTTCCTTAATCTCACTTGTAGTAGAAGGACCATTATATGGGATGATATACCTATTCTTTGTAATTGTCCAATAAGGTTCACCAATGCATCTCATATGACACTCCATTCGAGTCTTCCATAGAGAATAATTAGTTCCATCAAATCTTAGACTATCCTTCTTATATGTCACCATCCCAGATAACCTTGAGCTATTAAAATTATTCCAAGGAACCTGCTCTGATACCAATTGTTGGCAACACAAGGGTAAACAACTATTGGTGTGAATAAGTCTTGTACCTAGTTTATTCCTTTACTAGGGACTTAGGGGACTTAATTCACATGTTAAGTTTACTTAGGATATTAGTTGTATCTTCTCGAAGTTTTAGTTGTCTTATCTAGACTTTACACTTTCCTAGGTAGTTATGAGTTAGTTGTCTCATGTGATAGGATTAAGACACTTGTCATGATCTTGTCTTATCCTATCTCTCATCCTTGACTTTATAAGCAAGGCATCTCTAGCATATTTTGCATTGTATTGTATAGTATTGCATTGATAATATTGTATCACATTGCAATCCTTGTTTGGTGGAATAGCATCTTCCATTGTTGCTTCTCTCTATCTCTTGTGGAGGGTATTTGGTGTTGCAGATTGAAAATCTTGGGTTGATAAATCCAACATGATATCAGAGCTTTGAATCTGGCAAGCCCCTTCCATTTTCTTATTAGAGAGTTCCCATCAAGTTTTATTGTGATTTTTGAGTTTCTTGTATCTTATATTGCATGCATGCATTTTGGTGAGATTTGGTGATTGCAACACTTTTGGCTATACTGGTAGTATTTTAGGATGTCCCATTGTGTCCAAGAAGCTCGAGAAAGTCATATTTGGCTTTTGTTTCACTCAATTTTTTCACCATTTGCAACTTTGGCAAAGAAGGGTTTGGAGTTCAGATCTAGTGAATAGTTTTTTACAGGAGCATTTTGGTGAAAAATAAGCCTGCCATTGCATCCGGGTGGCCGTTTCTAAATTTTTTTATATATAATTTGGCCATATTCGGTGAAAGTTGTTTTCGCAGTAAAAATTTTTTACCCGATGGGCTGTACGACCCTCCAAGTCGATGGTATGATTTTGCAGAATAAAAAAATATATTTTATTATGATCTACAATTTTTAATATTTGGGCTTTTTTCCAAAAAAATCATATTGTCTCTTTTTTATAAAAAAATCCTCTCAAAATTGTGGAGGGATGCATTTGTTTTTCTACAGACAAAACATTTTTTGAGGGAAGATCATTGTTTGACAAGGACGTATTGGTTGACTGTTGGCCCACCCCTTCATTCGCCCCGGTCCCACTGTAGTGTTGCTGACTTTTTCCACCGACTGGCCAACCTACCACCTGCCGACATCTCCTTCCATGGCTCCTTTGCAAAGCTGTGGGGTCAGCTCCTTACCTCCCAACATTAGCATCACCACTAGGTGGGTGGTGGAAATAGTCAGACCACATAGTTTATTAACCATTGTTTGTGACTAGCGCCAGTGGCTATTGTAACTGCCAGATCTCTTGACCGCACATGTGACCAAGGTTAAAAAACTGCTAGCGGTTTATTTAACTATTGTAGTTTTCTCACAGTGTAGCCCACAGTCGTATGGACAACCTTCTACTAGCCCCCGAGGGCTAAAGTTTTGTACCCAAATAGTGTTAAATTTTACTCCTGATTAGTGTTGAAAGTGCCTCAAATAGGCCTTTTTTTCAATTTTGCATAACTTTTCACCACAGTGTTGGATTTTCAAAAATGAGATATCATCGAAAAGCTAGTTTGACTAACTTCATAGTGGTGTAGCTGATTTTTCCAAATTTTGATAGTTTTTTCTAGTTTTTTAGCTTGAAGGTACAAGTGCATTTATTGCTTGTCATTAGCATAATTTTTGCAAACGAAGTCAAAATTTGGCAAAGTGTTTTTGAAATTACTTAGAAAATCACAAGGAATCTATTTGAAACCATCTTTTTTAGTTTTGACAAGCTCATTTTTTAAAAAATTTTAAAAATCATCTTGTGTTATAAATAGTTGATTTGAGCTTGTCAATTGTAAAAATTGCAAAATTTCTTCATTGTAATTTGTTGGGGGGTTGCAAATTTAGTTTTAATACATTTTGGGAGGGTGAAAGGCACAATTTAAGTGCCACATTGTCTTCTTTCTTTTGGTGTTCATGGCAGATCTAAGGAAAATTGAACCACTCACTTCACATAATTATCATACATGGAAGGTAAAAATGACTCAATTGTTACAATCTAAGGGTCTATGGCCAATGTTAGATGCAGAACAACCTAAATTCACAAGGGATTACAAATTTTTTTTCCATAGATGTAAAATGGATGAAGAAAAAGGGCTCATTGGCTTACATGTATCTGATAACTTGTTTCATATTTCAGAGTGCAAAACACCTAAGAATGTTTGAGATAAACTTGAAGAATTGTATGGTAAAACAAATCATTTCAGAGCCTTGCAAATTTAAGATCTACAATCACTCTCTCCAGATGCATTTCCTTCAATTCAAGTTTTCCTTGCACAATTTAAGATGATTTTGTCACAGTTGAAAGGATGTGGACATGATATATTTAGTGATGAATGTATCTTCTTGATTCTATCTAAGTTAAAGGGCCCTTATCAAGTGTTTTCTTCTACTTTCTATTCAACTATGGATGCAATGGGGAAAGATTATAAAATTCCCTCTTTTGAGTTGTTTTGTGAGAATCTTACTAGGGAGGAGGCCAAGTTGATTCAGTTGGATGCACTATTAAGTTATAAGAATCATGCTCTAATGGCTCAATCATCCAAGGGTAAAGGAAAGAACAAGAAGAATCCCAAATTAAAATCATCTTTAGGTAGTGAGAATCCGTCCAAACCGAAGTTGGAGAATAATCAAAAGTCCACTCCATCTCCTTCTTCTGCTACCTCTGGAGATTCTTCTTCCAAGTCCAAGAAAAAGAAAGGAGATCCTTGTTCATTTTGTGCCAAAACTGGGCATGATGCAACTCATTTTTTTAAGAGATTGCAGGCCTTGGAGGAAGCTATGAAGAAGCACAACATTTTAGTGGCTAAGCCTTCTTCCATGGGAAAAGGGTAAGCTCTTTCAGCATGGGCCATTCATTCATCTTCAGATAGTTAGATACTTGATTCAAGTGCTTCACATCACATGACCAATTCATGTGATATTCTTGATTCCATTGTTCATACTTCTACTTCTCAAATTGTAGTTGGGAACTCTTCACAGATTCTAGTTTTGGGGACAGACTCTATTTAGATGCTAGATGGGTGCATTGAGGATGTTCTTCTTGTTCTTGATATTTTAGTGAATCTACTTTCCATATATCAGATTTGTCATTCTAGAGATGGGAAGACTGTTGACTTTACTCCATAGAATGTGACTATTAGATAGTTGCATGATCCTGAGAAGGTTGTTGCTATAGGGATAGTTGATCATGAGAACCATTTGTATCAATTTGATGGCTTTTATTCTTCATCGGGTTCTTGTTTTGTTGCTCATGTTGATTTGATGAGAAAGCTTTGGCATGAAAGATTTGGGCACTTGAACTATAGATATCTTTAGCAGATGCAAGCACATAACTTAGTGATTGGTCTTCCTAAGATCACTTGCATGTATGGTGTTTGTCAAGGTTGTTTCTTGGCAAGCAACATCAAGATCCATTTCCTAAGGGTCAAGCTAATCATGCAACCACACCCCTTGAGTTGGTCCATAGTGATCTCATGTCATTCCCAACTCCTTTTTCAGGGGCTAAGTATGTGCTAACATTCATTGATGATATTTCTTGCTAGACATGGGTCTATTTTTTGAAGCTCAAGAGTGAAGTCCTCACCAACTTCAATACCTACAAAAAATTTGTGGAGAAGCAGTCAGGTTTTTCTCTTTGACAGATATGCATAGATAATGGGCAGAGTATTTCAATCAGGAATTTTAGGATTTTTGCAATGACGATGGTATTCTTCATCAACACATAGTTTCTTATACTCCTCAATAGAATGGTGTGGAAGAGAGAAAGAAGAGGAATCTCATGTAAATGGCCAATTGTATGATTTAGTCTAGGTCCATGGCTCTAGCATTTTGGGCTGGAGTTGTCAATTGTTCCAACTATATTCAAAACTGTATGCCCCACAAGGTAGTGTGGAATATGACCCCTGAGGAGGCTTGGTCTCATCACAAACCTAATGTATCCTTCTTTAGAGTATTCAGTAGTGAGTCTTGGGAATTCATTTCAAATGGCCGGTGTAAATCAATGGATAAGAAGAGTCAGCAATAAATCTTTGTTGGCTATTGTGAGGATGTGAAGGCATACAAATTGTTTGATCCTAACACACAAGAGGTTCATTTTCGATGTGATGTTCAGTTTGTTGAAACCTTCACCCACTTAGATCCTCCTACTTCTTCTTCATCACAACCTACTCAATCTTCTTCAATTTATGATGCTTTGCTACTTGAGGAAGATTTTGATTATGCTATTGATGCACCTCCTCCTTAGTCTCCCACTAGGCCACGATGGGCTTGAGTTACTCTTGAGGAGGTTGTTCCTCTTGTTGGTGATCCCATAGACACTCACAACACTCATTCTCAGACTTCAAGAATAATTCTTTTGATTCATGCTATTTCAGATGATGCTCAGAAGTTTTCAGATGCTTTAGGTATTCTAGAGTGGGATAGTGTTATGGCTGATAAGTATTCTTCTTTGATGAAGAATCATACTTGGGATCTTGTGCCTCTTCCTAAGGGAAGAATGTTGGTTTGGTGCAAGTGGGTGCATCATACCAAGTATGAAGAAAATGGTTTCATTGACAAGTACAAGGCTCATATTATTGCAAAGGGGTTTAATCAGGTTGAAGGGATTGACTATTCTAAGACCTTTACTCTTGTTGCCAAGATGGATTCTATCTGCCTTGTCCTTGCTATAGCTGCATCTCAGGGATGGTCGGTGTACTAGATGGATGTGAAGAGTGCTTTCTTACATCGGGATCTTCATGATGAGATCTATATGGAGCAACCACCAGGTTTTGTGTAGGACCCTTCACTTGTTTGCAGGCTTTGACGTTCATTGTATGGTCTCAAATAGGCCCCTCGGGCTTGGTAGGAGAACATGGATAGTTTCTTGCTTGATTCTAGCTACACTCACTACCATTCTGATCCCATAGTTTATACTCAGAGACATGGAGAGGATTTACTCATACTTGTGCTCTACGTAGATGACTTGATTCTCACTGGGAGTTCTACTTCCATGATTCAGAGTACACAATGAGCATTGATGGAGTGATTTGAGATGACCAACCTTGGTCTTTTGTATTACTTCCTTGGTCTTCAGGTTCATCAAACTTCTGAGGGGATCTTCATTTTCCAATAGAAGTATGCTCTTGATTTGCTTCAGATGTTTGGCATGGCTGATAGCAAGCTTGCCCCTACTCCATTCAAGTTAAGTATTGTACTATCTACTAGTTACACTACTCCTATAGTTGATCCAACCTTGTATCGAAAGTTGGTTGGCAGTATTTTGTACTTGACACAGTCATCCTGATATTTCCTTTGTGGTTGGACTTGTCTCTCACTTCTCATAGGAGCCTCATGAGAGTCATTGGAAGGCCGCCAAACATATCTTGAGATACATTTAGGTCACTACTCATTTTTGCATTCACTACACTTTAGGTGCATCTTAGATAGTGGGATTCACTGACTCAGATTGGGCTAGTGATGTCAATGATCAGAAGCCTAATTTTGGCTTTGTATTTTTCCTTGGTTCTAGTTTGATTGCATGGTCTTGCAAGAAGCACACTGCTATTGGATTATCATCGACAGAGGCTGAGTATCAAGGTGCAATGTTGGCTAGTTAGGAGGTTTTGTGGCTTCGTCAGTTGATGATTGAGTTCAGATTCCAATCCACTCAACCCACTACTCTTTGGTGTGATAATCAGAGTGCCATTCATATCTCTCACAACCTAGTGGAGCATTAGTGTACTAAGCATATTGAGATCCACATGAACTTCATCAGGAAGCTCATCCAGGATGGTGTTCTTAGCTTGGAGTATTTTCTTACAGATCAGTAGGTTGCAAACATCTTCACTAAACCTTTGGCATCACCTCGTTATCTTTAGTTGTAATCAATGCTTGGGTTGAAGGAAGTTGTCCTTGGGGGGTCTTAAGGAGTCCTTCCTTTTTGAGTTTTAAGTTTTCTTTGCAACTTTTTCTCTTTTTTGGAGAGGAGTTTTCTCCCACAAGGTTTTTCTCCTTTTCTTCGCTTATGAGAGTTTTTTGCTTTTGTACATGGGTACCTCATCAAGCCTTGTTTTTGGGACCCATATTTTGCATTTTGCATTGGTTTTTTCCTCCCTAAGTTGCACTTAAGGGGGGGTGTTGGTGTGAATAATTCTTGTACCTAGTTAATTCCTTTACTAGGGACTTAGGGGACTTAATTCACATGTTAAGTTTACTTAGTATATTAGTTGTACCTTCTAGAAGTCTTAGTTGTCTTATCTGGAATTTACACTTTCCTAGCTAGTTATGAGTTAGTTGTCTCATGTGATAGGATTAAGACACTTGTCATGATCTTGTCTTATCCTATATCTCATCTTTTCCTTTACAAACAAGGCATCTCTAGCATATTTTGCATTGTATTGTATAGTATTGCATGATCACATTGTATCATATTGCAATCCTTGTTTGGTGGAATAGCATCTTTCATTGTTGCTTCTCTCTATCTCTTGTGGAGGTTATTTGGTGTTGCAGATTGAAGATCTTGGGTTGATAACTCCAACAAAAATTGAGAGGGGGGGTGAATCAATTGTCACAAAAATTATCCTTTTTAAACTTATTCTTAGATCTAATAAATAAACATGAAAGCATGAACAATCACCACATCAAAAACACATATAACACCAAGATTTTTTATGTGGAAACCCTATTAGGGGAAAAAACACGGTGGAGGTTACTCCACAAGATTATACTCTGATAAAAAATATAAAATAATTATAAATGGGGAATGCACATGCATTCAGACACACTCCCTAGAGCTCACTGCTCAAATACAAAAGGCTTACTGCCCAAAGGAAGACTCACTGTCTTAGAATAACATTTAGATTACATCCAAAATATTTTGAATTGAGAAAATAACATCTTCCAATGCTTGATTATAGTTTCGGTTAAGCATGTAAACTCTTCTTCACACTTTTCTTCTTCCTTCAAAAGATTATAACATTATTCACATGCAACACTCAACATAATTTGTACACCACACACTCAAATGGTATAAACAATTGATCATATATATTCACAACTAGAGATTAGAACAACTACATGTCATCTCAAGAAAATATAAAATGAGTACAAACTGTTGGCCCAAATCAATAAAAATTTATCAATACGCACCAAACAATGTTGGCCAAAACATAGTAAGGACCCAAAACAACATCCTCGAACATGAAACACCTTAAAAAATTATTCCTCGAAGATCCACAACATGCTACATTCACCCTGTCAGGAATGATCATGAAAAACATGAACACACAGAAGAAAATCACCAATCGTGAGCACAACGATCAATGTGGGACAACAAAATAGATAGATCATGATCTAGAAACATCTACAAGTATCATGAATCACTACAGAAGCATCTGCAATAACTCAAATTACTCGAATCACATTATCTTCTTTTAGGAACACCAATTGAGGCAACATAACAATTGTTAGAACACAAATACTCATAACTCAATCAAATCTTCATGTGAATCTCTGAAAGTTCATGTGGATAAACTAGATGTACTTCTCAACAAACCCTCTAATCAACAACCTCTTATCATCAATATACTGAGCTAACCACCATATTGAACTTCATTGCACCACCGACAACCTGCAACTTATTTTATTATAATTTCATCAATATCCTTGACATATACAACCTTAAAGAAATTAATGCCGATAGTCTTGACATCAATGACAACCACATATCATCAATATTGAACATCGACTTCCTGATGCCAACAAATATTGGGATTTTGGATTGTAAACAAAGGTTCATTGTAACGACATCTAGTTTAGGGGTGCAATGATAAACTACTTGTGAGAGGTCTCCCAAACCTTAGAACAAGGGATTTACACATCATAAAGAAACTGGGGGAGAGTTATCATGCACTACTTCCCATTATTTACAATTGTCATCGCAACCCCAAATTTATATAGCAGTTTGGAAGAGCTTGGCTTATGCTCGTTACCGCTTGGGTTGTTCCCTTGGGGTGACTACTTTTTCCAACCAATGAAGGCCCTCTAAAGGTAAACAAAAGTGAGTAACCACATCCATAGTTTAATCAATCTTTGTTTGCATGAACAAAGAGAGAACACATACAATGTATTTACTCACACTAACAAGATTTGTTCAATTTTAAGAGCCCAAATTTAAAATGTGGAGGCAATCCTTTAGACAACCTAATATCACCAAAATGCTTTTGATTCTCAAGATCGCCATGAAGTGCAAGAGAAGTGCTTATGCATTTGGATGGTATTAGTTTGTAGAAAAGATTACAAAACAAGATAAAAACATGTTCATTTTATACATCAAAAGAAGTAATGAGTTCTTTTTATAGCACCAAAATCAATTGTTTGAAGTTGCTTGTTCAATTTTCTAAAACCCAAAATCAAATCTTGTGAGTTTCTAAGGTTCTTTTTAAACAACTTTGAGAAAAAAAAAAAGCTTTCATTTTGTTCTTTTTAAAACCCAAAAAAAATGTAGTTAATTTCTAAACCTTAAGATAACAATATCCAATTATAGGATTATAAATGTTCCCAAAGTGTTAAAGAACACTTTTTTACAGTCATGAAAAATAAGGTGTTGTTAAATGTCCAAGATACTAAGAGGGGGGTGAATCAGCATCTTTTTAAATTTTTTGATCATATACCATCCAATTATTCCAATGCACATAATAGAAAAGATATTTAAAAGCATTAACAGAACATGAAATCACAAAACACATCAATACTAGGATTTCTACATGGAAAACACAAAATGGGAAAACCTACGGTGAGTGTTATCTCACAATATAGTATAACTGGTTATAAGGGATTACAAAAGGGTGGCTCACTACAAGGATTCACTATCTAGAATCAAAGGATTATTGCCTATAGAATTACAATGATAAAAATGGCTTATAGCCAAAAAATGAAATGATGGAGTACACCTAGTGAGTGTAGATTTAGTTCCAATGTAGCTCAGTAAACTGACTTGACACACTTCATCATATTCGCTCTTCTTCACATTCACATTCACAACACACCAAAATTACAATGTTTAAATTTAAAAGATTATCCAATATAGATAGTTGATCTCTCCGCAAGCATCAATTAGGTCAAACCAATTAGATGCACTTCTCATTTACTAAAAATACCAATTGTCGGCTTCAAGCTTTCACAAAGACTTCTGAAAAGGTAATTCACATATCCAACACATTTAATTAAGTCAGAATAGACCTAAATAGGTCACACATATATCCGCATAACAAATATTAATTCATCATTACATAATACATTCATTAGGTTAGCCAAGGATAGACCCAATAGCACAATTACAAACACTAGTGTAATGTTGATACACCATAAGAGAATCTGGATATGTGAGATCTTGAAAGTACATGCTCCTGATGTCTACAAACTATTTCCCAAAACCTCAAGCCACAGTAATGACTAGCAAACAAATGTGGACCAACATACTAGAGGATGTAAGAAAAATACCGGTTCAGATACCAGACCACAATACCATAACAACTTCAATCTTGATCTTGCAATTACAACTCATATATCATGGTAACATCAATTAAAACACAAAATAACAAAATTAGATCTTCTTCATTTTTCCAACAATCTCCCCCTTTTTCATTGATGGAAACATGTGCCAAAAAGAATATTTAAAAAACTCCTTATTTACAAGACTTCTCCCCCTAACACCAACATTTCTCCATTCTTCACTCCCCCTTTGACATCAAGGAAAAAGGGTGTCCCAAAAAATAACTGAAAACATTAAAAACAAGAAAGAAAATAAAAACATGTATCAACAAGAGGATGGCGAGCCTTGAAGCTGCTTTAGAATACCTTCCCAAACTGATTTTCCATTCTCCCAACTATCCTTTGTGGCAATTGACATCCTATTCGGAGATTCCAACTTTATCAGAGTTTCTCCTGCACCATCTGAAGTATCAAGAGTCAAGTTTATCTTCTCAATTTTTTCTATGCAAGATAGAGCCTTGCCAACTAGAATGAATTCAATTCTTACAATGTCACTCAATCAATCAAATTTCTAATAATTTCTTCCTTCTACTTCTGCAAAACAAATATTTTTTCTTTATGCATAGAGATGGCATTCGAGGTTGATTTGTCTCTATCTTTAGATAGGTTGTGAGTATCGAATATTTTTGTTAGCTGAGACTCAATGGAGTCCATAACAACCTTAATGTTTTGAGTGGCATCCAACCAATTCAAGCAATAATCAAGAAAAACATTAGCTTCTAACTCACAAACCTTCATGGCTTCTAGATTCTTTTCAACTCTAGAGTGTGCAAGAGCACACTTGTCATGTAATGAAAATAACCTTCTCTCCACCAATTTCACCTCAACCTCTTGTTTTTCTTTTTCAATTAGCCCAAAGGTATACTGCTTGAGAGAATCTAGCAACAATCTCATATTTTCAATAGGGGTGAGAGATGTATCAATGGATGCATTGGGTATGACTTCTTGCAATGCCTTAAGAGCATCTTCTACAAGTTATGTTCCTCTTTGATGTGCTTCAATAATTTCATTCCTTGTGAATTCTTGCATAGCATCTCCTAACATCACTTTATGCACCAGAGACATATTTTCCATATCCACAAACCCTTCAATCATAGGAAGTCGCAGAAGCTTCTAGGGAATTATCCACTGAAATTTGATTTGCCTGGAAAGCAAACCTTTTAGAACATCATTACCGGAGGATGATTCTTCAAGAATCTTAAGTGATTTCACAATTTTTTTTTCACTTTCTTCATTTTTCCTAGAAGATCCTTCATTTTTATTTGCTTCCTTTCTCTTTCCCTTCTCTTTTTCCTCCTTCCTTTCTTCTTCCATTTCCCCTTCTTCATCTTCTTTGTTTTCTTCCTTTTTGTCTTCATCTTTGTCTTTATCATTACTATCCTCTTCATCATTTCCATCCTTTTCATCTTTATTTTTTTCTTCCTTTGGATTGATTTTTCCTTCTTCTTCACTGCATTTTTCTTCTTTAGCATTATCTTGTTCATTATTTCCTTTTTCTCCTTTAGTATGCTTTGGAGGAGCATCATTATGCTTTTTAGGCTCAAATTCACCTTAATTTTTCTTTTCACTTTTTGATGTATCATTTTCACCACCAGCATCAATTTCAACATTAAAATTTCTAGAAATATCATTACCTGTATCAAGACGAATATTCTCCTCAACATTTTCAGCAATAGCATCTTCATCAGCCTTAAGCATGCTGTATCTAAGGGTTATTTTTAAGTTTAGTTTATCAAATGAATTGAAAGCATAAACCCAAAGAAATAATGAAGTGCAAAGGAACAATAAACGAAAACACATAAAATAGAGCAATCTCACCCAATGTTTTCATTCTCCATGGCTGATCTCCATTACATCTTCTAACTTGTTGATTTGTGTTGCCCTTAGATTGAATATGCGAGCAATCCTTGACGAAGTCCTACACAAGCTTTGAAGGATTTTCTTCTAAAATGACTAAGCCTATGACAATATGATTGAAATGTCTATTCCTAAATATGCCAAGACTAAGTGGAATGAGATAAATAAATGCAACAATTGCTATGAAATATCTAAGTATGTCAGTGCGTAATCTAAAAATGAGAGCAAAATAACATTGTATAGAAAAAGTCATTTTGAATGGACGGACGAGATTGAATTTTGACAGAGACCTAAAATCAGAGGACAAGATTAAATCTGACAATCCCTAATCAGGGTTAGGGAAAAATCCTTAGACGAGTGGTTGAGATGTCATCTGAGAAGATCAGATCGGTGGTGGAGAATAAATGAGATAATTAATTAGAAAATAAAGATTTTCAAAAATCAAGAAGATAAAGACTACTTGATTTGTGAGATTTGAAAAATCAAGAAGATAAGAGTTGAATTGAAGATCGGATTTGGAAAATCAAGAATCTGCCCGATTACTTGATTTTTGGAAGAAAGTTACCATTTTGAATTAAATTAATTCAAAATATGGATTTTGTGAGATAATAAATAATCTTTTTTAGATTATTTACCAAAATGGACTGTTAGTTAAGAATGTGATGACATTTTAAATAATTTCATTTATTTAAAATGAGAGGAATATTAATCTTGGTAATTAAATAATTAAAGATAATTATTTAATTTAGAAGATAGGATTAATTAATTAAATAAAATAATAAATTCATTTAATTCTGAGGATTAGTGACATATTAAATAAATAAATGAAATTCATTTATTTAATAATCAGCAAGAAATAAATGAAGAAAGGTAATTAAATAAATTAAGAAATTTATTTAATTAGGGGAAGACTTAGACAATTATTGACGTATTTAATAAATAAATAAAATTTATTTATTTAATAATCATGAAGAATAAAAGGACATGAATTTATTAAATAATTATGAATTATTTAATCAATAGTCGAATGTGTACCAAGGACATAATTAAATGTCATAATTATGCTAGGACGAAAGTGGTAAAAATAGAGCTTGCAGGCCTAGGTCATTTTTAAGTGTCTACACATGCCATATTTTTCCATTGTCTCCCAGATCACTTTTGTTGTTTCCTTCCTTACCTTCTTTTTCAACTTTTTATTTCTTGTCATCAACATGTTTATTCTTTTCTTCATCTAAAACATCTCTGTGTAGATCTTCTTCAAAGATTCTAGATCATTTGGGGTTAGGGAAGACCCAATCTTATTATATGCAACATTTCTAATTTTCTCTTCAATTTCAACGAACTCTGATCTCATTTTCATCAAAGTTTCCCACATGCTTTCAGGTAAATCTTTCCTTATATCATCCCACTTAACTTTTAAGATGATAACATATTGAATAATAGTTAAAAGCAAAGTTTTCTTATCTTTTTGACCATCCTTACCATAGTATTCAGTTGTAGGTTGAAGCATATTCTTAAAATGTAGCAGGGAATTGAGAGTTGCCTCTAGTTTGAAGCAAGGACCAAAACTTACCGGTATGTCATGTTCTTTTCTCTAGTCTACAAAGGCTTCAACAGATACCTTAGAATTCTTTGATTCCGGCTTGGTATGCACATGAATACCAATTTTTTTCTCTTCTTCATCATTAGAAGATGATAGAACATGTACTCTCATGGAAACAATAGCTTCTGCAGAAGCACCTTCACTAGAGGGTAAACCTCCTCTTCTTCTTACCAACTTTGCATCAGGATCTTCTTCATCTTCATCCTGATCATTTGTAACACTGATATTTTTCTCCCTTGTCACTTTCTCTTTCCTTCCTCTCTTTGCAGGGGCTATTGGAGGAGTTTCTTTCATCTTCCTGGATCTAGTAGTCAGTCCAAAGGAAATAGGACCTTTTCCTTTATCAATGACACTAGGATCAATCTTTGTTGCAAGGGTTATGGAGGGTTTTGTAGAGGTAGTCCTTCCAGATCTCCATGGGCCAGATGATTCTGCCTCCATTTTCTCTTCCCTAGCCCTTCCAAGGGAAATCTCTTCATCAGTAAATCTAGCTTCTTTAAGCTTTTTCTGTACATTCTTTCTAATTTTAGGCTTTTGCTGCTCCAGATGAATATCCGTAGATTTTTAGCATATGTTCCAATTTTTGGTTCATTGGGATTTTTTAGATTCTTCAACAATAATTGCACATAACCTTCGACTTCTTCTATCACCTCATATCCTAGAGGATGAATCCAGATGGTTCAATGTTCTATAGCCTCAAGCATGCATTCATAAGAGGAAACATGGAATATGATGTTGTCTTTATACTTCTCAACAATTTTCTTTGGAATCCTTTCCCTTTCATTCATGTTTCTCTTGAATACAACAAAGAATGTTGTTAGAGAATTATCTTTAGCATCCAAATTTCCTAGACTATGCATATAATGAAAAAATTGATGTCCTACTAGTCTGGATGAGTCCCAGTGTACTTCATTCTTTCCCAAAAGTCTCTTCATGAAATAAAACAATAGACAGACAATCAATGAGCTAAACTTGAAAGCATACTTCCTCTCCTTCGTTGACTTCAAGTTCTCAAGAAACTGTAATCATCAAATCTCACATAGATCATCATCAACACCATTCACAACCATATCAAAGCTAGTATAAATTTCTATAGTCGAAATAGAGTTCTCTCTGTTGGTAAAGTATAGTTTATGACTGATCATGATAGTTGCATACTTCACAGCTAGATTAGTAATGGATTTTGTCATTGAGGTTGTCTTGTCATAAGCGACTCCTATAAGTTCCATTACAACCTCATTCTTCACAGTTTTCAACATAGGTATTGTACCTTTATCCCATAGTTTGGTAACATCCCTAATCACCTTCTTAGTTATTAGGTGCAGTCGGTCAATCCATAGGAATTTATCATGGATTCTACTTAGGACTAATTTCACAAATTTTTCATCATAGCTGAAGTTGGGAAAATTGTTCCATCTATCCAACCTTTTCTCAACCAGGTTTGAGTACTTAGGTTTTACCAAGAAATCATCACTAGTAAGCGCATTCTTCCAAATCTTAATCAACTTTGACTGATTGTATTCCTCAAAATTTACTCGATTATACATCGTTGTATCCTCAGTCGACATTACTCCATGAGGGATTGACGAGAATGCACCCATGGTGTCATCTTTGAAAACTTTTGAAGAATATTTTCTATAAGATGGCCTCATCCTCTCTGACACTTTAATGACTAGAAGAGTTGCCATTCTTCTAATACTGAACTCAAACAACTTAAACAACACAAAACAATAATGCTCAAAAGATAAAAATACCTTTTTCTTCACGATGAACTACAACTAGGGTTTGCACAACTCTAACTCCAATTTTCTTCAAGAATGCTCCAAAATCTCTTCAATTTCTCCAAATGCATGAATGAACAAAATTCCTTAATTTTTTTTTTAATAAAATAACAATCTTCCCTAATTCGCATTAAATGTGGTAAATTTCAAAAAGCTGTTGAAAACACTTCTCTTTTACACAAAAAAACCCTAATTCACTCCACAAAAGATCATTCATTCATATTTCCTACTGGTTCCTTTTCCAAATTCTCTAAAAACTCATTCTTCACATTTCATCCTTGTGCCATCCTTTGACATGCAATTTATCCAAGGGGGTTCTTATAGTTTTCTGATAATGCTCCCCCTATGACCTTGATACATCAATTGTCTCTAGTTCTTCTTTCTTTCTCCAAATCTTATTCATCTCTTGCTTAATCTCATCTTTTTCAACCTTATTCACAGATTCATTATTTTCTACCGGATTGGTTTCCTTACTCTTCTTGCTTCTGCAAACTCTTGAAACATGTCCTTGTTGTTGCAGTTATAGCATACAATATTTCTTTGATTAGATTGACTTCCACTCACTTCTTGTTTTGCACTGGTTACCTTTATGTCCATACTTGTTACAATTATAGCAATAGCCATTAAAGGATTGATTCATTCTTCTTCCATGGTTCATCATTAAGGTTCTACATTCACTTGCCCTATGTCCAATTGTTTTTCATGCAAAACATTGACCAGTAAAAGGACCAGGGAACTGACTCATCTTACTCCTACATTTTGTTTGCTTGTGACTAAATTTATTGCATGAAAAAAAAGTGACATTAAAAGAAGGGTACCTTTGTGAATTAGGTTGTCTCACCGAAGATCTCCTAGTAGATTTCCTTGAATTTTCTTTTTTGATTTCCTTTATTGAAAGTCTTCCAATTTTTCACAGTCTTGGAACTTTCACGAATATAATTTCCCAAACCACCTTTGTCTTTACTCAGTTTTTGTCCTACAATAAATTCATCAAGCTTGTCTAAGCTAGATTTGAAATTGTTTTCACAGAGTTTTTCCTTCTCCAGATCCACTTTTAGGTTCACAACTTCTTGTTCAAGCTTGGTGCAATCTTCAGACTTGCTTTGTACCAACTTGTTTAGAGACTCTTCAATTTTTTTCTTCTCCTCTACTTGTACTTTCAAACTGGCAATATCTTCATTTTCCTTCTTTAGTTCTAATCAATTACTTCCTTATGCCTATCTTTGAAAATTTTCAATTACTCCTTTAATTTTTGGAAACATTCATTTTCCTCTTCAAGATTTTCTTTCAGAACTCTATTTTCTCTTTCAACTTTTTCAAGATCCTAAAGTGCAGTCTGGAGCTCTCCTTTATCATCCATTTCTTCCATCTTCAGGATCTCCCTCAAGTTGTTAGGCCTTTCTGGAGGAACCAAGTTCTGATACCAATTGTTAAATGTCCAAGATATTGAGAGTAGGGGGTGAATCGGTATTATTTTAAATTTTCTAATCAGATACCATCCAATTATTCCAATGCACACAATAGCAAAAATAAGTAAAAGCATTTACAAAACATGCAATCACATAACACACGAACACCAAGATTTTTACGTCGACAACTAAAAATGGGAATAACCACAATGAGTGTTAGCTCACAATATAGTATAACTGGTTATAAGATATTACAAAAGGGTGGCTCACTACCAAGACTCACTATCCAGAAACAAAGGCTCACTGCCTACATAATTACAATGATAAAAATGGCTTACAGCCAAAAAATGAATTAATGGAGTACACCTAGTGAGTGTAGATTCAATTCTAATGTAGCTCAATAAACTAACTTGACACACTTCATCATATTTGCTCTTCTTCACATTCGCATTCACAAAACACTAAAACTACCATGTTTAAATTTCAAAGATTATCCAATATATATATCTAATCTCTCTACAAGCATCAATTAGGTTGACCTAATTAGATGCACTTCTCATTTACCAAAAATATCAACTGTTGACTTCAAACTTTCATAGAAACTTCTGAAAAGTCAATTCACACTTCCAACACACTTCATGAAGTTAGCATAGACCTAAAATAGGTTGCACATATATCTGCATAACAAAGATTACTTCATCATTACACAATACATTGATTAGGTCAGCCAAGGATAGACCTAATAGCACAATTACAAACACTAGTGTAATGTCGATACACCATATGAGCATCTAAATATGTGAGATCTTGAAAGTACATGCTCCGGACGTCAAAAAAACATTTCCCAAAACCGCAAGCAACAGTAATCACTAGAAAACAAATGTAGACCAAAATACCAGAGGATGTAAGCAAAATACTGGTTCAGATACCAGACTAGAATACCAAAACAACTTTAGTCTTGACCTTGAAATTGCAACTCATATATCATGGCGACATCAATGACAACACAAAATAACAAAATGAGATGTTCTTGTTCATTTTTCCAATAGGTTCGATAGGAAGCCTTCCCTTTGTTTCCTCTTTTTCTTCTTGATCACCAAACCTACAAAAGTTGATTAGCCCAAACCCAGCGTCACTATCCACAAAGGTTCTACTATTTGGAGCCTTCAACGTCACTATATGGAAATCAGTTTCGCTCTATGGAAAAACAAAGACTTGGTTTGCATCGGTATTTCAACCAGCATCACCCTTTGAAATTTGACTGGTCTGGCCCTTAGGGAAATTAATGGAGCATCACTGTTTGAATACAGAGGCAACGTCACTATATAGCGATGCTAGACTGATAGCATCATTGTTTGTGCTTTTCAGCGTCACTGTGTCCTGAGAAGAAATAGAAAAGAGAAAAACAACAAAATTGACCAAAAAAACATGTTAATTTTGAGATTTGTGCCCTCCTTCTAGTGCCAAATGTAGAATGCTTTGCCTAAACTTTCTCAAACATGGACAAACAAGAAAACATTACTCCTTAAACAAGTTTAACCCAAACATTCCCCATGAAATTCATTCAAACACAAGAACAAGAAAACAAGGTAAAATATCAAATAAACGCTAATGAAATCTTATTCAAAATGCTCAAACCAGCATCCCATGGGGAAATTGGTGCTTCTTTGATGTGGAAAGAAGCTCTTTCCCAATTCCTTCATAAGTTTGATGGATGAAATATGTGAGCCTTAATGCAAAATTTCAATAACCTAGCTATGGATGATGAAATCTATGCTAACTTGGATGAAAATGTGGATGAAATCATGGATTCTTGGAATTCAAATGACTGTAATCTCTTTGCATGAAATTGTATAGGATTGTGGATCCCATATCAATAGAGAAGACTTCTATTTATAACGAAGAAGGATTGGAGAATGAAGAATAGGGTAAATGTGGGATTAAAGAAGGGACCAATGGCATTGTGCCACTTGTCAACATGCTAATGAAGGGAGGTGGAGCACATTTTGAACAATGTGCATGTCAAATGCATGTAGGTGGAATTTGAATTTGAAGAGGTGACTTGTGTTAGAAGAGGTGTAAGTGCTTTTAATGCCAAGGTGGCTCAAGGAGAGGACATGTAAAATCTTTTAATGCCAAGTTGGAGGAAAAAAGTCCTTTGGGAGGGAGAATTCAAATAAGTGAAATATTCCAAAAATATGCCATAGTTGAATGGAAATAGGAGGAATTAATAAATCAAATAAATTGATTTACATGTGGAACATGCAAAAGCTAGAGGAATGGAGGATTAGTGTTAGAAGTTAATTAGGATTAATTAGCTTACATGAAGTTAGTTTGATTTGACATTTGATTTGATATTCATATTTATTTAAATCAATTGAGAGGCTAGTTTAGTAATTTAATTAAATAAAATAATTTATTCAATTAAATGAAGAACATTAGGATTTAATTAAATAAAGTTGATTTATTTAATTAAATGAAGAACACTAGGATTTAATTAAATAAAGTTGATTTTTTTAATTAAATGAAGAAAATTAGGATTTAATTAAATGAAGTTGATTTATTTAATCAAAGAGGGATTTTGATGAATTAATTAAATAAAGATTGTTCAATTAATTGGTTGATTAAAGAAGAATCGAAGTTAGTTAAATAGACTCGAGTGCATGATATCAATCAGGATAATTTATGTGTCTACATCTCTAAATTCTCCAATTTTTCCTCTTTGACCCTTTCATCACCTTCATGTGCCTTTTCAAAATCATCCTAGACTTCCTTAACAATATTTAGATTTTGAACTTTAATCAACTTAGAATGTGCAAGCCTATTCTTTAAAATGTACTTTGACTTATTATTCTCTTCACATGTCTTGATCTCATTAGCCATACTTGGACCATTAGCAGGAGGAGTGTAAGGATTATTTTAAGCTTTCTCCTCATCATTATCCACAATAATCTAGTTATTCTTCCATTAGTATTTTCTAGATAGCATAATTAGTTCCATCAAACCTCAGATAATCATGAGTAATATTTCAGCCATCCTAGACCTTCCTTAAGAAGTTAATCTCTCCTCCAAGGAACCAAGATTTGATACCAATTTTTAAACAAGACAACTGAGAGAGGGTGGTGAATCAATTGTAGAAAATTTCTCTTTTATGACATTCATCAGAACTTAGATCAATCACAATTCTTAACTCTACTAAAATGATTAAACATTAAGTGCAAGTGTAGAAACCAAAAACCATCACACAAACACAATAACACAAGATTTATGTGGAAAACCCGATGAGGGAAAAACCATGATGAGGATTAACTCACACTATAGAGAATATCAAAACCAATTAAAAAAGGCTCACTACTTAAGGAAAAGGCTCACTACCAAAACAAGGACTCACTATTCGGATCAAGACTCATTGTCCAATAGGGCTATCCATCCAAAGGTCTAACTACCATAGAGATACAAAGAAGATAGAAGAGATAGGTTATAGAGAGAAGACAATCTCAATGCAATAGAGAAATCCAACACAATTTACTCAACCACTTGCAGGCATGCATGAATGATAAATTCCACCATCTTACTACATTTGAAAACCAAAAATTTAGACTTTGCACTAATCTTCCACACTCACATCACATATATCCACTTGATTCACATCTATTTCACATCTATCTACACTATTTCTTTGCACTTATCTCTTTTTTCTATTTTCACCACTAACTCATCCTGTATTTATACCATCTTCAAATTTGAAACATATCCAAAGTCATCCATCAATCATTAAATTCAAATTATGTTAGTGCCAAAACATCCTAGGGTGGAATAAGAATGAGGGAAACCCAAACACACCCTTTATGACAACCCAAATAGGTCCCAACATGCTTCATCAATTTCAAAGGTAGTGTTTAACACAAGGTTGACCAAACTAGTGTAAAACACATAGATCAATTAAGCACGATCCTTCCAGATACTAAAATTATCTTCAATACTATCATAACAACTTATCTCTAGAATCAAAATTCATAAGACTTAATCAAAGGGAAATTTGGACCAACAACATTTCTCATGGACCTCAGCCAGATACACAAAAAACCATAGTTCATAATTGGTGAACATAACTCGCACTGTACAATGAATCATAAGCCAAAAACCTGGATATAGCAGCTTCAAACAACCATGATCAACATATTTGAACCACACACACATAGAAGCAAATCCTAAAGAAAAACCCAGAGCAATCACTTAACACTTTCAATCTTCCTTCAATACAATTTTCTAGATACCTCAACATATACACCCAATAACTTGCATCCATGATATTAATGACAACAACATCTAGTTGATAACCAATTGTCCAATTAACATCAATGACAAGACCTTGCACAAATTATTTGTACTTGCAATAATTTGTAGCCTAATGTTTTTCCATACATTTTTGGTGTCGTTGTTGAGGAAAGGTATTAAAGGCTTGAAACCATAGTAAGTTGAGTTAGGGACAGTACGTCAAGGGGAAAGAATACACAATTATCGACCTTGTCAAGGTTAATACTCTTGATTTTTTTTGTTATAAGTCATATAGGTGTATGAATCGTAGTAGAGATAATAGAGGTATATTTGCTAAAAAGGAGAAAGGAAATAGTTCACAACCCAAAAAATTGAAAAAAAAAACAAAACCATCCATTGAGGGAAGTAGCTCACAATGGGAAAAATTGAAAAAAAATTACAACCATTAGTTGTGCACACTTCACCTAAGGAAGAATTAGTCAATCTATTAGTTATACACCCATCAACTAAGAAAGAGTTACCCAAAATAGATATCAAAAAGTGTGTTATTGAGTCTACCATTGCTAAGACCCCTTCTGGTATCCATCTAGAGTCTTTCGAAGAATTACAAAAAAGGGTCGCAAAGCTATTTCAAGAGTCCTACAAGTCTAGAGTTGGTCCATCCTTAGGAAACCAAAAGCAATTTAAAACATTCTTCACCCCTTAGGTGTCTCAAGTCATGGATGATGTCAACAACAACAACAACAACAACAAAAAATGATAACAATGCAAGAGTGTTAGCCCACAACAACCCAGTCACTTTTGAGTTTCCAATTGTACATCTTTAAGAGGATGCTCATATAAAAAATATTCCCCATTTTAGTTTTCCTATGTTTCATGGTCATTCTATTGAGGATCCTAATATGTTTTTGTTTGAGTTTGATGTGTTGTGCCATATTTATGACTATAAAAGTGATGCACAAAAGCTGAAGTTATTCCCACCCATGGTGAAGGATGTAGCCTTACACTGGTTCATGAACCTCAGGAACATCAAAACATGGGACGACATGAAGGAGGTATTTTTGATAAAATACTAGGAGTATTGTAAAATAAAAGAGGTTTTGGACAAGATATTTTGTATGACACAAAAATAAGATGAGTCCATGGAAGATTATCTCGAATACTTCATGTTCAACCTACAATAATCAAGAAAAATAGGGCTAACTCCTAATACTATTAAAATGTTGTTTCTTAGGGGAATACGAGATTATACTATGGATGCATTGAATTTAATAAGAAAAGGTAACATCTCTAAATTGAGCTTTGACAATATTTGTGGAACTTATACGAATTACTCAAGGTCTCAACATTTGGGGAGTTATTCAAGTAAGCTTTCTTCTCTAGGAAATGCAACAGGTATAACAAAGCGTGAACTCGGTAATTTACTTGAGGATTTTAAAAATGAATTGTTAAATCATATGGGTAAACAAACAAACAATTTGCATACTCATAGGAAGCAAGAGGAAGCAGAAAAGGCCTTGGATGTACTCTTCCCAACTTACCGTAAGAGACATAGTAGCGAAGATTGACCCTATAATAGGAAAAATATTTCATCCTTAGAAGAAGTCAGTAAAAGTTCTACCTTAAGGCCTCTTCCCATAGGTACATCTGACATTAAATATTCTGAGGAACCTGTCTACTACATGGCCACTAGGTGACCTTTTCTATCTCAAGTAATGCATCTTGGAATGACGAGTGATTATTTTGTTCTAGGACCTAGCCAATATAATTCTTTTTCCAATCAACCTTGATGGTATGGGGGTTTGTAACAACCTCCACCATACCCTCAATGGATTCCACAATGCTAGTATGCTTCATAGCCATGGTAACAGGCATGCAGGCCATAACCACCACAACCTTCACCATACAAACAACCATATTAATCACAATCATAATTTCCACCTCCTCTAATGATCAACCCATATGAGTAGCCACAACAATTTATTTCACCCATGTATAATAATGAGGCAATAGGTTACACTACTTATCCTATTATTATTGCAGAAATAGATGGAGTTCAATTAAGGTCGGGGAAGGCTCTCCAGGGGCCAACCATCACTGAAATTAATGAAGAACCTAAAGAAGATCTAGTAAAGGGACCTCCATTTCCCAATCAATTCAAGTTAGAACTAGTACAAAAGGAGGTATCCCAACCTGAGTTTTATTTTTTCAATGAGTTATGCAACCTTACAACTAAGATCCCTTTGTTCTAGGCCATCAAGGATATTCCTATATATATATAAATAGTTTGGAATTTATGTACTCGAAAGCAAAAGAAGAAGCAAGATCCAAATACCATCCAAGTCAATAGACAGTTAGCAAACCTCATCCTTGGAAATATAACCATTCCTAAGTATTCAAATTTTGAGAGTCCTATCATGAAGGTATGTATTAGTAAGGTTATTATTACTAACACACTTGTTGATTTGGGTGTTGGAATTAATGTTATGACAAATGAAATAAAGGAAATATTGTCACTTGATGGACTTGGGCCCACTCCCACATTCCTCTAGATGGTAGACCGGTCTTTTGTCAAACTAGAGGGTATGATTGAAGACATAGTCCTTTCTATTGATTCATGGGAATGCCCAACTGACTTTATGATTTTGTAGCCTAAGAATAAGATGGGGGGATACCACTTGATTTTGGGACAACCTTGGTTAGTGGCTACAAATACATTCATCAATTGTCATTTGAGAAACATGGTAATTTCTAATGGAGAGAAAACAAAATAGTTGACTTTATACCCACCAACACAACCCTTGTTGGAGATAGAGGATCCAATGTGGGTTGATAGTGACTTGGATGAGTCATTACCAATCTAGACAATTGATCAAGATTTAGAGATGGAATAACCTATTGAGGATAATATTCTTGTTAATTTTCTTAAGAATAGATATGCATCTAATGAATCCTTTGAAAGCATGGTTCTTCATTCAAGTATAAATACTCCTTGCCCTTTTGAAAATTTTCCACTAGTAGGTATATCACAATTTTTACAACACTTCGTTACATTGCATCAGTTGTTACCTCAAAATTGTTTATATAGTTCATTTTTATCCTCTACAAATTCTAGTAATACACCATCCACTTCACAATTACTAGCCATTAATTCACCTACACAATTAGAGGCCATGGAGATTTTACTTGGTCAGACACTTAATATAATCCACATTTGACCACTGAACAAATCCAAGATCTCATTGCCATGCTTAGAACTAATAAAGATGCATTTTCTTGGGAATACCAAGATATGCATGGCATTCATCCTAACACATGTACCTACCATATTTACATTAAATAAGGTAGTCATCTAGTTAGGCAACCACAGAGATGGCTCAACCCTGTCTTGTGTGAAATAGTTAAAGAGGAGTTATATAAACTATTAAATGTTGGGTTTATATATCCTATATTAGATAGTCAGTGGGTCTCTCCTCTAGTTGTGGTTCCTAAGAAAAATTGTAATTGGAAAATTTGTGTTAACTATAGAGCACTTAATAAAGCTACTAAAAAGGATCACTTTTCATTACCATTTATTGATCAAGTGTTGGACACTCTTGTAGGTAAAAAGTTCTTTTCTTTTCTGGATGGGTTCAACAGCTACAACCAAATTTTCATAGTACTTGAAGAACAAGACAAAACCACCTTCACTTGTCCTTGGGGAACCTTTTCTTATAACGTTTTTCTGTTTGGTTCATGTAATGCCTCTGTTACTTTTCAAAGGTTAGTTTTGAGTATTTTTACAGATCATGTAAATGATTGTGTTGAGGTGTATATGGACAGTTTTACCATCCATGGTAATACTTATGAAGAGGCTAAAACAAATTTAGAAAAGCTACTTAAGCGTTGTATAGACACTAATTTATAATTAAGTCATGAAAAGCACCATATGCTTATGATAGAGGGGATAGTACTTGGCCATTATATTTCTTCCAAGGGTATTCAAGTCAATCCCAAAAAGATACAAATCATTTAGGACTTTCCTACACCCACTAGCCAAAAATATGTGCATTGGTTTTTAGGCCATGAATGGTAATATATGAGGTTTATCCAAAATTTTATAAGATTGCCTCCCCCTTGTTTGCTTTGTTAGCAAAGGATGTCACTTTTTCTTGGACACTAGAATGTCAAGAAGCTTTTGAAACCATTAAGAATAGGGTATAACCACACTAGTATTTAGAGGTTTGAATTGGGAACTACCTTTTCATATGCATACTGATGCCTTAGGTTGTTCCATGGGAGTTGTCCTTGGACAGAAAGAAGATAACATGTTCTATTCCATCTACTACATTAGCAAGAATTTCATGGGAGCTAAGGTAAACTATATGGCAAGTGAAAAGGAGTTTCTAGTTGTTGTTTACACAATCAATAAGTTTTGTCATTATATTACTGAATATAAAGTGTTTGTTCATACTGATATTCTGCAATTTGCTTCTTAATGAATAAATTTGTTGTAACCGGTAGAGTTATTAGATGGTTACTTTTGCTTCAAGAATTTGATATTACTATACTTAACAAACCTGGTCAAGAGAATGTGGTTGTAGAATTTTTGTCCAGGTTGCAATAGTAGGATAATGAACCAATTCTAGTTGATGATGCCTTTCTAGATGAGCATCTCTTTGCTATATCAGCAAAAAGTCCATTGTACACTGACATGGAGAATTACCTAGTTACTTGAAAGTTCCCACATCATTTCTCTCCAAGTGAATGCCAAAAAATGGTTGGACTCAATGGTGGTTACATGTGGATCAATGGAATGCTCTTCTGAAATGGCCTTGACAGCATCATGTGTTAGTGTGTACTCGAATATGATGTCTTCAATATACTTAATGCATGCCACACAAAACCTTGGAGAGGCCATTTTGCTTCTCAAAGGACTGGCCAAAAGGTTTTAACTGCAAGCTACTATTGGCCTACACTACATCAGGATTGTAAGCATTACATTCAACACTATGATAAATGTTAGTGTATGGTCCGCCCCATGCACTCAGATGAAATTCCCTTGCATCCTCAGTTGTCCACTGATCCCTTTGAAAAATGGGGGCTTAATTTTGTGGGACCAATCAACCCACCATTTGGGAATAAGGAGTACATCCTTGTGTGCACTGACTATGTAACCAAGTGGGTTGAGGTCATTTCCTTAAAGCATGTAAGGGACACCAAGGTAGCTGACTTCCTCTATTCCAATATTTTTACCAAACTTGGTGTTTCGCTTGAAATAGTCATGGATCAAGGTCCATGGTTCACATTTAACCTTATTTCTTTTTTGGTTTGTGAATATGAGATTTTACATCACAAGTCTCCAACTTATCATCCTTAGGATAATAGCTAGGTTGAAGTCACCAAAAGAGAACTTGAGAACATTCTTACCAAGATAGTGTACCTCCATTAATGAGATTGGGCTTCATGTGTGGGCTTACCACATGACATGGAAAACCGCCATTGGTTTGACACCTTACAAACTTGTCTATAGTAAGAAAGTTCTTCATATTGAGTTTGAGGTAAAGACTCTTCATACTGCACTCCAATTGGGTATGAGCCTAACTCATGCACAAAAAGAATGAATTGCACAACTTCACACATTAGATGAACTTTGTCAACAAGCACTCTTTCATGTGGAGATTGTCTAGAAAAAACATGCTCTTTGGCATGACATTTTCATTTGAAATCAATCATTTCAACTTGGTTATTGGGCACTCTTGTATGATTCCAATTTCTACGATTTCAAGTGTAAGTTTCACACTTGGTGGCTCAGGTCGTACGAGATCGAGATAGTCTATGAAAATGATGTAGTTAAGTTGTACATCATGGATTTCAACTATATGGCTTTATTCATTAATGGCCATCGTTTGAAGTTGTACAAGAAGCCCATTTCTAGAGAAGATTTTTTTGAGTTTGCTAAAGGAGCTCCATTTATAGGGTTCTTTTGGTCTCTTCACATACCTTTTAGGCAATTTCTGAAATATTTTAAAAAAATATTTGCAATAAACCTAGAGGACCAATTTTTCAATGCCTCTAAGAAGTGATAGTCTAAAAAATGGGATACCGATAGTCTATTATAGTAAAATAAAAGAAAAAAATTAAAAAAAAAAACACCAAGAGGAAAAAAATGACTGTGATTTGCTAGATTGTGGTAGGATGTTGTTTCTTTAGACCTCTTTTTTCTGCCACTTATCCTCCTCTGCACAACCACCTTCCCACTCATTTTCTTTCCACCACCTTTTTCACCCTTTCTTCACCCCTTTCTTTGTTCTTCGTATTCATTTCTCCTCTACCATTTTGTCATGTAGACATTTTCTCTTTGTTTCTCCCATTATTTTGTTTGGATGCTTTTGTTCTATGGTATGTTGGGACCTTTTCATTTCATCTGCTTTACTCATGGATTCTACTGCCACTGTTTCCCTTTATAATATTCTTCCATTTCACTTGTCACATCAGCATCCTACTTTCCTTTCGTGGGTGCCCCTGCCTTTTCAACCTAGTACTTTGGAAGTGTGGCCTCTCATGTGGCAATCGATTGTGTATGTCACTTCAGCCACCCTAGTCATTGCTTCATTTTTTATGCATCCATCATATCACCTTGTGCTTTCCTTTTCACCATACCACCATCTTTCCTTTGTTCTTTCCTTTCATTTATTTCCTTTCATATCTGAGTTGATTTCCTTTAATCTGCTTCAACACACATGTGTTCTATTGATATCATATCTTATCTGTCAATACTGCAAGATCAACATACCTACATGAAATCTCCTTCAATTGTTGCTCATTGATTTGGCCACCTTGAACCTTTGATTGTCTATGTCACCAGTTGCCAATTTTTTATGTTGCTGAAATCCTCTCGACGGTAAAATTTCTAGAGGTATTTTATGTATTTATTTTTGTATTAATTTTCTTTTATCTTTTTACTCTTATTCTAGCAACCCTGATGACAGTGTCGTACACTTAGCTAGGGGGAGTGGGTGTTCCAAGTCATAATTACTCTCCTATCATGAACAACTTACCCTATTATGATAACTAACTTGTTTAATCTATCGAGTCCATATTATGTGAAGTACATCAACCTTGATCTCTAGACAAAAAAAAATCATTTTACTATTGCTAATATTTTTATTCCACCTCCTACTAATCTTCATCGCCATGGGTGGTGGTATCCATAAGTGCAAAGAACCAACAAATACACAACATGTGAAAGCCGAATCAATAGTGTATCAAGTTTTTAAAGACATGGGATGACATTTTTTCATTCAACGATTATGTGGGTATAATGATGCAATCACCTTTGAGTTTGCTATGGCCTTTAGTAGTGCTAGTAATTCCATGAAAGTAAATGGGATTTCCTTGCTAGTTTCCCCACAAGTTATAGCCGAGGTAATAGGATTACCTATTGCGAGAGTCATATTTTCCATCAGCAGTGAATACAACTACCAAGCTTTAATTATATAGTCCCAGTGGTTCTTGAGACAAGGCGAAGTGTTATAGAAAACTCCTAAGTAGGGCACTCTACATTCTTCACTTCTTATGCATTTGGTTGTCATAGCTAAGATTGTAACTCAATATATCATGGAAGAAGGAAGGTATGCATATGTCTTTTCCCATCATTTCAGATTTCCTTTGGTAAGGTGGGTCGTATTCTCAAAATAAGACATTCCCTCTTAATCTTTGGCCCCAATGAATAAGCATATGACCCATGAAATTGAGGATAGTAGTGAAAAATATGAGGACCAAGATGATGAATTTGATGAAAACCTAGGGCAACAAGATCAAGATATAGAAACCTATGGAAGTGAAAAACCTAGTGAAGAATTTGAGGACTCACAACTAGAAAAATCAATATGGGGTAGTAGTGATAAAAAATTTAAAGTAGGGGTTCATACTAAGAAAGTCAAAGATATTGTTGGTGTTAGCACTCCACATATGGTAACCCCTTATAACACCATATTTAAGAGGAAGTATGAAGAAGCCATTTCTGGTTTGCAATAATTAGCTACTACTGCATGCATCATATATAAAAACCCTAGTGTTGAAATTGTGGCTACCAATCACTTGAAAGGGAAAGATAGGAAAAGCCATGAACAAAGATGAAAAAATAGAAAAAAAAAGGTAGAGCATAACCAAGCCTAAAACCCATAACGAGCAAGGAGAATCAAATAACAAAGAAGAAGAGATATCTATTGGTCCTCATAATCAGTGTGAAGAGGGCAACATGAGTAAACAAGAAAACATTTCCATTGAGACGCCTTTACATGAATTGGGAAGTAATTCTCCACAAGTGAAACAAAACTTGGTGACTTAAGATATTAGTGTTTCTCCCCATTATTGTGGTTTTGATGAATAAGATTCAAAACCAAAAATTGCAATCAATACTTCTTCTAGCCATGACATACCTAAGGAGGATATAGAGGACAAGTCTAATGAAATATCCCAGATAGAAGAATTCTTTGTAGAATAAATCAGGGCCTTATAGGACAAAGTAAGTTGGTTGGAAGCCCAAATGAAACTCCTTCAACAACAATTGCAATAATTATATGAAAAGAACCAACAATAGGCTAAAAAGATAAAGGAATTAAGACATCAACTGGAAAAATTGACTCAGGGACATAACCCAACCATTTTAGGGTATATAACTCTGGAAGAACACCGAGAGGTGATTGATAGTCTAAAGGCCTCATGGGAAGAAAAGATTGTAGATGAGTGTATGACTATAGTGTACCACCAAGGTAAAATTAGTGAACTAAAGGCTACAATGGAACAAAGGATTTCAACTAACTACATTTCTAAAGTTGAGCATCAATAGGTAATCCAATAGTTGAAGGAGCGGTGGGGAAAATAGATATTGGCAAGAATGCAAAGATTGATAGAAAATTAAGCTTTATTTGTAAGTTTTTGCATGAGGACATGCAAAGTCTTTAGCTAGGGGGAAATGATGAGTTACATTATGTCGTCAATTTTAGTTTGAATTCACCTAGTTTCATATCCATTATAAGCTTTGCTTTTTACCCTTTTTCCCTTAAGTTGTCATGATATATGTGAAAGATTAAAGTTAATTAGTATGAATAGAAGGCTACAAAACATCTGGTAATTAATCAATCTTGAGTACTAATTTCGGTGGATATTGTGAACAGTGGTTTTTGAAGGTTGAAGGAACATGTCTAATGTAGACTACCTAGAGGATTTCATGGTCTTTTTAGCTTTTGTCTTCTAGTTTTGACTTAATTAATAGTTTGGTAATTAGGTTGTATAGTCAATTTTGGAGTGTTTAGAAAATAGTAGGTCATAGGCCATGTTACTATTTTCAAAAATGGATCGATTCATTCTAGTTATAAACTTTCAAATGTAGGAATATCTATTTCAATAATTTGTTATGTATCAAGACTTATACATATGCTCTCTTTTTGAGAATGGAAAAAATATTAATCCTAATATTGAAGTTGAATTTAATATAAGGAAAAGTCTATTGAAGTGTTGAACTCATGTACTGTGTAACATTTTCCTCCATTCAGCTAGTTGGGAGAAAGGGCCCACTGCTTAGCTAGTATTTGGATTTCCTTTTCCATTGTTGTGTGTGAGGTATCATTTTTATTTTCTCAATGATATCATATTTTTGTGATTTGATTAAGTTTAGTAATCCTGCATATATGTTATTGAATTGATTTCAACTGGTGTGGCTATATTTAGTAAGGTGCGAAGTAAACTTTGTTAATGCATTGTATAAGTATCGATTATAGAGACCACACATATAAGTGAACTTGTCAAGTGTACTCTATTTTTAGAACACCAAAAATAGTCTTTGCAACATTGCCAATTCCGGTTGTCAGGATACCACAAGTCCTATCGCCCGAATTGTGTAACTCTTGTTTCCCGAACTATTTAATACATTTTTTGTTGGTGTAATTATTTAATTACACTAGAATAAGTTTACTTAGGTCTTTATTTAATTAATTAAGTACTAGGTTGCATCATTATAAAAACATTAATAATGGGGTCATTACCCTTTCCATGTTTTTAGGAGATAAAATTCCTTCCACAAATCATCTAGAACTTATCTCTACCACTTCATCATTCCCTAGGTAGGTTGTTAGGGTTTACATGTTGTCACATGATGTTTGATCAAGACACATGGAAACATCTTAACGCATATTGTATCTCTCTCTTTCCTATTTAATTAGGGAATATGTACATTTGTAATCATATTCTAGATCAATCAAATAATCTCCATTTTCATGCACTTAGTTGCAACACTTTCTATGTGGGTGAATTTCTTCTTTGAAAAGGTCCTCTTGAAGGTTGTAGCTTTAGGGACATTGTGCATCCATTATTTCAACATGGTATTAGAGTTTTTCCATTGAAGGTTCATCCTAGAATCAAGAAAGTTGGGCTACAAAGATTCATTGTAGGCTTGAAGGTTTCCATTGCAGACTACTTGACTCGACCCAGGGACCAAGCTAATTTCTAGAGAAGATTGAGTTAGATCTAAGCTTTCCATTGTCTTTAGAAGGCCTCAAAACCCTAGGATCACCTATTCATTTATCAAAATTAGATACATCAACTTGGGAGCCATCCAAGGTATTTTATGGTTTGCAAAATCAATCGTATGGTCCATACAATTTGTAGTACAAAACCCTCCCTGTCAGTTGTCCTCTATGGAAAAAATTTTTAGTCGTAGGCCATTTTTCATTTCAGATAAATTAGGGATTTTTTGCAATAGTTTTGCAAAAAAATAATGTTAAGGAAATTTCTCAATAGTTTGGTAGAAAATATTTTTATTTGGGTGACCACAATTATATTTACCAGTCGACATTATAATTTTTTTTCATCAACATTTCATTTGAGGCTTGATTTTTTATCTCGTCAACATTTATATATTCTACAGATTTATTTGAAATACTCGACATTCAATTTTTTTGAATTGCTTGTTAGCAATATTCAAAAAATATACATTTTGGGTCAATTTTTATTTAATAGTTTACAAAGAAATTTATTATTGGATGGTGCATGAAGTCTACTATAGGGAAGAGTACAATAGGTTTTCACTATCCCACATCAACCCATCATCAGGTCCACCACCACCCGCGGCTACAGATTCATGCACCAATCATTTTCTTCTTCCCACCAATGTCTCCTCACTTCTGACAAGCCACCCATCAACATTTGTTCCAATTCTTGGCCACCAGTCCCTATTCTTCACTCAACTCACCATTGGTGAAGACTTACCAACAGAAAAGTCTCTACTAGTGATGATCGAGCCCTCCAAGTAGTTGCATTCATATAAATGACCATCGGGTCTGCTCATATAAGTGGCACCACCCCTAAGCTATCTGCTCCACCCAGGCTACCTAGCTCGTCGCTACTCCTAGGAGGGGAGCCTTTTTTTCCTCAATTAAGCCCATGGTAATATTAGCAACGAAGGGTAGGATTCTTTTAGCCTAGGGTGCTATAATTTTGCACCTATTTAGCCTATAGGTCCTAATAGGGCATTTTTTTCAAAACACCATACCTTCTCACCATGGTGTTGAAATTCAACAAATGAGATATCATCAAAAATATGATTCATCCTACTTTCTAGTGGTGTAATAAGTTTTGCAAAAAAAATCTTCTATCAAAGGTTCAATTCAACTAAAGTCAACCCTTCATTTTGGACTTTAAAGCCAATATCTTCTCATCAAATTGTTAAAATCTGACGATTCCAATGGCATTCAAAAGATATTCCAGAGCTTTTTTCATCAATCCATTCACTTCAATCAGTTTCATCTCTAGGTACTCTTGCATTTTTTTTTCAAATTTGGTGCATTTGTTCAATTACTTGGACATCATGAAATTTGAAGAAGGAATTTTTTTATCCAGGTGGCATATCTTCAATTGCATATCATATTTGGAAGTTTATATTTGATATTGAAAGTCACTATGTTTATATTTTGGAGAAATTTCATAGTACATTAAAGGCTTGCATATACTCCTTCTCTGACTATGTTGCACAAGGGAAACTATAAACAATGGCAAGATGGGATCATCAACCATCTCCAATCACTTGAATTATTGTCACATCTATATGGTATACTTCCCCATCCAAGTCAAGGTATTCATGAATTTTCTTGGAGTTGCAACAGATGCACTATCTCAGAGATCATTGCAATACAAGTTGATTGTGATGATTTGAGAGCTATTGATCATTGTGATTGTCCCCATATCCTTTGGAATAATATTTGGGAGATATATGGAAATTCTGATACTCCACCCTTCCCTAATGGTCATGATTCAGAATGTCCTTCTTTAGATCAAGGACCCCATGATGATATTGTTATTTAGGAACTTACAGATTTGGAATACCTTGTGTCTTTAGATAAGGATGTCAAGGGTTCTATTGGTGATTATTCTCCATTAGAGACTATTTATATCCCTTCACATTTACTGATTCTTTATCCAAAGTCATTGATTGAGGCTTCCATCATCTCTATTCATCAAGAAACATCCAATTTTCCAGATGTGACATCACAAGATTGCTTTGTTTTAGGGATTGTTGACTTGGTTACTTCTATAGGTTTAGAGGACATTCTTGAGGGGATATCACTCCTCTATGCAAATTCCACTTTGGAGAGTTTTCTTGAGTCTCCACATTTCCTTATATCAACCTTGATTGGGGATCATGAGACTATCTTGGAGGAACTTGTTTTCTCTTTAGAGATTTCCTATATCAGACTTCTTCCCTCCCATCTCATTATGGAGTTGGAGTTTCTTCAGCATCTACCATTGATTTTTCTTCTGCCTAGTGGGATACATGTGGTTTGGAAACCTTTGTTGCTTCAGAAATCTATCAGTGGTTTTGAGGACACTTCATTGTGGGGGGAAATCTAGTCTCCATCTATTCCTTTAATGGAAGGAACATTGTATTGCAGTCTTTGGCTATTATTTGGCATCATTCTTTGCATTGTCTTGGTTTGTCACCTTCTTCATTGATTGGACATGTACCTGAGTTGATTGTGGCATCTTCATCCTTGTTTCACATAGAAACACATGAGCAATTGTAAGAGACATCATCATCCAAATTCATCCTACCTTCCTTCAATTCCTATTTGGAATGGGAAGCATCCCTGCACTTCCACTTGGTTTTGCTTCTTCTGAAAGGAAGAAAAGTTTTTTTGTTGACATTGGATCATGTTTTTTCTATAGAAACTTACCATTTTTGTAGGTGATCACATGTTCTAGGGGGCTATATAGTCTCTCTATTTCCCTCCTATGGGGGGCTATTCATTATATTGTATCTATGTGATGGATGGTGTACTTGGTGTAAGGAAAGCTAGATGTAGAAGCAACTCTCCTAATGTCAAAACCTTAGGGAAGAATGCAAAGACACTTTTAAATTTTTACAATTACAGTCCAATTAAGATGCACATGAAAGAGATAACAAAAACAAATTATTTGAAAAACACATATGAACACCAGATTTACATGGGAAAACCCTTATGAGAGAAAAACCCACCACACCAAGAGAAGTCACTTTGTATTATAGTAATAAAGATTACATACAGAGATCTGACTTATCTTTTTGATGTCAGTTTACAACATAATTCACCATGAACAACCTTGTTATAGAACATTCATGTTATAGTCTTCACAAAATAGAATTCATCCACTAATCATACAACCACACACCAATCGGTTGATCCATTGAACCCATCACAATCTGTAATCATTGAGTATAACCATGTCACCCCTGTCTATCGAGCTTCCTCTCAGTAATGGCCACAACAGTCCAACTGCTAGTGGTTCCCATTTGGCTTCTTTGATTGGCCAATGACTCACCATGTAGGATGGTCTTCTCTTGGTCAAAGTGATCAACCTATGTTGGCATGTTAGTAAGACACTAACCATGTCTCCCCAATGCCACAAGACTTAACTATTGATGTCACCAAGATGTTACATCAAGTCCAGAGAACTATCGCTTAGACTTTGCCATGTCACCAAGACCTCATGCTGACGATCATCACATGTATCGCTATCACCAAGACTTATCGCTATCGGTGAAACATCATATCGAAGCTTCAAAGTCACACAGATGTGAGTTTTCCATTTGGTGACACAATCATCTTTTACTGAGAGATCATATCGAGTCATTAAGGGGTTATGCCGAAATGTTCAACATTCAGCAAGACATACCGCTTTCGCTAGGAGATCATACCGAGAACCAAGCAACAGTCGGAAAGACTTTTGTCCATCGCTAAGACTTCATACAGAAGTCTTTGTGTCACTGCGAAGACTCCAAGAGTATCCCCGTCGGTGAGACCTTCATCAGTCGTTGAGACTTCATACTGAAGCCTCCACCTTTGGCGAGACTTCACTTAGTCACTGAGAGTTCTTCCCAAGACCTTTGGGTTACCCCAAGTGAATACTGCCAGTGAGACATTACTATTGGTAAGACTTCTTATCGAACACCCAAGACTCTCCCCGAAGGCTTCAACAGAAAACACTGTCAGCGAGACTTTAGCTATCGCTAGGACTTCACACTGAAGTAAGCCTTTCGGCCAAGGGTCTCCCCAATATATGATATGAATGGCCTGTTGGCCAGAGATCTCCACTCGGTAGGAGGTCATACTGAACACAACATGTCATAGTGATAGGATCATTTGGTGAGACTGAAGCAAGGTCACAGGGACTTGAACTATTCAACAAGATTCAAACTGCTAGTCGGCCAGACACAAAAGATGTCACACTGACTTGGCCCTTTCAGAGGTTTCAGCATGTGGGATTGAGGCACACATTTCCAACACTTGGGGGGTATTATGGAGTCCTCCATCCTTCCTCACTTTTCTGCATTTCATATCATTTTTAGAGGGGGGTTTTCTTCCCACCTAGTTTTCCCCTTTTCTCTATTTGTGGGAGATTAATTGCATTTCATATCATTTGTAAATGGTTACCTAAAATGGCCATCATGTAGCCAGGATCCATCATCCATTGCATAATAATTTCCTCCCTAAGTTTCACTAATAGGGGGTGTTGGTGTAATTATTTAATTACACTAGCATAAGTTTACTTAGGTCTTTATTTAATCAATTAAGTCTTAGGTTGCATCATTAGAAAATCATTAATAATGGGGTAATTTCCCTTTCCATGTTTGTAGGAGATAAAATTCCTTCTAGAAATCATCTAGAACTTATCTCTATCACTTCATCATTCCATAGGTAGGTTGTTAGGGTTTATATGTTGTCACATGATGTTTGATCAAAACACATGGCAACATCTTAATGCATCTTCTATCTCTCTCTTGCCTATTTAATTAGGGAATATGTACATTTGTAATCATATTCTAGATCAATCAGATAATCCCCATTTACACACCCTTAGTTGTAACACTTTCTATGTGGGTAAATTTCTTCTTGGCAAAGGCCCTTTTGAAGGTTGCAACTTTAGTGACATTGTGCATCCATTATTTCAAAAAAATTGGCATTACATTCTTTCTATCATTATTGTTAATATTTAAAGGCATTGTCTAATTTGAGATATTAATTTTGAGAGTGTGTGTAATTCCAAGATAAAGATTTGAAATTATTATTGTTTAGATAAGAATTCAAAAGTGTATGTATGCCAATTTAGAATAAGATGATAATTAATTAAAGTTTAAGACTAAAAGTGTGTTTTTCTTTAATTCCTAGACTAAGAAGTGTGTTTTGATTCAATACCCAAATGCATTCATGCTCACTTGATTTACTAGTTTCATCCCTTAGGTAAACAACCCCAATACCTTTCATGAGTTCATGTTCCTCGGATTGACACATAGGAATAAACTAAGGAAAAGTCATACCAATTTGATTCGTAGAACTATTCAACAAGATTATAAGAGACAAAATTTTACCTTATTTGTAGCCCACAATTTTTCCCTACAACAAATAAAGGGTATAGTGTAGGGAATAATTTTTCACTAATTATATACTACATGTAGTCATATATAAATGAATAGGGTAGAAATCAATGTTATCAATAGTAAGGATAGGAATAAAAAAATCCCATTAGGAGAAAGATTTAAACTCATAAAACTTGTCAAACTCATTTTCTTAGAATCTAAGTATCCAAAATTCAACATGAAGGATAAAACTTGTATCTGTAAATATAGTTATAAAAAATATGAGAAGGTGAAATATTTTTGTAGTGTAGGGGGATTTGTCACCCTCAAGGCTCAAGGTCATGGGAGAGCCCCAAGGAACAAAATACCATTAACTACCTCAAACAAATTGACATGTCAAAATAGAGATATAAAAGGAAGGAAAAACAATTCATTGTTTTCCTTTTGCTAAAAACAAGTGCGTTTAGAATTGAGTGAGCTGATCTCAAAGGTTTAAGACTACAGACCAGACACCTTACTATCTGAGGATGACAACATGGGAACCAAAATCTAGCATGGTGCACTAGTATCTTAGGGATGTGTTGGCAACCTTTATGGATAGAGATATTGAAAATATATAGAAAATAGAAAGGGCCTACTACTACCCGATCACTAAGATTTTACAGTTTTACAAAGAAATTATAGAAATAAAAAATTACAAGAAGAATACTAGAAACTATTCTAATATGAAAATTATGGAGAAAGATAAGGAAAATATATACATTTCCATCGATGCTTTGATTCTTTAGTTAACTTCAAGTAGATGATTCTACACCTACACACAAAAGAATAAGAAAATGTTGGGGCTATGTTTTGAGGTCTACCTCAATCAAAACCCCGTATTTGTGTTCCCACCTCCATGAAAAAACAGATATCCAATGAGATAGAGAAATCAATAAATAAGAGAATAGAGGAAAGAATATAAAATAGAGTGCAAAGAAAACCTAGATGCTACTTTATAAGGCATAATGATGCAAATAAATAAAAAGAACAATATCAACTTCCTTTTGTGAGAACTCAATGCTTGAAAAGAGATGGTGACTAAAGGCTATTCCATACCAAAAGGATAGAGCTTCAAAGATTTACAAAATAACAAGGTTGTAGCAAGAGAACACATTGTAGAAGCCAAGAAGAGAGAAAGAATGAGCTTAAAGATCTAGAGAGCAAGAGAGTTAGAATAGTGTGAAGGAATGATAAATTACATGAAGCAATAAAAGAATGAGTTTGAATGGTTGAAATGTAGGTAAGAAGTCAATTTTCATAAGTCAAGGGTTGATAAAAGATGCTAGTTTTGCAGCCAACTAGAAATGTAACACTTCTACAAATTCCAAGGGAAGTTGTTCTATTAGGATGCTAGCATAGTGTAGGATGTCCACATAGTGTATGCATGTATCCAACATAAATTCCTCCATTGACACAAAATGGAAAGGATACGTGGAAGGAATAAGATAATAGTGACGAGGTTTGAATCATTGAACGGGTATGTGTAGGATCATGATGGGCCAAAAAGTGGCAATATGATGGGTATGTGGCTGACGAATTTTCTTTTACCCAAAATTGATGAAATGAAAAGGGTTTTTAAAGGAGATTCTCAGCTTTCCACCAATATAAATTATGCCTTACTTTGAATTTAATAAGTAATTATTATTCATTTTCTTTTCAAATTACGACTAAAGTCTTGATTGATATGCTGATTGAAAAACATCTATATCTTTCAAACAGTATCACATTCTATGCTTCGTATACTATAGGATTAAAAAAAGAAAAATTGAATTTCATAAAGTTTTGACCAAGTTAAGGTGGTCACACATACAAGTTTTTTATATTTTTTAAAAGTTGTAATAAAAAATTAATAATTAATTATTTAATTGGAAAAAAATTACAAAAAAATATGCATCACATAGGGAAATGAGTCCTCTACTTATATCTAAAATCTTATAAAAAAATATTATCATTTTATTGTGGTTAGGGTGGTCAGACAGACACCTACTTCTTATTTTTTCCCTGAAATTTAAGTACTACTACATTGAAATTTTAAATTTTCACCAAATAGATTTTTTATTTTTTCAAACAAACCTAGTACTTTAGAATTTACATTCAATTTGCTACAGATTCTATTCTTACATATTTTTCAAATAATATAGATAACTTATTCAATTTTTTATGTCAAGTTTCCTAACTCTAATTTTTCTAATTTTTTTGCCACTTGAGGGCTTGTTTTTTCCATGATGATCCTGCACATACCCGAACTTATATTTTCTAAGCTAAGGGAAAATAAATGGGGAATTTGCATAAGGTGCAAATTCACACCATCAAATTTTTCTCCTACTTTAGCAAGCATACATTTCAGTGCAAATGCAAGGAAATGTAGAAAGAGATTGAAGAGAATATAATGAATGCATTGAGGAAGTAGATCTTTGATTTGATGCACTTGGATGTGAAAGAGAGGAGAGATATTGCTCTACAAGTTCTCAATCTTAAATAAAGCTATGAAAGAGAGGAGGCTGCATAGGTTCTCAGTCTTGCAAATAAAGTTACGATCTCACCATAAACATGTTAGGCTATAGACAAGACATGTTAGGAAAAAAATCGCAAGGAAAAAATTCATAAGCCACACAAGATGACATGATAAGATAGAGCTTGATCAAATAGACACAAGACACAAACTAATTAGATAAGCCTGCAACTGTTGCAAACTCTATTGTAGGACAGACATATAAAATATAGGTTTAGTCAGGTTGTCCCCAAGCTAGACACAAGGATATATGATGTCTGGCACTAAGACACATTAACATTAGATATCAAATAAATGACAAACAATTTTGCAAAACACCAAAGGATTTAATTAAAGCAGAAGATTTTAAAGGGGGTTCCTTTGGCAGAGAACCCTTCAAGACACCAAGGGATCCATTCAAATGAATGCTCCAATTAACAGACACCACATTTTCCACAAGTGATTCTATCATCAAGGATTCCATTGGAAATAATGCTTCTTTTTAAAAGAAATTTTCTAGAATTTGATTTTAGAAAAAGTGCTCATGTTTTAAAGGAAATATTTCAGATTCTTTCACATATGAGATCTTTTCGAAATTAAATTTCATCCAAGAGTATTGAGAGAATACAATATTTTGAAAAATAATGGGTTTAAATAAGGGATTCTTTCATCAAAGAATTCATTTTAAAATAATTCACCTTATTGAAAATTATAACATCATGGTAGCCCCCCCTTAGGATGGTGTGTTCTATGGAAAGGAGAACATGGAATCCTAAGGAGATAAAGCGGGTTAGAAATTTTGTGGCATGCAACACATAATGACATGCATTTTTTGGTATGTTGTCACACACACACATGAGGGACAACACATAAGAACCACACCATCAAGAAGTAGATAGAGACAAAGAAATATAGAGATGGGGGTATTTGAGAGTTTGAGGTCATATTTTTCATTGATATGAATAGATATAATAATATGGTATGAACAAAAAATCATCAATCCTTGAAGTTCTTAGATCATGAAGAAGAGAACATGAAGACAATGTAAAAATAAAAAGTGGGTGAACATGGAAGAAGGCCAAAATTCCCCCAATACTTTGCATCATCCCTAATTATCAAAAAGATAGTTTCACAACACAAAAGAATGATGATACAAATAGAGGAAGTGTACAGTAGATTTATTCACACCTATATCCAAGCACCTACAAGGGTAGTGAGGGTCTTTTAGGTAGGATCCAAAACACAAAAATATAAGCATGAGTGAACATAAACACAAAAACAAATCTATGCTACAAATAAAGAAGAGGTACCACCCTATCCCTCATCAACTAGCACATCATCATGTTCCCAATCTAGATCATTGTAGGGGTAGGATGGATGGGCCTACAATGGCAAGATAGCAAGGGAAATTCCCTCTGACTCCCCTACAACAAAGGCCAAGGAAGAAGGCCACTCAAGTTCTTCTTCACTAAGATCTAGTGAGGTAAAGTTCATCAATATTACAAAGATTAAGGACAAAGCTAAGATGTCCACCAAATTAAACATGAACTTCATTGGAGTGACATGCGTTAATCAGGTGGGAGAAGAAGGAGGAACTTGAGAGCAAGTGTGAACCTCATTGAGAGGGGAAATGAAAAACTTAGGGGAAGTGCAGGCCACATTCATCACGAGGATGGTGTAGGTCAAGATAGAACCAACTTCCAAAGAAGGAAAATGCTTCTTTCTATCTCCACTTATAGTGAGGTCTTCCTCCAGCTTGTGCTTCAATGAAGGATGCAACATCCCCATTGAAGAAGCAAAAGTTGAGGAAGAAGACAAAGCTAAAAAATACACCATTGTTATGTTCAGTATGTCTATGTGTTGAGGAAAGGGATGGATGTATGGGAGGGACATCAAATGAGGGTGCTCCATGGAGGGAGTGATGAAAATATGTACCCTTTTGGGGTGATAATCATCAAGGCCCATCGAGGGAGCCAAAAGTAGAACATAGGTGATTGGAATTGAGGTAGAAAAAATGAAAGGAAGTGAAACAATAGAAGAGGACATAGAAATAGGGTCCATTGGCTTCCCCTCCATCTTCTACTAGGTTGCATGTTTAGTGGCTAGAGCCCTTCACCTATTCTTTTGCTCACATGCAAACTAGTTACATCAGCTACATGCACTGAAAGAGACAACCTGAGAAGAGACTAGAGGTTACTGAGCAATTACATGAGTATCCTTCATAACTATTACCAGTGGAAGGGTAGAATCTTGGATAGGAGTAAGAGGAGGAAATGTAGGGGAAAAAACAACAAGAAGAGAAACAAAAATAGGTGACTTGACGAAAAGCCTCTTCTTGTTCTCTACCTTAGGGAAAGTAGAGTAATAGTAGGTGGTCATAGAGGCTAAGACATAGGAGCACCCCCACAAGGACCTTTCCCATTTTCATATACAATGGGCCTAGGACCTATGGAAAAAGAAAATCTCGATGACTTAAAACTTAGCTTTTCACCATTCGGGCACCATCAGACTTCCCATGTGAGGCATGTGAGTTGGAGGTGAAGGTGCCACAATAAGATGAGAAGTAGAAGCAGGAGCATATGACATGAAAGGAGAAGGACCTTGAGCACAAGCAAGCTTCCCCTTCCCATTTTTTGAGTAAACGAAGCAACTTTCTACTACATAATCATCAAAGCCTTTATAGAGAGTGTATAAGGGGACATTGGATAACTATCCTTCAACACTGAGCCCCTAGTCTTATATTTAATATAATCCTTATATAACAAATATCCCTACAGAGGACAAGGTATGATCAGGGTAGGCTAGAATTTCCCCAGTGAGAAACCCCCACACAACACTAACGACTTATAGCAAGTATCATGCACTATATACACAAAATGTTCATGAGGGAATTTCAAACATATGAACCATAGAGGCAACACTATTCATAGCAATCAGCTAGGAGATTCCTAGCCTAACGAACAAGTCTAACTATGGAATGAGAACAAAAGATGAATCAACACCTTTTGGTTCAACCAAGAATGAAAGAGAAATATTCCCTAAAGGAGAAAATAAGATTCCATTATGTGTATGAAGAGTGGTCTTTGTTGGGAAAATGTGTCTCAACCTTGCAATTATATAGCAGTTATTGTTGAACAAATCTCCCACTTGTCGAACACCTTGCAAGAGCAATGAGAGGGAGTAAACATTATCTCTTAATTGCTAGGGGTTGAAAGGCCCATAGTCTTTGAACACCATCTAAACTTCTTTGTGCTCACAGGCTTAGTTAAATAATCAACAATATTCATCAAAGTCTCTACCTTAACTAGCTTCACCCTGCCATCATCAACCATATCTTGACCAAAATGATACTATACATCAATGTGCTTGGTCTTGGCATGAAATTTTGGATTCTTGGCTAGACATATCACACTCTAATTGTTGCAATAAATTGTCACAATACCTTGTTTTATTCCAATATCTAAACACAGTCTCTTAATCCAAATGGCTTCTCTACAAGCATGAGTAGCTATCATTTACTCTGCTTCAGTAGTGGACAAAGCAACTGTTGGTACTCAAATCTACTATCCACTTGAATCCTAAAGGGCTACCAATCTCAAATCTATAATCATGAGTAGTTGTCATTTACTCTGCTTCAGTAGTGTAAAAAGAAACTGTTGGTACTCAAATTTGCTATCCACTTGAATCATAAAGGGCTACCACGCCTAATGGTTAGATTCAATGAGAGATTTGGCCAACAAATGAGAGATTGAATAAGAACTCATTTCTCCCTTGCACTTCAGGCTCTATTAAACCTAGCAGGGTGATCCCAACCATGTGTAGATACTTGTCTATCAAAGTATCAAACACAAAGTAAACAGATAATTCTCCTTTATATGCTTAATAGATACAATACCTGAAGGGTGTGGCTGACCTTTATGGTAGTGTACACATTAAACATGAGAGATGTAATATATTGAGTTCAACACACACAAACAAACATGGATTGATAAGTAAATTTTAATTAAAAAAAATTTGCTCACAAACAATCTCAAGAAACTGTAACATTAAAGACTAGTGCCTAATCCCAGGGTGGAGTCACCTAAACCATGAAGTTTAAAAATCATTACAACATTCACTCTGTCATAATTATGCCTATCATATGATGCATTACACCATTGATAGTAGAAACCAAACCAGTCATACTTTATCCATCCAAGCATACAATTACACAAACCTCTGTTTATGTTCATACAATCTAATTAATTCTTTGAATGAAAGTGACAACATAGAACAAACATTCATGGAAAAACTAGAAGACAAATAACATAAACTCTTGATTTATTTTATTCATAATCTGTGTAATGTGTACAATGAAGAAAAATAACTTAGAATATATAATTATTTACATGCAAATATAACATTATTGTGAATAAGTTTTTCATCTCATGACTCAAACAACTTCAGAAACCTAAAACCAAAACACTATACATTCCATACCCTGTTACAAAATATACTTTCCCGTGAGACAAAAAAGAATGAGCAACCTCTTTTCTAAAACAAAAAATTTACACTTAAGGAAAATGGAAAACCCTAAATGAAGATTCACTATAGATACCTAGCAATGTCCATCTCCATAGATCAATAACTGCCTCCACCACTTGAAGAAAATCCCATCTTCCCTTGTATTCACGGATCTTTCCTTTGCCCTATAATAGAAAATATTCCCTTCTTGAGTAGCCTCATTCCTCGTCATTCTCTTGCAACTGCAAATATCTGTTTGTAGAAAAATAGAACCCCTTCGTGAAAATCCTTTACTCTCCCTCATCATTTTGCTGTAAAAATCCCTCTCACCTGTTCATTTTTTCCTTTTATTTGCAGCTCTAAGCCTCTATTTTCATGGTGAAACACTTTCACACTATCAGGCTTTTCATTAACCCTCAACAGGGCATTATGCAAAATAAAATTTTATATTTGTGCATATTACTTTTACAGTTAACTTTCTTTTCCTTTTACACTTAGAATTTCTTTGTTTCAAACAATGAATACTTTAATTCACTTTATCAGGCTATGTAAAAAGTACTACCCATGCACATGCTTTTAATTTCTAGGAAAGAGAATATTTTTCTTTTACACAATGAATATTTAAATTCAACTCTACAACCCTTTTTTCTATCAAAAGTTTCATATTAAAATAATTCCACAAAGGCATTTCTGGGCTCACCAACTCATTTACTCAAACATTGCAAGCACTTACCACTCACCATCACACATCTCCAATTTGGTGGGAGAAATAAAAAACTTATTAAAGCGATTATTGTTGCACTTTGCATTTTCACCTAAAAGCTTGTAACTGAAAAAATATTTTCCTTGTGTTGTTTACTTTTCATCTCATATTTAAAATCTAATTTTAAATAATGAAATAAAGGTTTTAATTATTGTAGCATATGGCAAGATTTAATAATTTAATAATTTCCTTAATTTTTTTCCTCAGGCTTACCACTGGTTACCATCATTCCCAAAGCTTCCATTGTGTATCTTTAATAGCTGAGAGAATTGAGATAGCTCAATTAGTGATAACACATTTTAAATGTTTATATTTTAATACCCAGCAACCAATTTTTTTTTTTATTTCACTTTATCGAGCAAAAATCATTTACCCGTGCCTCCAATTTGCATTTACCTTGAATTATTTCATATACCTTTCTCTCCATCAAAGTTTTATCAAATGGTAAGTTTAAATATTAGTCACAGGGGCCCCACCATCATTTACTCCAACATTTCCAGTAACCATCGCACATCTTGGATACAATGAAAAATGGAAAAACCAAATAGCAATGTGTGATTTAAGAAAGTGCAGCCATCACACATCACGAATACAATGAGGAGATCCCTCAAAATTGTGATGGGAAATATAGAATGTGATGCATCAGTCATTATAAACACACATAGGAGAAAGATGGTTAAAACAACGATAGACAATGGGTTTTCTCATGCAACTATGAATATGGTCTCCTGTTAACTTCAGCCAATGGCAACCAAGAATTAAACCTGTCTTTTGTACAATGAACATTTGAAAATATCCAATGAAGGATCATTGCTCAAACTTAGGCATCACTACTTTGATTTTGATTCCCCCATTCACAATGGAGAAGAGTGATAAACTGCCATGAATGGAGAACTCACTCTCGAAGCACTTTTGAAAAATTATTAAAACCCATCCTCTTCCTTTAAAGCTTTAATTCAATCTACCCAAATGAGGACTCATCGTTCAAACCAAGGCATCATTGATTACCTCCTCAATTGGCGATGGGCGATGAGTTTTGTCATGCAACTGTGAAAGTCATGAGTGCTACCTCTTACCCAATCAAAATCAATAATTAAACTTGCTTTTCCTCTAGAACTTTTGAAATTGCATTTATGTTTTCCCTAAATGACTTTTTTACATTTGCACAATATTTTAAATATTAAAATTTGAAACATTAGAAAAATTGTGACTTCTAATTACGCCTGCAGGCCAAATAGAGAAAATTATTGCAGGAAAACTAAGAAACCTAGAGCCACAAATATTTTCATAGGGACATTATCAATTATTTAGAGAGAACCCGTTTCATCAAAAATTGCATCACTAAAAGATTTCTAGGACCCGCTTTGTAAACTGGCTCCTAGGACGTGTTCACCTCACGCAAAATAAATTAAAATAATGTATCAAATGACCTCCGTTTTTGACAAAAATGGAGCTATAGACGTTTCAAACCAAAAAAAGAAATGGGTTGTCCTTAGATTTTCAAAATTTGAATGTTTTTGGAACACCATTTTTGGTCCTATCACAGTCAACAACACATTAATTAACCCATCAAAACTCGTCCAGGAGACATGAAACTGAACATGAATGTAGAAATTTGAACTAAAAATATAGTGCAATAAATGGCTTCAAAAAATTCATCCTGAGGTCCAAAATATTAAATGCCAAAATGGCTCACTCATACTTTTCTACAATTTCACATATCTGAAACTAACTTGAGCACACCAAGTCACCTCCTAGGAAGCTACCACTGGAAATATTAGATCATTTAGGTCCATTAAGCATGTGTGCAAGAAGGATTTCCTTCAATCATCATTCATCACAATATATTAAGGGTCAAACTTGACCTCCTTGAAAAGTTTTGGAAATGCAAATGTCAAAATATGACAAACTGCATTTTCTTTTGACCTGGTAAAAATATCAAATCAGACCTTGAGGCTCTAAAATCATAGCAAGGAGTATATGAATGTGGGAGGAATGCAGAGCACCAATCCATTTGTCTTGATGATCATCTAGCTATGAAATATCAGTTTGAACAGGAGGCCACTTAGCAGGTCTAAGAATTTGCAAACAACAAAATAGTTTCAAAACCTTCTAGCTTTTCCTTTGGAAACCCTATCAAAACTCTATTGGGAATAGGATTCCATTTAAATGAAATCTTAAACATTATTTCATGTATATCCTAAGTCCTTGGAAAGTGTTCCCCAAACACTAAGACTAGAAAGAGATTAGATTTGAATGAAATGAACATGTAAATTGACATTTGTAATTAATTCTAAATGATAGGAACATGTGGGTATGCCCATGAAGAGATCCTACAAAATAGGAGCACATGGGGCACCCACATGGAAGGTGGAACTCACCTTGAGTTAAGATAACTGTTTGGAGAAAAGATAACACTTCATTAATGCATGTAAAGATCCTAGAAGTTAGGTATTGATGTTTACATGCATGGAGTTCAGTTAAGTTTAGTTCAAATCACTTCAATTCAGTTTAGTTTAGTTTAGTTTAGTATTAGTTTAGTTTATTTTAGTTTAGTTTAGTTTAGTTCAATTCAATTCAGTTCAGTTATGGTTCAGTTATCTTCAGTTGCATGTAGTTAGTTTCAGTTGAATTCTAGTTGACTTCAGTTGTCTTGGAATGCATGACTAATGACTTGAGTTGCATGATAGATAATAAGTGATACATTTAGTTAAGTGGGGATGATCAATCATGAATCCTATTTGCATGAATTAATGGAGAGATATGTTTCAGTTAATAGAGATTGACTTGGACCCACCTTGGGCGCCCAAGTTGGCATCTTGGAGTTAACACTTCTACATGGTAAGATATTTTATAAGGCTGAGTTAAGTGGGCCCATTCTTGGGTGCCAAATTTTAGGATAAACTTAAAAGATATCTTCATAATCAATGTTGAGTTATGACTTCAGTTTGGGACACCCAAATGGATGGACTTGTTTTGACATTGTTATTCATGGTAGAACTCTACTTGCAAAGAATAGGTGTGGGTTTTGTTAGATAAGCATTGTGCTTTGTAATTGTAAACTCTTTGGATTTTACAAGGCTCATTATTGTCTATTTATTGCAACAAGTTGAAGAGATTTGTGTTGGAAAAACAAGGATAGACAACTGAGAGGGGGGGTGAATTAGTTTTCATAGAATATTTAAAATTTTCAAACTTAACTTTAGTTAATCTCAGATCTGATGAATTAACAATAAACCACAAACAATCAGCACATTAGAGACACATAGAACACCAAGATTTTTAAGTGGAAACCCTGTTAGGGGAAAAACCATGGTGGATGTCAATCCACAATATTATACCCTGTTAAAAGTATAATGAAGAATAATGAGAATGCACATGCATTCAGGCACATTTCCTAGAGCTCACTACTCAAATACAAGAGGGCTCACTGCCCAATGAAGACACACTTTCTTATAGAGATTCAAATTATATCCATAGGGTATGAATAGAGAAAATAGCTTCTACAAAAGCTTGATTATAGTTTTGATTAAGCATAGAAACACTCCTTCACACTTCGCTCAAACTTTTTCACACTCTACTTTGCAATCGAATGATTAGATCACTATTCGTACACGTGCTCTTCCTCTGGCACTTCTTTCCTTCTATGCACACTTTAAATTCACACAAACAACTGCTCTTATATATTTGCAACATGTATTTACATCAACAACTTTGTCGACTAAAATAAAATATGAAATATAAAACATATACACAATGTCAACCCAAATTTACAAGTAATTTTTTAATGTGAATCAAACACTATTGGGCACAATATAATGAAGACTTAAAACAATATCCTCGATCATGCCAAACATTCAAATTTTAATCTCCAAGGATCCACAACATGCTACAACCACCATGTCAGCCAAGAACATAAAAACCCAAACACACAAGAGAAAAATCACTGACCACAAGCACACTGATCAACGTAGACATGCAACAAAGATAGAGCATGATCTAGAAACATACAAAAGCACCAAGACTCATTAGAGAGGCATTCCATAACAACTAAAATCACTAGAATCCCATCAACTTCAATCAAGAACACTAATTGAAGCCACATAAAGACTATCAGAACACAACTGTTCACAACACGATTAAATCTTCACATGGACCTCTGAAAATTTTGGTGGATAAACTAGATACACTCAACAATAAACAATTTATTCCACAATGATTGATCATCAACATACTGAGCAAGACACCTTCATGACCTTCACTGTTCCAATGTCAACCTACAACTCTTTCTTTAACAATTTTCTCAATATCCTCGACATATACAACCTACAATACATCAATGCTAATAGTGTTGACATCAATGATAGCCACATATCAGCAACACAACCACAACATCCAACAATCTCCCCCTTTGGAAATGATGACAACACATGATGTGAAAAAAAAAATCATGAATGCAACTCTCAATCAGCACTTACTCCCCTTTAGATTCTAACTCTTCTCCTCAACTTCTTCTACATGATCTTCTCCCCACAAGTATCCACATAGACATCAATCTAGATCAGAATATAGCTATGAATCACATGGATTGATGCAAGTAAATGCATCTTTAGTTCATATCAGGAGGGGTAATCACCCCTAGCATCCCTCTGAGATACTCAAAAGTATCCTTTGGCAACGACTTGGTCAAAATTTTTGCAATTTGTTCTTTGGTAGGCACATACTCCAATCTGACTACTTTCTCACTTACTTTCTCCCTTAGGAAGTGAAACTCGATTCATATATGCTTGGTCTTCAATATGTTTATTGCACTTGAGTTGTCACAGTATATGGCAATAGGCTCATCATATACTACTCTGATATCTTTTAGCATCTGTTTCATCCATAGCACTTGAGTACAATTATTTGCAGTAGCAATATACTCTTCCTCAACAATAGATAGGGATATGGAATTCTGCTTTTACTCAACCAAGAAACTAGCTTCTTCCCTAGGAAGAAGGCACACCACTCGTGATTTTCTTGTCATCTACATCTCCTACCCAAACTGCATCAGTATAGGCACTCAAGGTAAGGTCATCATCTGTAGGATACCAAATCCCAAAATCAATTGTTCCTTTCAGGTATCTAAAGATTCTCTTTGCAAAATTCACATGAGATTCTTTCAGATTAGCTTGATATCTAGCAACCATTTTTTTAATCTTCTACTATAGCACTAGTAAGCCTTGCTTTTAGTAGAGTAACCTAGAAATATTCCTTCATCGCTCCTTGCATCAAAATTTCCTATGTCCTCATCTCTCTTAATATAACATTTGCATCCAAAGATCTTGAAATATTTAACAGCAGGCTTATAACCAAACCATAAAGAAGTCTTTCTAGAAATACCATTGACATTTACCTAGTTTAGAGTGTACACAATAGTTTTTATAGCTTCTCTCCAATAGATGTGAGGCACATTTCCTTCTATCATCATTGTTCTAGAAGCATCCAAAATTGTTCTATTCTTTCTCTCTACAACTCCATTTTGTTGAGGGGTTCGAGGAGTAGATAACTATCTTCTAATTTCATGTTCTTCATAGAAAGAATTGAACTCCCGGGAAGTGCACTCACCACCTCTGTCTGACCTTAGGAATTTTATTTTTAGACTAGACTCATTCTCTACCATAGCTTTGAAACTTTTGAACTTCTCTAATGTTTCACATTTTTCTCTTAATAAAGCAACCCATATCATCCTAGAGTAATCATCAATAAGAAACATAAAGTACCTTTCTCCTTGTAGACTTTTGATTCTGGAGGGACCACACAGATCAGTATGCACCAGCTCCAGTATTCCATTAGAATGATGTTATTTGCTCCAAAAAGAAATTCTAGTCTATTTTCCTATCTGACATTCCTTGCATATTATGTTAGTAGGCTTCACTAGCTTAGGTAGATCTCTTACTGCTTGAGTGGAGCTTACCTTGACAATGTTATCAAAATTGACATGACATGACCTCCTATTCCATAACCAACTTTTATCTACTTGAGTAATTAAACAACTTACATTAGCAACACTTAGGTGAAAAATATTACCTTTTGTCTTTGTACTTGAAGCAATCATATTTCCAGAGCTTCCAAGTATCCTGCATCTTCCATCTTTGAACTAAAGATCATAACCCTTGTCCACCATCTGTCAAACACTCAATAGGTTATGCTTCAAGCCTTCAACATAAAAAACATCATCAGTGTTATGTTTACCACCAAGACAAATAGATCCTCTGCCACAAATCACACTAGCATTGTTATCTCTGAATCTTACAACCCCGCTGTCATATTTCTCCAGACTTACAATTTTATTTTGTCACCAGTCATATGATGTGAGCATAACCCACTCATCCTTTTCTTCAATTTGAGCTGCAAGAGCTTTCTCAACTTTAGCAAATTCAGTATCCACCAGACCATTTTCCTTGATAGCAATGAATACCCATTCATCTTCATTTGCATTTTCTTTATCAGATTCTTCATTAATCACACCTTCAACATAATAGCATTTCTTTTGAAATATAGGTTTGTTAGGCTTAGACCTAGTAACTCTTTCAGGACACCTTCAAGCAAAATGACCTATTTTATTGCAAGAGAAACATTTAATAGGAAACTTTCCTTTATACTTACCCTATTCTCTGCCTTCTTTCTTTATAATTAGTGCTTCCAACTCTTCTACCTCTCTTCATCTTCAAGTTGTTTCATCTCTTCCTCATACTTGAATGTCTTTCTATAAATCTCTCTTAGATCATATTTTTTCTTGTTTCTCCTAGATACAGAGGCCTTAAATGCAGATTCAGTCTTAGGGGCAGAATCACCAAATTCACTCAACTCATAGGCAACAAGTTTACCAATCAACATATCTCTTGTCACATTTTTTACTGTTCTAAGATCTTCAATAGCATGAGCCTTTGATTTGTAAGAGGGAGGCAATGATCTAAGCACTTTAGCTACAATTTCTTGTTCATCCAAGGTACCACTGGCACATCTAATACCCATCACAAGTTCATTTACTCTTTGCATAAAAGAAGAAATATTTTCATCTCCACCCATCTTCAAAGTTTCATACTTTCCTTTCAAACTCTGTAGCTTAGTGACCTTCACAAGTGCATCTCATTCATACAAATTCTCCAGCTTCTTCCAAATCTCATGAATTGTCTTCAAATCCATCACATTTGTCATTTTTGAATCCATAAGAGCACTTAGTAAAGCTTCAATAACCATGATGTTAATCTTAGCCTCTTTAATCTCATCAGGAGTGGAAGGACCATTCTGAGGGATAACATATCTATTCCTTGTAATCTTCCAGAAGGGTTCACCAATACACCTCAAATGACATTCCATTTTGGCTTTCCATAGAGAGTAGTTTGTTCCATTGAATCTAGGGTTGTCCTTCTTGTATGATGCCATCGCGGATCACCTCAAGCTTTGAAACTTCTTCAGAGGAACCTACTCTGATACCAATTGTTGGAAAAACAAGGATAGACAACTGAGAGGGGGGGTGAATCAGTTGTCATAGAATATTTAAACTTTTCAAACTTAACTTTACTTAATCTCAGATCTGATGAATTAACAATAAACCACATATAATCAACACATCAGAGACATAGAGAACACCAATATTTTTACGTGGAAACCCTGTTAGGGAAAAACCATAGTGGATGTCAGTCCACAATATTATACCCTGTTAAAATTATAATGAAGAATAATGGGAATGCACATGCATTCAGGCACACTGCCTAGAGCTCAATGCTCAAATACAAGAGGGCTCACTAGCCAACAAAGACATAATATCTTATAGAGATTCAAATTAGATCCGCAAGGTATGAACTAAGAAAATATCTTCTACAAAAGCCTGATTATAGTTTCAGTTAAGCACAAAAACACTCCTTCACACTTCGCTCAAACTTCTTCACACTCTGCTCTACAATTGAATGATTACATCACTATTTACACACTTTCTCTTCCTCTAGCACTTCTTTCCTTCTATGCACACTTTAAATTCACACAAAAACCCACTCTTATATATCCACAACATGGATTTACATCAAACAATATCCTCGAGCATGCCAAACATTCAAATTTTAATATCCAAGGATCCACAACATGCTACAACCACCATGTCGGCCAAGAACATAAAAACACAAACACATAAGAGAAAAATCACTGACCACAAGCACACTGATCAACATGAACATGCAACAAAGATAGAGCATGATCTAGAAACATCCACAAGCACCAAGAATCATTAGAAAGGCATCTGCAACAACTAAAATTACTAGAATCACATCAACTTTAATCAGGAACACTAACTAAACCCACAAAAAGACTGTCAGAACACAATTGTTCATAACATGATTAAATCTTCACACATACCTTTGAAACTTTCAGTGGATAAACTAGATACACTCAAAAATAAACCCTTTAGTCCACAATGATTGATCATCAACGTACTGAGAAAGACACCTTCATGACCTTCACTATTCCACTGTCAACTTGCAACTCTTTCTTTAACAATTTTATCAATATCCTCGACATATACCGCATACAATACATCAATACTAATAGTGTTGACATCAATGACAACCACATATCAACAACACAACCACATGATCGAACAAGTTGATCATATTTTATTGCAGGTTGTGAAGAAGAATTGTTGAAGGAAAAAGAAGTATCTCAAGCAAGGATTGATAAAGGATTATTGTAATCTTGTTCTAAGGTTAAATAATAAAAGCACTATTGATTCTGGTGGTGGAGTTTTTTCTCGAAAGGGTTTCTCCATGGTATATGATATGTAACTTCTATCTTCTGGTCTTATTCTTCTACAATCTTCTATCTACTTCTACAAATGGTAAAATGAATCTAAACAGATAATCAGCCACAAATAAATTGTAACAAAGAACACTTATTTAGATCTACAGTATAATAGTTTTACAAGTTTTAAAGCTACATAATTACCTCCATTTTCAACATTTGGTATCAGAGCTGAGGTTGGGTGGACTTTGAGATGCCTTTCTCTTAAAAATTTGAAGGGTTTTTGGTTGTAGTGGGAGCCTTTACTATTGTGTTATTGCCAATTTTGGAAAATAAGTTTTTAACAATGAGTTTTAATTCTTGTTTAGATATTGAAAGATTCAATGGATCTAATTATGAGATTTGGAAACTAAAAATAGAGGATCTCCTTGAAGAGAGAGATTAGTGGTTAGCTATTTGTAATGAGACAAAGTCACCTGCAAGGATGTCAAATAAGGATTGGGATAAGCTTGATAAGAAGGCAAGAGGGACCATAAGATTATGTCTTGTTGATGTTGTTCTCTTGAATGTTTCAGAAGAAACTACTGCAGATAAGTTGTGGAAGAGAATAGGTGATATCTATCAAACCAAAAGTATTACAAATAAGTTGTATCTAAAAGGACAATTATATTCTTTAAAGATTAAAGATGATGATTCTGTTGCAAATCATGTGAGTGCTTTTAATTTGATTCTAAGTTAGTTAGCATCTATGGATGTAAAACTAGAATATGAAGATAAATGCATTTTGTTACTTTTTTCTTTACTAGAATCTTGGGAAAATCTAATTGTTGCTATTAGTGGTAGTGGTGCAAATCCAAAGATGGATAATATAATTCCTACTCTCCTATCAGAGGAGATGTGAAGGAAGTCTAAAATGGAAATCCAAGATGCCTTGTTTGTAAAGGTAGGCTTGAGAAAAAGGAACCTAAGGGAGACAAGGAAGGGAAGGGTAAGTCAGAAGGACAGAGTGAGGTAAAGTGTTGGAATTGTGGTAAACAGGGACATGTGAAGAAGGATTGTAAGAACAAAAAAAAGAGTTTTGATTCTTCTTCAAAGGAATCCTTGGATGATAGTAATCATTCTTTGATCATTTCATGTAAAAATTTTAGTGACAACTCTTTTCTTGATGTTAAAGAGTGATCTTCATGAGGAGGATGGTAGTCATGATGCCATGTGTAGCTCGTACCATAGTTCAGTGGGAGTTGTTGGTGTTGACATGGATGCATCATTGGTAAGGTTATCTTCATGTGATTGGGGATATGGTTTTTTCTTGGTTTAGAGTGGTTGCTATTATGTCATGGTTTACTCTTGATATGAATTTAGAGTTTGGCATGGTACTTTTTCTCTTGAGACCAAGATGTATATATGTTATGGTGCATGTGATCTCCTAGTAGGAGATGGTTAGATCATGTTGTCATGTTTATGTTCCTAATTCATGATTGGAAATTTGGCATTGATCTTGTCTAGTTATCTTAAGTATTGGGTACATTAATCATTTGCTTGATTACTTCATGATAGTGACATGTTGCATTTAGAGTTTGACATGGATTGGTTGGTTACAAGTCCTCATGGATACTTGGAGAAATAGATGAGGCTCGAGTTCTCTTATGGTAAGAGATATATGTTGGAATGGTTACTTGTAAGAAAAGTTTTTTCAACAGTAAAGATTAAGAAGCCTACACCTTCGTTGGACATGAGTTCAACACACTCGATGGTTTCACATGCCTCCAAAGAGGCAGTTTAGATACAAAGACTTGGGAAAGGTATTGGTTTTAATTGCAAGTTAAACATGAATGTGATAGTCAGAGTACTTTGTGTTTATCCAAAAATCCTATGTATCATGCTCATACTAAGCATGTTGATGTACAGTATCACTTTGTGCGAGAAATAGTTGAGAGTGGGAAGGTAATAATTGAGAAAGTTGACACTTTAATTAATGTTGTAGATTATCTTATGAAACCAATTCCTACAGATAAGTTCTCTTGGTTTTAATCATTTACTTGGAACTTCATGATTATGCAGGTTGCATTTGAAGTTGGCATGGATTGATTAGTTGGTGCAGGAAGGCCATTGGCCTTGAGACCTGTACTTGATTTATAATAATGATTCCTTGTTTAGAATAATTGCAATGTATAATGTCAAGTGGGAGAATGTTGGGAATAGGATGTCATTTAATTGCAATCCTAAACATTATCTCATGTATCTCCTAAGTCCTTGGAAAGTTTTCCCCAAACACTAGGATTAGAAAGAGATTAAATCAAATTGAAATGAACATGTAAATTGATATTTGTAATTAATTCTAAATGATAGGAACATGTGGGGATGCCCATGAAGAGCCTCTACAAAATAGGAGCACATGGGACACCCACATGGAAGGTCAAACTCACCTTGAGTTAACTGTTTGGAGAAAAGATAACACTTCATTAATGCATGTAAAGATCTTAGAAGTTAGGTATTGATGTTTACATGCATGGAGTTCAATTTAGTTTAGTTCAGATTAGTTCAATTCAGTTCAGTTCAGTTCAGTTCAGTTCAGTTCAGTTTAGTTCATTTCAGTTCATTTCAGTTTAGTTTAGTATTAGTTCAGTTCATTTCAGTTCATTTCAGTTTAGTTTAGTATTAGTTCAGTTCCATTCAGTTTAGTTTAGTTTAGTTCAGTTTAGTAATGGTTCAATTATCTTCAATTGCATGTAGTTAGTTTCAGTTGAATTCTAGTTGACTTCAGCTGGCTTGGAATGCATGACTAATGACTTAAGTTTCATGACAGATAATAGGTGATACATTTAGTTGAGTGGGGATGATCAATCATACATCCTGTTTGCATGAATTGAAGGAGAGATATGTTTCAGTTAATAGAGATTGACTTGGACCCACCTTGGGTGCCCAAGTTGGCATCTTGAAGTTAACACTTTTGCATGATAAGATATTTTATAAGGCTAAGTTAAGTGGGCCCATTATTGGGAACCAAATTTGAGAATAAGCTTAGAAGATATCTTCAAAACCAAGGTTGAGTTATGACTTCAGTTTGGGACACCTAAATTGATGAAGGACTGGCTTTGACATTGTTCTTCATAGTAGAACTCTACTTGCAAAGAATAGACATGGTTTTTTTGAGATAAGCATTATGCTTTGTAATTGTAAACTCATTGGAGTTTACAAGGCTCATTATTGTCTATTTATTGCAGCAAGTTGAAGAGAGTTGATCATATTTTATTGCAAGTTGTGAAGAAGAATTGTTGAAGGAAAAAGAAGTATCTCAAGCAAGGATTGATAAATAATTATTGTAATCTTGTTCTAAGGCTAAATAATACAATCACTATTGATTATGGTGGTGGAGTTTTTCCCGAAAGGGTTTCTCCACAATATATGTTGTGTAACTTTTATCTTCTAGTCTTATTCTTCTACAATCATCTGTCTACTTCTATAAATGGTAAAATGAATCAAAACAGATAATCATCCACAAATAAATTGTAACAAAGAACACTTATTTAGATCTACAGTATAATTGTTTTACAAGTTTTAAAGCTACATAATTACCTCCATTTTTAACAAGCTCATCATAGGAGGTTTAAATTGGGTAGGCATGTTCACATATGTCAAATGAGTACACCCACCAAAGGATTTGACATGAAAATCAACTCACTCTAATTTATGACCCTCCAAAGTAGGTCACTAGGGTAGATTTTTTAGGGGCATTTTTGAGTGTGCAAATCAACTTTTTTCAACATGGGCACTTCAAATTTTGCAAATTTGAAGATGCCATCAACAACCACAACTTGTCGCTTACTCATCCAACTGATTGCACCATCGATTAATGTAAACACATAAGCACTAGTGAATCATTTTTTATCAATATAACTTGCTCAATCAAAATCAACATAACCATGAATATCAAGGGAAATCTTGTCTTCAATTACATTAATATGATAACATAAGGAGTAATCTGAACTACAACGCAAATAGATGAAGACCCTTTTAACTACATCCCAATGAACTCTACCAGGGTTAACACATATATCTAGAAAAAACTCCCACTACTTGGGAAATTTTTGGTCTGGTACAATCCATAACATACATCAAAATTCCAACTACACTATGGTAAGGAACTCTGCTCATGTCTTCAATCTCTGATGGAGATGTTGGACAATTTTAAATAGATAACTTTGTTCCAATAGAAAGGGGAACACACAATGGTCTATAATCTTGCATGTTAAATCTCTGTAAAATTGAATTGACATACTTTGGCCAAGCCATAGCTTTCTGTTCACTCTATCTCTTTTAATTTCTATCCCAAGAATGTGTCTAGCTACACCAAGATCCTTCATTTCAAATTTAACAGCAAGTTGAGATTTTATTTCTGAAATCATAAATTTCCCTTTGCTAATAAATAACATATCATCAACATATGCAATAAACAAGAAATGATCACCATCAACTTTATAATAAACACAATGATTTGATTTAGAACACTTAAATCTCTAACTCAACACATATGTATCAAATTTTAGGTACCACATACTAGGACTTTTTTTTAAGCCATACAAATATTTATTCAATCTGCCAACTAATTTACTTTTACCGTTCACCATGTAGTGCTCTGGTTGTGTCATATGAATATCCTCCTCCAAGTCACCATGAAGGAAATAAATTTTCAACTCCATTTTCTCAACCTCTAAAACATAAGCAACATCAATAGAAAGAAAAATTCTAATGGAGATCATTTTTGAAACAAGAGAGAATATATCACCATAATCAACACCCTCAACTTGAGAGTAGCCTTTTGCAACCATCCTTGGATTGTACTTCTCAATACCTCCATAGGAACCAATCTTTTTCTTGAACACCCATTTGCAACCAATATGTTTTTGTCCTTTAGGCAATGGTACAAGATTCCATGTATCATTATTTTTCAAATATGTCATTTCTTCATCAATCGAAATCTTCTAGGATTCTGCATCATTCATACCTAGTGCTTCTTCTATAGATCTAGGCTCATCCATGTTAGTATTCAAAGAAAAAATATATCTCCAATCATCAAGTGTATACCTTTCAGGTGGTTGTCTATTCCTTGTAGGCCTATGAACAAGTTGAGTTGGAGGTTCTTCCTCCTCTTCCAAAGATCTAGAGCTAGATGAGCTCTCCTTAACTTCTTTTCTATCCTTGGGCCTCGATTTAGCTTTCTCGGGTGTAGAAGGAAATTGAATCACATCTTCCTATTTACTTTGTTTGGGCTGAAATGTAACAAAAGAAGGCCTATTTTCTCTAAAAATAACACTTCTAGTATATATTACCTTTTGTGCAATAGGTTCCCAAAGCTTGTATCCTTTCACACCATAACTATATCTTGTGAGAAGCTTGCTTTGTAAGTATACTGTAATCTTTGTGATTTACTGAATAATATATTGGGTGGCTTTTGGAGTGTGGGTTTTCTCTCTCAAAAGGGTTTTCCCCATGTAAATTACTATCATGGTATGCATGATATTTATGTTTATTTTTGTTAAGTTTCTATAACTATTAAAGATCTATAAATTTTTACATTATTCTCCTCTCAAGATTAGTATAGGAATTTGTTCTACTACCTTAGCTTCCTTACAATCTCTTAACTCTTCACATCTCTCCTTATGTAAGCCATTTATAAAAATATAATCTCCTTTATTATCACATTAACCCAACTTGTCAGATCAACTAAGATGCCAGTTACAATGTTTCCATTCACCCAAGCAGGAATGTATAGGGAGGAGGGATATTTGTTGAGAGGCTCATCATGCAAGGTGAATATTATGTTAGGTGTAACACTCATATTATCAAGAGGAGGTATACACATGAACAAAACCACATTCACGTACTCAGATGGAACTAAATTAGATTATGTATCAAATGGAGTTACCAAGTTTGAAGAATGAGATGGAAATGGATCAGTGTAGATTTTCAATTCAATGGTAGCCTTTTCAATAGACTTATTAGAATTCTAGTTTTTCAATCAAGATAAATAGTCCCATCATCAATGTTATATTGGATATCATGATGTAGGTGTACACATCGCTCTATATTATTTCCATGTACTTGATGGAATTGGAAGAAATGGTGCTCATCCTACCACTCAAGATAGGGCTCTGACAAAGGTCAACATTCTAGCAATGTAAGAGTTTATCTTTTAATAACTTATTTAAAATAGCAATAGAGGAATCTGATAACTTCATTAAGTGTATATTGCACCCCAAATATTTATTTATGGGTGCAAAGACAACATTAACAACAATTTTTTTTCCCAAAAACAGCCACTACAGATCGACTATCAAGATGGGAGTGCGAGGAAAAACCTTGAAACTATGCCACCATCTACTTATACTCATGCAATGTAGCACACAAGTGTGAAAAAGAAGGATGTTTCATTAAGGAAATATCCTCTTGTCATGACTTCTATAAGTTTCTAATGAAAACCTTTTGTATATCAGAGTCTGACAAAGGAAAAGATATTTGAGAGAACAATGCTTGATATTGAGCAATAAAATCAATCACCTTTTCTTGGTCCCCTTTATTACACTATATGAGGTCCAAAAAGGTAATCTTTGATTTGTTGTTGGCTTGGAACTACTTGACGGACTAATTTACCAACTAATCAAAAAAAAATATAGAGTTTTTTGGTAAGTAACAGTACCAATAAAGGGAAGTGCCCTTAAGGGATCTCAGAAAGAGATTGCCATTAGAGCATTGTGATCGAAGAAATCAGTACACATAGCATTGGATGCCAAAATGTACATCTGATGATCTCCTCGACCACCATACTTTTCAAAATTTGGAATCTCCATCCCTTGAGGGATATGAGTGTTTAGAATAGCAATGGATAGAGGACAGTGGTGGAAGAAAGGTTGAAAGATAGGTTGAGAGGTGTCACTAGATAAGTTCACTAATTGGTTTTGTATCTAACCCATGTTTTATAACAAGGCATTTAAGAAAGGGTTAGAAGATGAAAGATGATTAGTGGAAACTCCACCAAAACTACCAAAGCCACCAGAGCCACTAGAACCACAAGAAACACCAGTCCCCATTCCAATAGAAACCCTGCCACCTAGACCAACATGGACTCTAGGATTGCCACCAAGGGAATTTAGAGTGGAAGAGATGAAGCCCAAGGGTACCTTTACTACATTGAAGGTGGGGTTTGATTGAGTACCAAAGGTAGTGTCAATGGAAGGACCAGTCTCATCCATACATGTCGATACCCTAAGCATGAAGACATCTATCTATATTTTAGCAGTCTCAAAGTCTAGGTCTCATACAATGGTCAAATTAAGATTATACATTGGGACATGAGTGTCCATGATGTTTGCAAGGCCCCAAAGAAATTCTACAACTCTTTGGTCCTTATCCAACATAGCTCTCAATGTAGTAACAACCTTAAATACTTTAGCCAAAGTTATTTCTTTCTCCAAGTACTTCATGAACTCCTTGAGTCTTCTATCTATGGAAAGAAGTTGTATCAAATGGATCTCAACAACATCATATTTCTCCATAAATGAAGTGAAAGGAGAAGCATGAGGTGTAGGAATAGGAGGAGCTTCCCCAAACGGGTTGGAGAAACTTGTATTTGTTCCTGAAATTATTTCCTCAAAGGTAGGAATGATAGTGACATTCTTTAGATCTATCTCTATGTGTCATAAGCATCTCCTAACAATGTGTCTAGAGGTTTTCAACTAAGATGTAAAGCTCATAAAGCTTCACAATACACAAGTTTGTAATGCACCTAGGATGTGACAAACAAATACTTGAAACTAAGAAATGAAAACAAGACTTTCACGTCAAGTTCACTAAAAATGTACAGTAGGGGGATTCATCACCCTTAACACTCTAGGACACAAGAGAGCCCCAAGAAAAAAACTGCCTTGAATTACCTCAGATAGTTTGATAGGTTAATAGAGAGACTGAAAAGGAAGGAAAAATAATTCACTATTTTCCTTATGCCAAAAATAGGTGTTTTTAGAACCCGATGAGCTGGCATGAGAGGTTTCACACTATAGATTAGATAGCTCACTATCTAAGGATGGCAGTGCATGAACCATACTCTAGCACAACACACTAGAATCTCAAGGATGTGCTTGCTTCCTGTACAAACAAAGGTCATCCAAACAAACAAAAATCACAAAGGTCCTACTTACTACTTGATTGCTAAGATTTTATAGTTTTACAAAGAAAGTACAAAAAGAAGAATAATGGAAACTATTCTAATGTGAAAAGGATAGAGAAAGAGAAGAAAAAGATACCTTTCCATCAACACTTTGACTGTTCAATTAACTTCAAGTAGAGGATCCCACAACTACACACAAAAGAATAGGAAAATGTTGGGTTGTGTTTTGAGGTCTGCCTCAGTTAGACCCATGTTTCAATTTTTCCACCTCCAAAGATAGCTGGATATTCAATGAGATAGAGAAATCGATAAAGAAGAGAATAGACGAGACGTTGGAAAAAATAAGGTATCTCAACCTTTGATTTTTCTAAATATTGAATGTTGTTAATTTTCTCACATTTTCTTGTGAGTTAAAACTTGTAGTTTCTATTCGAATGAGGAGTCAAGTTGGAAAGTTGATTTTACAAGTGGAGTTGTGCATAAATGTTTTTTTCTATTTTTGTGTTGATTTTATATGGAATGTGAGTTTTTGATGTGTAGTTCTTTTGGCAAGTGCAGATTTTGCATTGTTGTATGTGGTGATAATTGGAAACTTACCATTGTGTGTTTGTAGTATTTTTGGCACTTTCCATGTTGCACGTTCAATTCCTGGAAATTGTTTTAGAAATTTCTAATTTCTGCATTATAAGCTCCTATATATTGAGCACTTTTATTTTGGATTTTTAAGTTTTTATTTTATTGAAGTACCATTATGCTACCAAAATTATTCCAAAATTGTTAAGTGTGAAGACTCTTGCAAGAGCATAGCTCTGGAAAATTATATTGTAACTTGTTAAATATTTTTGAATAATATCATTGAGTTGTGTTTTGGAGTGTGGTATTTTTCTCCTAAAAGGTTCCCTTGTAAAAAACTTTGTTATGAGTTCATTATTTATCTATTTATGATATGTATGTGCATCTAAATCTATAACAGTTAAATGTGTTTAGAATTGTTTTTATCTCTCTGCTACTTATATTAGTGTAGGAAGTTGCTTTTGCTTACTTGGCTTCCTTTTAGTGGGTATCAGAGCCTAGCTAGCTTTGATTTTGTTGTTGGGTTTGAAGGGATTTTTGAGTTGATCTTTTTTTCAATGGGAGTTTTATAGAAGAATATTTTGTAACCTTGTTGTATGTAAAAGATTGCAAGCAAATCAAGTACAATTGAAATGGAGAAGTTTAATGGTGCAAAATTTGAGTGTGGGAACTATGGTAAATCTCATCTTTTTAGAAAAAAGAGTGCAAGGAAGAGAAAAATAAGAAAGAAAAAAGGAATTTCTTTGATTTCAACTCTGATAAATCCTCTAAAAATGACGCAAATGCATTTTTCATAGCTTTGGCAATGCATACATCAGAAGATGTGTGGTTGATAGACTTGAGTGCTTCTTTCCACATGATCTCTCATAGAGGTTGGTTTTCAAATTATGAAGAATATGAGGTGTGAAGGTGTATTTGGGGGATGACTCTCACCTAAAGATTGTTGGCAATGGAAGAGTAAAAATTAAATTCCCTGATGGAATATTGAAGGGGATTGATGTTGTCTTTCATATCCTAGGTTTAGCATAAAACATAAATTTTGTGAGAAAATTAAATGATGCAAGAGTGCAAGTTGTTTTCTCGAGTGGAGGATGCAATATGATGAGGGGAGCTATGGTGTTGGCTAAGGGTGTTTGGATTGGCAGTTCCTTGTTCAAGATGGGTGCATGCACTGTTTAGTGCAATAGTTTCTCTAAAAAACCAAAGAAAAAATATTTGGATTCTTCATCCTCACTGTTAGATTGAGTAGAGAAATTTGTAGTAACTACATCTGATGGTCGGGAATTTTGGGTACCTAAGGGTGCTCACTCCTTGAAAATGAAGCTTCCTATAGAGAAGACAATGTTATGGCAAGAGTGACTTGGTCACATTGGTGAGAAGGGTCTTAGAGCCTTGAAATATAAGAGCCTTGTTGAAGTCCTTGATGATTGTAATCTTGAGTTTAACTTTTATGAACATTGTGTTTATGGAAAACAACACCGTGTTACTTTTCACTCTAGTTATCACAAGTCTTCTAGGGTTTTGGACTATGTTCATATAGTGTTCATATAGATGTCTTTGGTCATGTGAATGTTCATTTGTTGTCAATATATATATATATATATCATCTCTTTCATAGAGGATTATAGTAGAAGGAAAAAAACATATTTTCTTAGAAGAAAAGTTGAAATCTTTAATCGATTTAAGGAGTTTAAAGATTTGGTAGAAAATTAGACTAGTAGAAGGATTAAATGTTTAAAGACTAACAATGGTTGTGAGTTTTGTTCAGTGGAATTCAACAAGTTCTATAAAGAGCATGTGATTGAGATACAGAAGATAAATCCATACACCCCATAGAAAAATGGAGTTGCAAAGAGGATGAATAGGACATTGATGGAGAGGGATAGGAGTATGCTAAGTGGTGTTGGCCTTGAGAAGAATTTCTAAGTTGAAGCAGTAGCCACTACATGTTATGTAATCAACAGATCTCCTACATTAGCTCTTTTTGACAAGACACCCATGGAGGTGTGGTCTAGTAAAAATCCTTTGATGAGACATCTTAGATTATTTGCTTATCAATCTTACACTCATGTTCCGATTGAGAAGGGGTCTAAGTTGGAGAAAAAAGAAGTTAAATGTATCTTCATTGGCTATGGTGTCAATGTGAAGGGGTAAAATATTTGGGATCCAGTGGCCCAAAAGGTTCTCTATAGTAGAAGTGTGATTTTTCAAGAGATGAAACCTTCCATAGTTGAGTTGTGACTAGAGAAAGAGGAGAAACAAAAGGAGGTAGTTCAAGTTCCACTTACTCTGATGAAAGAAGAACTATGTATGAAAGAAGAACTATGTACTCTTGTTGAACCTAGTGATGAGGAGAGTTTGAGAAGCTCTAAAAGTTCTAAAGAAGAACCTCAACCTCAACAATCTAGGAGATCTACCAAAGATAGGCAATAACCTAATAGGTTTGGATATTCACTTGAAAGATTTGGTTATTCTTTATTGGATTCTAGTTGCATTTTTTCTTTAATTGCTTACACTAATGAGCCTATGAATATTAGAGAGGCTATGGTTATGAGTGATGTAGATTCCTAGATAAAATTCATGGATGAAGAAATGGTTGCATTGAAGAAAAATGATACTTGGATCTGGTACCTTTGCTTGAAGGACAAAAACTTGTTGGATGTAAATGGGTGTTCAAGAGAAAATCTAGTCTAGATGGTAGTATTGAGAAGCATAGGGCACGGTGGTCACTAAGGGATATTCTCAGGTGGAGGGAATTGAATATGGTGATATTTTCTCTCATGTTACAAAGTTGAAATTTATCCAATGCCTATTATCACTTGCAGTAGCATATGATATAGAAGTGGAATAGATGGATGTGAAGACAATGTTCCTTCAAGTTGAATTAGATCAAAAGATTTATATGTCACAACTAGAGTGTTTCATGGTTAAGGTAAATAAAATATGATTTTCAAGTTGAAAAAGTCTTTGTATGGTCTTAAGCAATATCCTAGAATGTGGTACCAAAAGTTCAATAAGTATGTGTTGTCATTAGGATTGTTGAGATCTAAATCTGAACATTGTGTTTATTATAAATATGGTAATGGTAGAATTCTCATAATTGCATTGTACATAGATGATATGTTGTTTTTGGGAATGGTAAAAGATTGATTTTAGATTTGAAGTCTCAATTGTAAGAAGAGATTGAGATGAAGGGTCTAGGTGTAGTGAGGTATATTCTGGGCATGGATATTAGAATAGATAGACCTAATTGAAAGCTTTGGTTAAGCTAGAAAAAGTATGTGAATATAGTGTTGGAGAGGCTTAGCATGAAAGCTTGTAGAAAATTAGTTGTTCCTATAATGCAGGGGACAAAGATTTTTGTGGAGGATTGTCTAAAATATCCTACTAAGATGGAGGAAATGACCAGAGTACCATATGAAAGTGTTTTTGGTATTCTTATGCACACTATTATCTGTATGAGGCTAAACATTTCTCACACAGTGCAAGTCCTTAGTTGGTTTGTGGATAATCCTAGATGGATACACTGGGATACAACGAAGAGAGTGTTCAAATATTTGTAGGGTACTTTCAAGTATTCCTTATGTCTTTTATGGTTATCCTACCAGACCTTGACACTCAGTGAGTATTCATAGATATGTGGATTCATATTGGGCAGGTGACATTGACAATAGAAGATCCACTAGTGGATATGTGTTCACAATGTATGTTGGTGCAATCAATTGGATGAGTAGGTGGCAAGATGTAGTTTCTTTGTCCACGATAGAAGCAAAGTACATGGCAACTACTCATGCTTGTAAGGAAGCCATTTGGCTTAAACATTTGTATTCTGATATTTATTTTGATGCAAGGAAGATTACTATTTGTTGTGATAGTCAGAGTGTTATTTTCTTGGAAAATAATCCTACTTTCCATACCAAAACAAAGAACATTGATGTTCAATTTCATTTTTTTCATGATAAAGTGGAAAATGGAAAGGTGAAGTTGGAGAAGGTTGACATCTTGACAAATGTTGTAGATGCATTGACAAAGCCAGTGGGCACATAAAAGTTTAGATGGTGTTCAAATTCTATGAGCCTCATGACCTCTAGCAGTTAAATCTTATTACTCTCATTGGCTCTTCGAAGGTGTTCAACAAGTGAGAGAATGTTGGGAAAAAGAAGGTACCTCAACCTTTGATTTTCCTAAATAGTGAATGTTGCTAATTTTCTCACATTGGCTTGTGAGTTACAAATTTCAATTTCTATTTGGATGAGGAGTCAAGTTGGAAAGTTGATTTTATAGGTGGAGTTGTGTATAAATGTTTTTTCTATTTTTGTGTTGAGTGTATATGGAATGTGAGTTTTTAAGGTGTAGTTACTTTGGAAAGTGAAAATTTTGCAATGTGGCATGTGGTGACAATTGGAAACTTATCATTGTGCATTTGTAGTGTTTTTGAAACTTTCTATGTTGCAAGTTTAGCCCTTGGTGGTTGTTTTAGAAATTTCTAGTTTATTCATTGTAAGTTCTTATATATTGAGCACTTGTATTTTGGAGTTGTAAGTTGTTTTATTGTTCAATATCGTTATGCTGTCGAAATTACTCCAGAATTTTTGAGAAGTGTGAATAATCCTACAAGAGCATAGCTCTGAAATTATATTACAACTTGTTAATTATTAATGAATAATATAATTGATTTTTGTTTTGGAGTGTGGGGTTTTTCTCCCAAAAGGGTTTTTCCTAGATGTAAAATTTACTATTATGAGTTCATTGTTTATCTATTTATGATATGTATTTGCATCCAAATCTGTAATAGTTAAAGGAGTTTAGAAATTTTTGTAGCTCTCTTGTACTTATATTAGTGTAGGAAGTTGCTTCTGCTTACTCAACTTCCTTTCAAGAGAGTATCAAATAGAGTGCAAAAACAACCTGGATGCTACTCTATAAAACACAATGATGCAAATTAATTAAAAAAAACAATATCACCTTTGATGTAGATCAGGGGTGCACAGTTTTCTAACACACTCAAACAACTTCTCTTGAGAATCTTTAGTCATCAAACAATGGGCTTCCCTTCACAAACCACCATTATTGCTTGTAGCCTTTCAAAATACCTTTTTGGAAATATATTTTGGCATAGACTAATATACAAAAAAAAGGCCCATTTAGGATAACCTTTTAGCCATTCTTACACATATCCAAAAATAAGGTAGGGTTACTTTGTACGAAGGGGCTCAAAATTTGACTATCTTCCTTCTAATTAGGCCTAATGGGGAAATTAGGCTTATTAACACTAGGTATATGCAAGAGAATGACACCAAACAAAGGAAATGACTTGTACTATGGATTCTCAGGCCTATACATACTTCTAAAAGCATTTCATAATGATTCCAAAACATTCCCTTAACAATCAATGTATAGATTAATCAAAACAACAATGAACCTAGGGTCTTTTGGGACTATTTCACTGAAAAAATAAAAAAAAATTGGTGAAGATATCTCCTTACCACATACATGAAATGATCCCAAAACTTGTAGGGATGTAGATGATGCCGAGATAGAATTTTCCACCAATTTGTAGCATTTTTCGATGGAAGAAACTTGAGTTATGGTAGTTTTTTGCATGTTTGAAACCCTAGGTAGGGTTTGGAGCAATTTTCACAAAAAATGCTCAAATCTCTCTCAAAACTCAATGTATTTTAGTAAAACAAAAAAAATTTTAAAAGTGATGAACCCCAAAAACTTTCAAAATAAACTTCTAGTCCATACAAGAAATTACAAGTCCATACAATGTGAAAGAACAGTTAAGTTTGCAAGAAAAACCATAGTTTTTAGAGTACAAATTTGAAGTTTTCTTTATTCAAACTCTTTCCAACCTTCTCTAACCTTGGGATTCATGTTTACAACATGTATTTATTCTTTCCAAAGCATTTTCCAACTACCAACCACCCACAATTAACTTCCTAATCAAAATTGTAACCTTAATGCACTTTTGACAACTTTCACAATAACAACTTTTACATCTTTTTTTCAAATGTTTACAACTTTTGACCAATGGACCTATAACATTATGAAATGGATCAAAATGATCCAAAATGGTCATAAATGACTTTATTAGACCAAACACATAAAAAAAAACATTAAACCAAAATTTGATTAAATTTGACCATATGGCCTAAAGGTGCCACTGCACCATACTCCCGAGGAAAAGAAAAATGTCAATTCCATCTGAGATGTGATCTACAAATGTGTCAATTTCTTCCATCTAGTACTCATGAAATTGAAAAACTTGATGTGTAGAATCCCACTTTTCTTACAAATATTTAAATGAACGTTTCATATTTTCCTTAGGTCTTCCACTTCTCTGTAACTTGTCCTTCAATTGACGTTCGACCTTCTTGAATTTTCCCGGATCATTTTTTCTTCTTCTTGCACCATCTCTTACTTAGCATCTTCTCAACTTTTAGGTTTCAAAGTTCTAGTTCTCATTCATATGCTTTAGTACCATCGTCTATGTCTTCATCTTCATCATTGGAATACAATTTGTCAGCGTATTCATCATCCATAAAATACATGAGAATGCAACCATTACCTCAGGTTTTTTTGCAACATCTTCATCACCATAGTGTGCTACACTTGTATAACAATATTAATACACTATATGCATTTCTTCTTCTTTAGACTCTTTTCCATCTTTATTTTCATCTGTTGCACCTGTAAGCACATACAAGTATTGTTAGAAATAACATTTTGAGTCCCAATGGACTCATTTTCTTCATATTTTTCCTCTTCCTCAAATGGCTTAAGCTCTTCCATCATCAACAAAGAGTCTCCAAGGTCTGGTTATGATGTCCTTTCTTTCCTTATTCTCCTTTGAATGAACTTCTTGATAGGCCACTTTACCTTATTTCTTATTGGTAAACACCAACCACTTTCCTCCTTTTTTTTCTCAAGACACTCCTGCATCTCAAGATCCATTCTTTCTTGAATTTTTTTATTTGTTTCAAGGCTTGTCTCAACTCTGCCATCTCTTGCTCAATATTAATTTTTTTTTATGTTCTCATCCTTCTTCTTTATCTCCCTTTCCTCTCTTTTTCTCTCTTGTTGCTTGCTTGACAACTTCTTACTCTTCAAGTCTTCATGGATTAATCTTCTCAACATTTCTATTCTTCTTTCTCAAGCAATTCTCTTTCACTTTGCTTCTTATCAATGCTTCTTCTTTTCTTCGTGATACCCCACCTTAGGCCCCTTTCTTTTCCTTTGGCCTAGTCTTTGGTATCCAAGTTCTTCCTTCAACTTGTAAAAGAGAATACACAATATTCCAAAACATCATTGCCTAGATCTTTGGCCTTTGATACCAATTTGGATGTAGAGCAAGGGTGCACAATGTTCCAACAAACTCAAACAATGGGCTTCCCTTCACAAACCACCATTATTGCTTGTAGCCTTTTAAAAGGAATTTTTTTGAGATATTTTTTGGCATAAACCTAATCTACAAAAAAGGTGACCCATTTAGGATACTTTTTTGGCCATTCTTAAACATATCCAAAAATAAGGTAGGGTTACTTGGTATGGAAGGGCTCAAAATTTGACTATCCTCATAATTAGGCTTAATGGAGCAATTAGGCTTATTAACACTATGTATATGCAAGGGAATGAAACCAAATAAAGGAAACAAATTGTATTGTGGATTCTTAGGCCTATACATACTTATAAAAGAATTTCACAATTATTCTTACACCTTCCCTTAACAATCAATGTATAGATTAATCAGCGCAACAATGAACCTAAGGTCTTTTTGGGGTCATTTCACTAAAAAATCAGAAATTTCTAGTGAAGAGATCTCCTTACCACGTGCATGAAATGATCTCAAAACATGTAAAAATATAGATGATGCCTAGACAGAATTTTCCACCAATTTTTAGCATTTTCCCATGGAGGAAACTTGAGTTATGGCAGTTTTTTGCAAGTTTGAAACCCTAAGCAGGGTTTAGAGCGGTTTTCACAAAAAACTCATATGTCTCTCAAAACTCAATGGATTTGAGTAAAAAAAAACATTGTAAAGGTGATAAACCCTAGAAACTTTCCCAATCAACTTCTAGTTCATACAAGCAAGTACAAGTCTATATAATGTGAAAGAACAGTTAGACTTGCAAAAAAAAAGCATAGATTTTATAGTGTAAAATTGAATTTTTCTTTATTAAAAATATTTCCAACCTTCTCCAACCTTGGGATTCATGTTTAAAACATGTATTTATGATTTTTAAAGCATTTTACCTTCTCGTCCTTCTTCTTTATCTCCCTTTCCTCTCTTTCTCTCTCTTGTTGTTTGCTTAGCAACTTCTTACTCTTCGAGTCTCCATGGAATAATCTTCTCAAAATTTCCATTCTTCTCTCTCAATAAATTATCTTTCACCTTTATTCTTCTCAATTCTTCTTCTTTTCTTTGTGATACCTCACCTTAGGCCCCTTTCTTTTCCCTTCGCCTGGTATTTTGGTATCTAGGTTCTTCCTTCAACCTATAAAAGACAATACATAAACTTCCAAAACTTCCTTGCCAATATCTTTAGCATCTTATACCAATTTTGATATAGGGAAAGAGTGAAAAATGTTCTAACACACTCAAAAAACCACTCTTGAGAATCTTTAGTCATCAAACAATGGGTTTCCCTTCACAAACCACCATTATTGCCTGTAGACTTTCAAAAGATCTTTTTGGACATATCTTTTAGCATAGACCTGATATAGAGAAAAAGAGTTCCATTTAGGATACCCTTTTATCCATTCTTACACATATCCAAAAATAAGGTAGGGTTACTTTTTATGGAGGGGATCAAAATTTGAATGTCCTCCTAATTAGGCCTTGTGGGGCAATTAGGCTTATTAACACTAGGTATATGCAAGGGAATGACACCAAACAAAGGAAACAACTTGTACTATAGATTATTAGGCCTTTAAATACTTCTAAAAGTATGTCATAATTATTCCTACACCTTCCCTTAACAATCAATGTATAGGTTAATCAAAACAATAATGAACCTAGGGTCTTTTTGGGACTGTTTCACTGAAAAATAAAAAAAATCGTGTGAAGAGATCTCCTTACCACGAGCATGAAATGATCCAAAAAAAGATATGGATTTATATTATGCCAATACAAAATTTTCCACCAATTTGTAGCATTTTCCCATGGAGAAAACTTGAGTTATGGCAGTTTTTTGCAAGTTTGAAACCCTAGGGAGGTTTTAGAGCATTTTTCACAAAAAATGCTCATATCTCTCTCAAAAATCAATGGATTTGAGTCAAAAATAATAATTGTAAAGGTGATGAACCCCAAAAACTTTTCCAATCAACTTCTGGTCCTTACAAGCAAGTACAAGTCTACACAATGTGAAAGAACAGTCATATTTGCAAGAAAAAACATAGTGTTTAAAGTGCAAAATTGAAGTTTTCTTTATTCAAACTCTTGTCAACCTTCTCCAACCTTGGGATTCATGTTTAAAACATGTGTTTATGATCTCCCAATAATTTTTCAACGTCCAACCACCCACAACTAAATTCCTAATCAAAGTTGTAACCTTAATGCACTTTTGACAACTTTCACAATGACAACTTTTACATTTTTTTGCAAATGTTTACAAATTTTGACCAATGGACCTATAACATTCAAAAATGGATCAAAATGATCCAAAATGGTAATAAATGACCTAATTACACCAAACACATCAAAACAAAACATAAAACCAAAATTTGACCAAATTTGACCATATGGCCTAAAGGTGCCCCTACACCAACCTTCCTTCTGTGAGCACTCAATACTTGAGAATAGAGGGTGACCAAATGCTACACATTTCCAAAAGGATATAGCTTCAAAGATCTGAAAAAAAGTGGTGTTGTAGCAAGAAAATAATTTGTAGAAGTGAAGAAGAGAGCTTCTAGTAACAACAAGAAGCTAGAATGAAGAAGAAGAGAGCAAGAGAGTTAGAATGGTATGAAGGAATTAGAAATCTACATGAAGAAATGAAAGAATGAGTTTGAAGTCTTGAAATAGAGGTAAGAAGTCTATTTTTTTCAATCAAGGGCCAACAAAAGATGTTAGTTTTGTAGCGAACCAGAAACATAACACTTTTGTATATTCCAAGGGTAGGAATCCTCTCAGGACGCTAGTGCAGTGCATGGATGTCCACACGGTGCACATGCGTCCTTGACAAAAAAATCCTCTACCAATGCAAAAAGACTTGACTACATGGAAGGAATAAGATGAAGGTGACAGGGTTTGAATCACTTATATTTCTAAGGTAAGCGTAAATAAATGGGGAATTTGCATAGGGTGCAAATTCATTCCATTAAAATTTCATGCCCCAAATTGTTTGTACTTACAATTAGTATTTGTGCTCTTTAATGATTACTATTCTAATCCAAACTCTAAAGAAGAAATAAAAAGTGGATGCCACATGTTTATAACTTGTAATAATGAAATGATAGTTAGGTAGCATGTGAGTTTGTGTTGAGTCTTTTGTAGCAACTTATAATGAGATAGCTCCTTGCACACATGAGTGCAAATGGGGTTGATAATTCTTGTGTGCTAGGATTGATTGGTATTGAGTAATGGGGTCTAACATATAATTCTACTAACATATTTATGAGGTTCTCTAGCTATTATCTAGATGTGGTTGGATCACTAGCTTATTTCTATCTACATTGATTCCTAAAGACAAGTCCCAAATGCCTTTTTTATTTATTTTCCCCAAGTTCAAATACTTAATACAAAACTAAATTAGTTTGAAGTTTCATTATTTGTATATATGACCTTGACTATTTTAAAAATAAAATTTAAAATTGGGCTCAAGCTAACTCCCACCTAAGTTATCATTGCATGTTGACTTAAAGGGGAAAAAAATATTTGCAATCTCTAAAGTATTTTGTATTGGAGAAAATTCGCACCCCTTATGTAAATTCCCCTTTTGCATACCCTCACCTTACAAAATCAAACTCGAAACCAAAATTCCACATCACCCATCTGAAATGCATCAACTTGGGGTGTGTTTTGTGCGTCAAAGAGGGAATTTTTGTTAGAGACACGAGTGCAGAGCATGGACGTCTATGCGGTGCACTACTATCCCTGACAGATTCCTACCCTTGAGTCCGTAGGGATGTTGCACTCCTCATTGGGGATAGTTTGTAACACCTCTGTGTGACCAACTAACCCAAAAGTGGTTCATTTTGGCTTTCAAAGGCATTCATTTCACACTCAATTCATCTTCTTCACATCCTTGAGCATTTTTCATTTGATCTCATAATTCCAACAATCTACATACCTCCATTAAACATTGCAGCAGATTGATACTCTATCAACTTCACTTTTGTACATGTGAGGCTACCATAGAAGTTGCGAGCTTGGAATCTTATGAGACATCCCTTCATCACCATTGCAGTTGTGGTTACTTTTCTAAGTTCATTACTTGAATTCTCCCTTCATTGGCCTTGAGAGAATTTGGGTGGAGGTGGTAATGCTTCACTTCTCCTTTTGTGGTTTGATAGAGAAACATAGTATTCTTTTGTAGTGTTCAACAATCTCTCTGTCTCTCCTATTTCCTTTATCATACTTTCTACTCCATTGCTTTTATGGTTGTTTGTGGAGGTGGAAACACCAAAGCAGGGGTTTGATTGAGGCAAACCCCTATACAACCCCAATAATTTTCCCCTCTATCTTGTGTGTAGGTTGACATGTGCATGGAGTTCATTGGCGAATTGGCATTTCAATGAGTTAATATTTGCCACCCTAGTTTTTATCTACTTTATCAATATTGCATTTACTTTTCATACTTTATTATTCTATTTATTTCACTAAAATTAGTTAGCTAGGCTATCAATAGGCTTCTGGTAGTTTTCTTACTATACCTTGCATTTTCTAGCTATACAAATGCCAACATGCTAGAGAGACACCAATGCATCACAATGTTGTCCCCGACCTGCACTACCATCCTCAGACAAAGAGCTATCTAAGGATTAGTTTGGACTCCAAAAACTAGCTTGTCTAGCCCCAATTAGATTTTTGGGTCTATAGAGTGACAAAAGAACTTGAAAGTTCTCTTCATTCTCAATCCTCATCCCAAAAAATTTGATAGAGTGAGGTAAGTTAAGGTAGCCCTCTGTTCTTGGCTCTCTGTGACATGGAGCCTTGGTGCGGTTAGTCCCCTTCTCTTACATTTTTGGTAAACCTGACATGAACCATTTTGGTTCCATTTAGCAGTGCTGAAGGTTCCTTTCCTTGTGTTGTAGGAGCATTATAGGTGTGATTGTTGTGAGAAATTTCACTTTATAACCCAACCTGTGACCGCTAATAGGCATAGTTGGAAGGTTGCGTAAGTGTTGCAGAATGAAGCCTTAATTGGGTCACTGTCCCAATGTGATCCTTTGGAGGGCTTTGTGAGAGTATTGTTTAGTGTACATGATGGCTTCCTTCTTGCATCTGTCTATCCCCTCTGCATATCCCATGAGTAGTGCTCCCAGAATAACCATCACCTTACCGGACCTGCCAATGGGTTTTAATAGAGAGCCATCTCCTCTTTACATCCCTATGTTAATCAATGGGAACAATGTGGCAGGTGTTCTTGTTGACCTAACATGCCAGGTAAATGTGATTACTGAGGAGATTATGTTCATCAAATTCCTACATAAATATGGGTACAATGTACCTAAAAGCACCATCTGTATGCATAACAGTCTTTCCATACCTCCCCTTAGTAGCATCACCTTGTTGGTCCTTGTTGGACCTAAGTCTGTGAAATTTCTTTTTGACATAATCCCAAGGTCTGAACTCTTTAGAGTGAAGCTAGGTATCCCATGGTTAGTAACTATGAATGTAGTTCCTTCGATCATACATAAATGTCTAAAGTTTATCCATGAGGGTTCAGTGCATGTGATCCATGACGCCGACTATAAACCATTGGTTGCGCATGGAAGCTATTGCTTAGATCACTTTTGGCCTACACCCATTGGTCTACTTCTACCTAGGAAGGACCTCTTGTACCAGACCTACAAGAAGTATAAGAAAGGGTGGTTAATTCCTAGAGTGAGATACCCTCCATCACCTTATGTTGTTTCATATAGGGCATGTTTGAAAGCTGATAGTGATCCACCATGGCATGTAGAAGGGAAGAATAGAAGTGCTCTCGAGGTTCCTCTTCCTTCTCTTTTGCTATCCAACATGTTGCTTCCTATCACCCTGTTGTGGCATCATCGGATTCTGCTCCACGTTTACAGGAGAAACCTATGGTACCTGCTTGGTGAAAGCCCAAGAGACTTGCATTTGAACTTCCCATTCTACCCATAGAACCTACACCCATTCGATATAGTAGAAGGAAGGGTCCCCATGAGGAATCCTCTATGTCTCAGCCTCTATGGCCTCCTACCAATCCTACTCCTAAAGTAGTGAATAGAAAGTGGCCCGTCGTCGATGCGCTAGAGCTGACTCCCCCCACTCTCTCTCAATATCCTCTTGCTCTTGTTCAAGAGTATATCCATCCATCGAAGACAAAAATGATGGACACTCCTATGGATGAGCAAGAGCCCTTTGTCCTTTCTCAACTCTTAGCCTCTGGCTCTCTGAGTCACATAAACTTCCTTGCACGTGAGTGCAAGCACCAACAAAAGGCTTTGGTAGCTGAGTAGACCGCTTTAAAGAGAGAAGGGGAGTCAACCACCCCTATTTCAAGGCCTCCTATTGTATCCTCCTCTCCTATCCCCTCTGCCTTAGTTCAATTGAACTTGATCCTACTTTTGACACGTCTTATAAGTGTGAATGAACCTGACCCTAAAAAGGTGTAGGTGTTCATTGCTCCTTCAATCAAGCCACCTCTTTTGATGTCCCTTCTAGACATCCCACCATTCCATAAACTCGTAGATATGTCAAACACCTTGGTGGTGTCCTTTGTGGTTTTCTCCTCCTCCATGCCTCTTGCCTCGTCTATGGGGTTTACATCCTCGATCAAGCAGAAGATGGAAGTTGGCCCTTCTAGCAATGGGTGTCATAAGAGGAGTCCATCCTCTCCAAAGGGTGGTCCTGCATTAGCATGCACCATCCTAGTGACAAAGCTAGTTCCAAAATCCCTCAAGTTTGTCATTGTTCCTGAATCATTCGGTGAGCCAAGTAGTGAATCTCAAGCACTGCCTTCCTTTCCCATTGAGGTCACACATGGAACTCGCATAAAGTGCATGTTTAACTCTCTAGACAAGGTCTCAGACTTGTCAGTGATTTTCATGAAATCACTGACCATTGCTCCACAAGAACTGAGTGGAGGAGACCCCAAAGAGTCTCCTTCCTTGGCCCTTGTTGTGGGAGGGTCAAAAGGTTCTCCCCTTAATATTCCACCACTGCAGACTCATCTGCCTTCTACGTATAATGATCTAAATTGGGAAGCAAAAACCTCTTGGCCGATGAGTGTTAGGGGGGTTCTTTACCTTTAAATTAGATGTGTGTTTGTTGTGATGTGTTCCCCCGTGCTTGCATTATGTGTTCTTGGATGACCCTTATTACCCTTATAGGTACTTGAATATAGGAGTGATTATGTGTCATAAAGCTTCCTCTAATTTTGGCATCATTCTTCCTCTATTACGTGTTTTGATTTTTGGCAGATTGGGGATGATGCAAAGTGTTGGGGGAATTTAAGCTTCGCTTCCATATTGACCTAATTTTTTATTTTTACTTTGTTTTCTCATGTATTCTTCACATGGTTTGATATAGTAGGGGGTTGATGACAGTTCATTAATATACTATTACTATACTTATATATATTTATGAGCAGCTCTGACCTCAAAATACTAGACCACCCATGTGTCCCTTGTTTGTAATGTTTCTATTTCTCTTTTTTATCTTTCTATCTTCTTTGAATGAATTGTAATGTTGTGGTATTTATATGTTGTCCCTTGTGTGTGTGACAACACCACCACCATGTCAACATTGATTTTCAAAAAATGCATTCATTGTCAACGAATCTTTTCTCAAAAATCCTTGCAATCTTTCTCAAAAATCACATTCTCAACTTGGGCTCCTAGCGAAATGTGTTTCCTTCATCATGAGTTTGCAAAGAAAGAACTTGAGGAACTTTCCTCCAAGGAGGGAGATTTTTTTTTTGTGGAAAAATCCTTGACCTTCCCCTTGCAAGGGGGCATTTTCTTCCTTTTGAATTCCTTGATGAAGTGAACATATTTTGAACGGATTCCTTTATGTTTGATCAATTTGCAAAAAAAAATATTGTGCTTTTAAACAAAGCTTCCCTTGAGTGGATCCCTATCCTTTTGAAGGGTTCTCGAGGGACCCATTTGAAACTCTTTCAACTTTTTTGACTATCTACATGTTTGCCTCTATGGCTGCTTTTTGTTTTTTGACATGTTTTATCTATGAATTAACATGTTGCTTTGCAGGTGCACTTGTGAAGTTGCTTTCCAGTCTAAATTTGTAGAGTGCCCTTTCATTGATCTTCCTTCATGAGAGAGTACTTGGGGGAATGCCTTATTTGAAGGTATGAGGCCCTATGAAGCACTTGCATCTTGTGAGATTTGTCCATTGTTGGTCTATGGGCCTTTGGTGTACTTTGTGTAACTTCGTAGTTTCATAGAACTATAGAGTCCCTTTGTTTGAACCTCCTCAGGAGAGAGTACCTATGGAGTCCTTTTCCTACCCTGCACTTTTGAGTTTTCCAAATTGTGGTCTCCTTCCTTAATGGTTCAGGTATACATTTCTAACTCTTCAATCTACTTTACCAAACACTCATTGATATTCACACTCACTAAAGTGGGGGAAAAATGTATAGGAGAGAACTTGCACCCGTTGTGCAAATTCCCCTTTTGCATACCCTCACCTTAGAAAATCAAACCCGAAAGTGAAATTCCACATCACCATTTTAAATTTATCCACTTGGCGTGTGTTTTGTGTGTCAATGAAGGAGTTTTCATTAGGGATGTGAGCGTGACACATGGATTTCTATGTGGTGTGCTATCATCCCTAACAAATTCTTTCCCTTGAGTCTGCAAGGATATTACACTCCTTATTGGGGATGGTTTGTAACACATCTGTGCAACCAGTCGACTCGAAAATGGTTCATTTTGGCCTTCAAATACATTGAACTCACACTCACTTCATCTTCTTCACATCCTTGAGCATTTTTCATTTGATCTTCTCATAATTTCAACAATCTAAACAACTCCATTGAACATTGCAATAGCATGATTCTCCATCAACTTCACTTTTGTACATGTGAGGCTACCATAGAAGTTGTGAGCTTAGAGTCTTGCAAAACCTCTCTTCATCACTTTTGCAATTGTGGTGACTTTTCCATGTTCATTGCTTGCATTCTCCCTTCATTGGCCCTGAAAGCCTTTGGGTGGAGGTGGTAATGATTCACTTCTCCTTTTGTGGTTTGATAGAGTAGTGTAGTATTCTTTTGTAGTGTTCAACAATCTCTCTTTCCCTCCTATTTCCTTTATCATACTTTCTACTCTGTTTCTTTTTTGGTTGTCCATGGAGGTGGAAACACCAAAGAGGGGGTTTGACTGAGGCAAACCCCTATACAACCCCAACAATTTTCCCCTCTTGCTTGTGTGTAGGTGGAAATGTGTGTGGAGCTCACTAGCGAACTGGCATTTCAGTGGGTTAATATTTTTCACCCTAGTTTTTATCTACTTACTTTAGCATTTCCACATTTACTTTTTGTACTTTATTATTATATTTATTTCACTAAAATCAGTTAGCTAGGCTATTAGTAGGCTTCTGGTAGTTTTCTCATTGTAAATTATATTTTCTGGCCGTACAAACATCAGCGCGCTAGAGAGACACCAGTGTGCCACACTATTGTCCCAGATCCATGCTATGATCCTTAGACATAGAGCTATCTAACCTGCAATTTGGACTCTTGAAACTAGCTCGTCTAGCCCCAATTATATTTTCAAGTATGTAGAGTGATAGAAGCACTCAAGAGTGCTCTTAATTCTTGATCCTCATCCCAAAATATTTGTTAGAGTGAGGTAAGTTAGGGCAGCCCTTTGCTCTCATCTCTCCATGACCTAGAGTCTTGGTGTGGTCGGTTCCCCTCTCTTACATATTTAAATACAAACATTGATTCATTTTAAATCCATATCAATATCAACAAATTATAATATAACTCTCGTTCCTACTTACACATCATTATTCAAAGGGAAAATTAATAAAGTATCAATACTAAATCATCTACTTGCATCAACATTTATGGATCTATATAAATGATTTCTCATTCTTCTTGATTTTTCAAAGTTGACAAATTGGTATACTAGGAGTTTCACCAAGACAGAATTCCCCTACTAAATTTGCACCTAAATTATTGATAGTTATTAATTAAAAATTACAAAAATTGAACTAAATAAGATAAACAAACCAAAATTAACAAAATATAATATTTTATACACTAATAAATCATTACCAATTAATAGATTAACCAAATTTAACTTTATATATATATATATATATATATATATATATATATATATATAGTAAAGGGGTAAACGTTTTTGACCTGGAGCTATGATCTAGTGAAGCCACAAATGAGGGATCTCATCCCCATATAAATTGTCAACAATTACACCCCAATGGAATTTGAATCTTGATGACAAAAATAACAACGCAGAAACTTAACCATCACACCATGTCACTATTGAATACTATTTAAATATATTATTCTATACATTCCTTTTGAATAATTATAACTCTTCATTATTCTTTATAGATTGTTTAACAATTTAATATACATATACCTCCAATATCTATGTTATTTTATTCCTTACAGTTATTAAGAGTATAATTAAAAGAGATGACATCATGTTTTAAAATTTAATAATGCATTTCATGATGAAAACTTAAGATACTTTTCTTTGAACAACAAAATAGCATAGAACATAGGCTTGGGAAAAGAGTGGCACACGCACATATGGTTAAAGTAAGACAGAAATTTCTATATTCTTGTAGTCTTATCTTAAGGAAAGAAAGCAAGAGAATATAATCTCCTTCAATATCCCCCTCGTATTAAAGCTTAAATAAGTGACGTATTCGTGGCCACGTTAAACATTACATCATACTATGTTGTAAAAGATACGCTATTAAAGGTTTAAGGTTGATCTCGAACACATTGAAAGAAATCGTGGCATGTAGAGAATATACCAAAATTCAATTAATCCTTCTACAAGACAGATATTACTCTTGATAAAATATAATATAATAACGTGAAATATGCTAAACTTATCCTTGCTTTTTCTGACTTAGATCTTGAGAAGCATCTTGGTTCATACATGTAGTCATTCTTTATAACAATATAATAAAGAAATGTGTATTCAACGATTCTCTTGAAGTCAAGTATAATGATTTATATAATGAATTTTCATTTAAAATTTATTATCACATCTAGATTCATATTTATTAATTTAAAATATGAAGTTATATAATAATTCTTTAATGAATTTGGAATAAAATTTTAATTTATATATTCAAGAAATATAAGAATTAAATTGTTGACTATCACAATTTTGTGGTATTTATCAATTATGAAAACTCAAAATTTAAAATCACAATTTTTTATTTTTTTTGTATATCTAAAATTGAGAACTATAAAAAAACAATAATGACATCCATAACTCTACAATCATCTACTTCCTATTTTCATCTCTCACTAACACAAAATAAACAAGATAACATAGAACTTCATGCCTCACAAGATAGGGATATTTATAATAAGTCTTCATCCTCCTCAACCACTTTCCATATTTCAATTAGGTTAGGATTTCCAACTACTTAGTCAAGATTCATCTTTCAATATTTTGCAAGACATAATGATCGTTCCTTGATATTAGATGCACAAGTACTATGTTGGATTAGTCAAGCCTATGGCCTCCCACTCACCATTATTTTTCTTCTTTTCAAAATTTAAAGTTCTTTTATTATGTATTTTTTTTACATTATTATTACTTTTTTACCCTTTCTTTTTCAAATAGCCTCAAATTTAGCTATATAAATTCAATGACCTTTTATTACATATAAACCAAACCAATGAGCCAATAATGCATAATTGAGCATCCTCATGCTAATCATATGCATAATGCACATTCTAATTAAAATAGAACTTCCTAAGAGATTCCAAATTGATGTTGAACAATTAAAAAGAAGACTCAAATGACAACAAAATGACTAAAAGATAACAATGATGGTGATGGAGATGAGTTGGCATGAAACCAATCAACACCATAAAATAATGACAAAATATAATCTTTGTGATGCCAATGACATGATGATATCAACATAGTGATAATACATAATACTAATAAAAGTAAAATATGACATCAACACATAACTAACATGGAAGTAGTTCAAACATATTTTCCTCCTCAGATGAGGAATGGGGAGGACTGTGGAGCACAAGCGAGAAAAGCAAGATTTTGAATCTCTGAGCAATGGAATAGGCCGTGGAGCAAGATCTGAGGAATCCCAAGTAGAATCGGTGCATGTTCCGAGTGAGGAGAAAGGTATGGATGAATCTGATGAGGACACCAGAAACAAAATTCAGGTGGACCCGGGAGGGAAGAAAAATCTGGGGGGGTCCCCTGAAGGACAAAAAGGAAAAAGTTCCAATGAAGTGGTAGGGACCGCTGATAGGGAAGGAGCAAAGTGCAAACCTTGGTCTTCATTGTTTGGTGTTAAGCCAAACGGAAAACCATTTTTCCCTCCAGTGCGTAACTTTTCTGACCCAGTGAAAGGTAAGTTTTCCATCTTTGTGCCTGATCCGATTATTGATCATAATATTGCTTTGATGGAAAAAGTTCTAGTTGGTAAGTTTATGGTGTTGAGATTATGGATGCACAGTCCTTGAAGCTACAGACTTTGATGGAGGACCTTTAAGCCAGGAAAGATAATCAACCACCCAGAAAGTGTTGCAACTAGGCATGCACAATAGAGATTCTATATTGATATGATATAATGATATTGGATATGATTGATTACAAATGTACAAGATGCCTTGAATATATAGGCATGAGCTAAACCCTAATATGCATGAGATGTTGCCATGTGTCTTGATCTAACAACATGTGACAACATGTGAACCCTATCTAGATGATCATTAAATGAGGAGATAAGTTCTAGAAGGACAACTCATCTTCTAGAAGGAATCTTATCCCACAAACAAGGAAGGGAATATTATTTATTAAATGATTTATCTAATAATGCAACCTAGGAATTAATTAAATGCAAGACCTAAGTTAACTTATGCTAGTGTAATAATTAATTAATTAATTACACCAACACCCCCATAAGTGCAACTTAGGGAGGAAAAATGCAATGATTATGCAAGATGATAATGGGTCCCAGCTACAAGGCCATGTTAGGTACCCATGTACATGAAGATGCAGAAAATCTCCCACAAACGGAGAAAAGGGGAAAACCCAATGGGAAGAAAACCCCTCTCCAAAAAGGAGATGAAAATGCAGAAATGTGAGATAGGATGGGAAGGATGGAGGACTCCCAAATACCCCCCAAGTACACCATCTGTCACATGGATACAATAGAGAGACTAAATAGCCCCCCCAGAAGATGTGATCACCTGCAAGAAAGGTAAGTGTTTGAGGACAAGATAAGATCCAATGCTGACAAACAACTTGTCTCCCTTTCGGAAGAAACAAAACCAACTACAAGTGGAGAGATGCTTCCCATTCCGGATAGGAATTGAAGGAAGGAAGAATGAACATGGATGATGATGTCTCTGAAATTTGCTCAAGTGTCTCCTTGCCTGATGATGAAGAGGCCACAATCAATGAAGAGAGTGACAAACCAGGATGATGCAGAAACTGATGTTGAACAATATCCAAAGACAAAGATGGAATGAATATGATGGAGACTTGATAGCCCCCCTTGAATGAAGTGTCCTCAAAACCACTGAAGGAAGTCTAAAGAAAATCCAATGGTAAATGCTGAAGAAACCTCAATTCCTGAATGGAAGGACAGGGAAGAAGTATCGGATATGAAATCTCTGAAGAGAAACCAAGTGCCTCCAAGATGATCTCGGGATTCCCAATCAAGGTCAAGACAAAGGAATGAGGAGACTCAAAACAACTCTCCAAAGCCAAATCTGAATAGAGGAGTGAAACCCCCTCAAGAATGTTCTCCAAACCTGTAGAAGTAGCCAAATCAGTGATACCTGAACAAAGCCATCATGAGATGTCAAGTCTGAAAAATTGAATGTGTCCTGATCAATGATGATAGTGGAAGCCTCAATCAATGAATCTGGACAAGGAATCATTGAATGTGAAGGGATACCAACTATCTTTGATGAAGAAGAAGCACGGAAAGGGACCTTGTCAACCTCTTTGAAAAGATCAAGGTAATCAACTTCCTGCATAACAATATCATCATAGGGAACTTGATATGAAGAATGAAATTCTGAATCTTAACCAATGGGGAATGGTGGAGTATCTGAATCTCCATAGATCTCCCAAAGCTTAGTCCAAAGAATGTGAGGACAATCACAATGATCAATAGCATTCAAAACATCACAATCAACTTACACAGAAATGATCTCCAAAACAATGTATCTGCTGCAACTCCAAGCAAGTTCATGAATACCTTCACTTGGATGAGGAACAATATCAAATAGATGTGGCAACAAATCAAGTGAATGGAGATGGTCGCATATCCCATCTCGCCATTGTGAATAGTTACCCTTGTGCAACATAACCAAAGGAGAGAAATATGCAAGCCCCATAATGAAATTTCTCCACAAACACAAAGAAAAATGACCTTCAACAACAAATAAAGACTTCCAAATATGATGTACAACTGAAGTGATGCAACCCGGATCAAACAAACTTGTCCCAAGCTTCAGAATAACCAGGTTATTGATCAAATGCACCAAATTGAAAAAAATTATCATGCAAGAGTGCCTGGAGATGAAGCTAATGAAGGGGTTGGACTGATAAAAAAGAGCTCTGAATTACCTTCCTGATGCCGCTAGAATCACTGAAATCCGACAAACAGTGGCGAAGATATACAGCTTTGAGTCCAGATTAGGGTTTTGTCTTCAGTTGGATGTAGAATTTTCTGTGAGAAAAATTTCATAGAACTGATGTCACCATTGGAAAGTACGCAAAATTCCCTTTCCGACAGTATATCATTTGCAAAAAATTGATATCCTAGGTGAAAGTTGTGATCAAATGAAAAAAATGCCTATTTGAGGCACTTGCAGGCTAAACAGGTGCAAGAATTAAGCACCTCGGACTTTAGATCTCGGTCGCTGATATGACCGTGGCGTGGGCTATGGCAAAAAAAAATGCGCAGCCAGGCGAAGTAGCGGTCGGGCGGAGCTGGGCGGTGTCGGGGCGGCGCCGCTGGATGAGCGAAACCTTCGGTCGGCCGGGAATTGAACGCCGACGGCGGGGAATGGCAAGGAAACAAACCACATGGCCCGAAAAAGAGTGACCGGCGTTAATGTAGCCCGACCAGTCGGCGGGAGGCTGGGAGGATGGCCGGCGGGAGGAACACCGAAGCCGGCGGGAGAAGATTTGTCGGCGAAAGCGAAGGTCAGGGGGAGTCCGAAGACGGCGAGATCTTGGCCAGCGGAAGACTTTGGTGATGGGATTGCGGGGCCTACCAAGTGGGCCGACAAATGTACCTCCGCCTGTCCAAAGTACTCCCCTATGCAGGCTTTGAATGCGGCCGATGAAAAAAAAATATTCTGCAGACTATAACATTTATTTTGAATGGCTGACAAACAATATTTTGATTTTATTTAAGATTTTTAAATATTGCAAAAAGAAATTTAAAAATAAAAAAACAATATATAAGCTGACCATATAAAAAGAATAATGCTGATAGAATAATGAAATGGGAATTTAACAAATTCAAATCCCAAATTTAATAAAAAATGTTGACCAAATAAAATGCCGATAGAAAAAAACCCCAAATGCCAACGGGATTTTAAAATGCAGGTCGCTTGAAAATAAATATTTTTTTAGAAACTATAGACAATGCCCGAATAATATATTTTTTGCCAAGGAGATAAAAATAAGCCCAATTTTTCTGAAATGAAGAATGGCTTGCAACTAAAATTTTTTTTCCTTAGAGGACAACTGACTGGGATGATTTTTCACTACAACTTTGTACGGATCGTACCAGTTGATTTTGCAAACCCTAAAAATACCTCTGATGGCTCTCGGGTTGATGTATCCAATTTTGATGAATGGGCAGGCGATCCTAGGGTTTCAAGGCCTTCTGAAGACAATGGAGAGCTTGGATCTGACTCAATCTGCTTCAGAAATTAGCTTGGTCCTCAGGTGGAAACAAGTAGCCTTCAATGGAAACCTTCAGCCTGCGAAGAATCTCGCACACCAACTTTCTTGATTGAGGGTTGACATTTCACTGGATAAGCTCTGATACCATGTTGAGATTATGGATGCACAGTCCTTGAAGCTACAAACTTCGATGGAGGACCTTTAAGCGAGGAAAGATAATCAACCACCCAGAAAGTGTTGCAACTAGGCATGCACAATAGAGATTCTATATTGATATGATATAATGATATTGGATATGATTGATTACAAATGTACAAGATACCTTGAATATATAGGCATGAGCTAAACCCTAATATACATGAGATGTTGCCATGTGTCTTGATCTAACAACATGTGACAACATGTGAACCCTATCTAGATGATCATTAAATGAGGAGATAAGTTCTAGAAGGACAACTCATCTTCTAGAAGGAATCTTATCCCACCAAACAAGGAAGGGAATATTATTTATTAAATGATTTATCTAATAATGAAACCTAGGACTTAATTAATTAAATGCAAGACCTAAGTTAACTTATGCTAGTGTAATAATTAATTAATTAATTACACCAACATATGGGCCCTAGACCAAATGTAGAGGTGGTTAGGGAGTTTGTTAAAAATAAGTGGAGAATCAATAGGAAGGTAATGGTGGTTGCTCTTCCTAGAGGATTCTTTTCCATTGAGTTCACCTGCAAGGAGGATATATTAGCTGTAAGGAGTGGTGGACCTTGGGTCATAGGAAAATCTTCCCTAACCCTTAAGAAGTGGACTTCTCATCTGGATCTCTATGGCTCTATTTTTGAGAATGTTCTAGTTTGGGCTAGACTCTCGGGTCTCCCTCTGGAATATTGGAACGAGGACATCTTCAATGGTATTGCTAGCTCTTTTGGAGAGATTATGTGTATTGACCCTATGGTAGCAGCTAGAAAGAGACTGGTGTTTGCTCAAATCTATGTGGGAGTTTAACAAAATGCTGACCTCCCCTCTTCAATAGATGTACAATAAAAGTTGGGAACTTGGATGCAAACTATAGAGTTTGAGTTCATTCCCTTTGCTTGCTTTAAGTGTAGAAAAATGGGGCATTGGGCTAAGAAATGCCCATTAAATGCCAGCAAAGACAAAGAAAACCACCAGTCTAAACCTAAGACTATCTAGAAAAAGAAATCTGATGGGGAAGGGAAAGCTAGCAATACCAATACCCTTAATGAGGAGTCTGGTAGGAAACTTGATGATTAGAGGAATAACACTGGTATTAATGGTGAAACAAAACCCAAGGATCCTAATGTGCATAAGAATCAACATATAGGGGAAGAAAGTAATGTTAGTCAAAAGGAATATGGAGAAGAAATCCTAGAGAATGCGGGGGATGGTAAAAGGGATGAGGACTTTGTTTCTTCCACTTATAAGAGTTTACTTGAAAGCAAAGATAATGGGTATCCTGGACTGGAGGATATTCCTATTCAGGGTCTATCTTTAGATATTGGCATTCCTATCCTAACTACTATTTATGTTCTAGAATGTTCCCCTCCAAGTGACCCTCTTATACTCAAGGAAAAAACTAATCCAGATTTTGTCAAGGACACCTTTGAGAATCTGAGCCAAAACACTGAACTCTCGAGTGATAACTTGAACCAACTCAGGAATGGCCAGATGGATACTCTCCCCTGGGAGAAAAGAATAATATATGATAAGGAATGGGAATCTGACAAAGAGTTGGAGAGCCAAGAAGATACTGATTAGGAAGAAGTCATCTCTCATTCGAAGAAAAAGGATAAAAGCAAACATCAGAATACTCTAAGTGGAGTTGTCACTAGGACAAGAGCAAAGGTAGATTGTGGTGCTACTAAGCTAAGCCAAGGTAGAAGGTCAGGCAAATGGCATAGAGATCATGAAAGCTTTCAGGACATAGCGGATGGTGTTCAAAAGACCATTCTGAAGATTCTCCAGTCCCCTGGTAAGATATGAAGATTATGTCATGGAATATTAGAGGGCTTAATAGCCTTCACAAGAGGGATGTTTTGCACAATTTTTTTAGGGATCATAAACCTGATATTCTCCCCATCCAAGAAACTAAAATGTCCAAAGAGAAGGTGGAGAAGATTAAAATGTTTCAGAACTGTGGAATCCAAGGAAATAGTTCAGATGGTGCGTCAAGAGGAATTGCAACTTTTTGGAACCAGAACCTTATTAAAGGGGAACCTTTGCTGGAAAGCACTAATCATGTGGCTACAAAATTCACACATATCAGAGACAATTTTAGTTGGATTTAGTCGAATATCTATGCTCCCAATGGGAAAGGAGCTAGAAAATATTTGTGGAATGAGCTCTCCGCTTTCTGGAGAATATTTGATAATGACAACTAGGTTGTTATGGGTGACTTCAATACCCCCCTTTTGAATGAAGAGAAATTTGGAGGATCTCAGGTGAATCAGGAGAGTAAATATGATCTTTCTGACTTCATCAACAATAAGGAGTTGATTGACTTGGATTTGCAAGGAGCCTAGTATACATGGTCGAATAGGAGAATCGGTAAGGAACTTATTCAAGTAAGGTTAGATAGAACTTTAGTTTCTCATCAGTGGCTTATAAACTACTTTTGTTCTCTTAAAGCTATTTCTAGAGTGGGGTTGGATCAATTTCCCATAAGTTTTGTGGCAGACCCTATAAAGGTTAAGAAAAACTCTCCCTTTAGATTTGAAAGAATGTGGCATTCCACCCCCTTATTTTTTATGAAATCAGGAAATGGTGGAATATTGATGTTTCGGGTACTGCTATGTTTAGAATTGCTAAAAAATTGAGAGAAGTTAAACACAAATTAAGAAGCTGGAAAAAAGAGTCCTTTGGAAACATTTTTTTTTGCATTAAATCTGAACTTCAAATGTAGCTTGCAGAGATCCAGGACAAAATTCAGAGGGAAGGATACATTGAAAACGATAAGGCTAAATAAAATGAGTTGTTGGTGAAACTGTATGATATTATAGCTAAAGAGGAGGAGTTATGGAGGCAGAGATCTAGGGTGTTGTGGCTCTCAGTTGGAGATAGAAATACTAGGTACTTCCATTTGTCTGCCTCAAAACACAGGGCTACCAATAGAATTTCTAATATAAAAGTTAATGGTATGAGATTTGAGGAGGAGGAAGACATCAAAAAGCAAGCTGTCCTTTTCTTTAATAACCTTCTTTCGGCGAATGGGGAAATCAATCACAATGACCAATATTTTTTGTTAGAGGCTATCCCTAAGTTGTTGAGTGGGAAGATAATGAAAAGCTTGTTTCCATTCCCTCTAAGGAGGAAATCATGAAAGTTATTTTTTCTTTTGAAGGAAATAAGGCCCCTAGCCCTGATGGGTTTCCTATGTTTTTCTTTCAATGGTTTTGGGATATTGTTGAAAAAGATGTTGTGAATGCTATTAAGGAATTCTTTGGATCCAGAAGAATCCTTAAGGAACTAAATGCTACTTTTGTGGTCCTTATTCCCAAGAAACCTGGAGCTATGGAGTTTGAGGCATTCAGATCCATTAGTCTTTGTATATCAAAGGTTTTGACTTCAAGGATCCTTACTATCCTTCCTTCGTTGATTTCCCCTCAACAAAATGGTTTTGTACCTAGAAGGAAAATCTTAGACTCTATAGTCATTGTCCATGAGAATATCCATTCACTTGTGGAATCTAAAACTGAAGGGTTTCTTCTTAAGCTGGATATATCCAAAGCTTATGACTGTGTTGACTAGGAGTTTTTATTTAAAATTCTTAGGGTGTTTGGTTTTAGTAGTAGATTCATTCGATTGGTGAATCAATTGGTTACTATGGTCTCCACTTCTATTATTGTGATTGGATCTCCATCTATATTCTTTCAAAATTCAATAGGCCTAAGATAGGGTGATCCCATCTCTCCTATTCTGTTTACAATTATGGTTGAGAGCCTCAAAAGGAATATTAAAAGTTTGATTGAATAGAGGTCTCTTGTTGGTCTTAGTCCTTCATCTACTAATTTGATTTGTTCTCACCAATAATTTGTTGATGAAACTATGCTAATGGGAAGATCTACGGTGAATGAGGCTAAGACTTTGAAAAAAACTTTGGATGTGTATGAGAAGGCAACTGGGCAGATGGTCAATAGATAGAAAAGCTCCCTTTTTTTCTTCAATACCCCTAAGCATAGATAGGTCAAGGTTCCAAGAATCCTTGGTTGCAGAGTGGAATCCTTACCCTCTTCTTATCTTGGTCTACCGCTATGTCTTAAACCTATGGATTCCTTTTGGTACTCACTGGTTGATAGGTTCAGAAAGAAGTTGGTTGGATGGAAAGGGGCTCTTTTGAGCCAAGTTGGAAAAATTCAACTTCTTAAAGCTTCTCTTCAGAATCTCCTAGTTTATGCTTTAATCCTTTTCAAAATTCCTACTAAATATGCTAAGGCCATTGAAAAGATCCAAAAATAATTCCTTTGGTTTGGTGTGGAGGAAAGAAAGAGGATGCCTCTTATATGGTGGGATTTGGTATGCAAACTGAAAACCTTGGGGGTTTTAGGTCTTAGAAAAATCAGAATGATTAATATTAAGACTCTTCTAGCCAAACAAATATGGAGATCCTTCTTGTCTGTTGGAGAATGGAAAGATATTTTAAGAAGTAAATATATGACCAATTGTCCTTCCCTCAAAGCGTTGTTGGATTCTCCTTTTGTATCTCATGGTTCAACTTGTTGGAATGATATGATTACTGGTAGAAAGATCTTGGATTCAGGGATAGGATGGCATATTAGAAGCGGTAATCAAGCCAGACTCTGGGAGGATAGATGGCTTTTTAAAGATCCCCTCATCAAAATTGATAGATTCAACATATGGCCTAAGTTATGCAAAGTTGCTTTTGGGGAGCTTGTTAAAGATTATTGCTATGAAGGAGAATGGGTGGACCTATGCGTTGTTAGTCAGGAGTTGGCTTAGCTTCAATCTTCCTTAAGGGCTATCAGTTTGGGATAGATTCAGTTGGATGATAATCTTGTCTAGATGGATAACCCTTCAAGTAATTACTTTGTTTCGTCGACCGTCTCTTTGTTGTCCCTTTCTCAAGCTCCCCCTCCCTTCTCGTCTAAAGCATGGATTAAACACTTGACACCAAAAGTCAACATCTTCATCTGGATTCTGCTTCAAAATAAGGTGCTTACGGTGGATAATCTTTGTAAACGGGGATCTCAAATACCCAATAGATGTTACCTATGTAAGTGCGAGGTGGAGTTAGCTAACCACTTGTTTCTCCACTGCCCGTTTGTTTCTTTGATCTGGGGAAAATTATTATCCCTCTGGAATATCTCTTGGGTGTTTCCCATTTCCATTGAAGATTTATTTTCACAATGGAAAGCTCCATCTCAAAATACCCTCATTAGGAGGTTATGGGATTTTATCTTCTCTTTTGTTGTTTGGGGAGTGTGGAAAGAATGTAATAACATACTTTTCAAGGATAAGGAGATGTCGGAGGTTAATATTTTTGAAAAAAAAAAGGCTTATAAAGGAAAACTTTAATGTTATTCCCCCAAAAATATCTTAACCTTGAAGGTGTGGTGTGTACTTCCTATGATCTAATGATAGAAAAGGATTGGAATATTAAAATGGATGTTTCTATGGCATCCAATCTAACTAAGAAAAGTAGGGAGGGTGTGTGCTAGAACTTTCCTCCTAATGGCTAGTCTAAGGCCAACTTTGATGGCGCTATGAAGGGAAATTCAGGGATGGCTAGAAGTGGAGGTGTATTAAGGGACTCAAATGGTAACTTTATGGAAGTTTTTTCCATTTCCCTAGGTCACCAAACCAACCATGTGGCGAAGGCTATAGGATCTTTTCAAGTTTTAAAGTTAGCTCATAATTTGAATATTAAACACTTATGGCCTGAAGGGGACTCTAAAAACATCATTGATTGTCTCCTAGGTAGGATCCCCCCTCTTGGACTATAAAGAATTGGATTGATGAAGCTAAATATATTCTAGACAAGTTAGATAAAGTTAAAGTTTCACACATCTACATGGATGCTAACAATGTGGCAGATTACTTTGTGAATGAGGGGGTTAAGAGGCAAGGATTGAACACATGGAAAAATTGTAGGGATTTGGGAGCTGAAGTCAGGGCCTTATTAGATTATGATGTTACGCATGGGAAAGAGGAAAATATATTTAATGGTTAAAATGAAAAGAGCTAAGTACATCGAAATCAAGAGATTTGATGGGGTCATGTCATTTTACTTAGCTAGGAAGAAAAAGCAGCATGCTTTGTGGGTTCATTGGAATGACTGTGTAAAATTGCAATAGGGTTTCGATGCTGGTAGAGTCTGCAGTGAGGTGCAAATGAAAATGGGGGGGACAAGAAAATATTTGAGCCAAAGAGCTACGAGGTGCACACAAGGAATGATAAGGTCTAGAAATAGGTTGTGAGAGGTGGTTTGGTTCCATTTTTGGAAAAAATTCATGGGCCTGATACTATGGCTATAGACTATTTTGAGAAGAACTAGAACAATGGAGAAACAATCCTCTTTGGTAGAAAGGTGGAGCTGGATGAGAAAATTATTGGAGAGGTGATTGGAATGTCCACTAAGGGTGTGAAATTTTATCGTGACAGAAGGTTTTCTGACGAGGTGGTAATTAAATTCCCTAAGAAGGAAAAAGAGATTGAAACTGGTCAAAATTTCCAACAACTACTTTGAAATTGATAACATTAAGGTGTTGTGGAGAAAGGTGCTTCGTGTCATAATGGAGTATATTACTCTAGATGAGAGATTCACTAGAGTTTATGGTCATCACTTTACTATCCTTAACCACTTCTTCCATAAGGTATAGATTTCTCTACCTCATTATCTGTTATGTTCATTGAGTAATAGCCTTTAGGACCATAAGAAAAATTCTAGGAGATACCCTATTCTTCATCTTGGTCTTATTAGGTTAATATATGAAAACTATCAAAGGCTGCCAGCTTTATCCAAACTAGTTGCCTCCATGATGTCTAAGGACTATGAAATAGACAATCGTAGTTCAAAGAATCAGCCTAACTAGGAGAGAATTGTTGAAGCCCACCCACCCCCTATGTTGTCTAGTAAGAAAACCCAGCTTAGTAAACCCCAACTTGCTAAAGCTAACACTAAGATCCACCCTGACAGCCCGGGTCCCTTAAAGAATCCCACCCCTAAGGGCTCCCCTACCAATAAGTTGGTTTCCTACTCTACGAACTCTCTAGAGGACAAAACTAAGAACCCTGAAGAGAGCAGAAACTTTTGTGTCTACCCCTCCTGCCTCTTTTAGAGTTGATAATACCAAATTTCCTAGCTCCCCCAATCCAGATGATGTTAACCTCATTTTAGACCGGGTTCAGTCTAGAGACATTCTTGCCTCTACCAAAAGTGGTGTTGGTGACATATTCAGGGTTTTGAAATGGGCCTATCAAGAAATTAATGATCTTAATTTCAAAAATGGGGTTCTTAATAGCAAGTTGGTGGAATTGGAACTGAAGCTATCCACTCTTAGCAATGAAGAAGGAAAACATAAAAAGAACAATACTAGAACAGGAGAAGATGATACTAAGGATAAGTACAAGACTCTGGAAGCTGAGATTATCAAAAAAAAAAAAAAACATGAAAACTATAGTGGAACAAAACCATAATATGGCTAGGCACAATGCCATAATCATCAATGCAATGTCTAAAAAGTTGGAGAAATCACAATAGGGTTCACTGGTTGTTGATCTGGAAGAGGATAAGGATAAAAATAAGAACGAGGACCAAGGTATATCGAAAAGGACCTGTGCCAACCTCAAGAGGAAAGCACCTCCTTCTACCTAGATGGTCCAAATCTTAAAGAGGGGGGTCAAGGAAATGAACGACTTGGAAGCTAAGATTGCAGAAACTTTAAAGTCTCAAGTTTAGCTGCTAGTGTTTTGTCTAGTCTTTCTAGGTCTTTTATGTGGCCCTTGCTAGCTTTTTTGATGGTTGTGGCTCTGTCATTTTGTTTTTTTTTTTACAACCTTTTTTTTATGGTGACTTTGATGATCTTATCTTTTGTTTGTAAACTTTGTGGTTTCGGGTCCCTATAAAACCCATTTTTTCCTCTTTCAAAAACATGTAAGTAGTTCAATAATGAAGTAGAGATATGCTAATTAATAAATTACAACTAGCTAAATCATGGGCTTTCAAATATGACTAACTTAGAACAAAATCTAACTAACCATCTATAGTTGTTAATCATTCCTAATTGTATTTATATGCTAGTGTGATAACATCCTCCCCTATTATACTCTAGTTTTACAATGATGAACCTGAAGTAAACAAAGATAGTCAAAAAAGCACATATTTGTCCAAACTAAGAGACATTTATAAATAAAATTTAATAAAAATATTAATTATAGCAAACTTTAAATATGTAACAAATATTTAGACCAACTAGATAGATAAGTAGTTAGGTAACTACAACTTATAAGCAGATAAATTATTTGGTAACTCATCAATTATGACTATTTATATAAGTAGATAATCATCATAAACTAAAATATAGAACTTAAAATAAGCAAAACATGTCATGACATATGTTTACCTAATTAAATATGAACATTTCAATATATATATATATATATATATATATATAATTTTTTGGAGTAATACACACTAACTTTTGTATATGAAAATGTTTCAACCAATACTCAAATTGAAACCTCCATAATATTGGTTTGTTTCCAAACAAAACACCACGACCTCTTGATCATCCCAACCTAACCCTATCATTTGTGTCACTAAATACGTGGCCTTAATTGGTGTAGTGTGAAAAAATGTATCCTTTTACATTTTCACACTTGTTTGGGTCCTCCCTGTTTAAACTTAGCTTATTCATGCCTTAATTGGACCTATGTTGCATCCATAGGCCTAGTTAAATGCATTTTTCTGAGGATAATCCAAAAATTTAATAAATAACAAATAATAATTTAATGTTTCTGGCGATGTGTTACATATTTAGGGATTTGGGACCCATACAAGTCCCTCTAGGCATATGGGTCTTCCTTGGGTCTCAGTACCTAATTTCAAATGATGCATTAAACATAATACTTCTCGAAGTCTATTTCCCAAGTTTAAGCCTTTGGGACTCATATGCCCAACCTAGCATATGAGTGCCACTTTAACCTAGGACCTTTTTTAATTCAAATTCTTGGTGGGATTTTACTATCCTTTGATTCAATTTCCGAACGTTGACATGTAGTGTTGTAATTTCGAGAAATTAGGCATAAACACGTATAAATACAAGGTCATTTCATTAAGTTTCTCCTAAGCAATCCTAGTAAGCAATCTAAGAGCCTTCAAGTACTTATGGAAGAGTTTACAAGAGCATTCAAGAGCTGATTATCAAGCATTTTGGAGCATCAATTCAAGATTCAAGCATCATGCCGATGTCTTCATGCATCATGTATGTTTGTGAGCTAACATTTGTGATGTAGGTTTCATTATTCAAGAAAGAATTCAAGACAAAGTTTCAAGAATTTAATCAATAATACACCATCTCCTTGCATCAACATTTAGGCACTTATATTGAATTATTTTTCATTCTTCTTCATCATTTGTAAAAGAATTTCACCAAGAGAGAATTCCCCTACTAAATTTGTATCTAAAGCATTGCTAGTTAACTAAAAATTGGAAAGATTGAATTAAATAAGACACACAAACCACAATTAAAGAAATATAAATTCATATAAAATTTAGATCTACATTTATAAAAATGAACTTGAAATAACCATATACTCATTTTTCAAATTTCATAATATATCTTAAACAAATTATAATATTTTATACACTAATAAATCATTACCGATTTTATATTTACCTATTTTACTAACCAAATTTAACTAAATATAATTATACTACTATTTGAATATATTATTCTATATATTCATTTCAAATAATTATAACTCTCCATTTTCTTTATAGATTTTATAACAATTTAATATACCATGCCTCTAATATTTATGAAAGTTATTTTATTCCTTACAATTATTAATAGTATAATTAAAAGAGATAGCATATTTAATATATGTATACTTCCAATATCTATGAAAGCTATTTTATTCCTTACAATTATTAATAGTCTAATCAAAAGAGATGGCATCTTTTGATATTAGTAGTACAATTAAAAAAGATGACATATTTAATATATGTATACCTTTATTTTATTGCTTACAATTATTAATAGGCATCTTGTTTAGAAAATTATTAATACTTTCCATCATGAAAACTTAAGATACTTTTCTTTGAACACCAGAATAGTATAGAACATTGGCTTGGGAAAAGAGTGGCAAACGCACATATGATTAAAGTAGAGACATAAATTTATATATTCTTAAGTCTTATCTTAAGGAAAGAAAGCGAGAGAATATAATCTCCTTCAATATCCCCCTCTTATTAAAGCTTAAATAGGTTACGTATTCGTGGACACGTTAAACATTACATCATACTATGATGTAAAAGATACGTTATTAAAGGTTTAAGGTTGATCTCCAACGCATTGAAAGAAATAATGGCATGTAGAGAATATACCAAAATTGAATTAATCCTTCTGCAAGACTGACATTCCTCTTGATAAAATATAATAACGTGAAATATGCTAAACTTATCCTTGCTTTTTTCTGACTTAGATCTTGAGAAGCATCTTGGCTCATACATGTAATCATTCTTTATAACAATATATTAAAGAAAGGTGTATTCAAACACTCTCCTCAAGTCAAGCATAACGATTTATATCATAAATTTTATTATTACATGTAGATTCATATTTATTAAAATAAAATATGAAGTTCTCAATTAGAATTAAGTTATATGATAATCTTTTAATGAATGTGAATTAAAATTTTAATTTATATAATCAAGAAATGTAAGAATAAGATTGGTATCAGTAGTGTTGAGTATCATAATTTTACAACATCCTTTTTTCCACATAAAAATATCAATTATAAAAACTCAAAACTTCAAATCATAATTTTTTTTTCACATTTAAAATCAACAACTATAATAATAATAATAATAAAATCCATAACCCTACAAGCATCTCCTTCCTATTTTCATCTCTCACTAACAAAAAATAAACAAGATAACATAGAACTTTATGCCTCACAAGATAGGGATATTTATAGCAAAACTTCATCCTCCTCAACGGCCTTCCATATTTCAATTAGGTTAAGATTTCCAACTACTTTAATGCCAAGATTCCTCTTTCAATGTTTTGCAAGACATAATGATCATTCCTTGATATTAGATGCACAAGTACTATGTTGGATTAGCCAAGCCTATGGCCTCCCAGTCAACATTATTTTTCTTCTTTTCAAAATTTAATATTCTTTTATTATTCTTTTATATTGTTTAATTATTTTTAACCCTTTGTTTTCAACTAACATCAAATTTCCCTAATATGAATCCAATGGAATTTTATCACATTTAAACCAAACCAATGCACCAATCATGCATAATTGAACATCCTCATACTAATCATACACATAGTGCTCACTAAAATTTACATAGAATTGTCTAAGAGATTATAAATTGATATTGAACAATTAAAAAGAAAAGACTCAAATGACACCAAATGAATAAGATGAAATGATTGAAAGATAATAGTGATATTAATGGAGATGAATTGACATCACAAGAATCAACACCATAAAATAATGATGAAATATATAGTCTATATGATTCCACTGACATGATGATATTAGCATAGTGACAACAAATAATACCAATGAAAATGAATGAATACATCAACACAACCAACATGTAGATAGCAATAACGAATTAGATATATGTTGATTAATAAATTAGAACCAACAAAATCAAGGACTTGCAATTATGACCGAAACATAGAATAAAATATAACTAACCAGACTACACTTGTTAATAATTTATAATCACATTGCTATGCTTGTGTGATAACACCCTCCCCTATTATACTCTACTTTCTCAATGACAAGCCTCACATAAACAAATGGAGTCAAAAGGTACACATTAGCCTAAACTAGAACACATTTATAAATAACCATAAATAAATAATAATTAATTATAATTAACAAATGAAATTATGAATTATAATTAGCAAATAATATTGCCAAATTATGTTGAAGCCCAAGATGGAAATTATGTTGAAATTGAAGATATGGAGGAATAGTAAAGTTTTGTCAACAAGAAAGAGCAAATTTTGGCAATGTTTAAGCATCAAGAAGATGTTCCGGGGTTTTCTTGGAAGCTCGTAAAGTTGTTGCATTTCAATCATTATTTGCTTATCTACAATATCACATATTAGGGTGTTTTGCTCGAATTGAATAATATTTGATACAAAATTACATATCTACATAATTTTTAGTACGCTTGTAATCAATATTTTGTTCACATCATTTGTAAGCTTTGTACCAAATTACATATCTGCAAATTAGGCTTAATGTGTAATCATTAGATTTAAAAATTTGTAGGTAGTGTTAGTAGATAAATGCCTCTCTAGGGAAAAATTGACATATGTAGTACTCTTTATTATATATAATATATATAGGCTCTAATGTCTTTTATCAAAAAAAAAAAAGAACATTACCAAAATGGTGGGATCTCAATTAATAAATGAAATTTCAGAAGAGGTTCTTAGAGAAGAAGGGGAGTATAAATTTTCCAAAACTCTTGCTATATCCCAAACACCTAGTTCAAAACCTATTATTAAAAAATCCCCTGAGAAATGGGGTGGAAAACCCTCACAGTTAAGGCTTAGGAGAAAATTATAGCAGGTATTCAGTTAACATTAGATAAAAGTATTATTGTAGCTTCAAATAAAAAACCTAGACCAAGGAGAGCATGTTTCTATCCTCAAACCCAATAAGAATTCTATCATGGAATGCTATGGGTATTAATGCCCCAACAAAACAACTCAAATCAAGCAACAATTGGATGCTTGTGGAATAGATATAGTATTACTTCAAGAAACAAAACTTTTGGAAGCTTTTTTTGACACTTCTATTAAAAAGTGGTGCAAATGGAATGCTACCCACTCAAATGCTCAAGGGGCATCAAGTGGGATTCAAACATTGTGGTAATAAAAAATAGTTAGAATATAGCCTATTTCTAATGAAAGAAATTAGTAACTCGTTAAAGTGATACATTTTAATCATATATGTTGGTTAATAAATGTGTATGGTCACTCATCAATAGTATCACAAAAATTTCTTTGGGATAGTTTAAAGGTATTGTTAGATCAACTAGGGAATGATAAAGTAATCATTACAGGGGATTTTATTGTAATCACCTCCATAAAAGAAAAGCAAGGTGGTGTTGTTCCCCCTCAAAAAATGATGGAAGAATTCACCTTCTTCGTTCAAGATAATGCATTAATAGATGTTTAGCCAAGTAATGGAAAATATAACTAGACTAACAAGAGGAAGGATTTCATACAAATTTCAAAATGTATGAACATATTTTTGTCATCTCGAAGTTGGTTCTTAGACGATTATATTATTTCATAAAAAATTGTACCATTTTTAGGCTCCGATCATTTTGCAATATCTATGGTAATATCAAAAGTTTCATCAAATCCAAAAAGTAAATCCTCATTCAAGTTTTAATCAATGTGGTTTCATCACCCAAAATTACTACCATTGCTTAAAAAATGGTAGTTAAATGCTCCTTTTTTGTAGGTCCAGAATGTACCAACTATGTAAGAAGCTTCAATTCATAAAGGGCAATACAAGAATATGAAATGCTCAAATTTTAAAAAATATTTCTTGTACAAAAAGAAAGGGTATATGATCAATTTTTTTTTTTAAATAGCCATATTATTTCACATTGGTTAGATGCATCATATTTTGTGTAGCAGAAAAAATTGCAAAGAGAATGGTCAGAATTGTTGTCTAGAGAAGAAGTTTATTCGTGACAAAATTCAAGGGAGTTATGGTTGAGAGAAGGATATTCTAATGTAATTTTTTTTATATTTCAACTCAGTTGAAAAGAGAAAAATGTTATTTTTTCAATTAAGGACATCAAAACAGGGGTTATTCTTACTAAGGCAAAAGATATATAGAATGAAGGGGTAATTTTTTTCAAAAACTTGTTGTCTACTCCAAATTTATAATCTCCACAAACAACAAAAGAAAGGGAAGACCTAATGAATTCCATTCCAACCTTGATCCATCAAGAATAAAATAATCACCTTCTCAAAACTTTTACTTTGGAAGAAGTTAAACCAATGGTATTCTCTTTATCTCCTAACAAGGTCCTAGGTTTTATAGCTATATTTTTTTTAAATGTTGGGATCTTATATGTGTTGATCTAATCTGGGTTATGGAAGAATCAAGGAATTCAGGTACTATTCTCAAGAAATTTAATATAACTTAGTTGCTAATAATAGCAAAGGTGAAGGATCCAAAATCATTCTCAGATTTTAGGCTTATTTCCTTATGTAATACATTTTATAAAATATTTACAAAGGAAATATACCTCAGGCTTCATCCTTTCATTCATAAAACTATATCTAAAGAACAAGGTGGATTTGTTTCAAGAAGAGAAATGGTTAAAGGGGTTGTGGTTGCACATGTGGTATTGCACTCAATAAATTCTAACAAACTATCATCCTTCATCATAAAGCTAGATATGATGAAGGTGTATAGTAGGGTAGATTGGTATTTTCTACTTCAAGTGCTAAAGAAATTTGGGTTTGGTCATAGATGGTGTAAATGGATACATTCTTGTCTATTAGGTGCAAAATTATCAATTTTAATTAATAGTACATTAGCTATTTTTTTTAGTTTTTCACATGGTGTTTGTCAAGGGCACTCATTATCACCATTTTTATTCATAATCCTAGCTAAATATTTGAGTAGAACTATTCAAAAGGTGCACTTATAGGGTTTATGGAAGGGTGTACCAATACTGACCACAAATATTAAAAATACACATTCACTTTTGCAGATGATATAATTACTTTTGGTTAGGCTTCTCTTGTAGAAGCTAAATAGGTTAAAGGTATATTAGAAAAGTATTCTTTAGCTTCAGGTCAAAAGGTAAATACAAATAAGTCTCAGCTATACATCTTTAATACAAAGGTTGAAATTCTATGTAAATACTTGGGAATCGCCTTTTTCATTGGTGGTAACAAAAAGGTGTACTAGAATAAATCATTCTTAGTATTCAAAACAAATCTTATCATGCAAGGGTAGATGGTTATTGCTTGCAAGAGAAAAATTAATAATAAATGTAGTTTTATCAACAATTCTAAACTATTACATGGTAGTTTTAAAAGCCCCAAAAAACATCATAGAATTGTAAAGTTGGTAAGGTAGTTTCTATGGAAAGGTAATATAGGTAAGAAAAGTAAAGTTTCCCTCATATCTTTGGATTAAACTTGCTCAAAAAAATATAAATGGGGTGCATTCAAATTCATAACCTATCAACTAGAAATCTATCCTTAGGGGAAAAATTAGTGTGGCACATGTACACAAAACCTAAACCAAAATGGTGCAAGATTATGTAGGTGAAATATTTATATATGGCTTCTCTAGCCAATATTTTTAATATAGTTAATCCTCCCCCAGTTTCAACAATGTGGAATTTTTTGTTAACACATAGAGAAGTGATCATCCCATACCTTTCCTAGCAAATTCATAATGGAGAAGAAGCCCTATTCTAGTAGGATTCATGGAATGGATAACCACCCTTAGCAAATATTCAAGTAATCTGAATGGAAAAATAAACTTTGTCTCTACTATAAGGGTCAAAAAGTCAAAGATTACTTTCATTGTATTAATGATGAGTTTGGTAAAGTGTTTTGGAAAGATCTCACTACTACACCAATCCCAAATGTTCAAAAGGAATAATCGAACAACATCCTAAAATAGAGGATCATATTTACATCAAATCATCCTGATAGACTAATTTGGGCCCCATCCAAATTAGGAACATATTCTATCAAGCAAGGGTATAAGTCTATAATCAATAATGGGGAACACACAAAAATGCAAAGGGAATATTCATTATGTTGGAATGATATGGTTCTTCCTAAAGTAGGCGACACTTAAAAATAATTTTCTCACAAGTGATAGGCTTACAAAGTTAAAGATATCAACTCCATTTAATTATGTTTTAGGTGATGAATGTTTATAAGACTCTCACCATCTCTTTGCACAATTCTCATTTTCCCAAAGCTGGTGGCTATTTATTAAAAATAAACTAAACAGTTGCTGATTTTCCAAACACACTATGCAATTTACTCTCGAGTTAGCCTATTCAAGATTCATAAATCAATGTTATTTGCAAGTATATGGTGGATGACTCCTCTAGTTGTTATATAAAATATTTGGTGGGAGAGAAACAAGAGGATATTTATAAAAGAAGTTGCTCAAAAAGACCGAGTTTTTCTTAGCATAAATAAAATAATTTTAGAGATTACCATTGCACATGTTCATAAATAAAAAAATGTTGGTTCTCCTTTCATAGATTGGGATTCAAGTATAATGAAATGTTGGGATCACTTGGCATTGCCATTTCAAGGTAGCATGTTTCAAATGCCAAAAATGAAACTAGAAAAATCTCATGGACTCTACCTCCAATATGCTTTCAAAAGTTAAATTTTGATGGTGCATCCAAGGGAAATTTAGCAAAATCATGGGCTACTTGTCTAATTAGGGATGGGTTTGGTATTGGAGAAAATTCAATCAGACTTCCTCTTGGTAAAAAAAATGTTATAGAGGCCCAAGATCTTTTACATGGAGTAAAATTGGTCATTAGTCTTAAGATAAACAAAATTCAAATTTAAGGTGATTCATTTTTTATAATAAATTCCTGCAAACAAAGGTGTGCACACAACTCAATTTTTCATATATTTTGCAACAAGTTTGGAACTTTTTGAACCAATTAGATTCATATATTATCAACCACTACTTTAGGGAAGGGAAAAAAACTATGGATTTCTTGGACAATATTGGTTGTGCCCAACTAGTAAAGGAAATAGGCTATGATCATAACTCAATCAAAGGAGTTCAATTAGTGGTAGATATATTAGCACAAGAAGGTCATATTGTGTTAGCAAAGTGATTCATGTTTACGTGTTTGGTACCCAATTTTTGTAGATCATTTAGTTTCAAGGCATTTATTATTCTCTTCATATTTGCATCCACCATCTGCCTTCAGTTGGGAATACAATATATGAGTTATCATTTAACTTATTTATAATTAAGGTTTATCACCCCTAGCAATCACCCAAAAAGAGTATTTTGAGGTCATTGACTATGTTGATAATAATGTGTGTGTTTCGTTTTCAAGTTCATAAGTGATAACCAACGCCATTAATTGTAAAGTGTGTAAGCTTTCACAACAAGTTTCTTTCATAATTAATTATCATGTTAAACCTATCAATATGGCTTGTGCCGAATATGTTTGGCATGTTTTGACAAGACAAATTTCTACAATATTTTTTTTTACACGTCTTGCTTCATCATTTACCGAATTGTGTGGTAAATATACTTAATAAGGATTTTTTATTCATTTCCACCATTAGTATATAGAGCCTTATGGTGTGGTATGTTGTGTATTTTTCTATTTGTGGGTGTTTTATGGCATAGAGAGTTGTGATTTCCAAATGCTACTGTGGAGTTCTAATCACATCACTTATGGATTATCACCTATGGAACTTCAAAACACCATTAAAATTCTAAGAATGGGAGAGAAAGTACTCAAGAACTATCTCACTCAGAAAAATTATAGAGATATTCAATGTAGATTTCTTGAGTGTGGAAGAATGTATCTAAAGCATAATTAGTGCTGAGGTTATCAGTCCATAAGATGTTGGAAATATGTGTCTCAATCCCACAGGCTAAAACCTCTATTGGAGCCAAGTCGGTGTGACATATTCTACGTTTGGCTGATGAGCATATTTGTAGCCTTATGTTTTGTACAGGTCGTTGTGACCTTGGAGAAGTCTTGCCAAACGGTTACACATTGGAGTCTTTGGTGTGACATGTTGTGTTTGATGTGACCTCTTACTATGTGGAGATCTCTAGCCGATAGGCCATTCATATCGGGCGTCGGGGAGACTCATAGTGACCAGGGGCTTCGGGGTGACTTGAACACTTGGGAAGAAGTCCCAACGACAATGGAAGGTCTCACTGATGGGGATACACTTGGGGTCTTCGCGGTGACTCAAAGACTTCGGTATGAAGTCTTGGCAACTGATGGAGAGTCTCGCCGATGATGAGGGGTCTTTGGTATAACTCTTGGCAAATGGTGGTCTTGGGTTAACTTGGAGATTTCGGTAAGAACTCTCAGCGAGAGTGGTAAGTCTTTCTGACCATTCGATGCTCGATTTAACATAAAGATCTCGATGAAACGTCTTGGTGATAGTTGAATGTCTTAGTCGTAGATGGGTGCCGATGGAAATGCTAATGTTTTGGTATGACTTAGGACCTCGATATAAGGTCTTGGTGAAAGCGACGAGTCTTGCTGACTGGTGGATGCACTTGGATTAACTTGAAGGCTCGACGTGAGGTCCTAGCGAGAATGGTATGTCCTGCCGATAGAATGAATCTTTGGTGTGACTTAGGATATCAATATGTGGTCTCACTAAAGAGCGATAGTCTTCCCGAAAGGAAAACTAAAGTCGATGCAACGGGTGAACTCGATATAACCTCTTGTCAATGGAAATGAATCTTGGCGACATCAATAGTTAAGCCTTGTGGCATTGGGGAGACATGGTTAGTGTCTCACCGAAATGCCAACATAGTTGAAGCCTTTTGATCATGTGAAGACTATCCTATGTGGTTTTTAGTCGACCAATCAGAGAAGCCGAATGGGAACCGTTGGAAGATAGTTCATTGTGGAAGTTCTGAGAGGAAGCTCGATAGACATGGGTGGCATGGTTATAGTCTGAAATAGTAGATGATGTCTGGTTCGATGGTTCAATGCATTGCTATGTGATTGTATGATCAATGGATGAATTCTATTCTATAAAGACTGTAACGTGAATGTTCTGTAACAAGTTTGATCATTGTGAAAGCTACTGAAATCTGACATCAGAAAGATAAGTCAAAACTCTATATGTAATTTTTGTTACTGTAATACAAAGTGACTTCTCTTGGTGTGGTGGGTTTTTCTCCCGTAAGGGTTTTCCCATGTAAATCTGGTGTTCATATGTGTTAGTCTATTTCTCCATTTCAGTAATCTCTTTCTAGTGCATCTTAATTGGATTGTGATTGTAAAATTTAAAAGGTATCTTTGCATTCTTCCCTGAGGTTTTTACTCTAGGAGAGTTGTTTCCTCATCTAATTTTCCTTACAAGTGGTATCAGAGCCTGGCCAGTTGTGTTATCCTTATGGGTACATTGGGTTTTTTGTGTCAATTTATGTTCAGTGGGAGTCTTGTAGAAGTTTGTCAAGTTCTAATTACAGATTGAGATGGCTAGCACGTCAGGAAAGATTGAAATAGAGAAGTTCAATGGCAGCTATCTTGAGTTGTGGAAACTCAAAATGGAGGATCTCTTAATGGATCATGATCTTTGGATTGTCGTGTCTAGAGTGAAACCTACAGGCATGAAGCAAGAAGATTGGGAACTTGCAGATATAAAGTATAAGGGGATAATAAGTCTTTGTTTGGAAGATTCTGTTCTTCTCAATGTGCATGAAGAGAAGACTGCATCTTCCTTGTGGAAGAGATTGGCATCTATTTATCAAGGGAAGTCCTTGGTGAATAAACTGTTCCTGAGGAAGAAGTTATACACTTTGAGAATGTAGGAAGGAGGTTCTGTAGCTAATCATTTGAATGCATTTAACATGTTGATTGCACAGTTAACTTTTGTTGGTGTAAAGACTGATGAAGAGGATCATTGTATGCTTCTATTGTGTTCTTTGCCCAGATCACCTGGTGATGGCTATTGGGAGTACAACATCGAATTTCAAGATGGAAGATGTTGTTGCTTCTTTGTTATCAGAAGAAATGAGAAGGAAATCTTCTAAGATGGCGAAGGAAGCCCTTGCTATTAGAGGAAGGCCAAAAGAGAAAGACAAGAAGAAGGACAAGAAATCTAAATCAAAATTAGAGGGGAGATCAAAGTCTCTTGGCAAGAAGTCCAAGGTGAAATGTTGGAACTGTGGGAAACCTGGTCATGTCCGAAAGGATTGTAAAGAGGAGAAAAATAAAAAGAAGAAGGGCTCTTTTGATAATGATTCTTCTCAGAGTGATGTAGATTCCTTCATTGCAGCCTTGGCTACACAAGCATCTGATGATGTTTGGCTAATTGATTCAGGAGCATCTTTGCACATGACATCTCATAGAGACTAGTTTACAAGGTATGAAGAATATGATGGTGGAAAGGTGTACTTGGCAAGTGATTCAACTTTAGAGATTGTTGTCCGTGGAAGAGTCAGAATCCAATTCCTCGATGGCAGAGTCAAGGGAATCAAGGATGTTATGCATATACCAAGTATGGCTCAAAATATGTTGTCTATCAGTAAGCTGAATAATATTGGAGTGCAAGTCACGTTCTCTAGAAATTGCTGGAAGATGACTAGAGGCTCAATGGTGCTAGCAAGGGGTGCTCGTATTGGTACCTTGTACAAGCTGGATGCACATGTTCAATGTAACAGTGTCTCTGTAAAGTCGCAGAAAGCTACTCATGGAGGTAAAGAGGGAAATGTTCCTAATTGTGTAAACTCTATGGAAGTTAAACTTTGAGTAGAAAAGACTATGCTCTAGCATCATAGGCTAGGCCACATTGGAGAGAAAGGTTTAAAAACCTTGAAGAATAAAAAACTGGTTGAGGGGCCTGATGATTGTAACCTTGAATTTGAATTATGTGAGCATTGTATATATGGAAAACAACACTATGTTTCATTTTATTCTAGTCCTCATAAATCTTCTAGTTTGCTAGATTATATCCATTCTGATTTATTTGGTCTAGTGAATGTTCCTTCTTTGTCTAAGTCAAGGTACTATGTATCATTCATTGATGATTATTCAAGAACATTTGTTTATTTTTTGAAAAGTAAATTAGAAGTGTTCAGTTAGTTTAAGGAATTTAAAAACCTTGTTGAAAATCAGACTGGTAGGAAAATCAAATGCTTAAGGACTGATAATGGTGGTGAATTTTGTTCTTATGATTTTGAGAGGTATTGTAGAGATCATGGAATTAAAAGACATAAGACTACACCTTATGCTTCATAGAAAAATGGAGTTAGTGAAAGGTTCAATAGGACAGTGATGGAGAGAGCACGAAGTATGCTAAGTAGTGCTGGCTTGGAGGAGAAGTTTTGCGCTAAGGCTATTGCTACTACATGTTACTTGATTAATCATTCTCCAAATTCTTCTCTTGTTGAGAAAACACCTTTGGAAGCATGGTCTGATAAGAAGCCCTCTTTAAGACATATTTGTGTTTTTGGCTGTGAGACCTATGCTTATGTTCCATATGAGAAAAGATCTAAGTTGGAGAACAAGGCTATCAAATGTATTTTTATTGGCTATAATGCTGGCATAAAAGGATACAAGCTTTGGAATCCTAATACAGAGAAGGTTGTATACAATAGAAGTGTAATATTTCATGAGCTGAAGCCTTCTACCTTGGATCTACAGTCAAAGAAAAAGTTAAAAAATAATAAGGATGTAGTTGAAATTCCTCTGACACTAGAGAAAGAGGAATTGAAAATTGAAAATGTACCTGAAACTGAGGAGAGCTCAAGCAGTTCTAAAAGTTCTGAAGAAGAAGAACAACCTCAGCCTTAGCCACTGAGGAGTTCAATCCATGAAAGAAAACAACCTGATAGGTATGGGTTCTCTTTGATAGGTTCTATTTGTGCCTATTCTTTGATTTCTAGCACTGATGAGCCTAGGACAGTAAAAGAGGCATTTAGAATGTCTGATTCAGACTCTTGGTTGGAAGCCATGAATGGAGAAATGGCATCATTAGAAAAGAATGATACCTGGAATTTGGTGCCATTGCCTAAAGGCAGAAAATTTGTGGGCTGCAAATGGGTATTTAAAAAGAAGATTGGTCTGGATGGCAGTGTGGAAAAGTACAAGGCAAGATTGGTTGCGAAGGGTTATTCCCAGGTAGAGGGAATTGATTATGGGGAGATTTTTTCTCCTACAGCTAAGTTGACATCTATCATATTTCTTTTGTCACTTGCAACAGCGTATGACTTAGAGGTTGAACAAATGGATGTGAAGACAAAATTTCTTCATGGTGATCTTGAAGAAGAAATCTATATGTCCCAGCTTGAGCACTTTGTTGAGAAAGAAAAAGAGAAACTGGTTTACAAGTTAAAGAAGTCTCTATATGGGTTAAAGCAGTCACCTAGAATGTGGTACCAGCAATTTTCTACCTTTGTTTTATCTTTGGGATTTATGAGATCAAAATCTGATCATTGTGTCTATTATAAAGTTGAAAGTGATCAAGTTCTTATTATTTCTCTCTATGTTGATGATATGGTGTTCATAGGCAATAGTAAGCTAATGATTTCTAATCTTAAGTCTTAGTTGTTTGCTAAGTTTGAAATGAAAGATCTTGGTGCAACAAGATATATTCTGGGGATGGAGATAACCAAGGATAGGAATAGTAAAAAACTTTGGCTCAATCAGAGTAAGTATATCAAGACTGTTTTAGAGAGATTTTGCATGAATGATTGCAAGCAGCTAGTTGTTCCAGTCTTGCAGGGAACGAAGCTATCTATTGAAGACTATCCAAAATATCCTACTAAGATGGAGGACATGACCAGTGTACCCTATGCTAGTGTGGTTGGAAGTCTTGTGTATGCAATGGTCTGTACAAGACCAGACATTGCCCAAGTAGTGGGAGTTCTTAATCGGTTTATGGATAATCCTGGAAGGACACATTGGGATGCCGTAAAGAGAGTTTTTAGATATTTGAAGGGCACTTCAGATTTTGCTTTGTGTTACCATGGGAACCTGGTTGAATCACATAGGACTCTCAGTATTCGAGGCTATGTGGATTTTGATTGGGCAGGGGACATTGACAGCAGGAGGTCCACTAATGGATACATTTTCATGTTGAATGGTGGTGCAGTGAGTTGGATGAGTAAGTGGAAGGCTATAGTCACTTTGTCCACTATAGAGGTTGAATACATGGTAGCTACACATGCTTGTAAAGAAGCAATTTGGTTAAAATGTTTGTGTTCTAACATTGGTTTTGATGCAGGGGAAATAACTATTTTCTGTGACAATCAGAGTGCAATTTGTTTGGCAAAGAATCCTACTTTCCATGCCAAAACGAAACATATAGATCTACAATATCATTTTGTACGGGATATGGTGGAGGATGGAAAGGTCTCTTTGGAAAAATTTGATACTCTAGAGAATGTTGTAGATGTATTGACGAAGCCAGTGAGTGCAGACAAGTTCAGGTGGTGTGCCAGTTCAGTGGGCCTTAGTGCCCATGATTTTTAGTAAGTTTTGTTGTGCTCTGGAGGTTCCTGTGTGATCTTTGTCAAGTGGGAGATTGATGGAAATATGTGTCTCAATCCCACAGGCTAAAACCTCTATTGGAGCCAAGTTGGTGTGACATATTCTATGTCTGGCCAACGACCAGATTTGTAGCCTTATGTTTTGTACAGGTCGCTATGACCTTGTAGAAGTCTTGTTGAATGGTTACACATTGGAGTCTTTGGTGTGACATGTTGTGTTCGGTGTGACCTCTTACCGTGTGGAGATCTCTAGCCAACAGGACATTCATATTGGCCGTTGGGGAGACTCATAGCGACCAGGGGCTTCAGGGTGACTTGAACACTCAGGAAGAAGTCCCAACGACAATGGAAGGTCTCGCCAATGGGGATACACTTGGGGTCTTCGCGGTGACTCAAAGACTTTGGTATGAAGTCTTGGCGACCGATGGAGAGTCTTGTCGATGATGAGGGGTCTTTGGTATATCTCTTGGCGAACGGTGGTCTCGGGGTAACTTGGAATTTTGGTAAGAACTCTCAATGAGAGTGGTAAGTCTTTCCGACCATTGGGTGCTCGATATAACATAAATATCTCGATGAAACATCTTCGTGATAGTTGAATGTCTTAGCCATAGATGGGTGCCAATGGAAATGCTAATGTTTTGGTATGACTTAGGACCTCGATATAAGGTCTTGGCGAAAGCGATGAGTCTCGCCGACTAGTGGATGCACACAAATTAACTTGAAGGCTCAGCGTGAGGTCCTGGCAAGAGCGGTATGTCCTGCTGACAGAATGACTCTTTGGTGTGACTTAGGATATCGATATGTGGTCTCACCAAAGAGTGATAGTCTTTCCGAAAGGAAAACTGAAGTCAATGCAATAGGTGAACTCGATATAACCTCTTGTTAATGGAAACGACTCTTGGCGACATCGATAGTTAAGCCTTGTGGCATCGAGGAGACACAGTTAGTGTCTCACCGACATGCCAACAAAGTTGAAGCATTTTGACCATGTGAATACTATCCTATGTGGTTTGTAGTTGACCAATCAGAGAAGCTGAATGGGAACCGTTGGAAGACAATTTGTTGTGGCAGTTTTGAGAGGAAGCTAGACAGACAGGGGCGACATGGTTATAGTTTGAAATAGGAAATGATGTCTGGTTCGATGGTTCGACACATTGTTGTATGATTGTATGATCAATGGATGAATTCTATTATGTAATGACTGTAACATGAATGTTTTGTAACAAGTTTGACATTGTGAAAGTTGTTGAAATCTGACATCAAAAAGATAAGTCAGAACTTTGTATGTAATTTTTGTGACTGTAATACAAAGTGACTTCTCTTGGTGTGGTGGATTTTTCTCTCGTAAGGGTTTTCCAACATAAATCTGATGTTCATATGTGTTAGTCTATTTCTCTATTTCAGTAATCTCTTTCTAGTGCATCTTAATTGGACTGTAATTGTAAAATTTAAAATTTATCTTTACATTCTTCCTTGAGGTTTTGATGTTAGGAGAGTTGTTTCCGCATCTAATTTTCCTTACATAAGAAAATAGTCTTATCTTCCCATTGTAGGTATTATCTATCTTCATTTTTAATGCCCTTTATTTTCTATGGGATTTCTAGTCAGTTGAATATTTGGTAAATGATGTGGTGAAATAAAATTTCATGATTGATAATGTTCTTTTTAAAAGCACTCAAGAGTATGATATTTTTAAGGGTAATGGTTTCATCGGTGGAATTTTTCATAAGTACTTGAAATAGAGGGCATATGTATTGTGATGTCATGAAATAAGAATTTAATCAAAAATGTGATAGGATTTTGGTTAGATAATTACAATAGAATGCTAATGTAATCTATATTGATGTGGCTATGAAGTTCAAAGAAAAATATTTTGCAATTGCATTCCTATTGTCCCATGGTAGGAATACAAGTTTAATTGTTGCTCCAATTCCTATTCTCCCACAAATGGTGGAAGTCAAATCCTCCTCACAAGAGTAGCAAGGAGAGAACTCTATTCAAGTTTCACGCATGGAAGAATAGTACTCTATAGTGATAGCTCTCATAAATAGTATTCAGTTTCGGTTCAAAATTATATATTCAAATGTACATTCCTACCAAAAATTATCCTTTTGGTGGTTTTTGTAACGTCATTAAGTACAAATTGATGCATTTGTAAAAAAATAAGATTAGTATGATGATAGTTGCATATATCTAAAAAATATGCAATGTTGTATTTAGATTTATACTTCTGCCAGGATTAGCCCTACTATCATTTTGTTTAATTTCACTATGTTATATAATATTTATAGGCTATATGAATTTTACCAAAAAATAATAATTATAATTAACTTTAGATATGTAACTAATATTTAATCCAATGAGATACATAAGTAGTTAGTACTACACCCTATAAAGATATAATAATTTTCTAGCTCATTAATTATGAGTATTTGTAACACAGTAGACCATCAACAACTAAAATATAAAGCTTAAAAATAAACTAAACATAACATGACATATGTTTACCTAGTGAAATACAAATATTTTAAAAATCAATAATAATACATTTAGGTTTTTCGAGTAATACATAGTACCTATTATATACAAAAATGCTTCAACAGCTACTCAAATTGAAACCTCTCCACAATGTTGACTTGTTTCCATACCAAACACTATGACCTATTAATTCTCTCAACCTAAAACTATTATTTTCTTCACTAGAGAGGATATATTAATTAGTCATAAATATAATGCCAACTAGACAATGTGATCCTCTCTCACTGTCAACCAAAACGATATTGACCCCATTGAAAAATTATTTATTTTTCTTGAAGAAGTGTGGTGCACTCTATTTGCACTTATCACCCTTTCATTATAAGTTCCATGATGCACCAAACATACTCATGGATGAATATGGTCTTTCCTATTGGTAAAAATAATGTATGTGTCGTAATCTCACCTCTTAAAAGAGCTATGTTGAGCATTCACATGTAATAGAATAAGGGTGGTAACTAAGAAACATTTCTAAATAAATGGCCTCTAATAATACTTAGTTCAAATTAATAGGTGTAACAATCTCATGCTCTATAATAAAAAATGTGTGGTCACTCAAATATCTCTAACTCATTAAGCATTCATGGGGCACATAAAGATCATTGTTAGTAAACATATACTTATAAAAGTAATTAAAAGTAATAAAACCAAATTATGAACATGTTTCCAATATTTGGGGTTTCATCCTTATTACTTATTTTTCCCCCTCATTCTCTTAAAATTTTGGTTACGATAATGTATTATGAAATAGTTAGTTGGGATTTTTAATGGAAAGGATACCCTAAAAGTACAAAAACTTCTAGTTTTTTCCATTATCATTGGTATTTTAAAGTTTTCCAAAACTTTTTCATAAAGTTCTTTAATTTTTAAGCTGTTTGAAATTCTGATAGGTTCTTTTGGTTAAAATTTTTGTGAGTTTTTAAACATGGTGAAAAATATTTTTCATAAATTTTGTGAGTTTGACAAACCATCTATTATTCATATAGAGAATATTTTAATTTTTGTCACAAAGTTAATTTTTTAAAAATAATGTAAGGAAGAATGCCTTCAATAATATCAAGTAAATTATTTCTCGTGCACCTATTTTTTTGAGTTATACTTTAGAACAGACACTATCTACCATTCATCAAGAGAATTATTAACACATGGAATATCCAAGTGTAAATCATAAGTTGAATTACTCATCATTAGAGGGGCACATATTTTTTTTGTTAAATATGTGAAGCAATTTAATTTCTATATTTACACTGTCATAATGCTATCCATGTGTCTAACCTAGTGCAAAAAGTATTCTTACTCAACAAGAAATAGGTTGTAATGAAATATGACCTTGTATTTCTAAAGTGTAATAATATGAAATTGATATCAAGGCCTCTATGAAAGTAATAATACATATAATATGTAAATTAGTTATAAGGAATTAACCTTAAAAGGTGGAAGATCTTCCTCACTCTCCTTATAGGACATACAAGTGAATGATTTTCCAATATAGACTACTTCTTGTTTTATGGAGAATTCCTAAACCCGTATCTACAAAAGAGAAAAGAAACAGTGTTCTCAAGCTAGACAAATATTTCATCTAGGAAAAAATAGAGGAAAATTTTTGGGATATGAAAGGTATTGATGATACAGTTTTAAGGTATGTTGATAAATAATATTAGAGGAAAATACTCATTATTTTTCATTATGATGCATACATAGCACCTTAATATTATTTAGTGACATCATTAATTATCCTAATACAATGTTATTGTTGTCTACGTATATTCATAGATGTATATAATTAGGTTACAAAATTATAGAAATGTAACTAGTTTCCTTGCAAACCATGTTTAGTAGCTCTTCCCTTCAAACTTCTAGTAATTAATAATTCCTTTTAGTAAATGGAGTTAGATTTCATAGGGAATATTAGTCCTCATTCCAATGAAATCAACACTCTCATATTGATAGCTATAAATTATTTTACCAAGTGGGTGGAAGTATCTCTAATAAAACAAAGTAGCTCTAAAATTGTTTTTGACTTTATCAAGGAGAATATCCTAGCCATGAGTTGGGTAATGTATTAAAAATTGTAATATATAATGCCTCAAATTCTTCCAATTCAAATATATATATATATTTTTTATGATCATGATATCATTTACCATTCATCAGGGCTAATGGAAGAAGATGGGTCGACAAAGACGTGATGTTTCTAGAAAATTTATGTTGACAAGAATGGGTACCTGTTTAAAAAAGAGAGTAACCATTTAGGAATGGGATCCCAAGCCTAAAATTAGAATGAGTACCCATTACACTTTAGGATCCAATTTCACAATAGGTATCCATTTTGAAATGAGTACCCATTTTGAAATGAGTACCCATTATGAAATGTGTACCCATTTGGAAACAAGTACCCATTTCTTACAACTATTTTTTAAAATGACTATCAAGTCATTTTCCCCAAGCTATTATGACTCAAAAATGACGGGAAAAATGGGTACCAATTTTTGAAGCCATTAACATTTCCAAAAAATTCATGTTGCCTCCTCCCATCAAAGTTATGATTTAGTGACATCTAGGTTAGGATTTCATGTTCTTTTTGTTATATACTTAACACTTATATTTTAAAATTATGGTTTATACCTTTATTTTTAATTTTCATAATTAGGATAAATTTTGTAGCTCCTAAAACCTAATTCTTATGTATATGACATCAAAATAGTGGATACAATAAATTGGTAAGGAATAATACAACTCTTAAAAGATATATAAACTAAAGCCTAACTAAACATAAAAACCAAAACCTAACTAGATATATCAAACCTAGTATTTTTGTATCTTTTAATAGTAGAATGACCAAATATAATATCTTTAGCTATGAGGTAATTGTTGGAAGTTTCAAGAATTTTTTCATTGATGATGTTGTTTGGCAACATGAGCGTGAATTATATATAATAGTATATTATAGTTTTTTCATTGATGTCAACATTGTTGCATATCACTTTGGGTAAATCAACTAGGAATTTGTGATGTTAAGGAAGTCATGTGTGCAAGTTGTTTTGGTCTACAAAGCTTAGTTATGTGGAAATGTGACTAAGTCTTAGAATTGCCAGTTTAGTATTACAATGCATGAGTTCTTGGTTCCACACCCCTCAACAAAGGAATGTTTTGATCTATGCTTCTAACATAATTTTTGTGGTTGTTAGATGCATCTAAATGCAATATTTCAAATTGATTGAACATAAAATTTGAGAGATAAGAGAAACAGAGTTCAGTCTAGCATTTCATAGTCATTTTATGTACAATGTGTTTGTGTGGGAGATTTCACACTTCTCCATGAATGAGTGTTTGGATTTTTCATGTTGAAGGTAAGTTTATAGATGTCAGTTGAGCTTGAATGCTAGATGACATTGAGTTTTGAGGTCCACATGTCATTATACGGATGCTTAGTTGAGGATTTTTATTTTTAGGTCTTATACGAAGTTGACCTAATATGTTTGAAGGTATGAGAAGGGTAAATATGTATTGGTATCTTATATGGGATATATTATAGGTCCATGCTAACCTATCTTAAGGTGTTTTGAATTTTGAATTGTGGCATGTAATATGGATGAACTTTTTTGGAGATGAAAAGTTATATTTTGGGTACTACATCTAATGAGGCCGACCTAATTGATGTTATACTTAACGTGGATATATAAGTTGATTTTTTTATAGTATTTTGGAGATAGATGTTCAACATGTATTGTGTGTGATGCAAATTTAAGTAGAGAAATGCAAATTTAAATACCTAAGTTGTGCGAATGAAGAGAATTGTAGAGTATTAAATCAAAATTACTATGAATATTGTTATTGTGCTTCATTGGAACTATATTCCTAAATATTGTAGATGTATTTGTAATAGTTCAAAATAGGTTGTGATCCACCTTCTCTCTTTTATATTTTTCTCTATGGATAGTGAGTCGACTTGGAAAGTGAGTCCACCTGTAGTGAGAATTTTTGTAATATACTATAACCCATTATATAATATATTGTGAGTTAACCCTCACCGTGGTTTTTCCTATGTTGGGTTTTCCATGTAAAATATCTGATGTTCATGTGTTATATAATTTTTTGAATATTTTCTTGTTTTTTTTCCTTACTGCAATTGAATATGCATCAGTAATTGGATGTTTGATGTTTGTATGGTTTAAGAGAATATTGATTCAAATCACCCCTCTTATTATTTTGGGTGTTCAACAATTGGTATCAAATCTTAGATCCCAAAAAGTGCTTGAACGACTTGGGAAGGTCTTGAAAATTGAAAACATGGTTGATAGAATGTTTCCTATTCCTCCAAAAGTTCTTGTTTTTTATTTTATAGAAGATTGCATGCTTGATAAATAAGGAGAGCTCAAAAGATGCTCTTGAAGATCTGGAAAGAACTGAAGGTGAAAATAGAGATATGAAGGAAAATGTCAAAGAAGCAAATGAATGTGTTAGAAAATTGAGAAAGTAAGAAGTTCAGAGAAAGGCATAAGGAAGTTAGTCAGCAGTTGAAACAAGCAAATGAAACTATCACTAGTTTGAAAGTGTAAGTTGAATAAAATGAAAGAGTTGATGAATGTTTGAATGCAATGGTAAAAAGAAAATATCATGAATGCATAGGGATTGAACAAGAAGTGGTAAAAAATAAATCAGATCTAGAGAAAGTAAGAAGTCATAAAGATAAGTTTAAAATGAGTTCCATAATGCTTGAGAAGATGATTGTAGGTCAGAAAACATCCAAAGGTAAATGTGGCTTGAGATTTGAAAAAGGTGAAAGCTTGATGCAGAGCATAGGGTTCACAAGGTTCTATCAACACAATAAAACCATGTACTTGGATTTCATAACCATGGATTCCATTTGAAATGACATGCGTTCCTTTCATAAACTCAATAACTCCTTTCAATGACACATGCTACTTAAGGCCATAAGGCACAAATATGACACCAAGTGCACAAAAACCATACTCACCAACTAAAACACCTTTCACAAGGTTAATATGTCATAACAAACTCAACCAAACCATTTAAGAAGCCATGATACCCCAACCTGTTGATTTCTTCAAATATGTTGGCTTAATCCTAGTAATACTCATGAAGGGAACAATCAAGTATGAATTTTATTAAAAAATAGATATAAGTATTGTAAAAACATATTTGGACACCAATTAGTTATTTTTACAACATATCTAAATTTTAGCATAGGTTACTTTGAAAAGTTTTACCCAAAACGTTGTTGTCTCTCTTTGTCAAGGCATAATTATGCTTCGAACCAATAGGGGTTTATTGAATATCTTAACCCCAAGGATCAAACATCTCAAAAAAATCTTCAAAAGCTTAATTTATGACCTTTTCATACTCATTCATTATCCATTCTTTCCCAAGGGTATTTCTTCAAACCCTAACCTCTAACCACCTCTTCTTGCACAAGAACTCACTATTTCAGCCTAGGGCATCATGATACTTGCCAAAAATATCATCTTTAGCTCCTTCAACTTACATAGAATCAAATATTTTTTCAACAAAGACCTACAAACCAATTTTCATGAGTTTTCATTGGATATATTTCAAGTTACACAATTTTCTTGCTCACTGTTTACCCTAGTCTAGGTTTTGACCCGCCTGGAAAGAAATCAACATAACTTTCTCTATACTTGATGAAATTTAGTCAAACAAATTGCATTACAAATTATATTTAGGTGAATTTAATGTAAAACCAATGATAATTGAATATGTGATCATACATGGCCGTACCATGGCTTGGAACAACAAAAACATGAGAAAAAGTGCATAATATGGAGTCTTTCAATTCAAATTTTCAAGTATTACACCTCTCCTCTCCTTACGTCGACCAACCAAGGCTTATTTAAATGTATTTTTAACCAAAACCAAATAATAAGACTAAATTTTGAATGACTTGACCATTCAACTTCCCCTTTTTGCATTTTTGCATTTTTACAACTTTCAACTTGACAACTTTTTACAAAATTTGCAATATTTGCACCATGAACCCAAATGACCTCAAAAAAAATATGAATGGTCACAATGGACCTTATTACATCACAAAAAATATTAAACTTAAACCAAAAACCAAAATTTCCTTATGGAGGCTTGAACTTGACATGGTGCTCCTGCACCAAAGCTCAAAAGAAAATCAGACACCTAATGCAAAAGAGAAGGTCAATGAAATAGAGAATATTGAAGACAAGAAGAAAAATGAAAAGATTTGGAATAAAATAAATGATTCTAGAATACCTCTAGTCGGACAACCAAATGCTCAAAGGTACCAATATTTCAATGCTTTCTATTATACTTGAAATAAATTTGGACATAGAACAACATAATGTAGAAGTAGAATGAATCAAATTGTTCCATTCTTTACTAGTCAATGCTTTACATGCAAGAATTTTTTACATAGATAAATTGAATGTAGAAGTCAAATGAGGAATGAATATAACAAATTTTGAATGATTCAACCTTTAAATGGTTATTGTTATACATGCTATGGATTTGGACACAAGGCTAATCAATGTAGATATAGAATGAATGGAAGGAATGATGTTTAGAATAATGTTGTATGTCACAATTGTAGTAGACCTAGACATATTTCTAAATTTTTTAGAAGAAAAAACACAAGGAAGGAAATGGAAAAGTTCTAGAGAAAGAAAGAAGAGACAAAAAATGAGGAAGAATTTGTACCATCCTTTAGTGCAAATGTTTACTCTAGAATCTAAGCTAAGAGATATGGCTTAGGGGGATCTTTAATTAATATCATTTGACACCCAATTAAAAAGAGGTTTTGAGGCTGTAGCACAAAGAGATGAGATGAATATAAACATAATTGATTTATTGGTGAAGATTATGGAAGAAAAAATATTAATGTGGAAGTTTGCAAATCTTTGGAAACTGACTGTGCATACAGTTTTAGAGTTGCCAACTTTATGAATTGAAGAATTTATTATAAAATTTGGTAGGTTGAATGGTTATAAGAAAATTTTCTAAGTAAAATTCATTTCATGCAAGCATTTGAAGAGGAGAAGAGAAATAGATAAGAGAATTCAAAGTGTTAAAAGCAATTTGAGATTCAAAGCATCAAAACCCTAGTTTGGAAAATGATTTAAAAAGGTATTTTGGAAATCTTGTGTGCCATAGCGTTTAAAAATTTGTGTTTGAATTTAGTTTTAATATACATTTCAATGGCTACACCAATGTTATAGAGGTTACAGAGAAACCCCAACCTAAATTTAAGAGATACCCTACAAAAGCCATAGAAGATGACCCACTAGGTGCTTTCTCGCACATTCCATATGGGGTCTTACCAACTAAGGAAATTATGGCATATATTCATGGAAAAATGGAAGAACATTCTACCATTAAGTTAATTTATGTATGGAAAAATTAATTAACTAGTGAGGATTTCACCCTAAGCTATAATAAAAAAGTTAGTTGAGAAGAAACTAGATGTGTGCCATTAGTTCCTCAATTTCTTTTATGATAACAAATGGATTAGAATTTCCTTGAGTAGAATAAATGATCATTTCTTCTAGATTGATATGCCTCACATGATTACAAAGGAAGTGATAAGAGAGGTCACCATTTTTTGCTCCAACTGCCTATCCCCATTCTAAATTTTGTTAAAAATAAAGATCTATAATGGAGAAAACAAATTCCATGGTCAAAAATTCAATAAAAAATCCAACCATTAGATATGATTCCATTTTCATTGGTTACAATGTTTACTTCACAAATAGAAACAAAATTTTTTCTACCAACACAATTCATGTGGCACATGAGATGGTAGAGAATTGTGCAGACTATGACCTTTGTGAGTTTCTAAGGGAACATTTAATGGAGAACCTAAAGTAGACCAAGGAGAAGATATGTTTAAGTATGGCACTTTGTTCATGTGCTTACTTTTCTACATTTTGAAGGAGGTTCCTATAATTAGAAAGGCCAAATGGGTGAGTGGAAGGCCTACTGCACACAAAAATTTTGATTACATGAGGATCCTTTGAGATATGAATGCACAAGATGATGCCCTTATTTCCTTCTTTGTAGTATTTCAAAAGAGAATGCATGAGAGAGAGATAATTCCAAGGGGTACTATGGAAAGGTACAAAAATGATATTACATTTTTGGTTTCCAAAAATTATTGCATCATGGAGGCAATGGAACTAAGATATGTTTGGGTTATTGAATTAGGTAATGAGGTAATAGAGGTAGAGCTCATTGGTTGAGTAGATGTCCAATTGAATAGTCCTAAAGATACAACAAAACCAAGGTATAGGACTTTTGAGGAAAATATATGGAAGTACACTTGAAGCAAAAGGAATTTATAATGAGGAAAAATGTTGATAAAATTGTAGATACACATGCATAAGAATTGGGCCTCTCAAAAGAAAAGATGCAATACACAAGGGAAAGATCTAGAACATATAAGAGTGATGGAGAAACATCCAAAAGTAAAAGAAGATCAGTTAGAACAACTACCACTCCACCATCTGTCCATAAGTCCTTTGAGGATTTACTTACTATAGGAGATAAGAGAAAATCTACTACTAGTCCTTTGGTAAGGGAGAAGTCCCCTCTGGTTATGCATGCCACTATGACAAAGAAGAGGAGAACCACCACCGCTACACCTCTTGTTGCCCATACAAAGAAAAGAGTGAAACAAAAGGCTACATGAGAAAAGGGTATAGGGATAAATGTAGTTGAGGAAGAAGAAGGACCATAGTTTATTTGGAGAGGAATAAAATATGACTCACAAGGTGAATCCAATGCAAAAAGAAAGATATTTGATATACTTGATACTGAGAGTGAAGAAGATATTGAAAAAGAAAAGGAGGCATTCATAATCCATAAGAGAGAAAAGAAGAAAGAAGCTACAAAGAAAGATGCCTCATAGAAGAATAAATATAAGGATACATGTTAGAAGAAGTATCTAGTGAAAATCAAAAAGAAAAAAATATTTGAACTAGAAAGGCCTCACACACTAATGAAACTTGAGGCAATATTTATCAAAATTCTACAAAATGAAATGTTGAAGGAGACACCTGCTTATAAATATTCAAATGATTTGGCTAAGGAAACCATCATTGAGGCCATAATCAAATATATTGTTGTGTTTAAAGTTGAGATGTGAAATATCAAGAAGGATATTCTTGATGATGAGCTATGAAATATTTTGCTAAAAAGGAGACAAGAGGCAATACAAGAGCATGAAAGGCTGAAAGATGAAGCATTGGAAAGAGTTGGTGCTCCATTTTTTAGAAGATGACAAAGCCACATTGGCTACTATATTTAGCAAGGAGATGAGAACCAAAAAAGAGTCAGAATCCTTATGGAAATGATAAAGGTGATCTAAAGAGAATTTTGAAAGAGATCAATGATAAAGAAAAAGAGATTATGTAGAAGTTAGGTTTGACTTTGATAGCTGAAGTAGAAGCAAATGCTCAAGTTAATGCTATGGAAAAAACTATGGAAGAAGAAGTGCAAATAGATGATTCTCAACATGAGTAGGTTATAAATGATGAGGTTGCATTAGATAACACTCCTAAAAAAGTGGAGGACATGGAAAAAGAGAATGATGAAAATGCAATGATCAGAGAAGACATTGCAAATGAAAATGTCACCACTCCTCTAGTAAAAAATGATGAAAATTCTCTTTTATTAAACATAGAAGAAAATGTAGAATATGAAAACAATGATGATAATACATATGCACAAGTAGAAGGACAACAAGAAAAGAAAGATGAAGTGAAAACAAATGAGGAAAAAGAAGAAGAGGATAAAGAGGAAGATGAAGACACAAACACGAATAAATCCAAAGATGTAGAGAAAGATGAAACAATTGACTTTGATACTACAAATGATAAGGGAAAGGTTGTATAAGTTACAAAGACTCCTAGTGAATCTTCTGACTTCTTCGAAGATTCTCTGACAAATATATTGAGTGTACATCCTAGTTTCCAGCTAGTTGTGTCCTCACAAATGTTGTAATTTCCAATGAATCAAGGAAATGTGGACTTGAAGAAGATTTCTCAAATCTGCAAGCTTTAGCTAGGAGATATGTTCTAGGCATCCATGAGGAAAGAGATAATTTAATCACATCATAAGAGTGGAGAATTAATGGATGAGTCAGTTAATGCATTGCATGAGATCATACGTGGATCAAATATAGACACATATCTCTCTAGTATGGATAATATTAAAGTTTTGATTGATTCTTTCAAAAAATATGCATCTAGATTGAAGGTAATGGCAAAGAAAGAGGTTGAGAAAAGGATAAGTGACAAAAGGATGTTGGATATCATAGAGAAATTTTCTATTGCACATAATAATTTTTTATAATTTTTGAAGGATGCATAAGCATGTGTAGATGAGGCTAAGGCACTATTGTGTTATGGAATGAACTGGCCCAAAGCCGTAGAAAGCATAAGAAAGGAAATGGATTTCATTAAGTCTCAAATCAATAGCCTCTAGTGCATATGACCTAGTAGTTGACCTTACTTGTGTGATAAGGAATGCCATAAAAGATATTCAAAAGAAGTTCTTCTAGCTATAGGCACAAAAGGAACATATTATTTTGCAGTTTGGAGAGGTAAGGGATATGGTGAATCCCATAGTTACACTTATTTTTAGAGCTCTGCTTAGTTCTGACAAGGTAAAGAAGATGAATCAAGTACCTACTACACTAGAAGAAGGAGAAGAATTTCTATTGGAGTTTGAAATGCAAAACAAGCTACTTGCGGAGGCCAAGAAAGGATGGGAGAAAGGAAGGATAGACTAGGAAGATTAGTTAAAGAATTTGTAGGCATCAACCACCTCAAGTTGACTCATTTCTTTATATTTTTATGCATTCATGTTTAGATTCTTTGTAAATATGCAAACAATATAGAACTATTTTTCAATACAATTTTGAGTTTTTTCTCTAGTACTGTACTCGAGGGGAGTTAATTCATTATTTTTCCTACTGTATATATGATTAGACCATTCAAGGGGAGTTTTGGTAAGAATTAGAACAGTTTATATAGGTGCCCTTTTTCCTTGATTTCAAAGGGAGAGAGTATTGGAGAGTATTTTTGGAGATTTTTTCCATGTTTCCATCAATGAGAAAGGGGGAGATTGTTGGAATTTTGAGGAAGTTTTTCATTGATGATGTTGTTTGGAAACATGAGCATGGATTGTATATAATGGTGTATTGCAGTGTTGATGCAAGAGCATCCAGGGTCTAAGAGCAATCTTGCATCAACAAAAAAAAAAGTTGTTTCTTTTCAATAAGGACAAAATTTGGCAAGATTTTTTGAAAGTTTTCATTTATTCATGGTTAGGCACAAAATCTTACACAAACCTCTAGAATGGTAAATTGAAGAAAATGGAAAAAAAATCACTTCAATATCATTTTTCATTTAAGAGATTAAAATTTCAATTTTTGAAAATCCTATTCAAATCTTCAAAGTCAATTTTGAGGCACTTAGAGGCTCCGAATGGGCCTAAAAATTGGTAGAGAATGAAAGTAGTTGGCCTTTATGCCCTCCTTTCAAACCAAACATTTCTTGAAATATTTGCGAAAAGGTATTATAGTAGAAAATTCAATGCTTAGATCAAAAGATATGACCCCATGAATTTGTACTACCAAAATTAATAAAATTTCAAAATATCTTCTTGAGGAAGTTACAATTTCTAGAAGATTCTAGGGTGGTTACACCTTCCACATAAAGGATGTGAATGGGGTTCATATAGGGAGCGCAGAGTAGAGTGGATTATGGCTATGATTTGAAAATTTGAAAATTTATGTAATTAGAACTCCCATGTGATGGCCATTGTAATGTTGTAATTTCATTTTCATTTCAGTGATAATAGAAAGTATTTGCTTCCTTCTTGCATATTGTTTGTGCAATTCTCTATTATTTTTGTGATTTCTAGACTATAAGGGGAGTGCCCTTCATCAAGTGTTTTCATTAATGTCAATATTTTTGAGGATCACTTTGGGTAAATATAAGAATAGTTTGAGATATTAAGGAAGTCATTAGTGCAAGTTGTTTTTGTCTAGAAAGCACAGTTGTGTGGAAATTTGACTAAGTGTTAGAGCTACTAGTTCAGTTTTGTAGTGCATTAGTTCTTGGGCCTACACCCATTTTCAAAGGAATTTTTTGATATGTGCTTCTAACATGATTTTTCTGCTTCCTAGATACATCTAAATCCAAGATTTCATTTTGACTGGACATATAGTTTGAGAGATAAGAGTAACAAAGTTCGGTCTAGCATTTCATAGTCATTTTATATATAGTTTGTTTCAATGGGAATTTTGGACTTCTTCACAAATGATTTTTTTGATTTATGGTTTTGAAATTAAGTTTCTAGATGTCAGTTGAGCTTGAAATCCAAATAGCATTGGGTTTTGATGTCCACGTGTTGTGAGATGGATGTTCAGTTAAGGATTTCTAGTTTAGGTCTTATGCGAAGCCAACCTAATATGTTTGAAGGTATGTGAAGGGTAAATATGTATTGATATCTTATATTGGATATATTATAGGTCCATGCTAACCTATCTTGAGCTCTTTTGAATTTTGAATTGTGGTGTGCAATATGGATGAATTATTTTGGAGCGGACATGTTCTATTTTGGGTATTACATCTAATTAGGCTGACCTAATTGATGTTATACTTAATTTGGATATACAAGGGATTGTTTTCGGTATTTTAGAGTTAGATTCTTGACATGTATGATGTATGATGCAAATTTAAGCAGAGTAGTACAAAGTTGAAGACCCAGATTGTGTAATTGAAGAGCATTGTATAGTGTTGAATCAAAATTAGTGCAAAGATTGTGACTGTGGTTCATTGGAACTATTTTCTTGCATATTTTAGATGCATTTGTAATAATTAAAAATAGGCTATGAGCCACCTTCTCTCTTCTATCCTTTTCTGTGTGGACAGTGAGTCCACTTCGCCAATGAGTCCACCTACGGTGAGCATTTCTAGAATATACTATAATCGGTTATACTATATTGTGAGATAACCTTTACTTTGGTTTTCCCCATTTTGGATTTTCCACATAAAAATCTTAGTGTTCATGTGTTATATCAAGTTGCAGATTTTTTCATGGTTTCTTTTCTTACTACATTTGAATATGCATTAGTAATTGTATGTTTGATGTTTGAATGGTGTAACTATGGGAAAAATATAGGTTAGTAGATTAATGCATAATAAAACAAAACCCAAAGTAAATAATGAAGCACAATGGAGGAAAACATGAAAATAAAAGGAATAATCTCACCAAATATCTTCAACCTCCATGATTGACCTCCATTACAACTTTTCTATTTGTTGCAATATGTAGTTTTCCCTTAGATGTGAGCAATCTATGACTATGCCAAGACCTAAGCAAATGTTGAAGGATTTGATTACAAATGTAACACTATGCAACTATGTAACTAGTAAGCAAATACTAAAATATGCTTAAAATGCCAAAATTCCAAGAGATATGAAGTATGCCTAAGACAAGATTGCAAGAGCATGAGATGTGCAAATGAGACCAAAATTGCCATTTTATAGAAAATGCAATTTTGGATGAATGACCAAGATTGAAGATTGACAAATGTCCTAGAATCAATGGAAAAGATTCAATATGACAACCCACAATTAGGGTTAGGGCAATATTAGGGTAAATTTAAAATGAGTGGAAAAGATTTGATTTGAGAAAATCAAATCAAGGGCTGAAAATGCATTTGACAAGAAGGTAAGAATGGCACAGAAAAGGAGAGAGCTGAAAAACCAAATAATATTAGAAATTAATTAATTTATGGAGGAAAATTGCTATTTTGAATTAAAAATGAATTTATTTTAAAAAGGTGGGGCCATGTGATAGTAAATAATTAATTTGAATTATTTACTAAAAGAGGGAAAATTAGAAAGTGGAACCATTTAAATAAATAATTTTATTTAAAATAGGGAAAATGCCAAGGTGGTCAATTAATTAAATAAATTAAATAATTCATTTAATCATGAGAAGATATTTAGGAATTAATGTTGCATTTAAATGAATAAATTAAATTTATTTATTTAAATAATTAGGAGGAAATAATGGAAAAAGATAATTAAATAAATTAAGGATTTTATTTAATTATGGAGAGACATTAGAGAATTAGTGACACATTTAAATAAATAAATATTATTTATTTATTTAAATAATCAAGAAGAATAAAAGACATGAATTAATTAAATAATTAAAAATTATTTAATTAATAGTTGAAAGTGGACCAAAGGACATATTTAAATATTTTAATTATGCTAGGAAGAAACATGGCAAAAATAGAGTTTGTAGGCCTAGGTCATTTTTATGTGTCTAAATTTTTCCCCTCTTTGTCATAATGTAGTCTGTTGCATTATGATAGAAAATTTTGTCAAAAACATGCCCTAGCGAAGGTACGAAGTAGCTATGCCCCCTCGGGAAAGTTTTTAAATCTTGGCTCAGTGGTAGAAAAATTTAGAAAGTATCATGACAAGCTAAGTTGATGACTAGGAAAGAAATAGCGCAAGTGGTTTCAGATTTCGACATGTTTAAAGCAGTCAACAGGCTTGTCAAAGTTGGTCAAAAGAGCCTCCAGATAATAAAAAGTTGAAGAAAATCCCACTTTGACCCTATCAATAGGTTGAAAATGGGTAAAAGTCAATTTATTTTCACTTTCACACTTGTAAATTTTGAGAGCTTAGAGTTACGAGACCTTGCACGAAGATGGTGATTCCTATTATAGAGCACTATGGATACATCATCTGGACATTCAGATGGCTAGAGGGTGTGGACCCATCGGTATGTACTCCATAGCCACCTTGTCATTGTATCATTTTTCATGCATTTTTTAGGGTTTTTAGGAAGGTTAACAAATGCGTCGTGGTGCATATGCATTTGCGTAAGTTGCATTTGTGGTCACATTCAATGCATTCAATGCATTGTGACGCAAACATCATAGGTCCATTAGGTTTTCAATTTAGTGTGACTCATTTTCTAATTATTGATATGCATTCATTGTTTCGCAACGCAACTGATAGGTTTAGCGATGTATTCACAAAACTACAACACATTTGTGAAGCTTGGTAATGCATTTGATTTGTCAATGATGCATTTGATTATGGAGTGATGCAACCGATTGAAGATGATGCAAGTGCTATATCACAATGCAAACGCTGGATGAAATGATGCAAACACCAAGCCATGATGCAAATGAAGTCAACATGACACATTTGACTTTGACTAGGGTTGACCATAGTTGACTTAGTTTTATGCTCACTTTTTTGCTTATATTTAATTAGATAGATGGTAACAAGTATTTTTAAGAACTTCCTAACTCTCATTTCTACATGTGCAAAAATGACTACCACCGATCTATACATGCAAGTTTAGGCCATCCACATATGCATTTCAGGATCAACTAATAGATTAGGAGCAGAGATGATTGACATGTTTGAGGTTGTATTAAGTCACCTATATGCCCATTATCTAGGCTAATAGGGGGCTGCTAACAACACTAGCCAAGAGATGGCACTAGAAGACCTATTCTTTCCATTTGTCAATGGGGGAGGTTACCATTACCCTGGAGGACATGTATCAAATTTTACATATTCCAATCAAAGGTTAGCGGGTGGTGTACGATCCACTCTGAGGAGTGTAGGCTATGACTGAGTTGTACGAGGAAAATGATGGAACAAGCCTTGGTGTTGAGGGATATGAGATTCATTGGGAGTATCTAGTAGAGCACTACCCATGGTGGGATGCCATGTTATACATGTTCATTGCCAGAGTCTTGATTCTAGATCACCGGGGACACGGGTTCCTGATTGGATGGGGAGATGTATTAGTGCAGATGCAATAGGACAAGCCAGTCTTTGCATGGGGGCCTTGTTTGCTTGGTATGTTATATCATCAGTTGCATGAGGTAGCATACAAGGGAGTGAGTAGCATTAGCTATGACACAACATTACTAATGATCTTGGCCTAGGAGCATATTATCGTCTTCTATCCACTGATTCAGAGGCCATAATTAGTAGATGGTATGCCTTATGTTTATCTATATGCGGGAGCATTACAACAGACTAGAGTTAGAGAGAGTGGATTTTGGTAGCATCAGATAGACACCATGATTTCATTTGTTTGGAGGTTGTATAGGGATTGCACACATTGGGTTAGAGAGGGGGATTATTTGGAATTTTGCAAGCGGTTTCATTATCTGATTGGACAAATAGTATAGTCTCAGTTGATTATAGAGATGTACTTTCCCCAACAGGTACTTTGTTAGTTCAGTGAGCAGCAAGGTGTGCCTATGGGTACATCAGAGTATGCTAGATCATCGCAAGAGCCTACATGGGGTCTTGCCATATCAGTGCCATTTGCTAAGTAGTAGATAGATGGGTTGGTGGCATAGTTGTGGGGTTGGAGTGGAGGCTCTGCAAATCTAGGGATGACTACAAATTTTGATTTTATGGTGGTAGACTCACAGACTGACTCCCTTGACCAATCCCAATGGACCAACACTTGTGGATCATAGATTAGTTATATTGTTGGTACAATAAGGAGGCCTAAGGGGTAGGGGTAGAGGTAGAGATGGATGCTGAGGTGATGAGGGGAGAGGAGATCAAGGGAGGGGTGTTGTGGATGGAGGAGGAGATGATGAAGGATATGGTTGTGGTGGTAGGAGATGGGAGAGGGGGGACGATGGGAAACAAGCCATGAGGGTTAGACAACGAGTGGAGAGGGTGGCCTTAGATGCTATCCCCAAGGAAAGAGAGGAGGAGAAACCAATAGTGGAGGGGAGATAGGAGGAGGAGAGATAGAGTCAGAGGTGAGGCAGGAGGAGGCAGAGGGGAAAGGAGGAGAGGCAGCTGGAGGCAAATGGGAGACAACAAGCATAGATGGAGGCCCTTGATGTCTGGGGAGGAGAGGAGGGAGTTGGTGATGACGATGATGAGCTAGATATTTGGGATGAGATGGATGAGGCAGAGAGGAAGCTCTAGGAGAGGATGATAGATTGGGAGTGAGACATATCAAAGGTTCCTCCACTGCCACGAGATGCCACAATGGACCAAAGGCTAGTAGACATGCAGAGGAAACTAGATGAGGCCATTGCAGAGATTAGATCTCTATGAGTAGAGTTTGAGGTTATGCGTGTTGAGAGGGATTAGGTAGAGATTTGATGGCAAGAGATCGAGAGTTGGTGTAATCAGTTTACTTAGATGTGTATAGGGCTAGTTCCAAATGTTGCTAGAGAGCTGGCCAGAGTCAGCGTGAGTAGGGGCCAGTACAGGATGTTATATGAGAGAGCAATGCCAATTGACCAGAGAGAGCCTAAGTTATCTAGATCATCTAGTAGGACAAGTACAAGGTCAAGGGGTAGCACCCATACTCATAGGGTATGTGCAGGATCAACATGGAAAAAATAGGCCCTTAGGTGGTGAAAAATTTAGGAAAATTAGAGTTAGCCAGCTTGACATAAAAAATTCAATAAGTTATGTATATTATTTCAAAAATATGTAAGAATATAATTTTTAGGGAATTAAATGTAGTTTCTAAACTACTAGGTTTATTTAAAAAAGGAAAAATCTATTTGGTGAAAATTTGAAATTTCAATGCAGTAGTACTTAAATTTCAGGGAAAAAATAAGAAGTAGGTGTCTATTTGACCACCCTAACCACAATAAAATGATAAAAAAAAATTATAATATTTTAGATATAAGTAGAGGACTCATGTCCCGATGTGATGCATATTTTTTGTAATTTTTTCCAAGTAAATAATTAATTATGAATTTTTATTACAAATTTTAAAAAATATAAAAAATTATATGTTTGACCACCTTAACTTGGTCAAAACTTAATGAAATGCAATATTTTTTTTAATCTTATATTATGTGAAGCATAAAATGTGACACATATTTTGGATTAAAAAATGTGATACCGTTTGAAAGCTATAGATGTTTTTCAATAAGCCTACCAATCAAGACTAATTCAAATAGAAAATGAATAATAATTATTTATTAAATTCAAAGTAAAGCATAGTTTATATTTGTGGAAAGTTGATAATATCCTTTAAAAACCCTTTTCATTTCATCAATTTTGGGTGAGAAAAAGTCATCAGCCACATACCCTACACATACCCATCATATCACCACTTTTTGGCCCATCATGATCCTGCACATACCCCATAGTAGCCACAGTTAGAGCAGTGTGGCTAGCTCTACTTCCTCAGGGCATACATTAGGGCACAGGTCCCATCACTCTCACAGGCATTCTTCCAGCCATGGATCATCTAGGTCAAGGCATATACCAAAGCACAATCAACCTCCAATCATAGATCCATCAGCCTTTTAGACTCATGCTACAGTAGCCTCATAGGCTCATGTCACTGTATCGACGATGCCATAAGTATCAGTTCCATTAGCCTCATAGACACATATTGTCATGTCTTCATAGGTTATGTTAGTGTCGATGACAGGTCATCAGTCACCACACTCTTCTCCATGAGGGGATGAGAAGAGCACATCCTAAGACATTTTTCATTGTTCTCTTATTATTTTGGAGACATTATGTTATGACATTTTATATTTTGACCATCGAACCTGCAAGCTCTTATTTAGGGATATCTCATGACTCTTATCCTGTGACATGATTTTTTTTGAGATTATATATGTGATGCAGTTTTGATGCACCCTATATGCTATATATTGTGTGATGATGCATTGTGTGTTGATTATGTTTATGATATATTTTTATCTGATGATGATTATGATGATGCAATTATGATGACTATATGATGCCTATGTGATGTGATTTATGCATTTATGATTCCCATGATGATGTATTTTATATGCTATGTATGCTTTTATGATAGCTACTTATGATGAGATGCCATGATGATATGATGGTTATTTATGCTTATATTCCATGATGATGTTATGTTACGATGATTATATGTATGCATAATGTATGATTGTAATGGATTCCATGTTTGTGATTATGGATGTGTTAATGCATGACTATATATGTATGGAAAATGTAATCTTATGATTGGATATGTATGTTTTAATGATATGAATGATGTATGCACTTATATGTTAAGTGAATGTGTAAAAATATAATGCAATTCCTATATGATCACGCATTCAATTATATTTTTGTATGTCATAGGATATCATCATGAGACAGACGAGGTGAGATGACAATATAGAAGGAAATGGATGTTAGTGTCGCGACCAAATCCTTCAACATGTTATCATAGTACTTAACAATTATTGCTCTTAATCATCATTGGCAAGATTATTGTAATGGCTAACAAACACCATGATATGACATAGATCAATGGTGTGCATAGTCGTACCATCACATGAGATAAGCAGTCGTAGAAAAGGATGATCATGACTCATACTAAGAGTGCAATTTCCCCAGTCGTTTTGTCACAATCAACCACAAGCATAAGACAAACAAGAAAGACAATAAAGACTAGTCATGAAACGTCATTGCTCCTCTAAATCCTATTATTAGGACATCCTCAAGGAACTAGCAACATGACTGCCTGAAAAGGATAAGACAAGTCAATCATCATGATACACCATTGCTTCTCTAAATCTTGTTATCAAAAGCATCCTCGTGAAACTAGTAGCATGATGAAAGATCAAAGGACCAAAGGCCAAGATAATGTTTGCCAAGTGTGTCTGAATGTCAAGTGTTTTGATGTCAAGTTGCCAGGTTTGACGGTGTCAAATGTCAAAGTTGCCATGTTTGACGATGTCTAGGTGTCAAATGCCATGGTTTTCCAAATTCGAGAAGGACACATCCTGAATAATGTTGATGTCAAGAGGATCGATCCTCAAATGTCAAGAGGATCCCTCAAAATGCTAGATGATGGTGATGATGCCTAGGAAGGACACATCCAAAGTGCAAGTAAATGACAAAGGTGATCCTTCAGAAGGACACATCTAAAGAATAACCATGAGTTCACAGGTTGACCAATTTTAACTAAGCTTGATTGAAGTTGACTGAATTTGACTTTTGTTGATAGAATTGCCTTATGTTGATAGAATTGACTACATGTCAATGTTGACATGTTGATGTGATTGACATGTTGATTAAATGATTGTCATAGTTTGTTGTAGGAGTTTGCCTATTTTAGAGTGACTTGTTTGTCTTGAGACCATTTGACATGTGTGCTAGTGTAGTGTAATGAACCTTAATGGACTAACCTAGTGTGGCCTCAGAGGATCATCAATTGATGACCTTGCCTACGTCATACACTTAGAGATCTCGTAGTTCGACATGACCAATGACTTCGTCATAATGATAAAAAATTGAGTCATGATTTTTGTTTTGATAAACTTAAAAGGATTGACCTAATGTCTCGAGGGCCCAAAAATGAGCCTTGCGGACGTAGAAAATGTGTAGAGATAATGTAGTTCAACTATGACATGGAATGACTGAATTGACTGACTTGATAAGATACAACTTTGTTTTTGTGTTTTCGAATCTATATTTAGATGTTTTTGTAATTTTTCCATATTTTTTATTATTTTGTATTTCTTCATGATGTTTTTTGATTTTTAGGTCTTTTTTCAAGACATTTTTTTATTTTTTATGATATTTTTTGACTTTTAGGTCTTTTTTTTAAGACATTTTCTAATTTTTAGGTCTTTTTTAGGACATTTTTCAATTTTTAGGTCTCTTTTTAAAACATTTTTCACTTTTTAGGTGTTTTCTTAGAATATTTTTTGATTGGCAGGACCATGTGTGATACCCACTATAGTCAGATGATAAATGAATGCCCCCAGTCAGGTCCAGGACTAGCCAAGTTTAAAGGATGTGAAAAGGATGTGCTTGGGGTGACAGATGGACGTTATGCAGAACTTGATGTCAACCATTATCAGCCATAAAAGGAATGTCAGGTTTTTGTGATGGGTGTTATGATGGTGTCAAGAGAGTGGGTATTTATTATGGAATAAGGTAGATAGAGTGAAAATAGATGGTGAAGGAAAAATGACTATACATGGCACCTGTTTACCAAGTTTTCAGCATGGTACTTATCCAAAGCACCTATTTACTAGGACTTCACTATTGGATGATTTTTTTTCTCTTTACTATTTTTTCATTATTTATTTATTTATTTATTTATTTTAATTTTTATGTCACCAAGATGCCTGTTTGCTAGGATTTCATCAGGGTGACAATTTTTTAATATTTTTCTTTTTTTTTGTATTTTTATGGTTTGCAGCCAGACTTTCTAATGCTATGCATAGAACTTTCAAAGATGTAGACTATTGATAGGCCCTGTTAGTTGTTCACCATATGGAGTAGATAGATGATATTCTCTAGAACCAAAAGAGAACGTGATGATGTAAGAACCCAACCAATTGGGCTCAAACTTTCTAGGTTTTTCTTTGTCAGACTGATTCTTCGTATTTTGCATGAGGACCAGGTCACCAATGTCAAACTTTCTAACCATGACTCTCCTATTATAATTGTGATAGAGATGATTCTAATATATTTGTAGGTGATTTAAGGAATTATGTTTGCATTCCTCTAACATTTCCAATTCATGTAGTCATGACTATCTATATTCCTCATCATCAATCAAAAATTTTAGGGAGACTCTTAAAGATAGAATTTCAACCTCGATGGAAGGATGGCTTCGACTCCAAAGACCAAGGAAAATGGAGTGGCTCCTATAGGCATGTAGATGTTGGTGTGGTAAGCCCACAAAGTAGGGTTAAGTTGGATGTGCCAGTCACAACTAGCATCATTCACTATCTTCTTAAGAATTTTGATGATTGTCTTATTGGATTCCTTCACTTGGCTATTTTCTTGTGGGTAGTATGGTGTGGAGAAATGGTGTTGGATGTGGAATCATTCACATAACTCATGAATGTCCTAATTTTTGAAAGGATGCTTGTTTTCTATGATGATGGACTGGGGTACACCATATCGGTAGATGATGTAGTTGAGGATGAATTTGGAAAAAAAAATTCTAGTTATGTATATGAGGGGGATGACTTCAATCCACTTAGTGAAGTACTCAGTGGCAGTGATAATGAATTTGTGGTCATTGGAAGAGGTAGGATTAATTTTTCCCATGAGGTCAAGTCCCCATTGCATGAAGGGCCATGGAGAAGTAATCGGTCAAAGTTCTTGTGCTGGTGCATGAATCAAATCACTATGTATCTGAAATTGGCAACATGTCCTAAAAAAATCAAGTGCATCTTTTTCTATTGTCGGCCAGTAATACCCATGTCTCATTATCTTCTTGGCTAAAGTAGGACCACTTGAATGAGATCCACATATACCCTCATGTACCTCACATTAGGTTGTTTGTGCTTCGTCAATGTCGAGACATGGGTATGTGCAGGATCATCATGGAAAAAATAGGCCCTTAAGTGTCAAAAAATTTAGAAAAATCAAAGTTAGGTAACTTGATGTAAAAATTTGAAAAATTTATCTATATTATTTCAAAAATATGTAAGAACAAAACTGATAGAAAATTGAATGTAGTTTCTAAACTATTGGGTTTATTTAAAAAAAAAATCTATTTGGTGAAATTCTGAAATTTCATTGCATTAGTACTTAAATTTTAGGGAAAAAATAAGTAGGTGTCTGTCTGACCACCCTAACCACAATAAAATGATAATATTTTAGATATAAGTAGAGGACTCATGTCTCGATGTGATGCATATTTTTTTATAAATTTTTTCCAAGTGAATAATTAATTATGAATTTTTATTAAATTTTTATAAAATATATAAACTGTATGTTTGACCACCTTAACTTGGTCAAAAATTCAAGAAATTCAATTTTTTTTAATCCTATAGTATGCGAAGCATAAAATGTGACACATGTTTGATTCAAAAATGTGATCTTTGTTTGAAAGCTATAAATTATTTTCTATATCACCTATCAATTAGGATGTTAGTTGTAATTCAAATAGAAAATGAATAATAATTATTTATTAAATTCAAATTAAAAAATAATTTATATTTATGGAAAGATGAGAATCTCCTTTAAAAACCCTTCCATTTCATCTTTTTTGGTAAAAAAATGTTGTCAGCCACATACCCTACACATACCCATCATATCGCCACTTTTTGGCCCATCATGATCGTGCACATATGCACATCGAAGAAGGGTATTGTCAAACCTATGGCGGTATAGGGTGTCACTAATGATGGTGTATTGGGTGGCTTTACAGATAAAGTAATTTTGTTGGTTATTAGATAGGTTGGGGGGAAGGGTTTAGGACTGGAGATAGTCATAGATGTTTTGATACCATGGAGAATTGGGACAAACAAGCTCAAAAATCATCTTTAATTCTAGAATTTCATATGCAAGAACCAAAATTTGTTCTACCAAGAACTCAAATTGAGGGACATTGCTTGGATTGTTTAGGAGAGAGACAATTATAGCCATTGTGTTTGCTACCTTGTTTTGTGCCCTCTGAATCTTTTCAAAAGCAAGCATGTGAAAGTATGACTGAAAACTATCAACCATTCATTTATAGGGCATTCACTTCTCATCCTTGGTGTCATAGTGTTCATTGACTTGGTTGATGACCAACTGAGAATATCCTAGGACATGCAGATTTTTTATTTTCCATTTTATGGCCATTTTGGGTTCTGTGACAAGTGCCTCAAATTCTGCAATATTATTTGTACATGGAAAGGAGATTCAAAATGACTTAGGGATGGAATCTCCTTGTGGTGTAATAAATAGTATTCTTGCTCTCGAGCCATGACTAGTATGAGAACCATCGAAGTAAAGTTTCCATGGTGATTTTGGTTCTGCATGAAATATGGGCTCATCAAGAAAGTTTGCCACCAATGGGTGATTGCCTTGTATAGGTGCATCTGCTAGTTGATTTGCTATCACTTGTCCTTTTATGTCCTTTCATTCTACATATTGAATGTCATACTCGCTCAAGATCATCACCCACTTTTCCAAGCATCTTGTCAATGCTGCATGACTAAGGAGATATTTCAAGGGATCAATATTTGCGACTAAATGTGTCATGTGATTCAACATGTAGTGTCTTAATTTTTTAGTTGCAAAGACAACTGCTAGATAGGTGTGTTCAATGTATGTATAATTTAGCTCATATCAAACTAGTGTCTGACTGATGTAGTATATGGCCCTTTCCTTTTCATCATGGTCATTTTGTGCCAGTAATGTCCCCAATGTTGAAGTTGTTGAAGAAATGTATAGAATCAAAGGTTTCCCTTCAATTGGTGGCATTAAAACAAGTCGTGACAATAGATAATCCTTTATTAGTTGGAAGTCCTCTTAACATCTATCAGTCCACACAAAGGGGATATCCTTGCACAAGAGATACTGAAATGGTTGACACTTGTCATCCAAATGTGCTATGAAGCATCATATAGATTGTAACCTACCTTGTGATGTCTTGAGTTCACTTATCCCTTTTGGAGGAGACATGTCTCATATGGATTTCACTTTGGTAGGATCAACTTCAATGCCTCTACGAGAAACTATGTACCCCAAAAGCTTCCCTGATGTTACAGCAAAGACACATTTCTTGGGATTCAAGCAGACCTTGTATTTTTCCAGTCTCTTGAAGATATTGTCTAACACATTCAAGTGGACTTTTTCATGTCAAAGATTTTTCCAAAAGGTCATTCACATAATCTTCCTTTAGCTTGTGCATCATGTCATGGAATATTGTTTTCATAGCTCTCTAATAAGTGGCACCTACATTCTTGAGACCAAAAGGCATGATGTTCCAATAGTATGTACCCCAAGGACATGTGAATGCAGTTTTATGCTGATCTTCAGGGGCAATACGAATCTAATTATAACCTGAGAAATCATCCATAAGGGACAACATCTTGTATCCTACTGTGAGGTCAACTATGATGTTTATGTTTGGTAATGGAAAGTCATCCTTCAGTCATGCCTTTTTCAAATCTCGAAAGTCTATGCAGATGCATATATGACCATTTGACTTTGTGATTGGTACAAGATTGGATATCCATTTAGCATAGTCTATTGACCTTATGAATCCCACATCCAACAATTTTTTGAGTTTTTCTTTGACTAACAAGGTGATTTGTGGGTTCATCTTATGCAGCTTTTGTTTTATTGGCTTGGCATTTGGGAGTAGTGGAAAATGGTGCAAGATAAGCTTTGGGTCCAATCTAGGCATATCAGCATAGGACCATGCAAAGTTAATCTTACACTCTTAAAAGAATTTGTGAAATTCAGGTTTCTCTTCTTCTGTCAAGGATGCTACAAAGGGGACAATTTTAGGATCTTCTATTGTAGCTATGTTGACTTCCATTGTGTCCTCTATGAGCATTACTGATATTTCCTGAGTCATAGGGAGAAAGTCCAGTCCTCCATCTTTGGGTTCCTCAAAGAGGATTTCACCCACAGATACGTCCTTTATTTTTACATTTTTATCATCAAAAGGTGCCTTTTGGTTTTCACCTAAAGACATGTCATTTTTTGTTTTATTTTTATTTTTCATTTTGTGACTAGAGGATAGAGTAGTCTCCCCAAATTAAGCTGCACAATCTTGGTCAATAGAAAATCCAGCCTTGTGATCTCCACTTGGTATACCCTCACACATCCCCATGAATTCTATAATGGCCTCATCATTCTGAGATATATCCATAACTGGCGAGCGTTGTTGATCCCAATCAATTAGTTGTGGGAAGACTAAAGAGATACCATCATCAGTATTGGTGAATGGTGGGGAGGATGTAAAAAGCATGCAGGCGGATTTAGAGAGGTTAAAAATAAAATTGTCATCAGCCAACTCCCAATCAGATTCTATCCAATATTCTCCTTTGCTTTATTCATACTCATTGTAAAAATAAGGGACAAATGGACTGGCATTAGTGTCAGCAGTGTCATGTGGCAAGTCATATGGTTCCAAGTTATGATCATTGTTTTCAGATGGTTAGGCATGTATGTCAGGGTTATAGCCAATAGGATTGGAAGATGATTCAGACTTATCATTGTTTCTTGGGAAAAAGAGTCTATCCTAGTCTTCTTGTTTCCTTGGGATCTTAGGTTTGTCATTACTTTATGTTGGATCAATCTTAAATATTTTCCAAAATCTTTCTTCAAAGGTAGGTTCTAGGTATGTGCAGGATCATGATGGGCCAAAAAGTGGCGATATGATGGGTATGTGTAGGGTATGTGGCTGATAATTTTTTTTTAACCCAAAATTGATGAAATGAAAATGATTTCTAAAGGAGATTCTCAACTTTTCACCAATATAAATTATGCTTTACTCTTAATTTAATAAATAATTATTATTCATTTTCTATTTGAATTACGACTAAAGTCCTAATTGATAGGCTGATTGAAAAACATCTATATCTTTCAAACAATATCACATTTTTTGAATCCAAAGCATGAATCACATTTTATGCTTCATATACTATAGGATTAAAAAAAAAAAAATGAATTTCATGAAGTTTTGACCAAGTTAAGGTGGTCAGACATACATGTTTTTATATTTTTTAAAATTTGTAATAAAAAAATCATAATTAATTATTTACTTTGAAAAAAATTACAAAAAAATATGCATCACCTCCAGACATGAGTACTCTACTTATATCTAAAATCTTATAAAAAATATTATCATTTTATTGTGGTTAGGGTGGTCAAACAGATACCTACTTCTTATTTTTTCCCTATAATTTAAGTACTATTGCATTGAAATTTCAAATTTTCACCAAATATATATATTTTTTAAATAAACTGCAGTTTAGAAACTACATTCAATTTTCTACAAATTCTATTCTTACATATTTTTAAAATAATATAGATAAATTATTCAAATTTTTATGTCAAGTTGCCTAACTTTGATTTTTTTGAATTTTTCACCACTTAAGGGCCTATTTTTTCAATGACGTCTTGTACATACCCTTCTCTAGGTTCAAAGAACAATTCATCAAGGAAATAGTAACTCAGGAATCACTGGGAGCCAAATTACCATTCATGGGAGTTGGTTTCGGTAAGGGATTCCTCAATAGTCTCGAAACTTTCTGAAGCATTCACGCTCTCACCTGAAAGTACATTGGTCCATCGATTGTCATTTTTGGGTAGCCAAAACCCTAACCCAAGATACTTTGGTCTTTAGGAAGGCACTATAGGTTCCCACATTCTAGTCTTATTTCTACCAAGGCCACTAGTTCCATTGTAACCTTTTTCCTTCATTATATTTTAGCCTTTTTCATACATCTGGACTAGTAATGGGTATGGATCTTTTGGGTCTTTATAAATCCATGTTGATATATCATTGATGTCTTCTTTGCTTATTTCTCCCCATTTTATAAAAATATGTATTGGAGGAACTTTGAAAATTTCCTTAGGCTCCATTCTAAAATAGGGTCGAGCATAAGCCTTAGGAGACTTGGGTATTTTGGTGATGTAGTATGTCGTGTTCAAGTTATATTCTTGACATCCTTGGTCTTGAATCTTGACATTGGAATCAACCTTCAAGACAAAGGGATATGGTGTGGCGGAAGACCTGGAAGGAGTGGATGTGGATGACTTGGCAAGCGTGCATGGATCGATGAATTTGGGAGAAGTCGACGTTGGAGCTTCTTGGTTGATAGGAAATTGATGTTCTAAAATACCCCTTAGATTGGTGCAATACTGAAAGGGATTGAGGTATCCATATATGGTGATTTTTATGATGTCAAAAGGAAACTTCAAGCATTGGTGGTAGGTGGATGGAACGACTTTAAGGGCATGAATCCAAAGTCATCCAAGCAAGATGTTATAGGGTAATTCAAGATCCAAGACTTGGAAAGTTGTGTCTACAATGATTGGCCCAACTCTGATAGGAAGAGTGATAACACCTCGAGAGGAACATTCTTCATCATCATACACCTTTATAATAATGCTCTTTGTAGCATCTACGCAAGCATTAGATAAGCCTAGAGCCTTAACCAGTTTTAAGGAGCATATGTTTATTCCTACTTCACCATCTACTAAAACTTGTCTGACCTTATGCTTATGGATGAATAATTTAATGTGTAATGTATCATTATGATTGGATTTTGGTGACGAATAATCTTGGTCTAAAAATGTTACGTGATGGGGTGTAGTGAGGTATCCCACCATGGCCTCAAATTGGTTGACATCAATGTCACGAGGGACAAAGGAATCTTGTAAGGTTTTGTCAAGTATGGCCTTATACACAGGAGAAAACTGTAGCAACTACAGTATAGAAATCTGAGCAGGTGTTTTTCCTAGTTGGTCAATAAGGTTAAACTTTCCCTTAGGTTGTGACTGCTTAGTAGATGGACCAAGTATGTAATTTTTGGCTACTAAGGGGGAGGAGGACCAACTATAGTGACTTTTCCACCATGAGTAGTGACATTGTATTCGGGTGTTCTTTTGATAGTAATGGTATAGATGTATTCATCAACAGCCCATAAATGATTAATAATAGGTCCACCATAATAGTCGAATGTGGTGCAAGTATAGTTGGCATGATTATTATTTGTCTTGGGACTTGGCATGGAGGGATTATTCGAAGCATGGTCCTATAGTGGGTTTTTGTGAATAGTATGGTCTACGTTTGATGCAAATTGTGGTCAACCCAATTCAATTGTGCGATTTTCAATGAGGTCTTGAACCAAATTTCTTATTTTTCAAAAAAAGGATGTCTTATGTCCTTATCATGATGGTAATGGGTATGTGTAGGATCATGATGGGCCAAAAAGTGGTGATATTGTGGGTATGTGGTTGACGACATTTTTTTTACTCAAAATTGATGAAATGAAAAGGGTTTTTAAAGGATAATCTCAAATTTCCACCAATATAAATTATGCTTTACTTTGAATTTAATAAATAATTATTATTCATTTTCTATTTAAATTACGACTAAAGTCCTGATCGATACGCTGATTGAAAAACATTTATAGCTTTCAAACAATATCACATTTTTTGAATCTGAAACATGCGTCACATTCTATGCTTCACATACTATATGATTAAAAAAAGAAAAAATGAATTTCATGAAGTTTTGACGAAGTTAAGGTGGTTAGACATATGAGTTTTTATATTTTTTAAAAGTTGTAATAAAAAAATCATAATTAATTATTTACATGGAAAAAAATTACAAAAAAATATACATCACTTCTAGACATGAGTCCTCTACATATATCTAAAATATTATAAAAAAATATTATCATTTTATTGTGGTTAGGGTGGTCAGACAGACACCTACTTTTTTTTCCCTGAAATTTAAGTACTCATTGAAATTTCAAAATTTCACCAAATAGATATATTTAAAAAAAATAAACCTAGTAGTTTAGAAACTACATTCAATTTTCTATAGATTCTATTCTTACAATTTTTTAAAATAATACAGATAACTTATTGAAATTTTTACATCAAGTTGCCTAACGTTGTTTTTTCTGAATTTTTTGCCACTTAAGGGCCTGATTTTTCCATGATGATCCTATAGATACCCTAATCACAGAAAGTGTTGTCACCCCACCATGATGGTTTAAACTATCCTAGGTCATATGTCTTAGGTTCTTCTAGTGTGATGTCACTATTTTGAAGGAATTTCTTAAGGACATATTTGATTGGTTCACCCAAGGGAGTATATGTGTGTCTCTTTGAGAATTGCCTTGTTTGTCATGGCTGCCCTTGGTCTTGACTGTTTTGATTGTTATGAATAATTTGAATGGCATTAGTAGCATATGTTAGTGCAGTTATTTGTGTATTTTGTAGCGGAGCTCCTTTAAGAGTAAGTACAAGACCCATTGTGTTAACCGCCTAAGCGCCAAAAATGCCATCATTGGTAATGTGTTTGTTCTTGACCCAATATTTATTCTTGTCCATGAGTGGGTTTGTGTTCATGTTCTTATGGCCATATTTTAGTTCTCCTTTAGCAATAAGGGCCTTCTTTAGTTGGACACCCTTTTCGACTAAGTCTATGAACGTTGGGCAGCAGTGAACTTGCAAGCCATATTTCAATGGGCCTAAGAGTGTTTGTACAAACATGTCAACTTTTTCTTTATTAGGTATTTCAATATGGCAATGACTTGCTAGACTTCTCCATATTTGGAAGAATGGGATAAAAGTCTCTCCAACTTCTTCTTGTGTAAGTGTGCATAAGTTGGTGATGGAAACATCCGTGTCAATGTTATAGCATAATTTTCCACAAATCTGTTTGCAAGTTCATCCCATGATTTTATTCCCTTTTGTAAAGTGGAAAACCATTCAAGTGTGGGGCCTAGAAGACTCTTAGGGAAGAGTTTCATTAAGTATGTTCATAGGCAATATCCTCACAATTGGTTGTGAATTCTTGAATGTGTTCAATGGGGTTTGTCTTGCCTTTGTATTTAGTGAAATTTGGTGCCACATACCCAGGAGGGAATGGTGGCATGTATAGACTTGTGTTGAAAGGATACAAACATAGGTTGTATGACATGTGTGACTTTTTATTGGAAATTTGCATAGTCTCTATTTTTTTTTTCAAGTTTTCCACTTGAGCTGTCAAAGTGTCAATTATGGGATTATTTGTTACATCACACATGGGAGTGATGGGTATCCCATGGGTCCCCATTTGTTGGGATGAGATGTTCTAATTTTGTTGTGGAATATGTTGTTATGAGATGTATGACACGTTTTGATTTGAATGTTGGTATTGCAAGTTTTGATTAGGTATTTGTTGATGGGTGTGGATGTGTGATGCATATGTAGGAATGTGTCCAACCATATTAGTCGATATTTGTGGGATGTGTTGGCTTTGAATATTTTGGTTCCCAAATGAAGTCATATGCTGTGTCATCTGACTACCTTGTCTAGATTGATAGAATTTTCCATGGGGAATGTTGGTGTTTTGCACTTGGGAAGTATTGGTATTAAGTTGTGATGACGTGTTGACATTTGGTTGTGGTCCTCGAATGAAAATACATCATTTACTTCCTCCGAAGGGATTGAATGAAGACCCAATGAAAGGATTTTATGATGATGCTCCCATGACATTAGATGAAGCTCCAAATAGGGGGTTTGAAGAGCTTTCCCCCATTGATGAGGATCCAGAGGTAGCTCCAATTGATTGTGAGGATGTTGTTGACATTGTTGGCATTGATTGTGACATGGCTTGTGACATAGTTAGTGTCCCTCCAATGGATGTTGCATTGATTGTGTTTTGGTTGGATGTGTCATTAGAGGTGGCATTAATAGTGCTTGAGGTAATTTGTGAGGTGGCACCAAAAAAGGAATTGTTTGCATTGTTTTGGGGGTTGACTAGTGTCAGATGCGTTATTTACATTGTTGTTATTGGTATTGTGATTTGGTGAGGCTGGTCTCAAAGTGTTAATTCAAAGCAACGTGGAAATTTATCCACTTGGCCCAAGAGCATGGCTAGATATCTTTGTGCGTCATGTAGGACTAAATCTTTCATGAAGGAGACTATGTCAGGATTTTGTATTGTGGCTTCTAAGTCTTCTACATATACTTGTATGTGTTGGTCCCTTTGTATAAATGGTTCAAAGGGGTTACATGATGAAGATGGCATGTTCATTTCATTGAAAGGATTGAGAAAAGATGTATCTTAGTTCATGTTTTGATTCATGTCATTGGAAATATATAAGTGTTGGTGTACTGTCCAAAATTAGCCAATTGTCTTCTTTTTCTTTGAAGCCTAGTCTCAACCATATAAGGAGTTGCTCAAATTAGGAAGAAGATGAAAATGATGACACTATGTTTTTTGGATTTTCTCTTTGAATAATGAATGCAAATGCAACTATGTTTTTGTGCTTTTGACAATAAGGTATGCAATATGACAAAGTTGTCTAAAGGAAATGACAAATGCCAAAGGACAATAAGGACTTTTTTTTTTGGGGGATTTTTTTAGGAATAAGGTATGCAAAATGAGGACTAAGATGACTTGAATGTTCTAAGGTATGAAAAATGCAAAGGTATAAATGATTTGGAAGAAGGTTAATCAACCACCCTAAGCTTGATCTATGTGTCAATTTGGGTCATCAAAGGACTTACTAATGTGACTAAAGGACAAGATGACAAAGTGACAAAGTGAGGTTCCCTAACTAGACTTTTGAGTTGGAAAGTCTCACAAAAATGACAATGACTAAAAGAAATTAAGTTGGCTAAGTCCAATGACCACCTAATCTCGAAGGAAATGATTTTGCAAAGTATGGTAAGGTTTTCTAATCCAAAATCTGCAAATGAAATGAGGACCTAAAGACTGCTTTATGTCTGAAAATGAAGATGATGGACTTCTAAAGATGCAACTAAAGATTTTGCAAATTTGGACCTATGGGTAAATGCAAGCTAAAGATACAACTAATGGAAGATTTGAGAAATTTTCTTTCTGGTTTTTGTAGAGGCTGCTAGAAGAATATTTTTTATGGTAGATTTGACAAGTTTGGTCTCAGGTTTTAGACTGCAACAGTGTTTTAGTTTTTGCAAGGAAAATGTGTCATTTCAAGTTGTGAATGCATTGCAGTTTGGTAGATGCATCACAGTTTCAATGAATGTGGCTCTACAGATAGCAAATACAACTCAATAAAGAAATTGTGGCATTCTGTGAATCAAATGTGGTGCAATATAGAGAAATGTGTCACATAGAGTAGCGAATGCAACTTATCAGAGTGAATGCATTGCAGAAAGTGTCAAATGCAGCACAAAATAGTGAATGCATTGCAGCAAATGGGTTACAGTAGAATGAGTCTAGTTTTTTTGCTATTTTTGGCCAAATTTTGGAATTGTTTCAAGTTGAATGGTTGTTTCCAAGTCTGTGAAATGGTGTTTTTTTGTTGAATGTTTTAGAAAACACTTGGCAAACACAATGTTTTGAAAACATGCATAAAGAAGATAAGTACAACCCTAGGTTAGGCAAGGACTATATTTTCTAGATTCCACGTGGGTTTCCCCAACCATAATTATTCTTAGTAGATGAATCCAGAAGCTTGGCCACACAGGCTCCCCCTTATAGTGCACTCACTTCTTAGGTCAACCAAGCTTCTAAGCCCCATAAATCTCCCATGGCGCGTTGATCACCTCTACTAAGAACTATGAGAATGTGGATGCCTTCACGATGACCGTTGTTGTGCTAGCAAATAGATGGTATTTTTGCCACTAAATAAAATGCTTCCAATAAATACTCAGGGACACGACACCTTGCGATCATATAGAAAGCCACTTAAGGCTTTAACCAATGTACTAGGGGCTCTTACACATTTTAAAAGAAAAAGGTCGATACCCATTTTCGAATGGCATTACATGAATAAGGCCTACATACCATGAGGAGTTGACAATTTAGACTCTTCCTTTTATATATTGGCCTGAGCAAAAAACTAGTTGGAGTTGTTCCCTCTTTCGAGGCAGGCCCCACTAAGGTTCAAAAACATAAAATAGATGGGTTTGATTTTTTGATCACCTAGTTTGCACAAGGTGAGAGCATAATCACCTACCACCTTCAAGCACAATCAAGCAAAGTTCTCTTAACCTACTAATTAAATCTAAATGAGACAAGAAAATGTTCTTTTTAAAGCACCAATGGAAGCGTTCTCTAATCTAAAACAAATACAAGAGATTTCAAAATAATATGTTTGGACATTCAAACCTACAAAACCACTTGTTAGTAGTCTAAAAAGATGCCTTAGACCCATGAAAATTCAAAGTTGCATGCTACAAAAATAGATTAGTAACCTACAAAAACCTCTAAACTATGAACTTGAAATAAAAAATTGGGAAAATTAAAAAAAAAACCCAAAAATAAAATTTACTAGACAAATGCATTATAGCAAAGTGAATGTGTCGTTATGCACATCAAATGTGGCTCAGGCTCATACACAAGAATTTTCCAGTCAGATGCATCGATATGTAGAGAAAATGCATCACAACCTTCAAATGCGTAGTTCGAGATCTTAGATGTGTCACAACAAAACAAATGTGGATTTCTTTCAGTTAAATGCGTCTCAAGATAGTGGATGCATCACTCTACAAAGAAAATGTGTTGCAATAGAACATTTGTGGCTTAGAAAACTATGAATGCGACGTTCCATACCTATACCTACAAAAATAGAAAAAGTCATGAAAATCTACAAAAAACATGATTTTCGCATCGGGTATCTAGGTTAGTAGATTAATGCATAAGAAAACAAAACCTAAAGTAAATAATGAAGAAAAAAGGAGGAAAAAATGAAAATAAATGAAATAATCTCACCAAATATCTTCAACCTCCATGATTGACCTCCATTACACCTTCTCTATTTACTGCAATATGTCATCTTCCCTCAGATTTTATGTGAGAAATCTATGACTATGCCGGGACCTAAGCAAATGTTAAAGGGTTTGATCACAAATGCAATATTATGCAACTATGCAACTAGTAAGCAAAGATTAAAATATGTCTAAAATTCCAAAATGCCAAGAGATATGAAGTATCCCTAAGACAAGATTGCAAGAGATAAGATGTCATGAGATTGCAAGAGCATGACATGTGCAAATGAGACCAAAATTTCCATTTTATAGAAAATGCAATTTTGGATGAATGGCCAAGATTGAAGATTGAAAAATGCCCTAGAATCAATGGACAAGATTCAATATGATAACCCACAATTAGGGTTAGGGAAATATTAGGGTAAATTTAAAATGAGTGGACACGATTTGATTTGAGAAAATGAAATCAAGCCCTGAAAGTGCATGTGACAAGAAGATAAGAATGGCACAAAAAAAAGAGAGAGCTATAAAATCAAATAATATTAGAAATTACTTGATTTATCGAGGAGAATTGCTATTTTGAATTAAAAATTAATTTAATTTAAAAAGATGGGGCCATGTGACCGTAAATAATTAATTTGAATTATTTACTAAAAGAGGGAAAATTAGAAAGTGGGACCATTTAAATAAATAATTTTATTTAAAATGGGGAAAATGCCAAGGTGGTCAATTAATTAAATAAATTAAATAATTCATTTAATTATGAGAAGGTATTTAAGAATTATTGACGTATTTAAATAAATAAATAAAATTTATTTATTTAAATGATCAGGATGAAATAATGGACAAAGATAAATAAATTAAGCATTTTATTTAATTATGGAGAGACAATAGAGAATTAGTGACATTTAAATAAATAAATAAAATCTATTTATTAAATAATCAAGAAGAATAAAAGACATGAATTAATTAGATAATTAAAAATCATTTAATTAATAGTTGAAAGTGGACCGTAGGACATAATTAAATATTTTAATTATGCTAGGAAGAAACACGACAACAATAGAGTTTACAGGCCTAGTTCATTTTTATGTGTTTACAAGTGGCTTAAGAGAATATTGATTCACCCCCCTTCTCAGTATTCTAGGTGTTCAACAGTAATATGTACAAAGATTATAAATAAACCTTTAATTTGAGTTGTGATAAAGGTTTATACATATTGTTCTAATTAAGAACTACATTTTATTAGTTTACATTGTATAATATTTGATCATTATACTATTCTTTTCACTAGGGTATAAATAAAACTCCTCAAAATTCCTTGGGATTAGCACTCTTTCAGGTCAACCATTTTCTTTCTTCAATATTGGTTCTAATATTGAGACCCTCACTAGGAAATAAAGATATGGGTATGTGTAGGATCATGATGGGCCAAAAAGTGGCGATATGATGGGTATGTGTAGGGTATGTGGCTGACAACTTTTTTTAAACCCAAAATTGATGAAACGAAAAGGGTTTTTAAAGGAAATTCTCAGCTTTCCAACAATATAAATTATGCTTTACATTGAATTTAATAAATAATTATTATTTATTTTCTATTTGAATTTCAACTAAAGTCTTGATTGATAGGCTGATTGAAAAAAATCTATAGCTTTCAAACGGTATCACATTTTTTGAATCTAAAACATGCGCCACATTCTATGCTTCACATACTATAAGATTAAAAAAGAGATAATTGAATTTTATGAATTTTTGACCAAGTTAAGGTGGTTAGACATACGAGTTTTAATATTTTTTTAAAGTTGTAATAAAAAAATCATAATTAATTATTTACTTGGAAATTTTTTTTAAAAAAATATGCATCACATTAAGACATGAGTCCTCTACTTAGATGATCTAAAATATTATAAAAAAATATTATCATTTTAACATTGTTAGGGTGGTCAGACAGACAACTACTTCTTATTTTTCCTTGAAATTTAAGTACTATTGTATTGAAATTTCAAATTTTCACCAAATAGATTTTTAAGAAAAAAAAAACCTAGTAGTTTAGAGACTACATTCAATTTGCTACAGATTCTATTCTTACATATTTTTGAAATAATATAGAGAACTTATTCAAGTTTTTATGTCAAGTTTCCTAACTCTGATTTTTTTGAATTTTTCGCCACTTAAGAGCCTATTTTTTCCATGATGATCCTGCACATACCCATATAAAAAAACCAAACAAACTTGTGGATTAGATTGATGAAATAAGAAAGATAATACATAAAATGTAGAAATTATTTCTAAGATTTGTAGTAGAATATTATTACATTGGAAAGGGTGATCCTAGGTCTAATGTCTAGATCTCTAGATTCAATCTCTTTTCCAATGAGAATTATGGGAGTTCATATCCCCTAAGGGTATGATGATTAACTAACAACCTAAAAGGTGAACCAATCTACCCTTGGATCTGGATTCTGGTTGGGGATAGTTTGTGGATTGTAATTCGATTGAAATTTGATGTGATGCAATGATGTAACTAGGTAAACTATGAAAATACAACATTCTCTTATGAATTCTAAAAAATTGAAAACAAAAAAATAAAAATTGAAATCCAAAAATATAGAAGACAGTTACAAAATTACCTAAAATTCAAAATTGAGTTGATTTTAGCTAGTTTAGGGCACCCTAAGTGCTCAACTAAAACCCTAGTTTTTGAAACTAGTTTCACAATCTTAAGGTACCTAGTCTGTAGCTTTTGTATTCTAAATTTGTTTGTTAGATCTTCATCTTTTACTAAGAAAATTTATATTTTTTGACTTGAAAACTTGTAAGTTTGATGAAAAATATCCTTCAATCTCTCTCCAATTGACCTCTAGATCTATAGCTTGCACACATGAAAGGAGGGGAAGGGTATTTCCATATAGAGGCTTGTCTTAGTCAAACCCCATGTTGGTATTTCTATCTCCACAATGGAAATTTTGATGATAAAAGAGAGCATATCCTTTTGAGTAATATAGGCTAAATGATAACAAGTAATGAATTTACAATTTGTTGCAACTCACCACTCAAATCTAATCTCCTTGATGGATTTAATTCATACTCATCACCTTCAAGGATCAACTATAAATTGAATTAATTTTAATTTGAGGACCTACAAGTGTTAGTACTAAAAAATAAAATGCATGCAAAACATGAAGGTAATTGGATTAAGTTTAGGTGTACGATGCTATTGACAAAATTATTTTGGGTCAAAGTTTGAAGGTAAATGTCTAGTCATATCCACAGGCCCATCAACGGTAATTGGATTAAGTTATTACTTAGAAATTGTAGTATGATTACATGAAGAGAGTCAATAAATTGAGTGAATTATCTATCTCTTGGCCTAAATTGACAAGATGTTTAACTTCTAGAAATGGCATGTGTTTCAAATGTTTGAGATGTGTTTACCTTAAGAAAAATCTTATTTTCTTCTAGAATGGTTCATAATTTTTTTTGACATATAGATTCAGATTGATCAGTAGGAGTCAATGAAGGTGTACCCTCATATTGACTAACTGATATCTAAAAATAATGAAGATTCATACACAAGTGTGCAAAGTATGGTTACCTCATCACTAATATCTTGTATCAAATATTGGGTTGCAAATTTCCTATAAACATCCTTTGGACATCAACATCATGAAGACTATAGGAGATTTGTGAGTAATTAAATTATTATCATCCTATAAATTCTATTATTTTTTCCTTAGGTCCTTGTTTCCAATGCACTAAGTTAGTTAATATCACTTGAGGACCAATGTTTTCTTGAAAATATTGGAGAAATGTGCTAACAAGTTCAGTGAATGAATTTATGGAGTTATTTGAAAATGAGAAAAACCATTCCAAATCCATATCTTTCAATTGTCTATTAACTTTTTTTAGTTAGGAGATTTTCTTCAATCAAAAATGAAATCACTACACTTTTGCAATAAAATTCAATACATGGTTTTCAAGATCTCCATTTCCATTGTACTTCTTAAATTGGGGTATTTGTATGTTTTGAGGTATAGTCATTTTCTGGAAAGCAATTGACAATGGGTTTCGTGTGAGGTATTGAGAAGGTTTATCATTTTTATTTTTATTTAATGTGGAATATTTTTGTTGAAGTGATATCACATTTTGTAAAAGTTGGTTTCTGAAAGATAATTTCTTGACATGCTTTAAGAGTATGGTGAATATAGTGAATTTTTGTAAGTAGTTAGTGGAATACTATATTCCATGCTTATTAAGGGTGATGAATATTGAGGTGTTATATGTGAGGTGATAAAACTATAAAGATTCCCACTAGGAGGCCCTAAACTTGGAGTTGTTCCATTGGTGTATTGTATTATTGAAGCTAAAACAAGGGGTGTAAATATAGGAATAGAAGGTATGGTTGTGGTAAAGGAAACTAGTTTTCCTCCTCTATTTTCAACATTTGTGAATGCTTGAGTGCTACTAGTTGTCGTAGGGACGTTAAAATATACTATATTAGATAGACTACACAACACCTCTAGTCTTTGAGCATTATTGATCAAAATCCTATGGTTATCCACATTGGGTGTTATTTTTCTCACTAAAAATTAGTGCTTATGTAATCTTAAAAACCCTCTAAATCTTTGTTCAATTGTTTCAATTTATCATTAGGAACATGGGATATATAAGTATCTAAGTCCACGTAAATGTTTGATTGTCAGGTAGTAATGGGTATCAAGTAGGATTAGGGATGGAGTCCAAAATGGGCTAGGTATTGACAATAACGTCTGTGAAAGAGTTGAAGGAATTAGGATCCATAGTATATTTAATTACTGGGATACCATAAGTCTACAACTTCATCTCATAGGGGTAGTGGTAGTTGGAAATCAGGTCATGAAGTTCATATGAGTTCCGAAACACTTGAGTATTCTTAATATTAATAGTTAAGGTACAAAACAATCACAAAAAACATACAAAATCCTAAATAAGAAAGAAGAACCATACAAAAAATAGAATAACAAATCTATGATAAAACTTTGAGCCAAATATAGCTAGTCTAGGGTGCAAGGTCACCATAGAATAGCAAGGTATTTTGCTAAATTAAATATTTTCTATGATAGTGTAAGTCTAACAGTGAATGGATTTTTATAATTTGATTGATTTGTGATTGTGTAATGAAAATACAAGTATGCAAGCAATTTTCAAAATGTTCAAGCAACAAAATGAGATTCCAAATACAATTTTTAGATTCATAGTGTAATAAAATAATCTAGAAATAAAAATCTTGATGTATTTTATAACAACAATAATGCACTTTTTTACCCTTTCACTATATACAAATACCTAAATGAATTCCTTCAAAACTTTCAAAGTTGAGTTCATATTTAATATGACCTAATTTAGGTTTGTAAATATAGCTAAGAGGTAGATCTAACCTATGATGATTGAAATTAACTATATTTGAACTTTGAATGTAGTATGGTATGGAATTTTTTCAAAATTTTAGTTTTTTTAATGAAGTGATGGATGCCTAAATGATGAATGTAAAAAAATGAAAGATTAACCTTAGGTCTATGATGATATGATTTATTTGTCAAAAGGTATCTACTGTAAAATTATTTAGGTTCACAAAAATGTTAAATTGGAAAAGGTGATACTAGGTCTAATGTCTAAATCACTAGAATCAATCCCCTTTCTAATGAACATTGGGGGAGTTCAAATCCACCAAGGATATGATGATTGACTAACAACCTAAGACGCGAGATAGTTTTCCCTTGGATTTAAAAACTAGCTGGGGGTAGTTTTTGGATTGGAATTGAATTGAATTTTGATGTGAGGTAATGATTTACCTATCTAAACTATGAAAATGTAGTGTTCTATTATGAATTATAGAAAAATAAAAATAGATAGGTAGAGTTGAAATATATAAAAGTAGAAGGAAAACAAAGTACTTGAGATACAAATTTGAGTTTATTTTAGTGATTCTAGGGTTCCTTATATCTTAGACTAAAGCCCTAGTTTTTGAAACCGATTTCACAATCTTGAGGTGCTTGATTTGTAGCTTTTTTCTTTTGTATTTGGTTTTAAAATATTCATCTATTACTAATAAAATAAAGATTCTATGACTTGATGACTTGTAGGGTAGATTAATAAACAACCTTAAATCTCTCTAAAATTCATCTTTAGATCTATAACCTATGTTGGCAACACAAGGGAAAACAACTGAGAAGGGGGGTGAATCAGTTGTCACAAAAATTTAAAATTATTAAACTTATTAACCTTATTCTTAGATCTAATTAATAACCATGAAATCATAAATCATCAACACATCAAAAACACACAACAATTTTTTTTTTAAAGTGGAAACCATGTTAGGGGAAAAATCATGGTGGAGGTCAGTCAACAAGATTATACCATGTTAAAGGTACGAAGAAATATAAATGGGGAATGCACATGCATTTAGGCACACTGCCTAGAGATTACTGCTCAAATACAACAAGGCTTACTACCAAAAGGAAGACACTCTATCTTATAGAAACATTCATATTACATCTGCAGGATTTTGAACTGAGAAAATAACATCTGCTAATGCCTTATTATAGTTCCAGTTAAGCACATGAACACTTCTTCATACTCTACTCACTCATGTTCACACTTTGCTTCCACCTTCAAATGATTAGAACATTATTCACACATATCATACACATGCATGACTTAAAATGGAATAAACAATCACTTATATATATTTGCAACAAGAGATTACATCACTACATGTCGACTTCAACAAAATAATAAAATATATGCAAACTGTCAGACCAAAACAATAAATAATTTTCAATGCGAATCAACTAGTGTCAGCCACAACATAATGAAGACCCAAAACAAAATCCTTGAACATGAAACAACTTCAAAAATTATTCCATGAAGATCCACAACACACTACCATCACCTTGTTACACTTGAACATGAAAAACATGAACACACAAGAGAAAATCACCAATTGCGAGCACAACAATCAATGCAGATGTGCAACACAGATATAACATGATCTATAAACATCCACAAACATAATGAATCACCAAATAAGCATCCACAATAGCTAAAATTACTAGAATCACATCATCTTCATTCAAGAACAACAACTAAAGCAACAAAATGACTGTCGAAACACAGATACTCATAACTTGATTAAATCTTCATGTAGATCACTAAAAACTTATGTGGATAAAATAGATATACTTGAAAAAAACCCTTTAATCCACAACCTCTGATCATCAATGCAATAAGCTAACCAACAGAGTGAACTTCAGTGCATCATTGTCAACCTGCAACTTATTTCATTACAATTTTCTCAATATCCTCGACATATATAGTCTTAAAGACATTAATTCCAATAGTGTTGAAATCAATGACAACCACATATCAGCAACATACAACAATCTCTCCCTTTGGCATTGATGGAAACACATGAAGTGAAAAAAAATCATCAACACAACTTTCTCTTAGCACTTTCTCCCCCTTAGATTCTAACTCTCTTCTCCTCAACTCTTTCTCATGACTTCTTCTCCCCACAAAGTTTTTCACATGAATCTTCTCCCCCTTTTACATAAATGAAAAAGATACACACAAGCTCTAAACTACATATCTAAACATCTGACTACTCCCCCTAAGTAGCAGCCACTGTAACATCAATCCAGATCAAGATATGACTATGAAATGCACTGACTGATGCAATTCAATGAATCTTAGTCCTAATTAGGAGGGGTAATCACCCCTAAGTTCCCTATGAGATAATCAAAAGTATCCTTAGGAAAAGGATTGGTAAAGATATCTTCAATCTATTCCATAGTAGGCACATACTCCAATCTAACTTCCTTTTCACTCACCTCTCTGAAAAAGTGAAACTTGATAGATATATGCTTGGTCTTTGAATGTAGTAGTGCCATATTCTTAGAAATGTTAATTGCACATGATTTGTCACATAATATAGCAATAGGTTTATCATACACAACTCTAATATGTTTCAGCATCTACTTCATCCACAATACTTGAGTCCAAGTGTATTTTCCCTCTGTAGTAGAGAAAGAAATGGAATTTTGCTTCTTACTTAACCATGAAATCAACTTCTTACCCAAGAAAAATGCACCACCACTAGTACTTTTTATGTCATTCACATCTCCTACTCATTCAACATCAGTAAAGGCACTCAAAGTAAGGTCATCATCTCTAGGATACCATAAGCCAAAATCAATTGTCCCCTTCAAGTATTTGAAAATCCTCTTCACATCAGTCACATGAGATTCCTTAGGATCAACTTGAAATATTGCAACAATGCATACAACATTCATGATATCAAGTCTAGTTTGAGTCAAATAGAGCAATCTACCAATCATCAAACTGTATCTAGTCTGATTTACTTTCAAAGAATCATCATCTTGTATCAACTTACATCCGGTCACGATAGGCATACTAGCTAGCTTTGAATTTTCCATACCAAACTTCTTTAGCAATTCTTTCACATACTTGGACTGAGATATAAATATCCCTTTACCTAGCTGAGTGATTTGCAATCCCAAAAATAATTTCATCTCTCCAATCATAGACATCTCAAACTCACTTTGCATCTCATCAACAAACTTCATGCACAAACCATCATCTCCTCCAAAAATGATATCATCAACAAAGAGTTCAACAATTAGATCTTTATCATGATTAATATTGAAATACAAATTACTATCAAGAGTACCTTTATTAAATCCAAGCTTCAAAAAATACTTGTCCAATCTACCATACCATGCTCTTGGGGCATGCTTGAGTTCATGCAATTCTTTCTTCAACTGACAAACCATATCTCCCTGATTAGTCAATTAAAATCCATCATGTTGCTCAACATACACCTCTTCTTCCAATTCACCATTTAGAAATGATGACTTGACATCCATCTGATACAACTTGTAGTTTTTGTAAGTAGCATAAGTAAGAAATAGTCTCACAGCTTCAATCCTAGCAACAGGGGCAAAAGTTTCTTCAAAGTCAATTCCTTCCATCTAAGAATATCCTTTACACACTAGTCTTGCTTTTTTTCTGAAGACCCATTTAGTTCCAATTACATTTTCGTCCTTAGGTCTAGGAACATGAATCCATGTATCATTCTTCTCAATCTGTTGTAGTTCTTCTTTCATTGCTTCCACCCAATGTTCATCTTTGCATACTTTATTGACATTAGTAGGCCCAATCTTTGAAATCAAACAATATTCTTCTACAATTTTTCTACTAGTCTGAACACCTTTGTTCTTATCACCTATGATCTGATCTTTTGAATGATTTAGTCTTACATACCTTGGATTCTTAGGATGTTCTTGAACTTCAAGCTCTTGTGATCTCTCTTCTACATTTTCACTAGTTCTTCCTCTTGATTTTCTTAATTCACCGGAATGATCTAAACTTGATTTAAGTCTGAAATTTCTTTCCTTTATTTGAAATATCATTCTAGTCATCTAAATCATATCCAAGGGTTCTAGATGGTCTAATTATGTCTTCATCAACCCTACAATTTTCACTTTCAACCATTTTCCTCAATCTCTTATTGTAGCACCGATAGGCCTTACTTTTAGTAGAATAACCAAGAAAGATTCCTTCATCACTCCTAGCATCAAAATTTCCTATATATTCATCTCTTTTGATATATAATTTACTGCCAAATATTTTGAAGTATCTAATAGTAGGCTTATGACCATACCATAGTGGTGCAACCATGGTAGGAGGGTCCTCAAAGAGAATAATCTGGACCATACAACAAGTGTCACACAATAGAAGCAACAAAAAATATGAAGGAAAATGTAGATTCATACATTCTTATTATCATAAATCTTAGTTACAATTAGCCGACAACATCCGGGCTTACAGATTTGGCTCATAGGCATGATACAACATGTTCAAAATACAATATTCATATATGCTCCTTAATGCAAATGAAAATATTACACATCCAATCTACATTAATCTACTTAATCAACTTCTATTGTCCTAATGATCTGTTACAATGCTTTATATCATATCCACAAATCTAGAATCTTCTGTGTTGGCCAAAGATCATTACAATCCCCAATGAAAGAAAATGTAACATGTGCATGAAATAGGTCAGTATCAAATTTGACTTAATCCTTGGTAGGTGCATAGGATGAAGTGTGGACCTAAATTAAGGTCGGGGTCACTCCATGAAACAATTTGAAACACATCACAAGGATCCACAAGTTAGGGGAAGGATCTACAAGAGATCAAACTAGCCGTTAGGCTTTGAAACTATTCTGGTGCTGGTTCAAGAAACTTTCACTTAATCCAGAAGTGATAACTTTCCAAAAAAAGATCCAATTGATCTAAAATCTTAGAATAAGGAAAATGAACATGTCCACAATGAAAACATAGATCCGCAGGGTCTAGTGAGCAAATATGATGAATCCACCAACTTGAATTGAACAAAGAACTAAATACGAACAAAAACTAAAATTCAAAATATTTTTGGTTGATGCAAGATTGCCAAGAACCAAGGATGCTCCTATGTCAGACATCTAGGGTTAATTGAAAAGTGAGTCCCTCACTTTGTTGGGGCTAAAGGAAAACTAATATAGTTTACCTCAGCCTATGAAATCCAATAAGAATCTTCCACTGGTCTTCCTTTCCACTTCACAAGATATTCTTTGTACTGTCTTCCACGCATTTTCCTCCCATCTCTGATATCCAAAGTCTCTTCTATCTCATCTAATTGTTGTTTAGGAAACTATTTCTCCAATTTTTCTTTACTTTCTTCTCTAAATTCTGCTTCATGGTACTAATGTAGATTTGCAATGTTGAATATAGGTAATATACCCATGCCATTTGGTAATTCTACTTCATATGCATTTCGGCTTGAATAATATTTCTTCTAAATCTTATAGGGTCCAAACTTCCTCATCTTTAGCTTATCGTATGTGCCAAATGTAAATCTTTCCTTCCTCAAATATACCATGAATTCATCTCCAACTTCAAACTCCTTGTGTCTCCTCTTTTCATTTGCTCACTCCTTATACTTCTGGTTCATATCTTCTAATTGTTGCTTTACTTGTGTATGCACTTTCTCCATATGTTCTATAAATTCCTCCACTTCTACACTCCTTTTATCTTCCTTACTGATGTCTCACAACTCTGATATACCTCTAGGATGAAAGTTAGTAACAATCTCAAAAGGTTTCTTTCTGGTACTCCTCTTCACTAAATTATTGTAAGAAAACTCTACTTGTATAAGGACTAAATCCCAAATTTCAGTCTTCTCTCCAACCAAACATCTTAGAAAATTCCCCAAACTCCTATTTACTACCTCTTTCTATCCATCAGTTTGTGGGTGAAAAGTAGAACTGAACTTCAAATCTGTCATTCACTTCTTCGATAGTGTCCTCCAAAAGTAACCAACAAATTTTGTATCTCTGTCTGAAAGAATACTACTAGGTAATCCATGCAATTTGACTACTTCCTTGAAAAACAAGTCTGCTACATGTACTACATCTGTTGTCTTCTTAAAAGTTATGAAATGTTCCATTTTTCAAAATCTATCCACCACCACAAATATAGAATCATTACCTCTTTGTGTCTTTGACAAACCAAGTATGAAATCCATACTAATATCCTCCCAAGGTCTCTCTAGAACTATCAAAGGCTTATACAATCCAACATTCTGACTACTCCCTTTTGCAACTTGAAAAACTTTGCAACTCTGCACAAATTTCCTAATATCCTTATGAATTTGTGGCCAAAAGTAATTCTCACTTACCAATTCTATTGTCTTATCAATTCCAAAGTGTCCTACTAATCCTCTGCTATGTTTTTCTTTCACCAAGTTATCCCTCATTGAACTCCAAGTTATACATAATTGATTCCCTCTGAACAACATATCCTCCTGAATGAAATAATCCAACCACTAACTCCCATCCTTCAAGACTAGTTCTTTACAAGCTCTCCAAGGTTCTACAAAATCTGGGTCTTCCTCATACGAGTTCTTCAATTCATCAAAGCATAATATTTCCACTCTCATCTCTACCAGTAAA
>VDFB02058242.1:114438323-114453633 GCA_007258455.2 Sequoia sempervirens | reverse complement strand
GGTTGACCATCTATTATTTTTCATTTCAAGTTGATTTCCACCTTGGGTCTACATTAGTCTCTACCTCATTTGTGAGTTGGACTATCTTTTCACTTTCAAGACTCTTAGCAATAGGTAATTGACTAACATGATTTGATGTTCTAGTTTGGTTATGATGACCATGTGGACTATGATGAGCCTATGATTATTGAAGGGAATTAGGAGTTTCATTGGCAAAGAATGGAATAGGAGGTTGATTCTGCAATTCAGATATAGGCCCATAATGGGAAAGAGACATTCTTAGGACAGTATTGAATAAAGGGGGTGGACTAGGCATTTGATACCCTATTGAAGGAAAACCTCCTCCCAAACTTTGTTGAGAGTTAGTTTGTTGTTGCAGCTTAATGGCTAAATGATAAAATTTGGATAGGGAATCAATATTTGTCAGCTGATAGTTCCTTTGTAGGAATAAGCCAAGCAAAGGGTCTATAACTCTAAAATATGCTTGAATGGCACTATTCTCATTAACTAGATAGGGATCCTGCAGCCTCCTATGCATTCGTTGAAACCTGGTATTGAACAAGGGCAAGAATTCACATGGCTCCTTCCTAATGGTAGCAAATAGATGGTACAAAAGGGCTGGATCCACATAAACTCTGAACTGATTGATGAAAGCATTTTCCAATTCTGTCCAGGTCAGAATAGAACCTTGTGGAAGATTAAGATACCAGTTGTACGCCATATCCCCTAAGGAATAAGGGAAAACCCTACAAACTACATCATGGTGAGCTATCTGAGCTCTTATACAAGCGTCCTTAAGAGCTTGTATGTGCTCTTCAACACTCCTTGATTTGCCATGCATGTATTTGGGACATAATTTCTCAGGATTCTTAGGCATATCATGAAAACCTCCAAGAATAGTCCCCAATGGAGAGGCATTATTTTGAAATAACACCATTGGTGGTGGTGGTGGTGGTTGATCTAGCTATTGGATGGGTGGAAATAGTAGTGATGATAGTTTAGATGGATTTAGAAGTGTATGAATAGGTATCCACTGGGGTGTTGGTGAAAATCCTGGTGGAGTGAGAGGAGCTAACAAGGGTGGTATAAAGGTTGCCCCAGTCTTGTGAACCTTGTGTCTTGTTGGGGTCTTGAGTTCTATCAAAGGTGGTGGATTTTCAGCTAATCGAAGAACTCTAAGGGACCTTTCTAGTGAGAAAAACCCAGTATTATCTAGTTTTCCCTTCTAGCGCCAGTTCCTGTTGACATGGCGAATGGCACAACAACATGCAAACAGAATATTACTATTATGTTTCTCCTCAAAGAGAAAGAAAACACATGGACATATCAGCTCCCAAGGTCTTTGTAGTTGGTTCTCAACTGTGTTGATGTTGTTCAATGGTCAATGTAATAGTAATGTTCAAGGGGCCTATTGGTGTTGGGCTTCTGGATTGTTCTGAGATCAAACATAAACTTAAACCTACTCTAACCATGGTTTTTAAAGAAACAAAAAAGATAGATCAAAGATTTGGAATAGAAAATAATGATGATTCATCCAACTTAACCAGACTTGTTACCTTTCAAGGAATTCCTAACTAAAACTACAGAACAAAATTAACTTGTGATTAACACATAGTTTCATTCATTCACAGTGTTGATTTCAACAGCAGATTGAAAATCACTATTTAAACAAAACATAAGATAAAACTTCATTCCTTGAAATCCTTTCAAATCAAATGATTAATGCAAGATAAATACCATTCTAAAACATAATATGAAGTAGATTTAAATCTGATTGCTTCTACTATTGGTGAGATAGATAAACAACGTTTACAAATCTGGCACAATCACTAGTGTACAAAAAACCTATATCTTCAAACTACTTCCATCTATACTAAGAGAACCAGAAAGATACATCTACAGCCTTTTTTCGAATCTAACTCCTATCTAAGAAGACAAAAGAAGCTCCCATTACAAAGAACCAGGATGCAACTCTATTTCCTCTATCTCTATGAATTCTAAAACTTCTACTTTTTAACCTCTCTCTTTTTAACTCTTTTGAACTCTCTCCTTTTTTACAAAGAGACCAAAATTCCATATATATACATGCCTTCAAAATATCAACCCATTTAGGGTTTACAAAATAAGTCGGTTATAGAACACATCAGTCCTAGAGGAGTTGGGATAAAGATCAATCATCCATTTAATGCATACCCTATTTGCATCAGTGAAATATCTCCCAAAAGTATGGCCTTCAGATCTTTTTCAACCATCACATTAACTCACAACCCTCGTGTCTGATCTTGAAAATTGTTCTGCGGAGTTGGCTTGAATGCTCCAGAGATATTATCGCCCATGCCCACCTACTCCTGCCAGTGAATGTACTATTTGTCATTAAGACACGTGACCTTCCCTTTTTACATTTTTTTTCTCAGCCTGGAACCTTCGTGGGTTGAATTTCTTTGATAAATGGCATCAAATGCTCCTAGGATGCTTGAATCCTGTAAAACAATGTCCTCATTAGCCTTTTAAACCATAAAAACATTACCTTCAATCTTACTCATTATACCTCTCATTTTATTATACTTCACAAAAAGAGACTCACTTTGGGCAGAGGCATAACCAAATTTGAATTAGGAACACACTTCCCCTTTAAAACTGGCAAAACAAGGACCAAATCTAACTTGGGAATGGGATCGGTGGAAAAATTAGACGAATCTCGGTAGAACCATGATCGGGACAAAATCCAACCCTGAAACCTTTTGAAAGTTTCAGGTTCAGATTGCACCCCGGTCTCGCATCCGACGAAACTCAAAAGAAGGTGAAGAAAAGGATGAGAATGAACAAAGACAAATGGGAGAAATCATCCCCCCAAAAAAATACAAGGAATAAAGGAAAAAGAACAAGACCGGCGGAACCAGGATCGGGACGGAACCAGAACCTGAAACTTTTTGGAAAAGTTTTAGAGTTCGGTTCCAGTTTCGGTTCTGAGTCCACTGGAACAAAACCAAAAGACGTGCAAGGCAAAACAAAAGAGGTGGAACCAGGACCAAGAATGGAGCAGAATATAGAACTTGGAAGGAATTCCAAGTTCAGGATCAGTCCTGGTTCTGATCCCATCAGAACAAAACCAAAGGCCTAAGAAAGGAACACACTCCTAAGGCATAGGACATGGAAAAAAAAGAAAAAGAAACAAAAAAGAGGGACCCAAAACGTAATTCAAAAAAAAACAACAGAGCAACTAAAAAACAAGAGAGGGAAGATTCAGAGTCAGGATGGAATCCGAACTTAAAACTTTAAATGAGTTCTTTGTCCAGATTTAGACCCCGACTCGGCTCCGCCATACCAAAAGGAAAACTTGGGAGAGAAAAAAAGAACTCCCAAGTCTGAACCAAAGAATAAAAAGGAAGCGATAAAGACAACACAAAGAGGGGGACCCATTTTGTTCCAGAATAAAATGGGGTGGTTATGCAAGGCATAACAAGTGGCGACTTGGCTGGGAAAATGGTAACAATCTTATGCTAACTTGGATCAATTTAATGTTTTTGTTCACATATATAGATTGACATTTCAAAAGTTGGTTTGGTTGGTTCTTTGAGAGGGGCATATTCTAGGACTATTGACCCTTTGAAGAGATGTATATTTTAGGTAATCAATATTTCAATTTTAGAGTTCAATTAAAATTCAATGTATTTGATTTTGATGTTAATAATTGATTTTAAATTATATAGTATAACTAATCTCAATTTGTGGTTTGAATTTTTCTTTTGCAACTACCTTCATAGCCAAAGAGTGCTTCAAGAGGCTCCATTTTGATGATCCACCAGTATTTTAGGATGAGATAGACATTTTAGCATGTAAATTTTGAATAGATATTGAGATGGCATATGCCACATTTTATAAAGCTTTGTTTGAGTTGGCATTGATGCCATTTTTGTATATGTACATACACTTGATTATTGGTTGATTTGATATATAGAAGTTTACAATCGAAATTTAATTTGTTCCTCATGTGCATGATTAAACTCTTTGAAAATTTAATCTTGAGCAATGGTTAAATATCAATGTACAATAGCATAAAAAAGAATGGTTATATTGTGTAGTTTATATTCATATTGCTAATTACATTGCATTGCACATCTTTCAAACCCAAATCATTAATTCACATTGCATAACTAACCACTAGGTGTTGATAGATGAAAAAATTTCAATTACAATATAGTTTTTACAAAGTCAACCTAAGAAATTATGCAATTACTTCACATTGCATACTAATAACTAGGAGTAGCTATCAATTGTATTTTCTTGTCATGGAATTCTATGAGACCACATTTCTTTGAGGCTTTTTTTTCAAACAGCCCACTACCTTGTCTATGCTACCACATTTTTCATACATGTCTACCAAAGCTTTTTATCAAACAATTCACTGGCTTGTTCCTATGGCTAAAATCCTAAAACAAGTGCTTTCAAACAAGGTATGGATGCTTGGAAAAATTCTATCAAAGCATAATAGTAAGCAATAGCATAGAACATGCACTGAACTATTTGAAAAAATACCTCAAAGAAATGAGGTCTCATGGTGATGGAATGCCATGACAATCAAAAGCAATTTTGATTCTCATGGAATTCCATCACCATGAGAACTCATTTCTTTGAGGTATTTTTTCAAAAAGTTGACTGTCTTGTTGATTGTCATGGAATTCCATCACCATGAGACCTCATTTCATTGAGGCATTTTTTCAAACAATTCACTGCCTTTTCTATGCTACCACATTTTTCATACATTTCTATCAAATAATTTAATGCAAAACCAGGCATTAAAACAACTTGTATTCACCATTCAATGAGTTTCAATTCATTATTTTCTCACAATACCATCTTTGCTAGTTTCTCCAACTATTCACTAGATCTTTCTTGTAGGTTAGGAAGATCACTTTTCCCTACTTAACTCATAGCCTTTCAAAACAACCTTCTCTACTATTCACCAATCTAGACACCCATTAAGGTCCTCTTTCACATACTCAAAACTCAATGTTCACTCCTTTGGAACAACTTCACCAAGTCCGGCTCCTAGCATTGAAATAGGCCTCTTTTTCAAAGCAAACGACCTTTAACCTCATAAAAAACTCAAAAGACCTCCAAACAGTCTTCAAACTGATTTCAAAACATAGTATTTGGCAACTTTTAGGTCTCCATTTTCTTTCTAATACCCTCATGTGCCAAACCCTCACTTTTCTTCCTCTTAACTAGGGCTTATTGGAACTTGTATGCTCTGAACTCACTCAATCCTAAAACCACTTCATTCCCTCTTAATTTTTTCTACTTAAACTTGAAACATCATTGTAGTATGCTGCCCCATAATTTTGCTTACAATTTCTTTGTAAAATCACCAATTTTTGCTTGTTTTTGCCCCTTCCAAATAGGGTTTCACACTTTTACTCTTCTTGGGTTACTCTTAATCACTCAGACCTCTTAAACACCATTAAATCCACTTGTTCCAATAGTTTCCAACAAGTTCCAACCTATTTCATTCAAATTCTCAAAATCTCACTCTTTAGCTTTACTCAAAAGGCACAAAAATTTGTGTTTCTTAACAGGGTGGCATTATTAGACCACTCTAATCCCTTTATCACCCCTAAAAACTTGTTCTAACACCTACTCCTATCTACTTCAGGCCCATTCCTCTAAGGTACAACCTATACAAAAGGAGGAATGGCCTTGTCAATTCACTAAAGCTTACATGTTTTAGGTGCTCCTACACCATACTCCCCAAGTACAAAAGATTTATGCCCCATAAATCACTCCATAGGTTTTCTCCTATCTTCTTCACAATCCTGTCAAACCTACTCCAAGTCACTTGCATGGAAATCTTCCTCCAAGGTATTTTGTACCCTTCATGCTTTGCTTTGTCTTGGTCTTGCCATGCTTGATCCTTCTCAAATGGATCTTCTTGCTTTTTTTTGCCTTCATTGACACCTGTAAATGGTGTTTCCCAAGCTTTGACACTTGTACAAAAAAATTCAATACACAAAGCTAAACATCCATACATTAGTATCTTTGTTTCATGCTCTTCCATGAGCTTTTGCTAACTACACATGTATCTATGCCCTTCAACTCTTCTCTTAACAATATTTCTTAGTTTCTTTAAGCTTAGAAAAATCCCCATAGTAGTATACATCTACCACACAACCAAATATGAAAACCAAGGACAATCCCCTATCCTAACACCATATTCCTCAAACTCTTCTTCTGTAGCCTTCACTAGGCCACTCACCATCAACTCTTCCTCTCTAGTTTCCCACCTAATCTACTATTTGCAAGATTAAACATTTGAAGATTGATAGGTTGAGATTTTAGGTGTGATATATATATATGCTAAATAACGTCAATCAAGGCCATTTAAGGTGTATTAAGTTGAATTTTTGAGTCTAGGAGTCCAATAAGCCAAAAATGCATTCTTGCTTCAAAATTGTCAAAATTGCCATGTAGTCTTTTGAAGGAAAATTATTAAAATTGTAAAGGGAAGTGAAAGAAAGGAGTCTAGAAGTTTTATTAGGGTTGAAATAAAGTTTTTTGACTAGTTTTACTATTCATAGGTGTCTTTGAAAGCAAAGTTGCATAAAAGTGCATTATTAACAAAAAGTTGTCAATTTTAGCAATTTTTAAGAAAAATGAAGAGTCTTGGTAGTTGAAAAGATGGTTGTGGATATTGGGGAGTCTCTTTGAATTCAAAAAATTTATACAAATCTCTTCAAGGTTCAAAAATAGGTTTTTTGAAAGCAATTTTGTGGATTCCAATACAAAAGCAACATTGATTTATAGAAAATTACTAGTTTTTCTCTACTTTCTTTTGTTGTACAGATCTGTACAGACTCCTAATGCTCTGAAAATTTTTGGAATTTGTGGTCCTATGAGTTAGCTTTAATTTGCATCAAATTTTAGGGTCTAACTCCTTGTTTTGTGAAAGTTATTCAATTTGTATTTTTGCTACCTCTTTTTTCCAGATTTATGGGTTGAGGGTCTTCAAAATGTAATCCAACCCATTCCACTTTTTATGAATATTGTAAATTTTGTAATGGATCCTATAACATGTAAAATTGATACCTAACAAGATTAGGATGTTGTGGGGTTGATTTTTTAGTTGATGAAATAAGCCCTAGGGCTGGAAAATGTCATTTTTATGGCAAATTTGATGGCTAGAAGAAGAGTTTTGTAGAATTGGTGAAATCCCTTAAGAGTCCAAAGTGTAGAAGGAAAACAATCTTTGACGAAATATTACTCAAAAATTGTGATGGTTAAAAACATATTTTCTAAGGCTACAAGATCATGTTGGGCCCCTCTACAATAACCTCTCTCAGTTTTTTCTATCTTGGAGGCGTTTTCCTATGGTGATGAGTTTTCAGTTAAGGGAAAAGTTGTCAAATGCAATCAGTGCAAAGTTGCAAAGTGGTGCAACTTTCATTCTGCAACTTGTATGACCAAACAAACTATTCCAACATGTCTGGATGGGTACGTTTACACTAGGGATGGTCCTCTTTTTCACCCAAATACAATGAATCGCTCTAAGGTACATTGGACTGATGATTTCCCTTAAGAGTCCAAAGTGTTAAAAGGAAATAATATTTGAAGGGCTATTTCTAATAAACCGTGATGCTTACAGACTCTCCATTTGATCCTATAAGATCATGTTGGGACCATTTACAATAACCTCTCTTATTTTTTGCTATCTCGGAGGTGTTTTCCCATGGTGATGAGTTTTTAGTTGAGGGAAAAGTTGTCAGATGCAAGTAGTGTAAAGTTGCAAAGTGGGCTGCAACTTCCATTCTCCAACTCGTACAACTAAATAGACCATTCCAACATGTCCAGATGGGTACGTTTACCCTAGGGATGTTCCTCTTTTGCACTCAAATATTCTGAATCACTTTGAGTTACATTAGACCGATGATTTCCCTTAAGAGTCCAAAGTGCTAAAAGGTAGCAATTTGAAGGGATATTTCTTGGAAACCATGATGTTTATAGACTCTCCATCTAAGGCTATGGGATTTCTTTGGGACTATCTACAATAACGTCTCTCTATTTTTGCTATCTCAGAGGCATTTTCCTATGGTGAGTTTTTAGTTGACGAAAAAGTTGCCAAATGCAAGCAATGTAAAGTTGTAAAGTGGTGCAACTTTCATTCTCCAACTCGTACAAACAAATAGACTGTTCGAACACATCCAAAAGGGTACATTTACACTAGGTATGGTCCTCTTTTGCACCCAAATACGTTGAATCACTCCAAGCTATATTAGACTGACGATTTCCCTTAAGAGTCCAAAGTGCTAAAAGGCACCAATATTTGAAGGGCTATTTCTCAGAAATCATGATGCTTACAGACTCTTTATCTAAGGCTATGGGATCATGTTGGGACCATCTACAATAATCTATCTCAATTTTTGCTATCTTGGAGGTGTCTTCTTGTGGTGATGAGTTTTCAGTTGAGGGAAAAGTTGTCAAATGTAAGTAATGTAAAGTTGCAAAGTGGTGCACTTTCATTCTACAACTGATACAACCAATGAAATTTTTCAACATGTTTGGATGGGTACGTTTATGCTAGGGATGGTCCTATTTTGCACCTGAATATGTTGAATCACTCTGAGCTACATTGGACCGATGATTTCCCTTAAGAGTCCAAAGAGCTAAAAGGAAAATTTTTGAAGGGCTATTTCTTGGAAACTGTAAGACTTACAGACTCTCCTTCTAAGGCTATGGGATTGTGTTGGGACCATCTTCAATAACCTCTATCAGTTTTTGCTATCTCGGAGGCATTTTTTTGCAGTGACAAGTTTTCAGTTGAGGGAAAAGTTCTCAGATGCAAGCAGTGTAAAGTTGCAAAGTGGTGCAACTTTCATTCTACAACTCGTACAACCAAACAAACTCTTCCAACACATCCAAATGGGTATATTTACACTAAGGATGGTCCTCTTTTACACCCAAATATGTGAATCACTTTGAGCTACATTGGACTGACGATTTCCCTTAAGAGTCCAAAGTGATAAAAGGCCATACCATCAATTGCATGGTTTGTATCTTGATGGTATGGCCATGGTAGATGTTATTACGACTTTATAAGGTAAATATGTGGGTTTAAAGAGCTAGAAAGGTTTGTACTTGAGTTGGTGAATTGCCATGCATGGCAAAAATGAGCGAAATTAGGTGAAAAATGGTGGTTACAACATGCTAATCTCAATGAAACATGGGGGCATGAAGATTTAAGGTTGAATCAAGCTTGTGCAGGTCCTAATAGACACATTTGATGAGTTTAGATGGTGTGGCAATTTTTGAAAGTTTCTAAAAATGAGGGTTTGTTGAAATAGAGCTTTAGAAAGCATATTTCACCAAAAAAAGAATTATGGTTTTGGTAGTTTGGTAGGATGTTTAATGCTTCCCCATCAAAATTTTAGGTTTGGGAAGTGTTTAAATATGAGTCTCTTTGTAAAATGGGCCTATTTTAGTGAAGTTGCCCCCAAGTTTGGGTTTGAGGATCAAATTGGATTTTGAATCATCTTTAATTGTAATTGTGTCATTTAAAACCACCTAGCTCTTACATCAAAAAACTCTTACCCAATCAACTTCAACATCATGCACACCCAAATACCTTATTTCCAATTTGCTAGATCAAAGACTCAATTACATTGGAAATGACCTTCACATGATCTTTTTTACAATTTTTTTTGGCAAAAGCAAGCCACTATAATTTATTATAGATAAATAGGAGATATTATGAAACCTAGTTGAAATGAGCATACCGATAGGAAAGAACCAGGAAGAAAGCCTCTAGTTGTAGCTCAATTAAGTACAAAATCTCTTATAGAATTGTCCCAATAACAGTAACAAATCATACACTTGTATGACTATTTCAACCTATGAGTTTCCAAAATACCGACCCTTTTACATTTTAAACATACCCTTCATACAATGCCATACATTTGACCCATATTTCAAAAAAAATCATTGGATATAGATTATTCCCATACATAGTTATGACCTTTTTACATTGTTTCACATTTGAAAATTCAAATTTTACAAAATTTTCCTATTGGAGGCATTTAGGGCACAGTCTTCCACAAGAGTAGTATGTTGACATTCTGGAGTGACAAGCACCTATACAAATAATCAAGGTAGTAGTTAAACTACATACAATAGAAAATATGCTTAGAATAACCAATCTATATTATTGTAATCTGTTGCATACCTCTCTGAAAGGATTAGAGCTTCCTATTGTTGCAGCAAGTCCATGATCAATCATGTCAGGAATATTGCAAAAGTTGTCAATTGAGAAATCTATATTGTCACAATAGAAAAGATGCTTAGACTAAAAAATCTATACTAATATAAACAACTTGAATGATGATGAGTTGGTATTAATGCAAACTATAAAAAATGCTTAGAATAACCAATCTATATTATTCTAAATGACCTAATTGATTATGAGATGGTAATGTAAACTATAAAAGATGCTTAGAATAACCAATCTATATTATTCTAATCCGTGGCATACCTCTCTGAAAGGATTAGAGCTAGCTATTGTTGCAACAGGTCCATGATCAATCATGCCAAAAATATCGTGAAATTTGTCAAATGAGAAATCTATATTGTCACAATAGAAAACATGCTTAGACTAACAAATCTATATTAATCTAAACAACCTGAATGATGATGAATTGGTAATGCAAACTATAAAAGATGCTTAGAATAACCAATCTATATTATTCTAAATGACCTAATTAATGATGAGATGGTAATGCAAACTATAAAAGATGCTTTGAATAACCAATCTATATTATTCTAATCTATGGCATACCTCTCCGAAAGGATTAGAGCTGGCTATTGTTAGAACAAGTCCATAATCAATCATGCCAAAAATATTGCAAAAGTTGTCAAATGATAAATCTATATTTTCACAATAGAAAAGATGCTTAGACTAACAAATCTATATTAATGTAAACAACCTAAATGATGATGAATTGGTAATTCAAACTATAAAAGATGTGTAGAATAACCAATCTATATTATTCTAAATGACCTAATTTATGATGAGATGGTAATGCAAACCATAAAAGACACTTTTAATAACCAATCTGTATTATTGTAATATGTCGCATACCTCTCTGAAATGACTAGAGCTGGCTATTGTTGTAGTAGGTCCATGATCAATTGTGCCAAAAATATCACAAAATTACATACAAAATATCACTATTAAAGACACTTGCATTGAAATAGTATACAAAATATTAGTATTAAATAAAGAGCACTAATGAACTTAAGCATAATGAATCTAAGCATTGTACCTTCCATTCTTGAATATGCTATTCAAGTGTGCCTAAAGGGTCATCTCTTTGCTTAAGAGTATCCAATATTGCTTCATGATCAACATTACTAAGTTTCCATAGTTGTTTTGTCTTTGGTTTGGCATGATGCTTCAACAACCTAACATTTGTTGCTATAACAAGGTGTGAATACATGAGAATGGTTTTGTGTTTCTCGTAGTCTTCAAATGTAGGAATGCCATTCTTTCTAATAATGTATGTTCACAAAAAAGTTCCTGCAACCACAACTGAACCTATAGAATACACAAACCCATCATCATCTTCCATCGGTTGTGTTAGCTTGTGCTTTACTCACACACATTGAGCCAACCAATAGTATGATCTCTCTTCATTCCCCTACGGTGCAACAACTACAAAAACATGCTTTGGTTGTAGATCTGTAAGCTGGTCATAATCAATTAAACTTTCCATTGTGTCATTTGTCATGGATATAGTTTGAGATAAAGGATTTAGATACTGTGGAACCCATGTATCCACCCACCCACTTGACTCGCATTGATCCCACTCGTACTGAATACAACTCTAACAAAAACAAGCCAACTCTCATGTCTAAATGGTCCATGTGCTTGCATATGAGCTTTGAAATGAATTCATCTTTGAAGAATCTTTGATTGTATGACAATCCAATCTGCCTCCCACTATACCCTCCTCAACCAACCAAAATAATCTGTGCACTATTGAATCAAGTGTCCCTCCCTATGACAATGTTGAACTACACCAATCACCAATAGAACATGCATCACTGAATTTTTCTCCTAAAATATTAAATTTCTCCTTAACTAGAGCTCTCTTTACACATGCACCTACTCCATCATGCTTCCCTTTCCCGTGCCTAACTTCAAAAAACTCCAAATATGAGGTACACCCCTCTCTATATGCATTCCACTCAACCAATAAAACATACGAGCATTCTTGAATTGACCTGTGCAGTTATCTAGCCAAATGATATGTCGACCCAGTGCTATATCATGCTCCTACAAGAACTCAAAAAAAATCTCAAAATAATGTTGTACATACTCAGATGAATGAGATCTATCATCACTCATATAAAAATGATACTCTTTGATTATCATTCGATCCTCCTCTGTACTATTAGGTGCATGTCTAAACATTATGTGGACAAAAATAGTACTATGCATAGAATTTTAATACTGAGATTGTACCTTGTTTTGTGGTTGCAATGTGTATTTTTCTGTAAAATCAACAACCGATATAATAGTTCCAATCAAAAAAGAGTTCTTACACATCCTGAATTGTTGATCCAACCACTGAGACCTATGACTATGCCTTGCATACTTGTAGAAAAGATTATCCTTAAAATCTAAAATAAAATCAGCAACACTGCATTCTTTTGTAACCAACTCACATCTAGAACCTTCACCTCCACTCTGCAAAGTATATTTGACTATCTCATATCTCTTTTTCTCAACAATCTTCTTTCCAAATTCATGTTAGGAACCCTCATGAAAAAATTGAAAAAACTTTGACAAGCCACCACATTGTGAGCACTTTTCATATAAACAATCATTTCTATAGAAAAAGCAACCATCATCTCCAGAACATAAAAATAGATCTAGCAAGTCCCTTGATGATTTTGGAAGATGCATTGCACCACACTCCTACAACATTTCATTAGTATGAAAAGTAGAATGGATATAGCATAATAGTTCATGGTACATTGAAAACTCCACATGGTATTTGCAACAACAAGTATTACGAGTCATAAGAGGAACACAATAAAATGGCTTCAAACCTTCAAAAGTCCTTTGCAAGATTTCCATATTTGCATGTGTTTCAATAAAAAATTTGAACAACATTGTTTGGATTGATTCCAAGAAATGTTTAGGATGCGGTGTATGGTATCGATTGCCAATTCTTAACTTTAAAACATCCTTTGCATTGGGTGATACTCTAGAGTTATCATGCCAAAATTATTGAATTACCTTCATTACATTATCAATTAGCTTCTTATCAACACGTGGAAGCCTCCCAATAAAATCCCATGTATCATTTTGAAGATGATCATCTATTCTTTCTCTTCTTGAAAGTTCTTTATCCAAATTTTTATGATTTATGTCAAAATCAATACAAGTTTGTCTCATAAAGCGAGCCTTTTTCATGATGGCTTACTAAGGTGGTTGTAATGACTCTCTAAGTAGCTCTCTTACCTTTTTCCTTGTTATTTTTTCTAATAGACTTCATAGCATTAAAAGAATTTTTGACAATAATAGAATTTTTTTCGGTCTTCTTGTTCACACAAATCTTCAATTTGGCTAGCAAAGGTCTCATCTTTTGCATCTTTAGCAATTGTGCAAAAATTTGGCATTGCTCGGTCAATGTCTTATTACTAAAATATTGGTTGAAAAGTCTTGTAGCCCATATCCGAACAATTCATGTTGACCTATTTCCTTCAAAATTGTTTATAATGGTCTCATCAATTTCAAGTAACCATTTTTGGGTTCTTGAAGGTCTTGAATTTGGAATATGTCTTTCTTCCACACAAGGTTCTTCATTTCTCATGTAATCTAGTGAAACATAATTTACACTTGGTTCAATATTATGTTCAACATCTTCAATTCCAACATTTTCACCATGAACATTTTCAATATCAATTTGAATAATTTCATTCCCAATTTCAATATCATGTTCAACATCTTCAATTCCAACATTTTCACCTTGAACATTTTCATTATCAATTTCAATATTTTCATTCCCAATTTGAATATCATGTTTAGTATCTTCAATTCCAACATTTTCACCTTGAACATTTTCATTCCCAATTTCAATATCATGTTCAACATTTTCACCTTGAACATATTCAATTTCCTCTTTACTTGAAAGACCATAGGGCTCAGGTTCACCAATTTTTAACATACCTTGTCTTCTCTTCCCATGACCTTCTCTATCTCTTTGTCTATTTGCTTCAATTTTTTCTTTTGTAAGCTTTCCCTTCCATTTTATCTTTGTCTCTTCCTATCTGAAACTACACATTTATCACCAGCAAAGCTTGTAAACAAAATTTAGATTCCATTGGAATGCCCAAAAAGACACACATGGGGTTTTTCTATGGCCCACAAATCTGATCTCTGATATCTGATTTGAAAAACATTTTAAAATGTTTTATAATGGTAGGATTTTAGTGCCACAAATTGGATATCCAATTTGTGCACACATAGATCTAAGGTTAATGGTAGAGAGTAGAGAGTTAAGGGTTAAGGGTTTAGGGTTTAAGGTTTAGGGTATAGGGTAGAGGGTTTAAGGGTTAAGGGTTTAGGTTTTAGGGTTTAGGGTAGAGGGTTATAAGGGATTAGGGTTTAAGGGTTTAGGTTTTAGGGTTAAGGGTATAGGGGAGAGAGATAGATGGAGTGAGTGAGTGAGATACATACCTAAGAGAGGGAGATGGGGTACGAGGGAGAGAATTGAGAGAGAGAGAGTAGAGGGTAGAGGGTGTAAGGGTTAAGGGTAGAGGGGATAGAGAGAGACCTAAGAGAGGGAGAGGGGGTAGGAGGGAGAGACTTGAGAGAGAGAGAGTAGAGGGTAGAGGGTTTAAGGTTTATGGTTTAGATTTAAGGGTAGAAGGGAGAGAGATAGAGGGATTCAATGAAAGAGAGGGAGGGATGGAGTGGGATAGAGATAAGTGAGTGATGGTTAATGGTAGAGGGTAAAGGATTTAAGGGTTAAGGGTTAATGGTTTAGGGTTAAGGGTTTATGGTATAGGGTTTAGGGTAGAGGGCTATAAGGCTTTAGGGTTTAAGGGTTTAGGGTTAAGGGTATAGGTGAAAGAGATAGATGGAGTGAGTGAGTGAGAGAGAGACCTGAGAGAGGGAGATGGTGTACAAGGGAGAGACTTGAGAGAGAGAGAGAGTAGAGGCTAGAGGCTAGAGGGTTTAAGGGTTAAGGGTTCATGGTTTAGGGTAGAGGGGAGAGAGATAGAGGGAGTGAGTGAGAGAGAGATAAAGAGA
>VDFB02058242.1:114373391-114438223 GCA_007258455.2 Sequoia sempervirens | reverse complement strand
ATTGTGTGAAGTTTTGGAAAAAAGTAAGGGTGGGATTTTACACATAAGTTGGACAATTACCTAGCCTTTAGACTTATGACAGAGGAGGAGGCAATTAAGTGCACCTCTCTACATCTTGATGGAGTAGCACGCAAGTAGTGGTACCATGGCCTTATCACTTTCGATCACAAGACTATCACTTCATATGATGAGTTTACCACTAAGCTCATCGAGAGATTTGACAAGAAGGATCTTGAGTTACATTTTAGAGAGCTGGCCCAATTGGAGCAATATGTCACAGTGCAAGGTTACAGAGCAGAGTTTCAAAGGTTCTCAGTGATGGTCACGAGGATTACAGAGAGGAGATTGGTGGTTTTGTTTAGTGAGGGACTTATGGAGCCACTTAAGGGGTGGATCAAGGCATTCGACCCTCCAACCTTGCAAGAGGCCATGAAAAAAGCAAGGTGCATGGAGTGGGCTGCCCCTATTTATCTAAATTTCAATCCAAACCATTTTTGCACAACAAAAGACCATCCACCAAAGACACCAATCAACAAATGAAATCAGTCACAAGACTTGATGGTGACACCCTTAATGACTTGAGGAGAAAGAATTTATGCTTCTCATGCAAAGAGCCTTGGAACCCAGGACATAAATGTGCAACTAAGGGCAAAGTACACGGGATTGAGTACTATTCAGCAAAGGATTCTTCATCAGAAAAATCAGACCAGCAATCTGACTCGAAGGAGAAAGAGGAAGAAGAGTCTTCTGAGGAGTTTGAAAAAGAAGAGGCAAAAGAGGAGATGCTTGGCCAACTTTATAGTTTTTAGAAGAATGAGTCCTTACGCATCAGAAGGGTTCTTAATGGGCAACGCTTATTAGAATAACATAGATTGTTATTCAAAGCATCTTTATAGTTTGCATTACCATCTCATCATTAATTAGGTCATTTAGAAGAATATAGATTGGTTATTCGAAGCATCTTTTATAGTTTGCATCACCAATTCATCATCATTCAAGTTGTTTAGATTAATATAGATTTGTTAGTCTAAGCATGTTTTCTATTGTGACAATATAGATTTCTCATTTGAAAACTTTTGTGATATTCCTGGCACGATTGATCATGGACCTACTACAACAATAGCTAGCTCTAATCCTTTCGGAGAGGTATTTGACAGATTACAATAATATAGATTTGTTATTGTATGCATCTTTTATAGTTTTCATTACCATTTCATAATCAATTAGGTCATTTAGAATAATATATAGATTGGTTATTATAAGCATCTTTTATAGTTTGCATTAATACCAACCTTTTCCATCATCATTCAAGTTGTTTATATTAATATAGATTTGTTAGTCTAAGCATCTTTTCTATTGTGACAATATAGATTTCTCATTGTCCCACTTTTGTGATATTCCTAGCACGATTGATCATGGACTTGTTGCAACAATAGAAGCTCTAACTCTTCGCAGAGGTATGCAAAAGATTACAATAATATAGATTGGTTATTCTAAGCATATTTTCTATTGTATGTAGTTTAACTACTACCTTGATTATTTGTATAGGTGCTTGTCACTCCAGAATGTCAACATACTACTCTTGTGGAAGACTGTGCCCTAAATGCCTCCAATAGGAAAATTTTGTAAAATTTGAATTTTCAAATGTGAAACAATGTAAAAAGGTCATAACTATGTATGGGAATAATCTATATCCAATGATTTTTTTTGAAATATGGGTCAAATGTATGGCATTGTATGAAGGGTATGTTTAAAATGTAAAAGGGTCGGTATTTTGGAAACTCATAGGTTGAAATAGTCATACAAGTGTATGATTTGTTACTGTTATTGGGACAATTCTATAAGAGATTTTGTACTTAATTGAGCTACAACTAGAGGCTTTCTTCCTGGTTCTTTCCTATCGGTATGCTCATTTCAACTAGGTTTCATAATATCTCCTATTTATCTATAATAAATTATAGTGGCTTGCTTTTGCCAAAAAAAATTGTAAAAAAGATCATGTGAAGGTCATTTCCAATGTAATTGAGTCTTTGATCTAGCAAATTGGAAATAAGGTATTTGGGTGTGCATGATGTTGAAGTTGATTGGGTAAGAGTTTTTTGATGTAAGAGCTAGGTGGTTTTAAATGACACAATTACAATTAAAGATGATTCAAAATCCAATTTGATCCTCAAACCCAAACTTGGGGGCAACTTCACTAAAATAGGCCCATTTTACAAAGAGACTCATATTTAAACACTTCCCAAACCTAAAATTTTGATGGGGAAGCATTAAACATCCTACCAAACTACCAAAACCATAATTCTTTTTTTGGTGAAATATGCTTTCTAAAGCTCTATTTCAACAAACCCTCATTTTTAGAAACTTTCAAAAATTGCCACACCATCTAAACTCATCAAATGTGTCTATTAGGACCTGCACAAGCTTGATTCAACCTTAAATCTTCATGCCCCCATGTTTCATTGAGATTAGCATGTTGTAACCACCATTTTTCACCTAATTTCGCTCATTTTTGCCATGCATGGCAATTCACCAACTCAAGTACAAACCTTTCTAGCTCTTTAAACCCACATATTTACCTTATAAAGTCGTAATAACATCTACCATGGCCATACCATCAAGATACAAACCATGCAATTGATGGTATGGCCTTTTATCACTTTGGACTCTTAAGGGAAATCGTCAGTCCAATGTAGCTCAAAGTGATTCACATATTTGGGTGTAAAAGAGGACCATCCTTAGTGTAAATATACCCATTTGGATGTGTTGGAAGAGTTTGTTTGGTTGTACGAGTTGTAGAATGAAAGTTGCACCACTTTGCAACTTTACACTGCTTGCATCTGAGAACTTTTCCCTCAACTGAAAACTTGTCACTGCAAAAAAATGCCTCCGAGATAGCAAAAACTGATAGAGGTTATTGAAGATGGTCCCAACACAATCCCATAGCCTTAGAAGGAGAGTCTGTAAGTCTTACAGTTTCCAAGAAATAGCCCTTCAAAAATTTTCCTTTTAGCTCTTTGGACTCTTAAGGGAAATCATCGGTCCAATGTAGCTCAGAGTGATTCAACATATTCAGGTGCAAAATAGGACCATCCCTAGCATAAACGTACCCATCCAAACATGTTGAAAAATTTCATTGGTTGTATCAGTTGTAGAATGAAAGTGCACCACTTTGCAACTTTACATTACTTACATTTGACAACTTTTCCCTCAACTGAAAACTCATCACCACAAGAAGACACCTCCAAGATAGCAAAAATTGAGATAGATTATTGTAGATGGTCCCAACATGATCCCATAGCCTTAGATAAAGAGTCTGTAAGCATCATGATTTCTGAGAAATAGCCCTTCAAATATTGGTGCCTTTTAGCACTTTGGACTCTTAAGGGAAATCGTCAGTCTAATATAGCTTGGAGTGATTCAACGTATTTGGGTGCAAAAGAGGACCATACCTAGTGTAAATGTACCCTTTTGGATGTGTTCGAACAGTCTATTTGTTTGTACGAGTTGGAGAATGAAAGTTGCACCACTTTACAACTTTACATTGCTTGCATTTGGCAACTTTTTCGTCAACTAAAAACTCACCATAGGAAAATGCCTCTGAGATAGCAAAAATAGAGAGACGTTATTGTAGATAGTCCCAAAGAAATCCCATAGCCTTAGATGGAGAGTCTATAAACATCATGGTTTCCAAGAAATATCCCTTCAAATTGCTACCTTTTAGCACTTTGGACTCTTAAGGGAAATCATCGGTCTAATGTAACTCAAAGTGATTCAGAATATTTGAGTGCAAAAGAGGAACATCCCTAGGGTAAACGTACCCATCTGGACATGTTGGAATGGTCTATTTAGTTGTACGAGTTGGAGAATGGAAGTTGCAGCCCACTTTGCAACTTTACACTACTTGCATCTGACAACTTTTCCCTCAACTAAAAACTCATCACCATGGGAAAACACCTCCGAGATAGCAAAAAATAAGAGAGGTTATTGTAAATGGTCCCAACATGATCTTATAGGATCAAATGGAGAGTCTGTAAGCATCACGGTTTATTAGAAATAGCCCTTCAAATATTATTTCCTTTTAACACTTTGGACTCTTAAGGGAAATCATCAGTCCAATGTACCTTAGAGCGATTCATTGTATTTGGGTGAAAAAGAGGACCATCCCTAGTGTAAACGTACCCATCCAGACATGTTGGAATAGTTTGTTTGGTCATACAAGTTGCAGAATGAAAGTTGCACCACTTTGCAACTTTGCACTGATTGCATTTGACAACTTTTCCCTTAACTGAAAACTCATCACCATAGGAAAACGCCTCCAAGATAGAAAAAACTGAGAGAGGTTATTGTAGAGGGGCCCAACATGATCTTGTAGCCTTAGAAAATATGTTTTTAACCATCACAATTTTTGAGTAATATTTCGTCAAAGATTGTTTTCCTTCTACACTTTGGACTCTTAAGGGATTTCACCAATTCTACAAAACTCTTCTTCTAGCCATCAAATTTGCCATAAAAATGACATTTTCCAGCCCTAGGGCTTATTTCATCAACTAAAAAATCAACCCCACAACATCCTAATCTTGTTAGGTATCAATTTTACATGTTATAGGATCCATTACAAAATTTACAATATTCATAAAAAGTGGAATGGGTTGGATTACATTTTGAAGACCCTCAACCCATAAATCTGGAAAAAAGAGGTAGCAAAAATACAAATTGAATAACTTTCACAAAACAAGGAGTTAGACCCTAAAATTTGATGCAAATTAAAGCTAACTCATAGGACCACAAATTCCAAAAATTTTCAGAGCATTAGGAGTCTGTACAGATCTGTACAACAAAAGAAAGTAGAGAAAAACTAGTAATTTTCTATAAATCAATGTTGCTTTTGTATTGGAATCCACAAAATTGCTTTCAAAAAACCTATTTTTGAACCTTGAAGAGATTTGTATAAATTTTTTGAATTCAAAGAGACTCCCCAATATCCACAACCATCTTTTCAACTACCAAGACTCTTCATTTTTCTTAAAAATTGCTAAAATTGACAACTTTTTGTTAATAATGCACTTTTATGCAACTTTGCTTTCAAAGACACCTATGAATAGTAAAACTAGTCAAAAAACTTTATTTCAACCCTAATAAAACTTCTAGACTCCTTTCTTTCACTTCCCTTTACAATTTTAATAATTTTCCTTCAAAAGACTACATGGCAATTTTGACAATTTTGAAGCAAGAATGCATTTTTGGCTTATTGGACTCCTAGACTCAAAAATTCAACTTAATACACCTTAAATGGCCTTGATTGACGTTATTTAGCATATATATATATCACACCTAAAATCTCAACCTATCAATCTTCAAATGTTTAATCTTGCAAATAGTAGATTAGGTGGGAAACTAGAGAGGAAGAGTTGATGGTGAGTGGCCTAGTGAAGGCTACAGAAGAAGAGTTTGAGGAATATGGTGTTAGGATAGGGGATTGTCCTTGGTTTTCATATTTGGTTGTGTGGTAGATGTATACTACTATGGGGATTTTTCTAAGCTTAAAGAAACTAAGAAATATTGTTAAGAGAAGAGTTGAAGGGCATAGATACATGTGTAGTTAGCAAAAGCTCATGGAAGAGCATGAAACAAAGATACTAATGTATGGATGTTTAGCTTTGTGTATTGAATTTTTTTGTACAAGTGTCAAAGCTTGGGAAACACCATTTACAGGTGTCAATGAAGGCAAAAAAAAGCAAGAAGATCCATTTGAGAAGGATCAAGCATGGCAAGACCAAGACAAAGCAAAGCATGAAGGGTACAAAATACCTTGGAGGAAGATTTCCATGCAAGTGACTTGGAGTAGGTTTGACAGGATTGTGAAGAAGATAGGAGAAAACCTATGGAGTGATTTATGGGGCATAAATCTTTTGTACTTGGGGAGTATGGTGTAGGAGCACCTAAAACATGTAAGCTTTAGTGAATTGACAAGGCCATTCCTCCTTTTGTATAGGTTGTACCTTAGAGGAATGGGCCTGAAGTAGATAGGAGTAGGTGTTAGAACAAGTTTTTAGGGGTGATAAAGGGATTAGAGTGGTCTAATAATGCCACCCTGTTAAGAAACACAAATTTTTGTGCCTTTTGAGTAAAGCTAAAGAGTGAGATTTTGAGAATTTGAATGAAATAGGTTGGAACTTGTTGGAAACTATTGGAACAAGTGGATTTAATGGTGTTTAAGAGGTCTGAGTGATTAAGAGTAACCCAAGAAGAGTAAAAGTGTGAAACCCTATTTGGAAGGGGCAAAAACAAGCAAAAATTGGTGATTTTACAAAGAAATTGTAAGCAAAATTATGGGGCAGCATACTACAATGATGTTTCAAGTTTAAGTAGAAAAAATTAAGAGGGAATGAAGTGGTTTTAGGATTGAGTGAGTTCAGAGCATACAAGTTCCAATAAGCCCTAGTTAAGAGGAAGAAAAGTGAGGGTTTGGCACATGAGGGTATTAGAAAGAAAATGGAGACCTAAAAGTTGCCAAATACTATGTTTTGAAATCAGTTTGAAGACTGTTTGGAGGTCTTTTGAGTTTTTTATGAGGTTAAAGGTCGTTTGCTTTGAAAAAGAGGCCTATTTCAATGCTAGGAGCCGGACTTGGTGAAGTTGTTCCAAAGGAGTGAACATTGAGTTTTGAGTATGTGAAAGAGGACCTTAATGGGTGTCTAGATTGGTGAATAGTAGAGAAGGTTGTTTTGAAAGGCTATGAGTTAAGTAGGGAAAAGTGATCTTCCTAACCTACAAGAAAGATCTAGTGAATAGTTGGAGAAACTAGCAAAGATGGTATTGTGAGAAAATAATGAATTGAAACTCATTGAATGGTGAATACAAGTTGTTTTAATGCCTGGTTTTGCATTAAATTATTTGATAGAAATGTATGAAAAATGTGGTAGCATAGAAAAGGCAGTGAATTGTTTGAAAAAATGCCTCAATGAAATGAGGTCTCATGGTGATGGAATTCCATGACAATCAACAAGACAGTCAACTTTTTGAAAAAATACCTCAAAGAAATGAGTTCTCATGGTGATGGAATTCCATGAGAATCAAAATTGCTTTTGATTGTCATGGCATTCCATCACCATGAGACCTCATTTCTTTGAGGTATTTTTTCAAATAGTTCAGTGCATGTTCTATGCTATTGCTTACTATTATGCTTTGATAGAATTTTTCCAAGCATCCATACCTTGTTTGAAAGCACTTGTTTTAGGATTTTAGCCATAGGAACAAGCCAGTGAATTGTTTGATAAAAAGCTTTGGTAGACATGTATGAAAAATGTGGTAGCATAGACAAGGTAGTGGGCTGTTTGAAAAAAAAGCCTCAAAGAAATGTGGTCTCATAGAATTCCATGACAAGAAAATACAATTGATAGCTACTCCTAGTTATTAGTATGCAATGTGAAGTAATTGCATAATTTCTTAGGTTGACTTTGTAAAAACTATATTGTAATTGAAATTTTTTCATCTATCAACACCTAGTGGTTAGTTATGCAATGTGAATTAATGATTTGGGTTTGAAAGATGTGCAATGCAATGTAATTAGCAATATGAATATAAACTACACAATATAACCATTCTTTTTTATGCTATTGTACATTGATATTTAACCATTGCTCAAGATTAAATTTTCAAAGAGTTTAATCATGCACATGAGGAACAAATTAAATTTCGATTGTAAACTTCTATATATCAAATCAACCAATAATCAAGTGTATGTACATATACAAAAATGGCATCAATGCCAACTCAAACAAAGCTTTATAAAATGTGGCATATGCCATCTCAATATCTATTCAAAATTTACATGCTAAAATGTCTATCTCATCCTAAAATACTGGTGGATCATCAAAATGGAGCCTCTTGAAGCACTCTTTGGCTATGAAGGTAGTTGCAAAAGAAAAATTCAAACCACAAATTGAGATTAGTTATACTATATAATTTAAAATCAATTATTAACATCAAAATCAAATACATTGAATTTTAATTGAACTCTAAAATTGAAATATTGATTACCTAAAATATACATCTCTTCAAAGGGTCAATAGTCCTAGAATATGCCCCTCTCAAAGAACCAACCAAACCAACTTTTGAAATGTCAATCTATATATGTGAACAAAAACATTAAATTGATCCAAGTTAGCATAAGATTGTTACCATTTTCCCAGCCAAGTCGCCACTTGTTATGCCTTGCATAACCACCCCATTTTATTCTGGAACAAAATGGGTCCCCCTCTTTGTGTTGTCTTTATCGCTTCCTTTTTATTCTTTGGTTCAGACTTGGGAGTTCTTTTTTTCTCTCCCAAGTTTTCCTTTTGGTATGGCGGAGCCGAGTCGGGGTCTAAATCTGGACAAAGAACTCATTTAAAGTTTTAAGTTCGGATTCCATCCTGACTCTGAATCTTCCCTCTCTTGTTTTTTAGTTGCTCTGTTGTTTTTTTTTGAATTACGTTTTGGGTCCCTCTTTTTTGTTTCTTTTTCTTTTTTTTCCATGTCCTATGCCTTAGGAGTGTGTTCCTTTCTTAGGCCTTTGGTTTTGTTCTGATGGGATCAGAACCAGGACTGATCCTGAACTTGGAATTCCTTCCAAGTTCTATATTCTGCTCCATTCTTGGTCCTGGTTCCACCTCTTTTGTTTTGCCTTGCACGTCTTTTGGTTTTGTTCCAGTGGACTCAGAACCGAAACTGGAACCGAACTCTAAAACTTTTCCAAAAAGTTTCAGGTTCTGGTTCCGTCCCGATCCTGGTTCCGCCGGTCTTGTTCTTTTTCCTTTATTCCTTGTATTTTTTTGGGGGGATGATTTCTCCCATTTGTCTTTGTTCATTCTCATCCTTTTCTTCACCTTCTTTTGAGTTTCGTCGGATGCGAGACCGGGGTGCAATCTGAACCTGAAACTTTCAAAAGGTTTCAGGGTTGGATTTTGTCCCGATCATGGTTCTACCGAGATTCGTCTAATTTTTCCACCGATCCCATTCCCAAGTTAGATTTGGTCCTTGTTTTGCCAGTTTTAAAGGGGAAGTGTGTTCCTAATTCAAATTTGGTTATGCCTCTGCCCAAAGTGAGTCTCTTTTTGTGAAGTATAATAAAATGAGAGGTATAATGAGTAAGATTGAAGGTAATGTTTTTATGGTTTAAAAGGCTAATGAGGACATTGTTTTACAGGATTCAAGCATCCTAGGAGCATTTGATGCCATTTATCAAAGAAATTCAACCCACGAAGGTTCCAGGCTGAGAAAAAAAATGTAAAAAGGGAAGGTCACGTGTCTTAATGACAAATAGTACATTCACTGGCAGGAGTAGGTGGGCATGGGCGATAATATCTCTGGAGCATTCAAGCCAACTCCGCAGAACAATTTTCAAGATCAGACACGAGGGTTGTGAGTTAATGTGATGGTTGAAAAAGATCTGAAGGCCATACTTTTGGGAGATATTTCACTGATGCAAATAGGGTATGCATTAAATGGATGATTGATCTTTATCCCAACTCCTCTAGGACTGATGTGTTCTATAACCGACTTATTTTGTAAACCCTAAATGGGTTGATATTTTGAAGGCATGTATATATATGGAATTTTGGTCTCTTTGTAAAAAAGGAGAGAGTTCAAAAGAGTTAAAAAGAGAGAGGTTAAAAAGTAGAAGTTTTAGAATTCATAGAGATAGAGGAAATAGAGTTGCATCCTGGTTCTTTGTAATGGGAGCTTCTTTTGTCTTCTTAGATAGGAGTTAGATTCGAAAAAAGGCTGTAGATGTATCTTTCTGGTTCTCTTAGTATAGATGGAAGTAGTTTGAAGATATAGGTTTTTTGTACACTAGTGATTGTGCCAGATTTGTAAACGTTGTTTATCTATCTCACCAATAGTAGAAGCAATCAGATTTAAATCTACTTCATATTATGTTTTAGAATGGTATTTATCTTGCATTAATCATTTGATTTGAAAGGATTTCAAGGAATGAAGTTTTATCTTATGTTTTGTTTAAATAGTGATTTTCAATCTGCTGTTGAAATCAACACTGTGAATGAATGAAACTATGTGTTAATCACAAGTTAATTTTGTTCTGTAGTTTTAGTTAGGAATTCCTTGAAAGGTAACAAGTCTGGTTAAGTTGGATGAATCATCATTATTTTCTATTCCAAATCTTTGATCTATCTTTTTTGTTTCTTTAAAAACCATGGTTAGAGTAGGTTTAAGTTTATGTTTGATCTCAGAACAATCCAGAAGCCCAACACCAATAGGCCCCTTGAACATTACTATTACATTGACCATTGAACAACATCAACACAGTTGAGAACCAACTACAAAGACCTTGGGAGCTGATATGTCCATGTGTTTTCTTTCTCTTTGAGGAGAAACATAATAGTAATATTCTGTTTGCATGTTGTTGTGCCATTCGCCATGTCAACAGGAACTGGCGCTAGAAGGGAAAACTAGATAATACTGGGTTTTTCTCACTAGAAAGGTCCCTTAGAGTTCTTCGATTAGCTGAAAATCCACCACCTTTGATAGAACTCAAGACCCCAACAAGACACAAGGTTCACAAGACTGGGGCAACCTTTATACCACCCTTGTTAGCTCCTCTCACTCCACCAGGATTTTCACCAACACCCCAGTGGATACCTATTCATACACTTCTAAATCCATCTAAACTATCATCACTACTATTTCCACCCATCCAATAGCTAGATCAACCACCACCACCACCACCAATGGTGTTATTTCAAAATAATGCCTCTCCATTGGGGACTATTCTTGGAGGTTTTCATGATATGCCTAAGAATCCTGAGAAATTATGTCCCAAATACATGCATGGCAAATCAAGGAGTGTTGAAGAGCACATACAAGCTCTTAAGGACGCTTGTATAAGAGCTCAGATAGCTCACCATGATGTAGTTTGTAGGGTTTTCCCTTATTCCTTAGGGGATATGGCGTACAACTGGTATCTTAATCTTCCACAAGGTTCTATTCTGACCTGGACAGAATTGGAAAATGCTTTCATCAATCAGTTCAGAGTTTATGTGGATCCAGCCCTTTTGTACCATCTATTTGCTACCATTAGGAAGGAGCCATGTGAATTCTTGCCCTTGTTCAATACCAGGTTTCAACGAATGCATAGGAGGCTGCAGGATCCCTATCTAGTTAATGAGAATAGTGCCATTCAAGCATATTTTAGAGTTATAGACCCTTTGCTTGGCTTATTCCTACAAAGGAACTATCAGCTGACAAATATTGATTCCCTATCCAAATTTTATCATTTAGCCATTAAGCTGCAACAACAAACTAACTCTCAACAAAGTTTGGGAGGAGGTTTTCCTTCAATAGGGTATCAAATGCCTAGTCCACCCCCTTTATTCAATACTGTCCTAAGAATGTCTCTTTCCCATTATGGGCCTATATCTGAATTGCAGAATCAACCTCCTATTCCATTCTTTGCCAATGAAACTCCTAATTCCCTTCAATAATCATAGGCTCATCATAGTCCACATGGTCATCATAACCAAACTAGAACATCAAATCATGTTAGTCAATTACCTATTGCTAAGAGTCTTGAAAGTGAAAAGATAGTCCAACTCACAAATGAGGTAGAGACTAATGTAGACCCAAGGTGGAAATCAACTTGAAATGAAAAATAATAGATGGTCAACCCAAATTTCAAAGCAAATCAAAATAACTTCACAAATCCACTTGTTAGATGCATTCTTTCCACCAACACAGCCAAACAGCTTCAAGGGACTTTTCACCCAACTTTCCCAAAATAATTTCCAAATAAATAATAGGTTTAGACACCCATTAAGGACTTACACAATATACTTCAATATCAGATATAACTCCTTTGGACCAGTTAAGACTTCCAATACACTCACCATGGGAAAAACAAGGAAAAGAGGTCAATTTAACAAAGGAAGTACCCTTCAAACTTATCCAATCACCTTGAAACCTTGGGGAAAGAAATTAAATGGCCCAAAACCACAGAATCCACCACTAGTTTGCACCTGTACGAACATAAACACTCCCAACTCAAAAAACCTCCTTTTCTAATGCAAAAATAAGGGTTTTGTCAAAATCTTCATTCCCAGACTTGAATAAATGAATAAATGGTCCAAAAAACTTTTATAGGGTCTACCTTGACATTTTAAATGCTTACAAACTCAACTCCATCAATAATTCATTAGAAAACACTTCAAAACCATCACTTTTCAAGGGAAAAGTTGTATTTTCAGCCCTAGGGCATCACATTCACCACAAAAATGATTTATTTTGATGAAACATTAATTTTAACATCTAACCTAATACATTTTGAACCAATCCACTTAGTTATAGGAGAAAACAGTGGGTGGATTGGTCAAAATCTCATTTTTTTGCCTTCAAAGCCCTTAATGCAAGGAAAACAAGGTACTTGCAGCAAATTTTCAATTTCTCTCACAAAACAATGAATGAGAACTCCAAATCAAAAGAAAATGAAATTAAACACATATACCCTTAACCTCTAAATATTTCAAGGCATTAGGAGTCTGTACAGATCCGTACAATAGTAAACAAGTTCTGAAAAACTATGAAAAATACAAAATTTTCTCCAAAAATGTGGTATTTTATTGAATATGAGTTATTACAACCTTAAAGAACCCTTACTTAGAGCCTTGGAAGGCCTTATAAAGCATCTTAAACAAGTAACCACCCCCAACCAACCATCTTCACAACTAATTACCACTTAATGACTCTAATTGTGCAAATCAGCAAAAATCAACAAAACAACATTTGCAACATTTTGCATTTTTCCAATTATTGAACTTAAAAGACCTCTAACACTTCTAGAAACCTAAAATATGATCATTTAGACCTTATTTAATCCTTTATCCATGATTCAAAGCACAAGACACCAAAATACCCTGCCTTTACCCACTTTGACAATATTGACAATATTTCAAGTTTTCACACACTTTCCAATGTCTTCATGGAACAAAGATGAAATCACGTTAAAATGACCTTCTAAACCTTTTGAACTCATATTATTGACACTAAAAGGTGTTGGTACTCCTGCACCATACACCCCACCAAGAAAAAGATGCTTGTCCCAAGTGGTAGAATATGCTCCAAGCATTGACCCTACTGCTCCATGCTTCTTCAGTTGTGTTTGCTGCCTTCTTGTCCTTAAATCATGTTTTGATACCACTTCTCCAGACCTCATACCTGCACAAAAAAATTCATTAGCAAGAAATAACCCTGCACTTTCCTTGTTTTCATTCATATACTTGCAATTGTTCTTCATTTTATGCATGCTCTGCCCTGTGATTAATTTTGTGTTCCTTGAAGGATTGTGTGCACTCCTTACTATCCTTAGACCTTTCACACCTCTATCAACATATTCCCAAGCATTAGAAACTCTATTTACCTTTACATCAGCACCTCCCACTATCTTTGTGACTTTACATTCAACAATAGGACACAATATGGTCCCAACAATAACTACTCCCTGCTCATTGAACTCCTTAAGTATGCCACCTTGTTTCTCATACATCCTTGCAGATTTGTTAGCATTTATTGTGTTAAAATTAGACTTTGACATGAGTTTTGCTACTGTCCTTTACAAAATCAGATTTTTCACTTCCTTAACACCATTTGAAGGTGTTCCAATCAATGTCCTAACATTATTACCCTGCTGCAAATCAGAAAATGCACTGTCCCTTTTATCTTCAAGCCTTAAGGGTTGCTTTCTACCAAACATAATCACTTTTGACTTACCTTTGATCTGCTCTCTTTCCTACAAAGGAGTTAACTTATAGCTTTGATCATCCTTCCATATTGTGTAAGAATTAGCCCAACCATCATACATAGACCTTCTATCATATTGCCATGGCCTCCCCAAGAGAAGATGGAAACAATCCATTGGCAATATATCACACAAGATTCTATCCTTGTACTACCCAATCTGGAAATCTACATAAGCTTGCTCATTCACCACTATAGTTTGACTATCATTCACCCAAGAAACCTTGTAGGGTGCTACATGAGGTATCTTTTCTAGACTCAACTTATCTACCATTTCCCTAGACACCATGTTATCTTGAGAACCTGAATCAATAACAAATTGACACACTTTACCTTTGCATTTGCATGAGGTTCTGAATAAACTCCTTCTTTGGCTCATGTCTTCTTCCTTTGGTGTTTGCAGCAATGTTCTTCTCATCATGAGTGCCTCTCCTACTTCTGGATCTACAGGCCTACTTATACTTGTAGAACTTTCATACTCTTCCTCTTGAATCAATTGTGTTTTTCTCTCATTCCTCCTATAACCACTTGAAGTTGCACCTTGATTTTGAGGACACTTAAAGAAAGGGTGTCCAAATTCATTACACTTGAAACATCTACCTGAAAACTCATTGAAATCCCTCTTTGACCTGAAGTTTGTTCTTCCACCTCTCCATCCACCTCTTGATTCAGGAGCTTGTTCCTTGCTTTTATCAACCTCTTCATGTCCTTCCTTGGATTTCCTTGAACCTCTTCCTCTATTCACACCACCTCTACCCCTTGCTTGTCTCTCTTGTCTCCTCTTGATTCTATCTTCTGCCCTCATTGCCATTTGAAAGCATTCTTCAACTGTTTTAGGTGGATTGAGGCTGATCTCATCCCTTATATTCAACCTCAAACCACTCAAGTATCTAGCCACTCTCTCCACTTCATCTTCATTATGACCTACTCTTATACACAATCTATGAAACTCTTTAGTGTAAGACATCACATCCATTTCTCTTTGCTTTAATTCTTGCAATTTCATGAAAGTTTGAATAGCATAATATGTTGGTAAGAATTGAGCCTTAACTTTTGCTACCATTCTATCCCAAAAACATATTTTAGGCTTACCTTTCTTGACTCTATCCTCTTGCACAAAATTCCACCATGTGAGTGCTGGTCCTTTCAACTTTGTCTTTGCATACTTAACCTTCTTGCTGTCATCAATATCTTCAAACTCAAAAAAGTTATCCAAAGCATCAATCCATGCTATAACTTCTTCACTATCCATCTTACCTCTATACATGGGCACATCAACTTTTACCTTAGGATTATTGTCATCCTTGACCACTTTCAGCATCCTAAGCATTCTTCTTTCATCAAGATCTAGTTCATCTTCTTCATCTAGAACTAGAGGATCCGCTTCAGCCTCTTCATCACTTTGCTCTTCATCTACAACTCCTCTCCTTTGATTCTTCTCCAAAGAAACTATCCTTTCTATAGTAGCATCTTGATATTCTTTGTATATCCTCTCCTTCCTTGCCAATTGCTCTATCAACTCTTGTATTTCTTTAGCCATTGCACTAGCCTTTGGAGGCATGCTTCACAACCTACAAAATCAAACAACCAACAACAAGATCTTGTGCCCGATGATCTGATACCAGTTTGATACAGAACCAAGGTAGAAATCAACTTGAAATGAAAAATAGCAGATGGTCAACCCAAATTTCAAAGCAAATCAAAATAACTTCACAAATCCACTTGTTAGATGCATTCTTTCCACCAACACAACCAAACAACTTCAAGGGACTTTTCACCCAACTTTCCCAAAATATTTTCCAAATAAATAATGTATTTAGACACCCATTAAGGACTTAAACAATATACTTCAATATCAGATATAACTCCTTTGGACCAGTTTAGACTTCCAATACACTCACCATGGGAAAAATAAGGAAAAGAGGTCAATTTAACAAAGGAAGTACCCTTCAAACTTATCCAATCACCTTGAAACCTTGGGGAAGAAAATTAAATGGCCCAAAACCACAAAATCCACCACTAGTTTGCACCTGTATGGATATAAACACTCCCAACTCAAAAAACCTCCTTTTCTAATGCAAAAATAAGGGTTTTACCAAAATCTTCACTCTCAGACTTGAATAAATGAATAAATGGTTCAAACACCTTTCATAGAGTCTACCTTGACATTTTAAATGCTTACAAACTCAACTCCATCAATAATTCATTGAAAAGCACTTTAAAACCATCACTTTTCAAGGGAAAAATTGCATTTTCAGCCATCAGGCATCACACATTCACCACAAAAATGATTTATTTTGATGAAAAATTTATTGTAACATCAAAAATAATACATTTTGAAGCAATCCACTGAGTTATAGGAGAAAACAGTGGGTGGATTGGTCAAAATCTCATTTTTTTGCCTTTAAAGCCCTTAATGCAAGGAAAACAGGGTAGTTGCAGAAAATTTTCAATTTCTCTCACAAAACAATGAATGAGAACTCAAAATCAAAAGAAGATGAAAGTAAACACATATACCCTCAACCTCTAAAGATTTCAAGGCATTAGGAGGCCGTACAGATCCGTACAATAGTAAACAAGTTCTGAAAAACTGTGAAAAATACAAAATTTGCTCCAAAAACGTGGTATTTTATTGAATATGAGTTATTACAACCTTAAAGAACCCTTAATTAGAGCCTTGGAAGGAATTATAAAGCATATTAAACAAGTAACCACCCCCAACCAACCATCTTCACAACTAATTACCACTTAATGACTCTAATTGTGCAAATCAACAAAAAGCAGCAAAACAACATTTGCAACATTTTGCATTTTTGCAATTATTGAACTTAAAAGACCTCTAACACTTTTAGAAACCTAAAATATGATCATTTAGACATTTTTTAATCCTTTATCCATGATTCAAAGCACAAGACACCAAAATACTCTGCCTTTACCCACTTTGACAATTTTGACAATTTTTCAAGTTTTCACACACTTTCCAATGTCTTCATGGAACAAAGATGAAATCACGTTAAAATGACCTTCTAAAACTTTTGAACTCATATTATTGACACTAAAATGTGTTGGTGCTCCTGCACCAGAGACTTAAAAAAAAATGATGTCTCAAGTCACAAATGACATGGCTTAGCTTAGATTGAACCCTTCTTAAAACCAAGGTAATTATTAGAACAACTACAATTACAATCAAAGGGGTTATCAAGGCCAAAATTCCCCTAACCAAGGCTACCAAAATCAAAATAGAGGATATAACTAGAGGTCAAATAACAACTGACAATGGAATACATGACCAAACAATGGTGGAGTTCCTCACAATTATCAAGCAAATGAGGAAAGGTCACATACTTCAAATGTGGCTGATCTGAATTTTATGACTAACTAATGCAGACTGCATGATACTGCAATGTATTTTGAGGTAAACTGCCATGAGATGGAAAATATGGTCAAGATGGCACAAGAAGATTCCCAAACCTTCCAAGAGAATTCAAACAAAGAAGGTGGTTTAGTAGATACAACAATGACTTATGACCTCTTTGAGGAGGAACTTTCATTCCCAAGGCAAAGTGAGAATTAACCAAAGGAAGATTCATATGATGCCCAAGCTTTTCAGACAAAGAGAGGACACTTCTTGAGAAATTAGAATAAGGGTCCATTCACTACATCATCACTTCCTAATCACATGGTGCCTCCAAATCAATGTGCTGACAATAACCCTTCTCCACCAAAAGGTCTGCTTGACCTCCATAACAAAGGTAATCCCCTTGGCGTTTTCAAAAGTAGTGCAAGTTATAACATAGAGTTTGATATTGTTTCTGAGCTACAGAGACAAAAAACCTCTTTATCATACTTTGACATCCTAAAGTGGTGCCCTGCTCAAAAAGAGATAGTGTTGAAAGATTTGGAGTAGGCTGATAAATCAAAAGGGAAAGCCAAGGTCACACCTACTGTAGACATACACAAAGTTTTGTAGAGAAGAAAGGTAGGTACCCCACCATTTCTTTTAAGTTTAAGAATTAGTGGGAAGAATCTACATAATTGCATGTTAGATTCAAGGGCTTCTGGCAATGTTATGCCATTTTCCATATGCAAGAAATTGGGATTGAACCCTATCTAGAAAAACAAGAAGGTCATTCAACTTGACAAAACAAAGGTTAATGTAGTGGGGGAATTGAGAAACATACATGTGCAAGTAGGGTCAGACTCTAGGATCCTGACCAACATAGACATCCAAGTAGCAAACATTCCCGAGACTTATGGTATGCTATTGAGAAGAGATTTGATGAAAGGTCTAGGGGGATATCTCTCCCTTGACTTTTCACATATGTGGCTACCATGGAGAGGGATTCCTACTCAGATTAGGATTGAAAGTGAACCCTACCTCAAGCATGTCATCACTGAATATGATTGCCCCAATGAGGTAGTCTATTTCAAAATTGGGATAGGGGTTTATAAAAAAGAAGAAATTCTAACCTTTTCAGTTTTTGAGTCCAAAGACATGTTAATACAAGATTCTCCTCTCCCATGATTGATGAAAATCAACAGGCATTGATCAAGAAGCTACAACAGTATCAACAGGTTTTGGGGAAGGATATCAACTTGTAAAGTCTTTTGCTTCCTAATTGGTGCAGGGTGCATTACCAAAGTCACTCTGAATTAACCTGCCAACCCTGCATCTCCATTTTAAATTAGGTTTCCCGAGTTGAGAAAACTAGTCTAAGTCACCCTAGGACCGTTGCAAAACACTTCTCATCTGATGCCAAAGAAGCAATAATGCTAACCATGGACAAGATACTTTCAAAGGAAATTCCTTCTCAAATCAAACTTGACTCAGTCACATTTCCAAACTAGCATATTTGTGAGGAACAACTCCAAGATTTGCCCGACACCCCTGCACTCACAAGTATGCCAAAATCTAATGGATCCATCAAAGATATAAGTAACTATTAGAAGGATAGACATGGGTTACTTAATACACCCAAATGAGAATTGGAAATTACACATGAGCGATCTATTGAACACCCCTTCTTAATACTTGATGCAAAAGATCAAGCAGCCCCACCTTGGGATCATCCTATCCCAATGCCTGTTATAACCTCCAAAGGATTAACTCCAGCTCATAATCAGCTATGGACCCTCATGTTTGATGGATCCAAATCCAAAACAAGTTTTGGTGTTGAGATTGAATTAACCAGCCTGAAAGGGAAAACTTTCTTTGCCTCTTACAGGTTGAAATTTGGATGCACTAACAACATAGCAGAATATGAAGCTCTGGCTTAGGGGTTGATGTTTGCACATAAAAAGAAAGTTACTACTCGGATGGTCAAAGGAGATTCATAAATAGTTATCAAGCAAGTGTGCAGCTAATACACATGTCACAATAGAAGGCTAGCAGCCTATAGAAATTAGGTGTGGAACCTGATTGAGGAATTTGATGCTTTTGGGATTAGTTTAATCCCTAGAGAGGAGAATCAGATAGCTGATTCATTAGCGGTTGCTGCAAGTACCCTGAAACCCATGCAGGGCTCCAAGCTTATTAAATTCTTAATAGAATTGGTTTCCACTCCTGCTGTTCCTGATAATGTTAGGAATTTTCAAGTTTTTGGGGATGATAGACATATTCTTTCTTTTCTAGCAAGCTCAAAGGTTTTTGAAGGGCAGATCATTGATGAGTCCAACAGGGACCAAGGAGATTGGAACCCTGAAGATTGTGATACAGAAGGGGTCCTCAATTTAAAAATAAATAGCATTCCCAAGGGAATGGTCACCTTGGAAAGAATTTTTGATTCAAACCCAAGGGATCAAGAAAAGACATCAATTGAGGATAAAGGAGGAAAATATGAAACTATTAACCTAGCTGATTTTGGCCCTAAAAGAAGTGTCTATATAGGGAAAGCTTGCCCTGAAGCAATCAAAAAAGATATACTGAGGGAACTGAAGAAATATATTGCTGTGATAGCCTAGGGATATGAAGATCTAAAGACATTTGATGCTTATGTAATGACTCATACTATCCCTTTGAAGCCTAAAGCTAAACCATTTCGATAGAAACAACGCTTGGTCAATGCCCTGATTGAACCACTAATCCTTAAAGAAGTTCAAAAATTGCTTTCTTAAAGAATAATCTTCCCTATACGACACTCAACGTGGGTGGCCAACCTAGTCCCAGTCCGTAAGAAAAATGGAGAGATCAGGCTATGTGTGGACTTCAAAAATCTGAACAAAGCTTCAAAAAAGGATAACTACCCACTCCCTTCACTGGACGAAGTCTTCCAGACCGTCAATGGGGCTTAGATGATATCATTCCTGGATGGTTATTCTAGATACAATTAGGTAATGGTTAATTGTGAAGACATAATGAAGACAACCTTCACTACCAAGTGGGGAACATTTGCTTATAGAAGGATGCCATTCGGTCTGATAAATGTTGGAACAACTTTTCAGTGCACCATGGACATAGCATTCAAGGACTTAATTGGTAAATGAATTATTGTTTACATGGATGACTTGATAGTGTTCTCCAAAGATAGAATGAACCATACTGCAAACTTGGAAAAAGTTCTTCAAAGGTGTATCTAGTATGGCATCTCCTTGAATCCTAAAAAGTGTGTGTTCGGGGTTTTTGAAGGGAAGCTCTTGGAACACATAATCTCAGAAAGAGGAATATCTATCAATCCGAACCGAGTTGATTCCATCCTCAAGATTACCAGGCCAGGAAGTAAGAAGGAGATGTGATCTTTCTTTGGGAAGATCAACTTTGTAAGGAAATTTATCATGGGATTTGCAGAAATCAAAAACCATTGAATGAAATGATGAAGAAAGATGCTAGGATAGAGTAGAGTGATGAGGAAAAGGCCGCATTTTCACAAGTCAAGCGATCCATTTCAGAAGCATCGGTTCTCACCAGCCCTGACTACTTAAGGCCATTATATATTTATTCTTTTTCCTCTGAACACTCATGTGCAATAGTACTAACTCAACGAAGAGAAGAGGCAGAGGAGAGGCCAATCACTTTCATGAGTTCCCCATTTAAGAATGCTGAAATCAAATACCCACCTCTTGAAAAACAAGCTTTTGCACTGTCAGAGCTGTCAAAAAATTTAGGTACTACATTCTCCAAAGCCAAATTATTGTTGTAGTCCCTAATGTGGCTGTGAAATCTCTACTGATGCAGAGCGAGCTAGGAGAAAGAAGAGGGAAATGGATGGCCATTTTGCAAGAGTTCAATTTGGAGATACGCCCTATGAAACTTATCAGAGGTATAGGCCTATCTAAATCCATGGTGAATGCTAGTGAGAACATCATATGCCAGCAATACACAACCTAGTCCTTCTCCAGTGACCCTTGGTATGCCGATATTGTCTATTTTATGCTCAACAATTGGTGCCCAAAGGGAATGAATACTACTTAAATGACATCACTGAGAATGAAGAGTTCCCATTATATGCTCAAAGGAGGATTGCTATACAGGAAGAATTTCAAGGGAGTGTACCTACGATGCCTTGATTAGCAAGAGGCTAAACACGTGATCACTGAATTCCATGGAAAACATGGCACAGGTCATGGTTCAACAGACTCATTGGCACACCAGATCCTCGAATCTGGTTATTACTGGTCGTGTGTGTTCAAAGATGCCCATCAACATGTAAGGACATGTCACATATGTTAGATTTCTACATCAAGAGAATGCCATCCAACCATGTTGTTGCAACCTATCTATGAGGTAAGGCCATTTTCCCAATGTGCATTGGACTTTATTGGGGTAATTAACCCAAATTCTTCTGCAGGACACAAATTTATTTTGACTGCCACTGATTATTGCACCTGATGGATGGAGGCTATACCTTGTAAGAACAATACAATAGAGGTAGTGATCAAGTTCCTCACCGAATGTATCACAACTAGGTTTGGAGTACCCTTCGCATTGGTATGTGACAATGGCTCTTCCTTTTCTTCTGCTGAGTTCATTTCATGGGAATATGATCACAAAATTATCTTAAAATACTCTTCAAATTATTACCCACAAGGCAATGGAGTTGCAGAATCAACCAATAAGAATCTTTTAGGGGTAATTAAGAAATTGTTAGAGAACAACCTTAGGGACTGGCACACCCAGCTAAGATTTGCATTATGGGTAGTTAGAACTAGGATCAAGGTTGCTTTAAATACCTCACGTTTCAAGCTAGTGTATGGGCAAGAACCTGTGTTCCCTATTCATTTTCAAATACCTATCCTTGAGTTCATACATAAATTCTACTCTAAGGATAACATGATAGAAGTAAGATTAGTTGCCTTGTTCAAGTTAGAAGAGCAAAGGGATGTCGCCTTGCAACAATTCTTTAGACACTAGGCTGTTGTTAAACGTTGGTTTGAAAAAGGAGCCAAAATCAAGGCTTTTAAGATATTAGACCTTATGCTGCTATGGGATAAAGCTAGTGAAAAGAAGGGCAGTCACCAGAAATTTGACAAGCTCTGGTTAGGTCCCTATCAGGTTGCAGAGATCCTAGGAGAGAATGCTTTCTGACTGAGCAGTTTAATGGGAGAATTTGTTCCATTTCCTATTAATGGATAGTTCCTTAAACACTTTTTTGAGTCATGAAGTTGGTATTTCTGCTGGGTGGTGCATTTGTGTAAATAATTTTTTCTTTTCTGTTTGTACATAGTTTTGGGTTTGTGTTTGCTTGTTCCTTTCTCTATCCTCTTGTTTCCTTTGTTCTTTGGTGTCTGTCTTGTTTTGTTCTTGGGGGTTGGTCTGTTTCTTTCCATCTTGAAATGGTGGGTGGTTATCTGAAGTATACTTTGGTTATTAGGAGAGAGGTGGTTTAGATATTTTTAGGTTTTCTGATTGGATGATTTTGTCATAAATTCACTGTTTTATGCCCATTGACAATAAGAGTTGTGGAAAGTATTGAAAACAAGGTGCCAAGTAAATAATCTTCATTAGCTCCCCCTGAATCTTTCACAAATCATCAAGATCATCTCCTTTTGTAATAGTATATTTTTCCTAGGAATGATAATGTTGCAAGATTAGAGTGAAAAATCTGATCTCCTAAGTGTTGTTATGAGGTCCATAGTAGTTTTCAACCCAAAAAAGATGTATGACATATGACATATTATGCTTAAAAAAATAAAATAAAAAAAATGATGAATGAAATATCTAAAACTCCAAGAGAAAAGAAGAAGAGAAAAGAGAATTATCAGAAAGAAAAGGAGGCTCAATATGAATGGGTGATTCTAGTATCTCTACCAGGGCTATGGATGCCTAGTTGGCAGTAGAGCAATGCTGTGAGAAAACTAGAGGTATCTTTGTCAGGGCTATGGATGTCTGACTGGTAGCGAAGCAATGCCCAAGATCTCATTGCACGAAAGCTAAAGGGAATCAGCTCATGTAGCTCAAATCTTGCACATTGTTGTTCGAAAGATGAAAAGAACTTTATAAAAGAGGGATGCACAATCAAGCACAAACCTAGATTCAGGGGTACCCATTGTTGATTTACATATGAGATTCTAACTCAGCCTTAGTTGTTAATATTGACTCAACTGGAGTTGTGATGTTCATAAACTAGGATTTCTGGGTAGCTGAATCCTTTAGTTTCTTGAAAATGGTTAAACCATTTTCCCAGCCAAGTCACCATTTGTTATGCCTTGCATAACCAGCCCATTTTATTCTGGAACAAAATGGGCCCCCCTCTTTGTGTTGTCTTTATCGCTTCCTTTTTATTCTTTGGTTCGTACTTGGGATTTCTTTTTTTCTCTCCCAAGTTTGCCTTTTGGTCTAGCGGAGCCGGGTCTAAGTCTAAATTTGGACGAAGAACTCATTTAAAGTTTCAAGTTCGGATTCCATCCCGACTCTGACTTTGACCTCTCTTGTTGTTTTGTTGCTTCATTGTTTGTTTTTTACTTACATTTTGGGTCCCTCTTTTCTGTTTCTTTTTCTTTGTTTTTCATGTCCTATGCCTTAGGAGTGTGTTCCTTTCTTAGGCCTTTGGTTTTGTTCTGGCAGGCCTAGAACTGGGACTAATCCCAAACTTGGAATTCCTTCCAAGTTTTGTATTCCATTCCATTCCCAGTTCCGGTTCCACCTCTTTTGTTTTTCCTTGCGCATCTTTTGGTCTTGTTCCAGGGGACTTGGAACTGGAACTAGAACCGAACTCTGAAACATTTCCAAAAAGTTTCAGGTTATGGTTCCGTCCCGATCCCAATTCCAGTGGTCTTATTCTTTTTCCTTTGTTCCTTGTATTTTGTTGCAGGGGTGCTTTCTCCCATTCTTCTTTCTGCCTTCTCATCCTTTTCTTCGCCTTATTTTGAGTTTCTTCGGATGCGAGATGGGCGGAATTCGAACCTGAAACTTTCAAAAGGTTTCAGGGTCAAATTTTGTCCCGATCCTGGTTCCACCAGGATTCATCTAATTTTTCCGCCGATCCTGTTCCTGAGTCAGATTTGGTCCCAATTTTGCAAGTTTTAAAGGGGAAGTGTGTTCCCAATTTGGATTTGGTTCCACCTCCACCCAAAGTGAGTATCTTTTTGCAAAGTATAATAAAATGAGAGGTATAATGAGTAAGATTGAAGGTAATGTTTTTATGGTTTAAAAGGCTAACAAGGACATTGTTTTGTAGGATTCAAGCATGTCGGGAGCATCTGATGTCGTTTCTTAAAGAAAGTCAACCTGCGAAGGTTCCAGGCTGAGAAAAAAATGTAAAAAGGGAAGGTTGCCTATCTTAATGAAAAATAGTACATTCACTAGCAGGAGTAGGTGGGAATGGGTGATAATATCTCTAGAGCATTCAAGCCAACTTCACAGAATAGTTTTCAAGATCGGACATGAGGGCTGCAAGTTAATGCGATGGTTGAAAAAGATCTGAAGGCCATACCCACAGGAGATATTTCACGGATGCTAACAGGGTATGCATTAAATGCACCATTGATCTTTATCCCAACTCCTCTAGGATTGACGTGTTTTGTAACTAACTTATTTTGTAAACCCTAAATGGGTTGATATTTTGAAGCCATGTATATATATGGCATTTTGGTCTCTTTGTAAAAAAGGAGAGAGTTCGAAAGAGTTAAAAAGAGAGAGGTTAAAAAGTAGAAGTTTTAGAATACATAGAGATAGAGGAGACATAGCTGCATCCTAGTTCTTTGTAATGGGATCTTCTTTCATCTTCTAAGATAGGATTTAGATTCGACAGGAGGCAGTAGATGTATCTTTCTGGTTCTCTTAATATAGATGGAAGCAGTTTGAAGATATAGGTTTTCTGTACACTAGTGATTGTGCCATTTGTAAACATTGTTTATCTGTCTCACCAACAGTAGAAGCAACCAAATTTAAATCTACTTCATATTGTGCTTCAGAATGGTATTTATCTTGAGTTAATCATTTGATTTGAAAGGCTTTCAAGGAATGAATTTTTATTTTATGTTTTGTTTAAATAGTGATTTTTAATCTACTGTTGAAATCAGCACTGTGAATGAATGAAATTGTGTGTTAATCACAAGTTTTATTTGCTCTACAGTTTTAGTTAGGAATTCCTTGAAAGGTAACAAGTCTAGTTAAGTTGGATGAATCATCATTCTTTTCTATTCCAAAGCTTTGATCTATCTTTTTTGTTGCTTTAAAAACCCTGGTTAGAGTAGGTTTAAGTTTATGTTTGATCTCAAAACAATCTAGAAGCCCAACACCAGCAAGCCCCTTGAACATTACTATTACATTGACCATTGAGCAACATTAGCATAGTTGAGAACCAACTACAAAGACCTTGGGAGCTAAGATGTCCATGTGTTGTCTTTCTCTTTTAGGAGAAACAAAATAGTAATATTCTATTTGCATGTTGTTGTGCCATTCACCACGTCAACACCCCTCTATAGCAGGAGAGGAATCTATAGGGTTTGTTCCACTCCCTTGCATCTGATCTATAATTTCCACATCATGGAGGTCATAATCAAAAGTGTCCAAGGGATGCTCAGTGGGTTGTACAAGAGGACCCGAGCATACTAGTGGAACATAGTGAAAGTATGTGGCAGACAAATATGTGGACTTGAGGGGGATGATGCAACAACACTCGAGCCATCACCAACATCACCAGAATGTGGCTGAGCTACTATAGAAGCATGCAAAACCAAAAGACCACTCAAAGAGTGAATAGCCTAAATAGTCTATGTGGCTGCATCCTAGATAATATCTAGATGATATACTGGAGGTGGTAGAGAAAGGGGAGAAGGGGGAACATATGAGCACGGGACTACTTTAACTAACCTTGGTTTATCTTGGGGCATTCCTCCACCGACACCCTGGAAAAGTTTAATGTCAAAGTAATTGACATGATGCCCTAACACAAACTCAACGTATAATTTTTTAATGAACTAAAACGGTATATCACAATTGTTGTTTAGTGGTTTATCAAAAACCATACACCAAGGATCCAAAAATTTATCTACAATTTCCTTATTCATGCACCATTTTATAGAAAGTTTTGGTTTATTAACATTAACTGGCAAACTGGTGCGGGGGTCAACGAATAAAGAGGATATTTGGGCTTTTGTTATTTGGAGATCTTTCACATCATTGTAAGACAATCCACATGACTTCTCGCCACAAATGAAAGGAATTATGTTGGGTGGAGAGGGTTTCTATATTTTTAATTATTTCCTTCAATGTGTTTTTCATCTTAGATAATCAAGAGATTTTCTTATAAGCATCACAAATGCCCCTCAATTGCTCCAAATTTTCACCAATTAAGTCTTCAATTGATGGCTATGGAGTTGGTGGAGCATTTGGCATTTTTGCATTTTCATTCTCAACCATAATACCTAATTAAAGTTAAAAACTAATTAATCTAATTGAAATTACACAATATAAATGAAATTATTGCAAAGAACCCTCATTTTTAATAAAAATCCAAAAAAAAACCCTACTTTTTAACAAAAATCCATAACAAACTCTAGTTTTTAATAAAAATACATAAACAACACTATTTTTCATCAAAATCCATAAAAAATATTAATTTTTAGTAAAAATCCATTGTAAACTCTAGTTTTTAATAAAAATCAATAAAAAACTCTACTTTTTAATAAAAATATGAAAAAACTACTTAAAATTATACAAATCTAATAGAAAAATTGATTAAAACAAAAAAATACCAAAAACTTACCTTCGAAATTGGATATCTACTCAAATAAGATATCTGATATCTAGACGTCACTCCCACTATGCACCCTCAGCTCTTTAAAATGACTAAAATGATTTTAAAATGCCGCTATTAATATGTATTTATAGCTGATTCAAATCGGATATCCAATTTGGATCAAATATCTGATTTGTACTTCTTACCTTGGGCATTGCTTTGGAGCAATATACTAACACCCAAGCCAGAAAAATGTCAACTCTGGATTTTTGCATTTTTGTGTTGTAAAATACAATTTTTTTCACATTGCCACTTTTTGGCCCATCATGATCCTGTACATACCTAAAAACAAAGAAAAATTCTTTTGGGTCAACATGGAGGATACATGAATGTCTCGATGCCTTGCATCATCCCCAAAGGGAAAACACAAGACTAATGAAAAAGAGATAAAGATAAATCAAAGAAAAGTAATTGATGAAGGAAAGGAAACCATCATTAATGGATTTATTCAATATATAGTCATTTCCAATGTAAGTATGGAGACTATATAAACCAAATTAATTGAGAATGTCTAGAAAGAATTAGTACATAGAAGGAAATATGGAATAAATGTTGAAGATAAGATGAGAAATGATGCCATAAATTCCTACTATTCCTTTCTTTCTGATATAGAAGCTACCAATATGCTAAAATAATTCTTTACTATGTTTAGAGTCAAGTAGAGAGTCAATATGCTAATGAATAAGGATAAAGAGAATATGGAAAAGGTAAGACAAAAAACCTAGGATGTAATTAGATAAATGGCAAGGAGTTATGGGGCAAGAACCATCTCTTCATCCCATGCAGGTCAAGCATAAATGCATATTGATGTCACAGAGGTGATGGATAATCTAGTCTTGGAGAATGTTGGTGAGATACATGGTGTTTCAGAGACTCTTACCCCTCAGACTGATACAAAAGAGACAACTAGCAAAAGGTCTAATGATCAACATAGAGATCATATCGGTGATAAGCAAGAACATCGTGAATATATTAGAAAGAAGGATGAGAAAAAAAAAGATGAAAGTGAAGGAAGCAAGGATGAAAAGAATAATGATGACAAAGATGATGAGGATAAAAGGGAGAAAGGAAACAAAGGAAACTCCTCTAGAAAGTCCTCCAGAGAAGAAGAAGAAGAAAAATAAAAAGAAAATAGAGAAGAAGAAAAAAAGAAAAGGAAAAGGGAGAAGAAGAAAAAGAAAAAGAAGAAAAGAAGAAAAGAAGAAAGAGGAAGACAAGAATGCTATTTCGGTTGAGAAGAGTAAAGGAGAAAATCCCAAAGTTTTTTCAGTTGTCAAAACCAACCAGAGAATCATCTGAAAATAGTCTCAAAGGTCTTCTATCAAGGAAAACAATACTTTAGCTCGTGCTTCCACCCTATCTAATTAAGCTACCATCACATCTGGGTTATGTAGATTTGACCAAGATTGTACCAAGTGAGAGAATAAAATTAAGTGGTACTTTTCTCAACTCTGTCACATAGGAATCTATTGAATCATATCAAAAGGGAAATGAGCTAATAAATGAAGCTATTAGAGTTTTATAGGAGATAGCCTCTGATGTCACAAATGATAATTCTTTAGAACCAATTCAAAACCTAAATCTTATAGTTGATTCAGTCAAGGAATACACATCAAATATCAAGGTATAGATTACAAAATAAGTGGAGTCAAGTCTTCTAGAGAAAATACTATTGTTTTTGCAAGATAAGTGTGCAATTGCACATGATAGAGCTTTGCAACACTTGAAAGAAGTAAGAGACTATGATGAGGAAACTCAGTTGCTATTTGTCTACTACATGAAGTGGCTTGATGCCACTCGAGGTATCAAGGACTTAATGGACTTAATAGAGTCCCAACTTGCCGATGCCTCCAAAGATTACAAGGTTGTAAATGATAGAAACTATATTGGTTGGGTTTCTATTGTAGATCTTCAAAACAAGTTTTTCATTCTATATAGGTAGAAAGAAGATGCAATAAGGCAGTTTGGCTAGCTTGGAGACCTAGTAATGTCCAAGAATATCTCTATATCAAATTCATTGATAGATGTAGAAAAACTTGAGAAGATGAACTTAATTATGTCCACTCTAGAAAAAGGAGAAGAATTCCTAGTGGAACTAGAATCATTGCACAAAATTCTTACCAAAGCAAAGGGAGTCTAGGATAATGGAAAGCTAGCGTGGGAAGTAGTTCTCAAAGAGTTACAAGGTGCTCCCATTTCTTGATTGATTTTTTTTTTTACTTTCCCCAATCCTATATCCTTGATGTCAAAGGGGGAGAATATTCTATATAGAGAAGGGTATGCTAGAGTTTGGTACGTTTTGGTGTTTTCTTTTTCCAAAAATAGTTATGTACTTTTGTATATATGAAAGGGGGAGTTGTGTGCATTATTGTTGCAAAATTTTGGTTTTGAAGAAAGTTTCATTTTTGGCACATGTTGTCATCAATGACAAAGGGGGAGATTGTTTTAAGAATGAATAAGGTGACCTCTAAGTTTTTTGTCATTGATGCCAACATTGGTTGGTAACTGGCTAAGTAAACTATGTATCTGTATTTATCTAGTATTTTGATCCAAAAATTCTCTCAGTAAAATATAATTATATGACTTTTTTATATGTTGCTTAGGAGTGTCAGTTACAACTATGAGTGATCTTTTAGCAATTGGTTGATCCAATTGATATATCTAAATTATAGAAGTTCAACATTCTTTCAGCCAATAGGGTTAATAACTGCTTGTCTTATGAATTTTTAAACTTGTGTTCCTTATTAGGTCTAGGCTGACCTAATTTGTGTTTGATACATTTTTTCTTGTACACCAATAATATTTTTGAATTGGGTTGACAGGTCACTTTGAATTGTGTATTTTCACATCCAATTAGGCGTACCTAATTGATGTATGAAGATGTAGTTGTATATATGTATGTATGTGGAACATACTTATAAAAAAATAAAGTGGAGAAAGTGTGTCTGTGTGTGAATAGATGGAGAACAATTATGTGAGCTATGCAACAAGTGTTATATTGCAAAGTTATTGATAGTTGTATACTTGCAACCAGAGAAGGATTTTGGATTTTTAGAGCTTAATAGAAATTGATCTCAACACTTTGAAGGTGTACTTCAGTTCGCCTTTTGGAAATGAGCCATACTCTTTATATCTTGGTGGTAAGATATTTTGTATTCACTTTAGGCTATGAGTCTTTCAAGGATAGTTTGTCCTAGTAGTAATCCCTATAATACCTTGTAACTAGTTATAATATATTGAGTTAATCCTCAACATGGCTTTTCCCATTTTGGGTTTTCCATGTAAAAATCTTGGTGTTAATGTGTTATGAGATGTTATGATTCCTTTCATGTTTTGGTTTATAGTTGTAGATATATATGTGTTAATAATTGGATGGTTAGAAATTAATTGTGTTAGAAGAATACTGATTCACCCCCCTCTTAGTATTCAGTGTATTGAACACCATACACTTTTCGCATTTACAATAATTGTTATATGGCCACCTTGCATAAAACACTTTTCTTTCCTATGGATCCATCTTGTTTGTTCATGGTAATTTAGCATACAAAGTTTTGCTTGCCTCATGATTATGATTGTTCATATTTTGTGGCACCTTGTCAAAGTTATCAAGAGGTATAACTTTGGTATGGTTTGTATGTATGGGAGTTGACCATAGGCATGAATTTCCCATAGCCACTTGCTTGTGTGGAAACATACTAACCACATGTGTGTGTGTGTGTCTCACCTCTTTGGGGGCTCACCTAGTGGATACAAGATTTCACTAGCCCATGTGAGCATATGTTTTTGTTTGCATAGTGGACATCGCATTCCACTTGTAAACATTTTCTTGGAAAAATAGCTTATACCTGGTCCACATAATGTTGGACAAACTATCAAGGTTTTATTCACTCCTTTTTCTTTTTCTTTCTTCTTTATGTGTTTGATAATGTATGTTTGTATCTTGTTGTTGCTTCATACATCATTAACATGTGTGTTTTTTTGTGCCTATGTTGGTTTGCCATAGGATCTTGATCCTTGTAGGCTTGATCATCCTCCTTGATCTTTTTCATCCTATATCACTAGTATTTGTACACTTGAACCCTTCTTGATGCATGTTTTTCTACTTTAGTTTGAGTTTGACACAAATTCATGCTCTCTTAAAAGTGGGGGATAAATGTAGTGTCAAAAATTATACTCCCTTATTGGAGATAGTACAATTTCACACCTAGCTTGGATCTATCTTCCTCCTCTTGAATTTATGTCCTTTAAATCATCATTAATAGGCCCCTAAGACCATTTATTATGTATGCTAAGGCTTAATTCAATTGAAATCCTAATAAATTCAAAAAATGTATTTAATATTCTAACCCCCCAACATTTTCTCACCCCACTAAAAAGTTAGGGTGGGACTAATACACCACCCTAAGCATATTAGTCCCCCTAGGTAGGACCCATACACCACAGTTGGAATATTAGTCCCTTTTGGGGCATTGTTAGGGTTATGTGTGAGAAATTAGGGCTATCTATTCAAATTTTGAAAATATCAACATTTGGGATCTAATAAATGGTAAATTAGATAGGATGCCTATAAAACTAAGATCTCAAATCATTATTTCACCTAGAAGAAGCAAGAGAGTTGAAGCTAGAGGAATTCAAGAATAATTCAAAAGAATTCAAGAACATATTTCTTTATCATTTGTAACAAATTCAAGATCCTCCCATCATGCCAAATATTTCTTGCATCCTGCATGTTGTAGAGCTAATATGTTGATGTAATGTTGGTGATTCATTCAAGCATTCAAGGAATCATTTAAAATCAAGTTTCAAGAACAAGATCCACATCCATTGAGGCCACTTCATGCTAATAAGAGATCTTCATTCCAAGGTTTAATCAAAGGTTGGTAAGTTGTTACATACATTTTTTTCATTCATCATTCCTTCATTTTATTGCATTTCATTTGAAGGTTTAATTACCGAGACATGGTTTGACCAAGGAAAAACTCCATCCTCTAACAAAATTTGTTTCCCTCTTTTGTGATGTGTGTTTGCAGATTTAAATGATTTGAAGCTTGAAGATCCTTTGAAGAAAAAAGTTATCAAAGTTGTCAAGAAGTTGTCATCTTCATGGAAACTCACCTACAAACCCAAATTCAGACTTTCAAGACCTAAATATTGGACAAGAAGGAAGCACCAAAAGATCATTATAAGCTATAGAAATATCTTTTAAATATTTTTAGGTGGAATTATTCACCCAACCTCACATATTAGTACCTGATATAGATTTTGACTCTATTTAACAATGTTAGATTTTGACTCGGAAGATTAAAAAAGATCCTCAAAAAAACCTACAGATGGAATCATATGCCAAACCTGGCATATTAGTCCCGAGATAGTATTTCATGACCATTCGACAGATCCTGATCAACATTCAAAGAATTCTAGATTTTTCCTAGAAATCCTATAGTAGGAATCATATTCCCAACCTAGCATATTAGTCCTAGTTCACCTCAAAAAGAATATTTTCAGAGTTTTAGACCTTGTTTTAACTCCATCATTCCACCAAGTATTCTTTTGTTTACTCTTAGTTTATCAGTCTTCTTTCATGCTTTCAAATTCCTAGGTCATATAGCTATGTTTGCATAAGTACTTTCATTCCTCATTTCAAAGCATTATTTAATGGTGATCCCCCCATCCAATTTTCATAGGAATCCTCTAAGCCATTCCTCAGTTGAGAGATCTAGATTCCTAATGAACTAAAGTGAAAAATAGGTCCCAACTTAGGTTCCATCTCCCAAAATATTAGGACCCCTAGTTTCATTTGTTCAATAAATATGTCAACAACTTGTTCTTTGGTTGGCACATATTCCATGATAACTTCTTGATTTGTTACCTTCTCTCTAATGAAGTGATACTTGATTGATAAATGGTTTTTCCTAGAATGCATCACAAGATTCTTTGAGATGTTTATTACACTTGAATTATCAAAAAGAATAGAAATAGGTTCCATGTACTCAACCTTAATGTCTTTGAGTGTCTGCTTCATCCATAAAACCTGAGTACAACATGCTTTTGCTGCCACATATTCTACTTTTGTTGTGGAAAGAGTGACTAAGTCTTTCCTTTTTCTCATCTAGGAAATAATTTTGTTTCCCAAGAAGAATTCTCCACTACTTGTGCTTCTCTTATCATCTACACTTATAGCCCAATCAACATATCTATATGGATTCAGAGTAAATTCTTTTCTCTTGGGATACCATAACCCATAGTCAATTGTGCTTTTGATATATCTAAAAATTATTTTTGTAGTGTTGACATGAGACACTTTTGGAGTAGCTTGAAATATTTCTACCATACACACTGCTTGCAAAATATATGGTCTTGTTGTAGTTAGGTATAACAAGCTCCCAATCATTGACCTATACATTGTCTGATTTGCATTTGTGGATTCATTTAATTTTCTAACTTATAACTAGTTATCATGGGAGTACTACTAGTCTATTATCTTCCATACTAAAATTCTTGAACATTTACTTAGCATACTTATTTTGAGATATAAATATCCCATTATCAGTTTTTACAATCTATAAACCAAGGAAAAATGACAATTCTCCTAGTGTTAACATCTCAAATTAATTTTGCATCTATGTAGGAAATACTTTGCACATTTTGTCATTGATACCACCAAATATAATTCCATCTACATACACAAAAATAGTAATCATGTGCTCACCTTTTGATCTAAAATAGAAATTTATATTTCCACATCCTTTCTTAAATCCTTGTTGTTTTAGGTATTGATCCAATCTTTAATACAAAACTCTAGGTGCCTGTTTCAAACCATACATTGCTTTCTTCAATCTGCATACATAATCATCATCTTCTAAAAGTTGAAAACCATCAGGTTGTCTATGCATAATTCTTCCTCTATATTTCCATTTAGAAATTTAGATTTTACATCCATTTCATAAACATCAATCCTTTGTAAACTGAAAATGTAAGAAACATTCTTATGGCTACTAATCTTGCAACAGGTGCAATTTTTTCTCCAAAATCAATACCTTCAACTTATGCATGTCCCTTGCACACCAATCTTTCCTTATTCCTTATAATAGCTCCATCCTCATTGAGCTTATTTCTAAATACCCATTTGGTGCCTATTACATTTTTGCTTGGGGATCTATGGACTAATTCCCATTTTTTTCTCTTTTCAATCTGATTTAGCTCTTCTTCCATGGCCTTAATCTAGCTATCATATCTACTGGCCTCCACATAGCTTTTAGGTTCAAGTTTTTATAAGAGAGAAAAATTTACTTGTTCCTTGTTCTTTGCAAGTCTTCTCCTTGTCTAAACACCTTCAATTTTATCACCAATAATTTGATCTATAGGGTGAGCTTTTTGCACATATTTTGCAGGTGCTTTTTATTTTCCTCTTCAAGTTATTCATTTTTTGCATCTTCCTCACAATCTGAATTCATCTTCAAATACATTTCTATCATATTATACATGCTTTATATCCTCATCAATCTTAACATTGATGTTTTCGATAATTTTGTGCAACCTCTTATTATAACACTCATAGGATTTTCTTTGGTTGCAATATCCCTAAAATATTCCTTCATCACATCTAGAGTTAAAGATCCCCAAGTTTTCATCTTCTCCTTTGATGTAACGAATTCTTCCAAAAAAATTAAAAGATTTCATAGATGTTTTCTTATCATATCATAGTTCACAGTGGGTCTTGACTCTATTTACCCTTATTTGAACTATGTTTTGAATATAAATTGTAGTATGGATTGCTTGTCTCCAAAAAATATCTTCTAACTTGGCCTCATTTAACATTGTTCTAGCGATATCCTTGACTACCCTATTCTTTCTCTCTACTACATACTGTTGTGGAGTTCTTGGTGCAAAGTGTTGTATTTTTTTATTCGTAATACACAACCAAGGTTGTATAGATTATATATTAATATCATAAAAAAGTTACATCATTTCCCTCATAAAATTACAAGGTTAGTATAGAATAGTGAGCTCATAGCCCCATACATACAACATCAAAATCTCAATCCTCCAAACTACCAAATCTTAAAAATAAATTGACGCAAGAAAAAAGCACTATCATCCCCATCTAGTCACTGATCTCAAGCTCTATTCAAAAACCCACCACCACCCACCTTATCAGTCTCCTTCATTGTAGAAATAACATGACTCCACCAGCTCTACAAATTTGTGGCACCACTGAATGCCCTCAACCTCATGCAGCCCCAACCTTTGACACAAAAAGTTGTATGCCGTGGTTTCCCAATGCTTATGGTTAGCCAACCCGCCACCATTAAGGTTCAGAATTAAAGGATTCCATTCTACTTCCACCCCTAGCAAAAACATTTTATTGATGTCGTCTAGCAAAGGGATCCCAATCCCCAACTAGGCCACTACAACCACATCCACATCATCCACCAAGATCGCTGCTTTGAACACCATTCTAAGTAACAACAAACAACACACCTTCCACAAATTCAAGTCCAAGAGTGGGGCGAGGAAGCATGATGATATGTCAGAGTTTACCCTTGTTTGATTGCTCGTGAAGCAGTAACTCTTCCCGAGCACCATCTTGACTGCCTCAAGACATAGGATGTCTTTATTGAGGCATATTTTCTTTAGTCTCTGATTGGTTACGAAGCCTAAGAATGAAATTTTTTTCTTGGATCTCCTCAGCCTTATTGAGGTATCCATTTTAGTGAGTAAAATTATCAATTTTACTAATAGATATAGTGTGGTAGCCATTATTTCTATGAGTTTCCAGCTTAGGATCAATAAATTCCTGAGTAGCCACTCCAACTAATGATCAATTTCATATAGATTATTGAAGGTGGCATTTACTCCTCTATAGATGTTTGTACAACATTATACAAGTGTTTTCCAGGAATATCTTCCTCTCTATACTATCACCATTGACAAGACCTTTCTTGGTCATTTCCCCTATCAAGCCACACTTTCCAATGCCAACTAAGCCTTATTATGAGCTCTGCACCTACAAAATGGTGCTGGAGTTAATGTTTGAGTCAAGCTATGAGATATATCCCTTGTGCAACCAATATTTTCTCCAATCCATTGTAGAGGGAGGATGCCTGAGCATTAGATCCATTCAATCTCCTTGCTTGAAAAATCACTTCCTCCATATGGACAAATTCCCCTGACGATGGGAATGGTCTCCTAGCCAACATCACCTTCTCATATTGTAGGTGGAAATACTCACGTGCCTGATCTGGCCAAGAGTCCCAAACTATGACACCAAATTGACACATGGGAAAAGTGTAGAGTATTCTCTTTTAATTCCATATGCCTCATAGTATTCAATAAATTCACTAGATGCGAGTTCTCCACCTCTATCTAATATTAATCATTTGATTCTTCGACCCATTTCCTTTTCAATCATCTTTCTAAACATCTTGAATCTCTCAAATGATTGTGACTTATCTTTTAGAGAGGTTACCCATGTCATTCTTACATAGTCATCAATCAACAACATGAATTATCTTTCAACTTTCAACCCTCTTTTCTTTGTGGGACCAAACAAATCTATATGAACTAATTTTAAAGGCTTCATGGTTGAATATTCTTTTGTTTGAAATTTAGCCTCTGTTAGATTTCCCTATTGAAATTCTTTGCAAATGGTAGTTATTTTAGGCATGTGTCTTACAAGTCCTCTTGAACTTACATTCTAATTCCTTGTGCGATTTCCTTTCCATTTTCCTTATCTTACAACTCTCTGAAATAAATGCTACCTTATAGCCATTATCACACATCTAACTTGCACTTAGTAGGTTTTATTTTCATCGTTCAACATACAAGACATATTTAGTAGTATTTTTATCATCTCAGCTCAATATGCCTTTTCCACATATCTTAACTGCAATTCTCTCACCTAAACTCACTAAGATCCTCCTTTACATTTCTTGAGTTGGATGAATTTGCTCTGGTCTCTAGTCATATGCTTGGAGAATCCACTATCGATTACTCATAAATTTTACTTCTTGGCATGAAGTGTCATTTGTGCAATCATTGATTATGTGGGGTTCTACTCTTTTTCTTTCCACACAATTCTTATACTTATTTTCTACCTTCCCCTCCTCCTTTTTAGAGAAATTAGTCTATGTGTTCATTTTAAGTGGTGGATTTTCCTCTTTATCATTCTTCACATTTTTTCTCATAAATCTTGTTCTATAATTCTTAGCTATATGACTAAAATTATTACAATTGTAACATATTACATTCATATCAACTAAAGGAGCAAATGAATTTTTTCTTATAAATTTTGTAATCCTTTTAGGAATAACTCTACATTCTCTAGCCCTATGACCAAATTCATTACATGTATAACAGTATCAATAAAATTATGAATAATACCTAGTCATAGCATTTCATTGTGTAGGGTAAGGAGGTCTTCTTTGCACTAGTTTCCTCAAATATCTTATCCTCATGAATCCATCAACATTAGTTCTTCTAAATTTGTGTCTCTTCTTAGGAGTTGATTGGTTATTCTTGTCTATAGCAAGCTTCTTTTCTTCATCAATTTTCTTTTCCTTAGTATATGTCTTCTCACCATCAAATGCTCTTTCCTTGCAGACTTCCTCTCCATTTGAACTGGCCTTTTCTCCTACTCTAAACCTTTCATACAAATTTGCAAAAGCACTAGAAAAGTACTATTTCCTTTCTTTAATCCCAAATCATAATTTTATTTGTTTGAGGGCTTTTGTATGCTGAATAGCTCATCATCAAGAATTTTTGAGCCTCCTTTCAACTTCAGTCCATTTTCTATTTTCTCTCTTATCTAGATCTTGTCTTAAGGAGAATATTTCTTCTTCTATTTTCATACATTTGTAAACTCCAGACTGTAGATTGGATTTGAGAACTTCTATTCTCCTAGCTTCCTCTACTTCTAGCTCCAAGCTCACCACATTCTGGTTAGATTCTTCAAGGTTTTTAGTTAGCTTATCTGACTCTTTTTGTGCAAGTTTATTTTGATGTTTATTCTACTTTTCCATCTTTTTAGTCTCATCTCTAAGGTCATCAATCTCATCTAGATCACATATGATTTCACCTTCTAGGTCAACTTCTCCTTCTTCTTCACCTTCTCTACCAAGATATCCAACCTTTCCATCCTTTTGTTCTTCAAATTTTTTTTCCATAAAAAGAAATTCATTTTCTTTCATCACAAAGGCACAATCTTGTTCATCATCCAAACCAGATCACAAACATCAAATACATCACTATCCTCTTGGATATACAAAATCTTCTTCTTTTTCAAAAAATTCATTCTCTTAGGGAAGTAGGGTTTCCTTATTTTACTATCTACTTCTTGTTCAAAGATATCCTTCTTATTGTATGGGTACTTAGCAGCAAAATGACCTACTTTACCATAGTCAAATAATTTGAAGGGTGACTTACCTCTATAATTGTTGGATCCTCTCCTTAGTTTTCTAATGAAGTTTTCTTCTTCCTCACCAGTTCTTCATGCTCAAATGTAGTTTATTTTTCCTTGTCTTTCTTGGGTACTTCGTCATTCTCCTTCTTTACAGCCTTGAATGCAACTTCCTTTTCAGATAGCCTTATTTTTCCCATTCTCATTTCATATGCAACAGTTATGCCATGCAACTCATCAAGAGTGAGTTTACTTACTTCTCTTCCTTCTTCTATTGAAGATATCTTGGAGTCATACTTTGTTTTCATTGACCTTAGAAATTTTTGCATAATGATAGTTTCCTTCACTTCTTTTCTAAATCCTCTAATTGAGTTCACTATTTCATCAACTCTGAGAAGGTAGTCCATAATATTTTCTTCTTCACTCATGTTCATACTTTCAAATTTGGCTCTAAGAATTTGTAGCTTTTATAACTTCATTTTTTAATCTCCTTCATAGATACCTTTTAACATAGTCCAGACATCACTTGAAGTTTGACATTCCATCACTTTGACACACTGAACTTGATAACCCATATTTAATAACATTCTTTTCCTTGGCATTGTTCTCATAGTCTTTCTTTCCAACAACATCAATGGGAGTAGCTGGAGGTGTACATCCATTATGAATAGACATCCAAACATCAAACCCTAAGGATGCCAAATATGTCTCCATCATAATACTCCAAAAGGCATAATCTGATCCATCAAACTGAGGTGCCTTGTTTGTAGATGAGCCTTTTTGACTGGCCATCGTGTTCACTTATCCAAGATATACTTGAGCTGATTAAGCTTCTCCCAGGGAACTAGTGCTTTAATACCAATTATTGGAACACAATAATCTACTAAGAGGTGGTTTAATTAGTAGATCAATTAAAACTTACCCCTTAATACTTAGTGTAGTTAAATCATTTAAGTAGAGAAATAAACACACACACAATTGCAGGTAACACAAGATATACGTGGAAAACCCAAGATGGTTAAACCATGGTGAGAATAGCTGCTAGAATCTACCGTCCTAATCCAACCTCACAAGGAATATCTTCTAATTACAAATTTTAAGGGAACCAACCCTAAGGAGATACCAATCCCTTGGTTTTAGGTGCATCTACTCCAAGGAAGCAACAACTCCCTACTCTAAGCACCTACCCAGATATCTAATGGCACCCACCAATAAAATTTATAATGCAACTATTACAATTTTTTCATATGAAATCAATTCAATATCGCAACTTAATTTTCAACTACTCAAATCTTTGTTGTTGCCTCTATAGCACACTTCTCTTCTCTACACCTTCCCTTTTCTATTAGTGCATTCTCTATCCACCTCAAGGGACCACATACACACTCTATTATTATCCCTTTTTTCTTTTTGTGCATTCCCTATCCACCTCAAAAATCTTAGAACACTCTCTCCAATATGCACTATCTATGCAACTTCAACTCATAGCATCAACATGCTTAGCCAAAATTTTGATTTTTAGTTTTGTATCTCTTTCATTGACCTGAAGTGATTTCCTCAAGATTCACACATACATACAAATATTTTGTTAGGGTTTACATGCTATCTTCTTCAACAAGCTACCTCTATATCAAGCCTCACACATTCATTAAAATTATATTCAATAAATTTTCTAAATATGGCTCTCTATAAAAACCCTAAAATCTAGTATGCATTTAATGCATTCCCATGATTATGTAATCTGATTATGATCTTAATCATTATCATTGTCTATGTCATCATTTTGTAAATCAAATATTTATTTACATTGGTCATTGGTGCATTTGAACCAATTTAATTCATGAACATATTTGGTTTCTAGTCAAAACCCTTGTTCACACTATCATAACCATTTGAGATATTTTTCTTTAAATTTGGGTCATTGATCTACTACTTTCAAGCCATGATATGTTGATTCTAGTTCATTGCTCAATTTTAATACATGACTGCCAAATAAAAGATCTTTTAACTCACCACCATCTATCTCCATTATATATTTATTTCTTAACACTAGATCCCACCGGGACACATGTCACATGCCAACAATACCATAGGGAAAAGACAAGGGGAGCACTATATCTTAGCAGGTGGGTAGGTGGATGCCATTTTTCACCCACATTATTGCTGAGAAATTCACAATAGAGATGTGAATTGACTCATTAAGAAATCACTTAATGCTAGCTACCTTTGTGACATCATCATCCACTACCATCATCTATCACCTTTGTTGGTCCCATCAAACATGTATCCTTAGCCTAAGATCCCACATGGCTAAACACGAACCCACTATGCACATTGTGAGCTAGTGAGGACCATTTGAACTGAGATGCTTGATAACAACCATTGATCAAGTTGGGGAAAATATTTGATACATGACCTAGGAAACATTAAAGTCATTAAATATTTATTGGGCTGATAATCACTAGGTAAGGGGCCAGTTGCACTAATGACTCCAAAGGCTTAAGTGTTAACTTAATCAACTAGAGACTTTATATACACAATCAACAATAAATTTTAATCTTTGTTCATCCACAATGATTACAACTTCTATGTTTTATCTACAAAACCCTAATATAACCAAAGAGCATAAATAAATCCTTCCTAAGTACATTCCACCTTCTCTAATCATGTGTGCCACTTCAATTGAATCCTCTTGAAAAAGCCATAAAAAATATGCCCTTAGTTTTCTCCTTTGGCAATAGGAAGCAACCTTTGTAATTTTGTGACAACATTGCAACATTCTGAGCAACTTTGTAACTTTTGCAAAACATTCTTTTCTCTCCATCATACTTCACCAACTCTTCCATAATTAGATCCTCTTATCTCCATGACACCAATTTCCTTTTTAGGATATCACACAGACATCCCCTTTTAACATTAATGACAACAATATGCTAAAAAGAACTTGCTATTTATGGAAAATTCAAACACAAAAATAAAAAATATTTTAGACTACTATGAAGAGCATGAAATTCTGCCCAAATAAAAAAAAATTCTCACAAAAAGGAGGTCTTATGCTTGATTTGTGAGCATTTGAAAATTGGTTTCAAAAACTAAATCATCAATAAAGAAGGGTTTGGAATATTCTCAAATAGTTGTAATATTCCCTTGCATTGGCCTCTTATAATATTTTTTGCACAACGACCATATAGTCATATGGATGGTTGAATTGGGGAGCTATTTTTCCTCATGGACTTGAGAAAAGTTGTCTAATTTTAAGAATTTACAATTGATCTTGGGGTTTTTGGGAATTTTGGATGCAACGATAGGGTCAAATTTGAATAGAAATGCTCCAAAATTGCAAATAACTCCCAAATTTTGCAACTACATTTTAGCTTCAAACCCTCAAATATTTGGCCTCATATGTCTAATTTAGATGAAAAAAAGGAAATTTTAACTTTCTCAAACACTCTGAACTCAATGGTGAGCTCAAATTTGCACCAACAAGATACAAAACAAACATAGAATACAAAGCTACAAAGAGGAACCCCCTAGAATGTGGTATTTCTATCAATTTTTTTAATTTTCTAGATCATCATTCAATACATGAGAAGAGAAAACTCAACTATGCAGGATCTACAAAGGTCTCTCAAAAAATATTAACCAAATATAATCGAATACCATGTAAGATTTGGCTATGGAGATATCCACCCAAGATCTAGAGGGTAAATGGAAGGCTTAAAAAGAAAAAATAAATATGACAAGAATAAATTGTATTCATATCAAGTAATATAAATAAAATATGGATATGGATTATACAATTTATGAGAGACTGTGGTGATATAGCTAAGGTGAGACATAGGATCTTATATAGTATCATGACAAGTCCCTTAATCCTATATCATTATATAACTAACTCATCATATATTAAATGAACTAGGAAACAATTATTAAATGGCATGATAAGATAAGATCACATGCCAACTAAGACTTCTATAAAAATTACTAGTACAGGTGAGTGAAATTAACATGTTAATAAGATCTACTAGCCTAACTAGTTAGGTAAGAAACTTATTCACACCAACAATCATTTAATGAAAGAGAAGAAAATTTCCACCTTTTTTAGATCTACCAAGATCTCTCCAAAAATACTAAGAAAATGCACAAACTTGCATTGGCACCATGTAGTATTTGGCTATGGAGATAGCCACCCAAGATCAAGAGGCCAAATGGAAAGCACAAAGAGATAGAAGATCAATATTGAAAGAATAAATTATACTCCTATCAACAATGAAAATAGAAGTAATATATAATGTATGAGAACCCCTTTTTTATACATCCAAGGTGAGACATAGGATTAGATAGGATGGTGACAAGTGTCTTAATCATATGTCATGTGACAAAAAATATTAAATGACAACAAATAAGATAGGATCTAATGCAAAATAAGAGTTATAGAACAATTCCTAGGACCTAAGTCATCTTAACATGTGAGCATGACCTATTAGGTAAAGTAGTTAGCTAGAATATCTTATTGACACAAAAAAATAGGAAATAGGAACCAATATATCTTATTTCCCATGGTACCCATGCCAAGGGTTTTTGAATAATAAGGAAAAGGTAGTCAGAGGTTCCATAGGGACCAAGAACTATTCGTTCTTGGTTCCCATGTAACTCCCAACAAAGGAATGTGTGAATAAAAAATGGTCAAAGGTTTTTTTGGTTCTAGGAGCCAAAACAATCCTCGACAAGTTCCCATTACCTTTCAAAGCGTTGATAGCTAAGTGTGAGTGTGCAAGAGGAAGAAGAGGAGTTATAGTTTCCTAGTTCCCATATCTATTATAATAAAGTTAAAACTGAGGCATTTCTCCTTCTTGTTGAAGAAGAAGAAAGTGGTTGAAGGTTCACAAGGTTTAGAAAACCAATAGAAATAAACCAAAGATTCTAGTTCTAAGCATTGAATGGGATAGGAAAGATTGAGACAAAGTAAAAGAAGACAAGGAAAGTACAAGAAGAGAAATAGAAATGATTGGAAGCTTATTTGGTTCCAAAAACCAAAGGAACCTTAGATAAAGATTAAAGTGTTAAAGGAAGAAAGTGAATATCCTTGAAAAAGACAAACCCAAAGGACATGAAGGGGAAATTTTAGAGGATTTTTTGGAGGGTTTGTGGGAACTAAAAGCATTTTTTTTGGTTTCAAGTGTTGGTCTTCCCACTAACAGGTACCCAAAACCCATTCTTTTTCCAATATCATTTTCTTGCAAATCAATAGTGTTGGCACTATGCCATTTTCTACACCTACCTCCTCTGTAACATGATTAAGTCTTGCAACTATAATTTTTCTTCTATATGAAGATTTTATGTAATTTAAATGCATTTTGTGAAAATGAAAGAATAAAAATGATTCCCATGCTTCATTTATTATTTGCAATCCATCTTTCTATCAAAGAAACACCTCTAAGATTTGATTTCAATGGATCTTATGGGTGCATTCACTCATTCTTGTAGTCAAACCCATGAATAATTAATGTTCAAGTATGGTAAGGGTTTTGGTTAGGATTTCCTTATGCATCATGACTCTCTACAATTTGGCATGCCTCTCTTCCATGGATATATTAGCCTTGGTTATTATTTTGAAGCAAGATAACATTTATAGAAGAAAGATATTCACATGAAGCCCTAGGGTTTCAATTTCTAGTTCTCAGTATAGCTACTTTGATATTATAATGTTCTGGGCATGTCCCAAATATGTAGTAAGTACATGTAATTTTTTTGAGATCAACTGATTAATGACATAATCACCCTTGATTGAATGTTTCCATATAGTGCTAAATGCGTGTTATTTAGTTGCATAAGTAGATGGTTGCAAAATTCTTGTAAAGATTTTGCAAGGCATATTTTTAGAATAATAAAAGAAGTGATTGGATGTAGTCCTAAATTACTAAGTAGAATCAATTAGCATTCTACAACTAGCTACTTTTTAATATATGTGTAGATCCTATCTTTCCTAAGCATTTGAATTGCTTGTAGTATTTGGTAATTTTTTTTATTAAGGTATCACCTTGGTTTTAGTTACTACATGTTTGGATGGATTTTAGATATGTTACTTTCCAACTAGATAATGAAATCAATTTGTTATGAATTCCTTCTCCCATCATCCCCTATACACTCAAAATACATAAATTCAAGTTTTTTTTGTATGTTCCAACTATCATGTACGAATGCATGTAATACTTTAAGGGGTATTATAAAACACATTCATTGACACTTATGTGACATATCATCTATCTAATAAGGTTCTTAACCTTGACTATCCAAAACTAGCATGTAGGCATGAATTGACAACTGAAATAGGGGAACATTTTGCAATGTGTATAGTTTGTGTCTAGGGTGATTTTTTTTGTTTTTGGTAATACATATTCTAGCACCTCCCTTGGTCTTATAGATCTAGAAGTAAAACTAGTCCCAAGTTTCTCAACTTGAACATAGGTTTGTAGTACTCTTCCCAAGTTTGACACCCTTGGCATGTGAGAGTTTATGAGGCCTTAGAGATTTGTGGTCTAAAATTTAGATCACTAACAATTACCACCTCCAATTTTTACTCTAATGGGAAAATAAACATTAAACATTATTAATATATTGTTGAAATTGTCTCTATAATGTCTAACAATATACTTGTTAGTCATTCTAAATACTCTATAATAACAAAATTTGGTGTTCACTATACAATGTGGTGTTCACACATGGTTCCTTCTATTCATAAACCTATGTTTATCAATTTGTTCACAACATGATACAATGACTATAAGTTAGGAGTACTTTCTTATCATGCACATTATCATTTCTAAAATATCACCTTTATTGTCCATATTTTTGTAACTATTAAAAATATTTTTTATAACTTTTAGAGTTCATAATATTGTTGTACAATGCTAGATCTAAAATAAAATGTAAAACCAATTAAAACTATACTAAACAATTAATTTAAATCAAGAATAATACATTCAAGTTAAGCGTAAACAAGAAGAATGAAACAAAATGATTATTTTCACTTGCCAAGAAAGAGATGATCTTTCTTAAATCAATGTGTTTATGAATGCATTAGTTATAGTTTATCTTAGAGTCTATAATATATTTTTAGCACACACCTTACAAAATGTAGTATTGAGAGTTAGATAATTCATGTAGGATCTTATCATTACATGTATTGAGGATTGAGGGTTTGATTTATAGGTGCTTAAGTGTCAATGTGAATATTTGAGACTTAATGATGTATGGATATTAGAGATGCATTAATGACAATAGATCATGTTTAAGGGCCCTTTTAATTTAATATTTTTAAAGTTAACGTCATTTAAATTTTATTCATTTATATTAAGTAGGTAGAAAATAATAATAATTCAATAATGAGGTGAGAATGGATTTAATTAATTTATCTTAAGAATATGATTGAAATGGATTTAATTTATTTTGATAATTGGGTGAAAATGGGTTTAACATATTTAATATAATAATTAGTCATGTGAACCTTAAATACTAAGAAGAATAAATTGTGTTTTGGATAAAAATAATTTATTATTAAAATTAATATTAATTATTTTGATTATGATTAACATTATTTTATGTGTTTATGTTTTCTCCTCAATGAAATTATGTTGCAACTAAAAGAAGCAATATCATTTGATGGAAAAATAGAATTAGATGTGCGAGGTATTAGGAATGGTCTTTGGTTAGATCTAAGATGCCCCCTCAAGAGAGAAAGTTAGTATGGAGGACATATATGAACACTCAAAATACAAATATGGAGACGAACTAAAGTATTTACTTTTGAAACATTGTATGTTTTTGTTGACATGTGGGTGCTAGTAATCTTTAAGATTTTCCAAATGTAGTACGACAATCAAATTTACAATTACAAAGGATAGAATGTACCATGATATGAAGAACCATGATGATATTGTACCATATATGATTCATTTACTAAAAACTGTAAATTGTTAAATGTTCTAACAAACATATCATCAAGAGACATCATTATATAATAGATCAAAAAAAAATATAAACAAATAAAAAATACATACAAATATTATCTGTCAACAAAATGAAAACCAAAGTGTTGAGTGTCATGATCCTTATTGAAAATGGCATATTCTAAGGGTAAAACTTAATGTTGATTAATGGTTCTGTTTCTAATATTTGATTATTTATCCAAGTTTGAGATGCATCTTTATGACGATTGGTTACAATGATGTTTCTAGGTTTTTCTTAGTTGTATATTATTAACGAGTAATTCTTTGTGTAACACCGTGTGTTTAGACTTCCGAGAATTATGTTATAGAAGAGTGCACATCACGATGCCAATAATGCACAGCGGAGACAATAAAGGTATTTTTTATAATAAAAACAGGTCATTTGTGTAATCTATTAAAGATCTACAACAAACAAGATATGCCATCTTCACTAAATAATTGATATTATAATTGCCACCAAAAAAGTTTCAGTAAATTATTTTAATTGGATTAAATGCCCAAATATATTATAAAAACACTGGCTGACATCATATAAAGGCACTTCTGCCCTAAAGACAACATTAGCGGTTGAAGAATTGAGAGTTCTAATTAGAAGAGGACTCCCTGTCCCTTAGTTTCACCGGAAGCCAAATATTTAACAGCTGATTTCTTTTTCTTATAGGAAGACATTCTCTCAAACTGTGACATTGGCTTAAATCTAATTCTGTCAAACATGGAAGATCCCCAATGTTAGAAGGTAATTCTTCTAACTTAAAGCAAGCCGATAAGTTGAAATATTTCAGTGACCTGAGTTCTCCTACGGTGGAGGGCAATGTTTTCAATTTCGTGCAACAACTTAAATCTAAATGTGTTAAAGAATTAAGCTGCCCAAAGCTAACAGGCAATTCCTTCAGTTCCAGACAATTGCACCTCAGATCTGCTAAAGCGCTCAGCTCCCCAAAACTAGAAGGCAATTCTTTCAGATCATATGACTGCAGGCACATTTTCTTTAACCCACGCAGTTGCCCAAAACTGGAAGGAAAGGCTTCCAATTTCCAGCAGCTTTCCAAATTCAGAACCTCCAAAGAGCTTATTTTCCCTAAGCTTGAAGGAAGTTCTTTTAGGTTAATACAGCCTGCTAGATTCAAATGTTTTAGAGAACTCAGATCTCCAAAAGTTGAGGGCAATTCTTCCAATTGCTCGCAACTCGTTAAGATCAGTTCCTCTAAAGAACGTAGTTGCCCAAACGATTCTGGCAGATTCTTCAGAGAACTGCCACCGCAGATGCTCAATTTACATAATGAACGCAGTTCACACACTTGCTCAGACAGCTGGTGCATTCTATCCCATTCATCTAATATCAAAACCTTGAGAGCAGTCAAGTGATCAAGCCGTCCGGGAAATCTCTGGAGACTTTTCAATTCTTTTAAATCCAATTCTAACAAGGAGGAATTTTGGACGACGTTGGCGGGCATGGACTCCTCCGAGTTTGCAGATTCCTGAGACTGTGCAGTGGCCTTTATCATCCGTAACCTCTTGGGTAACTGTATCCATATTGTGATTCCATTGTAAGGGTTTTTTTTCCAAATCTAAGTGAACAATTAAGCATAACCATTTTTCTTCCAGCAGTAATTTTTAATTATTAAAATGAGATAACAAACTAAATGAAATAAGCACTTGCCTTATAGAAATTCACACCATCCTTAAAGACAGGGCCATGGAACACTGCTAAGCGCTCAAGGGACTCTAGACTCACTGGCCACAATACAGATATGTCGCCTCCTAGACGGAGATATCTCAGTTCTTCAAATCTGGGTGTCGTTTGGCTTGGTCTTGATACAGTTATCTGGCTCCCCAAGTCGAGAACTCTCAACGATTTTTTCATTGAGAGAATGTACTTCTCATCAAGTTCATATCCAGACTCAGACTCCCCGCTAAGCCGAACTCCTTTAAATTTATCAATCCTCTGCAAAAGCAAGATATATTTCATTAATACCAGTATTCAACATTACGTATTTACCCTCTACCAGTGTATAAGTGCAAGGAAATACCTGATTGTCGCGTGCAACTTCGAGCCACGATTGCATATCCAGAATTCTATTGGATGCAGACATATTCAAACCCTTTGCTCGGATGATATCATGAACAACCACGTGGCCTTTTTCAGACTCTTTGAATAAAGCCGCCTCTTCCAGAAGTGTGACTTCCTCTGCTCCAACAATGTACTCCACATGGTCTCGACTCCAGTTAGCAAAGAAGCAGCAAATATCCAAAAATGCTTCTTGCGTAGACGGTTCAAGCTTATCATACACGAAAGTAACTAGGCGTTGGCTCAGATTTTCTTCTCTGATAACCGTTCCCCTCTCCAAAGCTTCAATTATTTGCGTGCATATCTCGACCATATACTTCTGCTTGCGCAAACGAGCACCAACAATTTCTAAGACTAACGGAATCCCAGCACAAATCTGCAGGATTTTTTGCATGTTGTCTTTGTCTGTGCTATTATCAGGATTGAAGTCGCCGTACAGAATTTTGCGTGCCTCTTCGGGGGGTAGAGTATCCACAATATGCTGACGACGTACAAGGCCGGCCTCTTTGAGCATATCCGTTGCACCCAGATTTCGAGTTGTGACCACTATTCTGCTCCGCTTCGGAAGGCCTGCTAACCGTTTTGGTAAAAGCTCTTGCAAGTCTTCTGCGCGAAGAGCGTTGTCAATAAACAGAAATACTGGCTTATTTCCTTCTTCTTGTAAAGCTCTGGTGAGATGATTCCGACCCTCTGTACTATTTCTCAGTGTTAAATTCCTGCGATAAGAATATTTTGGGAAGGCGTCTTTCAATATTTGCTGCTGCAAACATTTTATGTCATTCCCAGAGCAGTCTTCTTTGATTTCAACTCCCGAGTAGTTGTAATCAGTGAGATTTAAGTCCGCAATGACAGCAGTGGCGAGCGTAGTCTTTCCTATGCCCCCAAATCCGTAAATAACTACGGCCAATGGTGAATTCTCCTTTTCCAAATCCAGCAACTTCTCTACTTTTCTTTGCTGCTCTTCGATGCCAACTGCCGATGAACCCAAAAAACAACGCCTAAGAAAACATGTATGCATCTGGCGAAAATTTTGGGAAACATAAGAGAATGTATGTATATTACCTGCATGATCTGGGTAGCTGGGCTTCAATGAAGGGTCGGAAACGGGCTGCTCATGTTTTATGTCAATTAAAACTCTTAATATAAGATCCTGATAGAGCTGATTTATTTTTAATTGTAAATCGTTCAAGCTTTTGGAATCCACAGGAGCCTTGAAAAAACTGCAATACGGACAATTTCAATTACAACAATTAGGCATAATAGATTATCATCGTAATAGAATTTACATTAAATTCAAAATGTGATTCAACTAGCGATTCTACCTGAAGAGTTTTCTAGACTTCAAGAGAGAAGCGCACATCATGGATCCTTCAACAATCAAAGTAATCGCGTCGCTCAATATCTTTTCTTCCTGTGGCATATCATACTTCAACTGTCTTATATGCCCAGCAAGCTTAGCCATTTGTCTTAAGAGTTCTATGCATTCACTCTGGTTTTCAGAGACTTGATTAATCTCTTCTAATACAAAAGCTATAACAGATAGCCCTCCTACTACCCAATGCACCTTCCCCACAGTATTCAATATTTGTGCTACAGCTTGTTTGTTGCCTTCGTTTCCCTGTTAATACAACTAACGTTAATTCCAACTCATTTCAAATAAATTTCAAAGTGCTGTTAACTAATGTTAAAATGAAACCAAAATTACCAAATTCTTCTCCAGCTGAATGTGCTGATTCACAAATTCAAGAAATACAGAGCCACTGTCGAGAAAGGAACTCCACACTGATTTTGCTCTACCATTCAGTGGATCGGAATTTTTTTCTGATTTGCTTCTCTTTAGTGTCTTATCCTGTTTCGACAGCATTTATAGAGAGGATGACATCAAGTAAAATCCAAGAGGAAATTACGTTTCATATGAATACAGTTGAAGCTGACTGCTATACTAACCTTGTTCGGAAGAGTCTCCAACAGTTTGTCAATGAGATCGATCAAACAATCAATATCATCTACAGTGTTGACGGTTTCAAAGTGGCTGATACAGTTTTCCACCGTGAGTGTCGGCATAGACGGTGGCGGGGGCGAAGGCGGTGAAGAGTTTTCCACTTTGGGTGACTCTATCTGAACAGTTCCCATCGGCGAACGTTTCTTGGATAAACAGCAGCCCATGGTAAATGCAAGCGAGATGGGATGATGACTCCAGAGTTCACAATGCGTGCTTTATAGGCTACTTATCTCATAATATTGAATAGATATTTTGCTTTGGTGACGTGTTGTTGTTTTAAGAAGAAGTTATTCTTCATCTTTTCGTTTTATAATTCAGTACACTTTAACATGTGTCAAAAGAAAAATGATGAGCATATTTTATGGCGTACCCAAATTAAATGATTTAACGTCATGCCCATGACTTTACTAAATTCGTTAAGCTTTCGCCAGTTGTAATAGGTATAACGAATTAAATTACAGTTATAATTTATATATGGTTTAATTTGGTTGGACTTCTATTTTTATGCCGAAGGCGCATCCTTATTTGAGTTTTACAAACTCACTTTGCTTGTGAATGTTTCAAAACCAACAACAGGGCTGGCAATGCAGTTAAATGCTTCCCACCCGTTGATGTGTTTCATTATTTGATTGAGCTTCTCAAGCTCTTTTTCTCCGTCAACGACTCAAAATCACGAAGGGATGCTCCAGGGCAGTTCTTTAATTGGCAACCGTTGATTGGATAAAGGGAGGCAAGTAGGTCGCGTAAACATAAAATCGTTGCAACATTAATGGTGAAGTGCTTCGTGCTATCTATTTTAAATTAAAGTTTAATTTAAAAACTTAAAAATCTGCACTCAACAACTCGGATTTAATTTAATTCTGTGCCATTCCGTCAGTGAAGTTTGTTGGCTCCATTTTCTATATGGATGGTTATTATTGCAGGAGAAAGGATTGAAGAACATCGAAGAGATCTTGATCGTTCATTGTGCATTTACTGTGGATGGGAGCTATGTACCCTTTGCGTTGCATTAACTCTCGTTCGCCGCCCCCCACCTTGTTCATGCATTTGCCCATGGATAGGAGTTGGTGTAAAATATATCTATTGTCAGGGGGCTAGACTAGAGCACGGATCGAATGCCCCTTTTCTCACTGAGAAGTCAACCACCTGCGGCACTGCACAACTATACTCGCGACTCCCTTGCGGACGATCCCTTTCAAGTTCTTAGATTACGCCTTTTTGCTTTGCGAGTCCTCCATCTGGGAGGCACTCGACTTCTACAAATGCATCGCGGAATAATGCACCTGCGAGCTGCTATGAGCTCCTCTGCTTGCATGGTTCGACCATGTCTAACTTTGTTCACTTTTCCTGAACGACTGCTGCAACCTTCTGCAGTCTTGGTGATTCCACCGAGTCTTCATCCTTCGTGCCTCCCATAAGACATCTGATTACTAAACCCGTCCACCTTGAACTCTGAGTTCGCTCTTCACACAGACTGGCTCTCTGAGCGCTCCTGGATCCAACGTCAAACTCCTTGATGAATTCCTGTTTAGCTCTTTGAGGACTTGTCTTCCTCCTTACTGCACTGGGCCCGAGGTCCCTAACTCGCTCGGTCCAATGGCTTCCAGGATTATGCACTTTTGATCTCACATACCTACTTAGCTACTTCCCAAGCTGGCTTGGTTCCACCTTTCAAACAGTATATCGTTGCCTCATGCAATCTTGATGAGATCTTGCACCAACGATACCCATGCGGGTCTTCTGTGTCCCTTCCTGGCTCCAACTGTACACCACCCGAATGAGTCCGGCCCTTGAGTTCCTCACTTGGTCCTACTGTGGAGGACTGAGATCATCCCCAAGCTTACACCAACCCTCAATATCATACGTGGTGCCCATGTGTGCCCTGCACGACATGGCCTAGCTCTTCTTTGCGGGGAACACACCTTCACATCATGCGACTCCTCGACTTTGCACACCCAATGCTGAGAACTAGCCTAAGCTCTTGCGTCCCCAGGCTCATATGAGATTGCCGACTCGGATATGTAGCTCGCCCAACCTTGCGTCTCGCTTTACTTCATCACTTGGGATGAGTTCCAACATCCAGCCCCCTTCGGTAGCACACCGTAGAACCATCTCTTGCTGGCCCTGTTACTGGCATTCACAGGGTTCGGGACGTTGAGTTTACCACACAACCACTCTCCTCATAGCTACGGCGGAACGAGATCTTACCTCGTCCCTAATAACCATAACGGACACCTGAGTCACTTGCTTGACTCGAGGCAGGAGCTACTTCTGTTTCGCTCCTGGAAGGAAGAGCACGAGATACCCTTTCCATTTGGTATCCTGCCGTGAACTCTCGGTGCACTTGATTGCATCCCTATGGTGTCCCTTCTTTCGAACGACCATACCTCCCTATATAAGCTATTAGTACAAATCCCAGCAGGCGGTAGGATGACACCGAGGAATGGGCGAAATCCCCAATTTCCTCCTTAAGTCCATCCAACGCTGGGGATCCAATAAGCGGAATCCCAACTCCCCAATATCTGCCTTTGTGACCTGTACCACTTCATAGCCCATAGGGTCTTTCACTTTTCATTGCAGACTCTTTATCTAGCCTGACTAACTCTTGAACGAGTCCAACTCGCCTTGTAGAGTTGCACCCCTTGACTGGCACAAACTACCTTAACTCGCCATGACTTGGCATGACTCGGCACTCCTTTATGCTCCATGCTGCATTCTGCCCACGCTACCCTGAGTAACTCGGCCTTGTCGCTAGAACCATACTGTCCCAACTCGCCTCGACACTTTCTGCAACACTAACACCAAGCGCCTAACTTCCAATGCAACTCGGCCTACTTCCGTAGACGACGGACTTGGATCGCGCCTCACGGCTTAGCTAATGCCCAATGGATCGCCGGATGGCTCCTTGACTCAGTGTGACCTGGGATGAGTCCTAGACTCTATGTCCAATAAACTCCTTGTGTCCAACTCGCCTCACCATTGCGACTTGCCTGGGCTCACACATTGATGCACGCACCGCGCATAACTTGCAATACCAAGGGTTCAGCTCGCCTGAACCGCACTCGGACTGGTTCCAATGCTCCTCGAGCACCTCGCTCACCTCAGCCCTCTAACATTCTCCCCCACTTAAAAATAGGCGACGTCCCCTACGCCGAACATACTGACGTGAGAACCATCCTTGACTGCTTGCTGAAGACTTACGCACCTATCCTTGGGATCTACAAACGCAGACTTTTGTCTCAGACTCTTTCTGAAGTGAAGCCTGGTTGAGTGTCTCTGACACTACAACACCTTGGCAAGGCCTTAACTTACCTTGACTAACTCACTGAGCTGCCTCCTTTATGAGAACCTTGCATCCATGTTGGACAACCTTTACTGCTCAGCCACTTCCAGCATCCCCTGAAAGCTCACTGCATCAACCCTGTTGTGCAAGTTTAGTACCTAGCCTCCATCGACCAGAATACCCCTCTTCTGACACTTTTTCTCGAATTCCTGCCTTCGACTTTCGGCTTCGCAGCTTCAATCCGCCGCGCCATCCTGTCTGCCCATGATGCCCCTTCAGTACCGTAGCCACCTTCGACCAGTATACCCATTGAGCACGGCTTCGTGGCATGCCTTGCACCCACTCGACTGCTTAGAGTCTCTCACCTGTCATAGCAGCTCCAGACTTAACAACATCTGTCTGCCGATACACGTCTTGCTTCTGGCATTCCTTCAATACTTCATCGTACTTTTTTCCACCTTACATGGTGTACTTCTGCAAACTGCTTGGAGTCTGCCTTGGTGTTGCCTCAACACCCTTGCTTTACATACTTCATCCCCACTGAGTGCACCTTTCACATCTTCCTTGCTTCTTCTGAGTACCCGTAATGCTGCCATGGAATGTCTTTCGTGCCCATCATCTGACACCCTTACACCCATCTTGTGCCCATTACATGCACCAAAAGCTCAACCAACATCTGCCCCTGTGACTTTGCTCAGCTCCGAAGCCTTTATCCTCTTTCATTCTTAAATTTGTGACTTGATTGCTTTATTCTGAATCTTCCAGCCTAACTCGCCATCCTGTGACTCGGCCTGCTTCGATTACCAAAATCTTTCCAACCCTGTTCGCCACTCGATTTCGCCTCGGATCCAATGTCCTGGACAATGGTCCTACACCCTGAACACTGCCTTATGCAGGTCCCCCATCGATTTCACCTCGGATCTGACCTTGCTGTCAGGATCCTATGCCCTGTACTCTAAGACTTGACTTAGGTACTCCATTTCTGCCAAGGGGGAACATCCACCAAACCGCAGCAACACTTACCACCGTAACCGGATCTCTGCTGACTTATGCTTCATTGAAGATATTCCATAGCACTTGCGACATCTTCACCCAGCTTGTAGGTCATGTCGACTTCCTTTTCAACTCCCCACCTTTGAGGATCACTTGCAACCACTTGCTTGGTTGGCTAACTGCACTTTGTTTGCGGATCATGCCTCTATCTGGCGTACATACTGAGATGTCCGACTTCTGTGCTGACTAACTTGTCAACTTGGTATCCACATCTCTATGGTACTACCTAACTCAGCATTGGTTCCTATCCCAACACTACTCACACTTCGTCTCCTTCACTACACTGAGCTACTAAGACCTTTAACATGCAAGATTTCCTCCATTTGCTCCACTTTACAACACAACAACCAACCTCCTCTGTTTGTCTGTCGCAGGAGTTTTGCACAACTCCGGGGCGCGATTATCATTGCCCCCTCCCGCGCTATGAAAGAGGTCCCATATCTCCTCTTCCGGCATCTCAAAGAGATACACAGACACCCAAACTTGATTTAAAAACTGTGCTGTACTGAAACTCGGCCACGGATCACCTTTGTATCCTAATCTCTTCATTTAGATCAGCCTTGCACCTCTTCATTAGATGCTTTGCACTGCCTTGACCCTGCAGTGACTAACTTTTGTATCATGCCCTGATGGCTTGCACACTTTGCTCGCACACTTTTGACTGCACTACAAGAATGAGACCCATATCGGTACTCCTTTATCCATACGCAAATCTGTTCTTCAAATTCACATTGGTTTCACGACTTCGACATCCCGGTTGGATGTACCCTGGCCTGAATCTTGCTTAGTCTCCGATGAAGTCGTACCTTACTCAGCTCATACCAGCTGACTTTGTCTGGCTCAGAGGGAGGGAACCAACCTCCTCCAAGAATACCCAAACTCAAACCACTTCCAATACCGACTCAGGATATTAGAAGAGAGAAACTTAATTTGCTCTGATACCAACTGTCAGGGGGCTAGACTAGAGCACGGATCGAATGCCCCTTTTCTCACTGAGAAGTCAACCACCTGCGGCACTGCACAACTATACTCGCGACTCCCTTGCGGATGATCCCTTTCAAGTTCTCAGATTACGCCTTTTTGCTTTGCGAGTCCTCCATCTGGGAGGCACTCGACTTCTACAAATGCATCGCGGAATAATGCACCTGCGAGCTGCTATGAGCTCCTCTGCTTGCATGGTTCGACCATGTCTAACTTTGTTCACTTTTCCTGAACGGCTGCTGCAACCTTCTGCAGTCTTGGTGATTCCACCGAGTCTTCATCCTTCGTGCCTCCCATAAGACATCTGATTACTAAACCCGTCCACCTTGAACTCTGAGTTCGCTCTTCACACAGACTGGCTCTCTGAGCGCTCCTGGATCCAACGTCAAACTCCTTGATGAATTCCTTTTTTGCTCTTTGAGGACTTGTCTTCCTCCTTATTGCACTGGGCCCGAGGTCCCTGACTCGCTCGGTCCAATGGCTTCCAGGATTATGCACTTTTGATCTCACATACCTACTTAGCTACTTCCCAAGCTGGCTTGGTTCCACCTTTCAAACAGTATATCGTTGCCTCATGCAACCTTGATGAGATCTTGCACCAACGATACCCATGCGGGTCTTCTGTGTCCCTTCCTGGCTCCAACTGTACACCACCCGAATGAGTCCGGCCCTTGAGTTCCTCACTTGGTCCTACTGTGGAGGACTGAGATCATCCCCAAGCTTACACCAACCCTCAATATCATACGTGGTGCCCATGTGTGCCCTGCACGACATGGCCTAGCTCTTCTTTGCGGGGAACAAACCTTCACATCGTGCGACTCCTCGACTTTGCACACCCAATGCTGAGAACTAGCCTAAGCTCTTGCGTCCCCAGGCTCATATGAGATTGCCGACTCGGATATGTAGCTCGCCCAACCTTGCGTCTCGCTTTACCTCATCACTTGGGATGAGTTCCAACATCCAGCCCCCTTCGGTAGCACACCGTAGAACCATCTCTTGCTGGCCCTATTACTGGCATTCACAGGGTTTGGGACGTTGAGTTTACCACACAACCACTCTCCTCATAGCTACGGCAGAACGAGATCTTACCTCGTCCCTAATAACCATAACGAACACTTGAGTCACTTGCTTGACTCGAGGCGGGAGCTACTTCTGTTTCGCTCCTGGAAGGAAGAGCACGAGATACCCTTTCCATTTGGTATCCTGCCGTGAACTCTCGGTGCACTTGATTGCATCCCTATGGTGTCCCTTCTTTCAAATGACCATACCTCCCTATATAAGCTATTAGTACAAATCCCAGTAGGCGGTAGGATGACACCGAGGAATGGGCGAAATCCTCAATTTCCTCCTTAAGTCCATCCAACGCTGGGGATCCAATAAGCGGAATCCCAACTCCCCAATATCTGCCTTTGTGACCTGTACCACTTCATAGCCCATAGGGTCTTTCACTTTTCATTGCAGACTCTTTATCTAGCCTGACTAACTCTTGAACGAGTCCAACTCGCCTTGTAGAGTTGCACCCCTTGACTGGCACAAACTACCTTAACTCGCCATGACTTGGCATGACTCGGCACTCCTTTATGCTCCATGCTGCATTCTGCCCACGCTACCCTGAGTAACTCGGCCTTGTCGCTAGAACCATACTGTCCCAACTCGCCTCGACACTTTCTGCAACACTAACACCAAGCGCCTAACTTCCAATGCAACTCGGCCTACTTCCGTAGACGACGGACTTGGATCGCGCCTCACGGCTTAGCTAATGCCCAATGGACCGCCAGATGGCTCCTCGACTCAGTGTGACCTGGGACGAGTCCTAGACTCTATGTCCAATAAACTCCTTGTGTCCAACTCGCCTCACCACTGCGACTTGCCTGGGCTCACACATTGATGCACGCACCACGCATAACTTGCAATACCAAGGGTTCAGCTCGCCTGAACCGCACTCGGACTGGTTCCAATTCTCCTCGAGCGCCTCGCTCACCTCAGCCCTCTAACATCTACCTTGTTGCATTTCGATTGTTCACAGAAAGAGAGCGTTGTGAACATTTCTGCAGGATATTGAGGTAAGTCATTTGCCCTGGTTTCATCCTGTACATGCCCAGATTAATTTCTCTCAGCCTGTACATGGCCGCCCCATTTTTATTTTTTAAACCCTAAATTAACTCTTTTGTTATCTCTGCGCAGGCCAATCTTCGTAATATTGCTCTCCACTTTCTCAGTGTAAGGCATACAATCTATAGGAAACAACAAAGGTACTGTAAATCATTCCTATAAACATTATTTTCATAGATCGACTAGATGATAGTTTTTATCTTCTTGCTTTCGAAATAAGCCAGGTTTTCAGAGGCATAAGGGTATTGAATTTATATAGATTGAATTCAATTAAATTGTTCCCTCTTTCTGGGGCGACATAAATAAGAATCAAATGATAGGAAGAGTTTCTGGAAATAAAACTAATGGATGTTCTGAAAGAATGATATGCATGAAACTTAACAGAATCTTAGTCGTTTATCATTTTTTGCCATTTCTTGAGCTATTTTTTTCGCCGTATTTTACTGGCGTGGCTTAACTGGCCATTCAACTAATATTTCCGTAGTTTTTCCGCTTTTTGATAGATTTCCGTTTGGATCTCTGTTTTCATGTTTAAAAGTTATGTATTTTTTTTACTCCCACATTCCATACGGGAATAAATATGTTGAATCTTTTTCTATAAATACTCTGCCTAATACTCCACATTGTACAGCACTTTAAAACCATATCCTGCGCTTATTTGTAGGAGATGATTTATTTACGTGTATGCGAGTATAATTAGAGATGCCCTATTAAGGGTCTTTAAATAATATTAAATTTTAAATAATTAATTTAAAAAGTATTTGATAATAAATATATATAATGAAACAAGTTTTTAAAATAATAATAAATATAAATAATGAAGGAAAATTTTATTTAATAAATTATTTTAGAATTATTTTAATTTTTTAACTTTTTAAAATATATTTTGTATTATTCTATTTTTAAAATAATACAAGTATACTAATTAAAATTGTATATTGTTATTATTTTTTATAATTTGATAACATTTATGATAAAATATTTATATAATATTATTATCTTACTTTTAATATAATATTTAAATTGTTGATACAGTATATATATTATACTTTCTTTTTTTTAATCTAATTTTTTAATTTTATTTTACAATTATTGGGGAATTTTTATTTTATTTTATTTAATTAAGAGTTATTTTTGTTTATAGTTATTTTTTAATTTGAAATCTCATAAAAAAATCTCAAGAAAATAAAAACAATCAATAGTACTTTAGTATACCAATATTGATTGTGACTTGATGATGGCGCTGTGCGTGGTCTGGGTGCGAGCTAGGGCCTGCGCGCCCTAGCTCTTCCGTGCTTCTGGCTGCCTGCGGCTGCGTGCTGCTTCTTTGCTGTGTTCTTAGGGGGTTTTTCCTGTGCTTAGGGGGGTGTGGGTTGGCTTGGGGGCCGAACCCTTGACTGGCTGTGGGAGGACAGGTTTTTTTTTTGTGTGTTGCTGCGCCTTTCATTGTCTGGTGGGTGGTGTCTTGAGATCTGAGACTGGGGGTCTCTTTTTGTGCCTCTCTTTGGTGGTGTGGACGTGTTACCATGTCTATGGAGAATCAGGGCTTTGTTGTGTCTCAGATTTCCTCTGGTGATTTGGAGATGGGGGAGCCGTCTGCTGCGTTGCATGCCAATGGTGAAGACCAGATGGGTAAACCCTTATATAGAGATGGGGTCTCTTCCGCAAAAGGGACGTTTCGAATTAAAAAAGTAAACGGATGCTTGGAAAGATCTGAGGATCGACCTGTTTTGGTCATTCAACCTGAGCAAGTTTCTGAAGATGTTGAGTACTGGGGTAATCATGCCCTTATTTGTAAATTTCTGGGCCTTCGTCTCTCTCTACCGGTGTTGTACTCCTGGGCTCGTCGGGTTTGGAATCCTGAAGGTGATATGGAGATTATTTTGGCAGCTAATAACTATTTTTTGGTCATCTTCTCTTGCATGTCGGATAGGAATAAGGCTTTTGAAGGAGGTCCTTATTTCTTTAACCAGGTAGGGCTTTTTATCAAACCTTGGCACATGAGATTCAACTCTGCGGAGGAGATTCCTTCACGGGTTCCCGTGTGGGTGCGTTTGCCGAGGCTTCCATTGGAATTATGGAGGGAGGATATTCTTCACTCAATTTCGTTGCTTCTTGGAAAACCGGTGGGATTGGCATCCCAAACTCAAGATCGTAAGGTAATCTCTTTTGCTCGCATTTGTGTTGAAGTTGATTTAAATAATCCATTACCAGACTCTATGGAAATTCGCTTGGGATCTTCTTCTTGGATCCAACAGCTGGATTATGAAACCCTACCCTTTAGATGCAGAATTTGCCATGAATATGGACATTTACACCGCAAATGCCCTAGGTTTAAACCCTCACCCTCAGCTGATTCTGGGCCTCCCAAGGGGGACAAGGGAAAGGCTCCAATGTCTAATGAACTTGTGGATAATGAGGGTTTTATTCCGGTCAAGTCACATAACAAAGGCAAGGGCAGGAAGAGATCTTCAATGGATAGGTAGAATGAGGGCAATTTTAACAGGTTTGAGGTTCTTGATGATTTGACCCAGGAGGAGGGTATTCCAGTTGAGCTCTCTTTTGGGGCTAAGGGTTTACAAGATGCTCAGGATGATGATGCAAGGAAGGAGGATCAAATTCTATCTCCAGAGGTTCATCTGAAGGATCAGAAGGCTATGGATTCTTCGGCTCATGCTCAGGATTTTGGGGTTCTGCAGGGGTCACAGACTCCGAAGGACTCTGTTGCGGTGGTTCCTAACCCCCCTGCTCCTAAGGGGGCCTCAGATCCTATGAAGGGTAACAAAGCTCCTCCTACACTAGGCTTACAGCAGAAATCCTTTAAAAAGGGGCCTCTTGACAAGCCGTCAAAGAGTGGAAGGAAGACTGATCAAGAGAAGGTTAAGCTTATGGGTGATACTTTGGTTGAGTCTGGGTCTGTGAAGCCCATTGATTCCCATTTCTCCCACTCCCATAAATGATTGTTTTATCTTGGAATGTAAGGGGGTTGAACAGCATCCCTAGACAAAAGGCTGTTCGCAGATTAATTGAATCTCAGTCTCCGGATGTGGTCTTTATCCAGGAAACTAAGCTTACTATTGATGGGCTTGCTAATTGTGCTTCGCGTATCTGGCCCCAAGGCAATTGGCAAGGGGTGGGTGCTTTGAACAGTGCAGGGGGTGTGGCTTGCTTCTGGAACCCGAGGAAAGTTTCCCCCTTATGCTGGGTGTCTAGTCGGTCTTCCATTTCTCTGATTGCTTCTAGTTTTGTTACTGGAGAAAGGTTTCTCTTATCCAATATTTATGCTCCTACAGATCTTTCAGGAAAGTTAAATCTCTAGACTCACATTCGTTTCATCCGAGCCTTGGACCCGTTCCTCCCATGGATTATGGCTGGTGATTTTAATGCTGTTACTTGCTTAGATGAAAAACGTGGTGGGTTAGCCAGGTTAGACCCTTCTGCTAATCTTCTCAGGGATATGATTGGTTCCTTGAATCTCATAGATGTGAAGCCTTCCAATGGTGTCTTTACCTGGAATAATAGGAGATGTGGTGCAGAGGCTATCTCTGAAAGGCTTGATAGATTTCTTGTCTCCTGTTATTGGTTGAATAGTAGGTTAATGACCAGCTCTGAAATTCTTGATTGGAGGGGCTCTGATCACTGGCCCATAAAGCTTTCTGTCACTACTTATGGTGTCACCAAAAATCCCTCCTTCAAATTCCAATTAATGTGGTTAAGAGATCCTTCTCTCCAGGAGCTTATGGTGGACTGGTGGCATGAGGGGATGCCTGCTCATGGGACTGCCATGTTCACTTTTAGCAAGCGGCTTCAGCATGTGAAGTTTAGACTTAAGAGATGGAATAAACAATGTTTTGGGAACCTTCAAGCTCAGAAGCTGGCTGCCCAGTCCAAGCTGGATACTATCACTCGTCAGATTCGGGACCAGGGGTTGACCTCTGCCCTCAGTATCGCTGAGTCCTTGGCTTTGAAGGGTTTAGAAGAATGGGAACTTCGGGAAGAGATCTTCTGGAAGCAAAAATCTCGTATTGATTGGCTTCAGGAGGGGGACAGGAACACTGCTTTCTTTCATAATTCAGTTAAGGCTCGCAGACAAGGAAATTCTATCTCCTCTCTTGTTTCACAGGATGGGGCTCAACTTTCATCCTATGCTGATATCTCCAGGGAAGCTGTCAATTATTTTTCAAACCTCTTTTCTAGGGAGAATCTTGTTGCTCGGGCTGAGGAGCAGGCCATCATGGACTGTATTCCCCACCTAGTCTCTACTGAGATGAATGGGACTCTCTTATGTCCTATCTTGTTACCTGAATTGGAGAAAGTGGTATTTAATATGAAGAAAGGTAAGGCGCCTGGTCCAGATGGGTTTCCAATTGAGTTTTTTCAAGAGTTCTGGGAAATTATAAAGTTTGATCTCCTTGAGGTGGCTCAGGAATCTCTTAAGAACAAACAGATGCTCAAGTCTATGAATTCTACCTTCTTGGCCCTCATACCTAAGTTGGAAGGAGCTAACCAGTTAGCTCAATTCAGGCCTATTGCGTTATGTAACGTTGTTTACAAGATCATCACCAAATTGATTGCTGAGAGACTCAAGCCACTCCTTGGTTCTTTGATCTCAGCTAAGCAGGGTGGTTTTGTTGAAGGAAGACAAATTTTGGATGGTGTTGTGATAGCCATGGAAGCTGTTCATTCCATGGCTAACTCTAAGGAGAAGGCTATGTTTATTAAACTTGACATGTCTAAAGCTTATGATCGGGTGAGCTGGGAGTTCTTACAAAAAACTCTCTTAGCTTTTGGCTTTGCTGAGGAATGGGTGAACTGGGTTCTTAGTTGTGTGACATCTACCTCTTTCTGTGTTCTCATTAATGGGGAACCTTCAGATTTGTTTAATGCTTCTCGGGGACTCCGGCAAGGGGATCCTTTATCCCCTTACTTATTCATTATCATGGCTGAGGGTCTTGGAAGATTTATTAAATCTCAGGTGAGACAGGGTCTGATCCATGGTTGGAGCTGGAACAACCTTCTCCCTTCCTACTCTCATCTTCAGTTTATGGATGATACTGGGCTAATGGGCTTGGCTAGAATTAGTGAGGCGGTGAACTTCAGGCGGGCCTTAGACATCTATCTGAAGGCGTCTGGTCAGCGTATTAATGATGATAAATCTTCTATTTATTTCTTTAATACCCCTCAGCTTATTCAGAGCAGGATTGCTAGGATCCTTAGATTTCAGATCGGTTCTCTTCCCCTGATGTACCTTGGGATCCCTTTGGCTTTGGGAGGTCAGCGAAGAGGTTATTGGCAGGGTATTCTGGATAAATTTTGAAGTAGGGTTAGCCATTGGACTCACAGATGGCTATCTTCAACTGGGAGAGTGATTCTTCTTAAGACGGTGGTGCAGTCTCTCCCCATTTATAGGTGTTGTGTGCAGGTTCCCCCGTCCACCTTTGTTTGGGAATTTGATGCTTTGTCTCGGTAATTTCTGTGGTCTGGCAACCTTCTTTCCTCAAAGTGGAGCCTGGTCAAGTGGGAGTCTGTTTGCAGGCCGAAGCATGCTGGGGGCCTTGGTCTTAGGTCTATGGCGCTTGTTGTCACTGCCTTGGCTGCCAAGCTGTACTGGAGGTGGTGTAACAATTTTGACCAGGATTGGGCTAAGATTCTGGCCCATAAGTATCTTCCTGGTGCTGATTGCATCGATGTGCCGTGTCTTCCTCTGTTGGGTAAAGGTTCTTGTATTTGGGATACCCTTAAGAAGGGTGCTCAATTGATTAAGGAGGGCCTCTTTTGGATCTGTAATAGAGGCTCTGATGTTTTGTTTTGGCAGGATTCTTGGGATGGCCACCCTCCCATTCTTTCTAGTTTTCCTCAGCTTCAGCCTCTTTGCCATATTTTTTCTGAGGCCGGGTGGATTAAGGTGGAGCATTTTAAAACTGTCAAGCGTATTGGGCAGACGGTGGTGGCTTGCTGGAAGGACCCCCAGGAGTGGCCCATGGGTGGATCTGATGAGGATCGTGTTGTTCTTTCTAGAGTTTTGGAGGCTCGGCTTTGTAGCTCCCTTAATGGGAGGGATGTTCTGGCTTAGAATCCTAGTCCTAAAGGTAAATTTATTGTTGCCCAAGGCTATGCTATGCTTGATAGGAACTTATATGGTCCTGCTGAGGTGCACTGGTGGAAGAGGGTTTGGGACAACTTCTCTTGGCCCAAATGCAATTTTTACCTATGGTTGGTAGCTCAGAGGAAGTGCCTCACTTGGGAAAATCTTCGTAAACGTGGCTTTCAAGGACCCTCTATTTGCCTTCTTTGTTCTCACAGTGAGGAGTGTACCTCCCACTTGTTTTTTCTTTGCCCTTACTCCAGAGAGTTATGGCACAGATGGTGGGAGGCTTGGCATCATGGGTGTATTCATGCTACCTCCTTGATTGACTTTTGGAAAAGTTTGGGAAGACCTCCAGTGAAGACTCCTTTCCTTCAGGTGGCCTGGTCTATTGGGCCTATTTTCATTCTCTGGAACCTTTGGTTGGAGAGGAACCGTAGAGTTTTTTGTGGTTCCAATTTGGGAAATCTTCAATTGTGGAAGAAGATAATTAGCAGGCTTCAGGAGACGATTTTGGCTAAGTGCGACATGTCTGAAAATCTTGATCCTGGTGATAGTGATATTGTGCAGAATTTGGGCTTGGGGGTTAGTAACCAGGGTTGTTTTGCTGGCAGAAGGCCCCGTCAGGTTCGACAACGAGTTTGTCATGATGGGAAGTGGATGCCTCCCCCGGTGGGGGTCCTAAAGATTAATACTGATGGTTCTTCTCGTGGGAACCCTGGCCATGCTGGTGTGGGGGGTATTGGTAGAGGTAATGATGGTGGTGTGGTTTTTGTCTTCTCTAGTTACAAAGGGCAGCAGTCTAATAATTTGATGGAGGCCTTGGCTATTAAGATTGCTGTTGAGCGTGGATGCTCTTTGGGCTAGAGGAG
>VDFB02058242.1:114328819-114373291 GCA_007258455.2 Sequoia sempervirens | reverse complement strand
CCCCCTCTCTCTCTCTCTCAAGTCTCCCTCCTACCCTGTCCCCCCCTCTCCCCTCTACGCTTAACCCTTAAACCCTACCCTTTATCTCTCTCCCACTCCCCCCCTCTCTCTCTCAAGTCACTCCCTCCTACCTCCCCTCTCTCTCTCCCCTCTATGCTTAACCCTTAAACCCACTCCCTTTATCTCTCTCCAACTCCCCCTCTCTCTCTCGTGTCTCTCCCTCCTACCCCCTCTCCCTCTCTCCCCTCTACCCTTAGCCCTTAAACCCTACCCTTTATCTCTCTCCCCCTCCCCCCCCTCTCTCTCTCAAGTCTCTCCCTCTTACCCCCTTCCCCCTTCTCCCCTCTACCCTTAACCCTTGTACACCCCTACCCTTAATCTCTCTCCCCCTCCCCCCCTCTCTCTCTCAAGTCTCTCCCTCCTACGCCCTCTCCCCCTCTCCCCTCTACCCTTAATCCTTGTACACCCCCTATGCTTTATCTCTCTCCCACTCCCCCCCTCTCTCTAAAAAGTCTATCCCTCCTACCCACCCTCCCTCTCGAGCTCCTCTACCCTTAACCCTTAAACCCTAGGACCCCCTACCCTTTATCTCTCTCCCACTCACCCCCTCTCTCTCTAAAGGATTAAATTTGATGGTTGAATTTACTGTCAACAAATTTTTTAATTACGGTTATCTATTGAAGGGTTCCCTTAAAACATTATGATATACCTTATTGTATGTAAATTTATATATAAATCAAACATATATATAATTATAATTCTATATAAATTTTCACAGTTTATCCAAAATATCTCCTTTTACAATCTTCTTAAAATTTTGATTGTATTTTATAGAAAAAATCTTTAAATACGGTCATAGGGCCATCAAATTTAAGTTATCATTTAAAAATAATATAAATAATAATATGTATATTAATATTAAAAATAGGGTGTTCGACCAAACATTCTTGGAATGTTCGGTCAAACTCATTTAATTTCTTTTTTTTAATTGCATGGATTGGTGGTTCGGCTGAACATGGGTTTAGCCGAACCCATGTTCGACCGAATCTTTCCAAGATGTTCGGCCGAACACTACTTCGGCCAAACCCCTCTTTTTTCACCCTTACTTCCTAAGGCACTAGAATTGTTGAAAATTTTGCGTTTCGAAGCTCGATTTGAGAATGAAAATGGAGAAGATCTCAAAAACCCAACTAGTATCGAGTTCCCCTCAAAATGAGCTATCCAACGAATATAATTTTAGTATGTTTTGATTATATTATCTATCTGTTTTTTAAGTTTTATTAAATATAGGTTTTTCATTGAAAACAAAACTCCCTGTTCTGCACAAATGGAAAAATAGAAGATTATCAAAAAAAAAAATTAAAAATATGAGTGCACCAGATATTGGAGTCCTTGATCCAAATAAAAAATAAAAAAATTGATACATACAAAAGTTATCGTTATACTACGTGGTTATGTCTCAATTGTAATTGATTTGACTTTAAAACTTGATTAAAGAAACAATATTCAATAAAAAATTATCTAACCAAGTGGAATGCACTAGATATCGGAGTTACAAATCTAAATTTGAAAGAATTGGAATTTTATCTTTCAAGGAAAAAAAGTTATGCATTATACCAGGCCACTTTTTAAAAAATGCTATTTTTGAAAAACCAATTTTCGTGGGAGATGGAAAAAGAAGTGCAATCTGATTCCAAAATTGAAAAAAATATTTTTTAGAATCTACAGACAAAATATGACAAGACTCTAGTTTGCATCATCTTCAAATTCTTTACGGTTTAATTGCTATAGGTGCCCGAATGTCGAGATTGTGTTTAAAAAAAAAATATCAGTGTCTAGTTTGGCCAAAAATTGTAAACCACTATTGTGGGATCACCCCAGTTTCAAAAAAAATGGCACCCAAAAAAGTGTCCGGATGCAGAAGATATGGCCCGTCAAAGTCTCCAAAACGAGAACTGAACAGCAACAGCACTGAGGAAAAATAATTCTGGAAAAAACCATAAGTCAAAACTGGAAAATACCTACACCACTGTGAAGAGCACGAAATTCCACCCCATTTCAAAAAAAATTGCACTGAAAAAGCCCATCGTATGGCCGAGATATGGCCTCTGGAGTCATCTTTTGACAGAGTTTGCAGCTTCTTCATGCTTCTGTGATGTTCTACATGTTCTTCTTTTTGCTTCTCCCTGTAATAGGTTTTCTCAACTTGTAGAGATCACTGGGCTCCTATGGCATTGTAGTTTCTCAACTCCTACAGTTTTGACACAAAAGTGGAATGTTTGTATATCTCAAAAATTGTTGTTTAGAAGAAGAGACCATGCACCGTGTAAGAAATTAGCTTACACCCCAATTTCACATGATCAAAAAGTGAAATAAATTATTCATCAAGATCAATATAACAGAAATCCTCCAACTGAGAAATCATGTTTTCTTGTATATTTTGTCTAGACAATAGAAATTGTACTCATTTTTCTCAATTTTTTTTTTTTCAAATGTAATAAAAATTTTCTTGACATCACATTTACTTCCATTTTCCAAACATAACTATTATGATCAAGATAAAAAAATAAAGCATATAATCATTACATGAAAACATACCAATAATTACACGATTATAATATTATAGAACTGTAGACACACAAAATTAGCATTATGCATTTGATCAAAATCACACTCATCCATTCATCAGGGTAAATTCATCAACTTAAATCAAATAAATCAAACTTGATCCTATCATCATCTCTTTGATTAAATAAATCAATCATTTATTTAATTAAATCTCAGAGCATCATTCATCTCCCTTTGATTTGATTTAAATCCCTAAATCAAGTCAAAGTGGTCAAATCAGCCTTAATCATCATCCTAGCTAATTAATCCTGATTAAATCTAATGCTAATCCCATCCCACTTGCATTCTCTAGATATCTCCACTTGCACAATAAATCAATTTTATTGATTTATTAAAAACCTCATTTTCCCTCAACATGACAAGTCAAACATAGCATTTATTGCTCTTTTTCCTTGTCCCCCTCTCAAAATTTATTGCAAATTTGAATTCAAATTCTCCCTCTCATGGGAACTCTTCCCAAATCTTGCACAACCATTGACCATTCACCACTTGACAAGTGTCATATTCTCATTGGAGGATCTTTAGTCCCACATTCACCATCTTGGCCAATCTCTCATCAACAAAATCTATAAAATGAGGCCTTCATTCTCATTCATAGATCTAGAATTTTATGCAAGGTTACTCTCTTCATTTGAGATTTGATCTTGTCCATTCCACTCCATCATCTCCATTTGCATTTTATCATCTTGAGCTTTGATCAAGGATTGGGAAAGGGTCACTAGCACATGTGACACCAATCCACTATGGAATAGGTGACTTGTAATTGCTTTTTTAATGCTTTAGTTCTTCTTTTGTCATGTATTGCATTTTAAAAGTCTTTACAAGGTATTTCATAGAGGTATTTTGTTAGATATGTGAAATACTAACCCCTTTATGAGTTTAGTTTTTGCAGATTTTATGCCTACAAGAACACAATGAGAAATAGATAGCCATTGAATAATGGCTTCCCACTTTTTCCCATGTGGGAAATATATCCAGCAAAGACAACCAAGATCTAGGTTAGTTTTCCTTATAAAATATGTGAACCATTAGTAGAGTTGTATCTTTCCTTATGAACATTGCTAGTGTTTAAGGTAAACAACTTTACAACTCAAGAATGAAAGTTTGATATTATCAAACCACCAAAGTAATGTCTTGATTGAGGAGCTAAACAATCTACAAATGTTTTATTTTTAAAGGCTTGATGGTTTACCGAGAGAATCCTTGCACGTTGACATTTTCACCGAGCCTCCTATTATAAATTTTCTCTCCCCCTTCTTCACCTGCTTACTTGTTAGAATGATTGAGATTGGTCCTCCATGATTGCAACATATGTACAAAATGTCATCTCATGGACTAGAATTATTGCAACATATGTAGAAAATAGATTTGTTAAAAAGGCTTTAGAAACTTTCAAGCAAATGCAATTGGCATGTGTAAAGGAAAAACCCACGGCCTTTGCTAGTATCCTCCCTACCTATGCGAAAATTAGAGCTTAAGAAAATTTCAAGCAAATGTAACTTTCAAGCAAAAAATCTCATCTGAAGTATTTTTGAGCCAATAACTTTTTTGAAAAAAATGTATGATGATGTTACTGATGAAGCATGAAAAAAACCTTGCAAGTAGATTGAAAGAATTATATAGAAGCCATTTATTTAAGCAAACAATATATCCAACTACCATAGATTCCCGAATTAGAATTACTTTGTAAAGGAGCCTGAGAGTAAATGTAGCCAAATTCTCCTACCATTACTTTGCAAAGGAGCCTGAGAGTAAATGTAACCTGAATTAGAATTACAATCTTTTGAAATTATTGCAGGTCAAAAAACCAGCATAAAAATAGTGATATTGGTTTGAATTAGAATTACAATCCTTTGAAATTATTGGAGTTCTAAAAACTATCATACATGTGGAAGATTAGAAGATTAATAAGTTGATTTTTTAATAGAAGTTAAAGTTAACCTTGGACAAAAGACACTTTGAAGTTACAACTTCATGAAAATAAAGCATTACAACTTTATGAAAGTTGAGGATTTACACTTGTCGTCAACAAAAATAAAGGAATGCATGTGTAAGATTCACAGAACCAAATTGTAGTTGATAAATACGTCCATATAATGAAGTAAGAAATATGAAACTATTATTGAGTTGATTCAGAAAAAATATATATGATAGTAGAGAAGTGATAAATCTATAGTATTATTAATTGAGGTGAATATGGATGAAATAGACAAAACAATAGTATTCTTGAAAATATTTAAATATATAGTTCTAACAGTATTGTTATAAAAAACAATAGTATGTATCATTAATTGATTTGAATATGAAAAAGTAGATAAAGCATTCTTTGGAAAAAGTAAAAGTAGAGTGGTTCACTTGACAACATTGTCCCTTCATGTGCCAAAATGAAAGGTTTAAAATAGTAGAGTATTGAGGGTGTGTTAGGTGAAAATGTGGAAGTACCAAAATAATGGGATATCATGTATATTTGGTGGAGTTGCAAAAATTGGATCTTTTTAAAAAGAATAGAAGTATGAAAGGAAAATATAGTGCTAGAAAATATAGTGGAAAATATTTTTTCTTCCTCTTGCTTCTGGCATGCTACAAATGGACTTTGTTGCATGCATGCATATCTTTGGAATGTGAAGGCCAGTTTGATGCATACGTCTGCAAGTATACACACTCTAGAAATAGCTAGGAATGTAAGGCCTTAATGATCTACATTGCCAATGTCAACGGTTTCCTTTTCAAGTGTAAGTCCTTGTGATTTGTGGATTGTTAAGGCCCATGCCATCTTGAGGGGGATTTTTCAATGAAGGTTATGACTCAAAGGGGGTATAGGGACATTTTTTAGGTTGTTGCAATCCCAAGCATGACCTATGTTATTTTGAAAATGAACAACAAACATGGGAAGTGAAGGCAGTTTTTCATTATCCTTGTAGAATGTATATTTGACTTCCCCAAGTGCATCAATCACAAGATCTGATTCCACCCATAAATTTGAACATAATATTAGATTTTGTTGAACACAGAATTACCTTAGATTGAAGTTGTTCTTCATCAGGATTTGAGCATGGTGACCCCCTTAGTTGCTCTATAGTTGACAAGGAAATAGGTGTTTCGAAAGATAACAACATTCATTGATTATGTAGTGAGACCATTTCATTTGCTGCAAATAGGAAAGTAGATTGCTTTGCGGAGGTCAATGATGAGCTTGAACATGACATTAGAACTTTCCAATCTTCAATTGTTGGTTTAGCATTTTGCAAATTGGAGAGAAGAGTATGGAAAGTAATCTGTGTAGGTTCCTCACTAATTTGATGAAATATTTTGGTTAGTGTTACTACTTTTGTGAAGTTGTACCATAGAGTGCCCCCGTATGAGGTTGAGGCATACATAGGGATGTCCTTCACTGGTGGAAGTTGACCAAGGTCACCAAAAAGCATGATGGAGCATCCTCTAAATGGGACTTGGTTTTGGCCAGGGAATGCCTCATGTAATCTCATGTTAGTGCATTGAAGTAACTTGGGACCAATGAAGCTCATTTCATCTATCAATATGTAGTGAATGAACTACATTTTATCTTGGAATCCAGATAGTGCTTGGCCTTGGAGGGGGAAATATATTTGATAGGTATTCGAAGGGTTGAGTGGATTTTCGATGCTTGTATGTTGAATTTTTCTACACCTTTAGGTGCAATAAATAGTAAGGGTGATAGGCCATTCTGGGTTGAACTCATGAGTGCAGATTTGATGGCTTTTATCCAGTGTGATTTTCCTGTTCCAACAGTTCCTTGAACAATCATTTTTAGAGGCAGTTGCAAAGTATTAGCATTTTGATGTGATAGAACTATATCCAATGCTTTTTATTGTTGGAAAAATAGTGAATGCTTGGTAGGACGAGTGGGGAGATGGGTGACTTGAAATGCTAGATAGTTGGATTCTATGTAGGTAGTAGCATAGACTTGTTGGTGTGGATTTAATTGGGAAGAACCCCAATCATGGTGCAAGTCAATGTCATGACAACCAAGCATATATGTTCATCTAAATGAAAAGGAAGGCTTGGGTATAGGCTTGACAATACTTTCCATTCAGATGGGTTGTTGTGTTGCATGATAACTTCTTGACTGGAAGAGGAGCTAGAAGTAGTTTCTTTTGAAGGTTCAGATGGTGTGCACAACACATGCCATGGATGATAACTTCCTACAAAACTCTCCCATTGTGCTATAATTTGAGTGGTTGATGAAGCAAAGTCACTATGGATGCTATGAAATGGCTTGCACAACAATAGTGCACTCCAACAAAATGCCTCAAAGAATTTGTCATCTTTTGTAGGGATGGTTGTGAATCATGGGGAGACATGAACAATGGCTTTTTTGGGTCTCTCTTTCCATTGGCTATGCTTTCTAGATGCCTTGTAGGTCCATTTTTGGGTCACTTCAATAAGTGGCATCCCTTCTAAATACATCGGTCATGCCATGTAAGCATCAATGTATTTTGGAGACGTGGTGGTTGATTTAGAGGAGATCAAGACACGATGGAATTTTTTTTGGTTCACATTTAAAGAGACAAAAGTACTACTAGATATGGAGAGTGGAAGTTTAAGCAGGAGGTGGCAAGTTTCTTGGGCTCCAATATCATGATCCACCAGTGTTTCAGCAAGCATTTTTTGAAAATTTGTAGGGGTTGGCTTGTCAGATTCAATATTGGTTGAGATTCAGGAAAGCATTGTGTGGTAAGTTTCTGATTTGTTTTTAGGTTTTGTTACATATTTTGCAATATATTTGAGGACTTCATGGATAGATATAACAAGTTGGAAATTAATATTTTCTCTCCAAATAGAGAGGATAGAAGGGTTGTGTAGATTTAATCAATCATCATTGCGACATGCGATGAATTTTGGTTGGTCATTCTTGTCTAGTAGAAGGCTTGAACTATCTTGCAAGGGCTACAAAGCTTTCTAACAACACTAAAGGGATGGGCATTTTTTTCTAAGACATGTTTGTGAGGAACACTTTGTATGGTGTTGAACACAATTCACCAGTTCAGTGTAGTCAAGGAGAGGATCAGATTGCATAATGATTATGTTGTCCATAAAACAAGGGTCATCACTAGGAGGTCGACGTATTCCCTGGTTCCTTAACATAAGAGTTCAGGGGTTCCAAGTAGAGACATGCCTATCAATGTGCTCAAGTGCATGTTGTAGTGATTGAAGGTTATGCTAATGTAATTTGGAAATATTAGGTGCATATTTTAGCCACAAGAAACCATGGATATGTGCAAAGCCTCTATGTTGCCATTCATACCTAGAGCACTTTTTGTTTAGAAAATATTTAAATGGTATATATTGTAAATGGAGGAAAGTAGTAAGAATATCCCTGTACCAATAGTTGGATGCGCCAAGTAGTTTTTCCAAAAACTCTTCACGAAATGTCATAAACCTATGGTACATGTACTATGTGGTAAGGTGTCAATTTTGAATTATATTTTGTATCCTCCATCTATAAGTGGCTTGCATATTTGATGGTAAAGTTGATGGCATGATACTATGTAGGTCTAGTCATTTTGTATCTATTGCACTGAGTGTAAAGAATAGTGATAGGAAACCAATATGTATGACCATGTCAGAGAGCTCCCATTAGCACCGGTTCCAAAAATGGTGGGTTCCTCGAATTGATGAACCAAAGTGCATGAGTTGTTTAGCAAGTTTGTCATCAGGAAGGTCCTTTAATCTTTGATGAAGAAATGAAATAGTTGTTGGCAGGAAACTATCAATATGTTTATGCACAAACACAGATGTTGTGGCTTGGCTACGATGGCACATCAGAATGTTGAGTATGAAGTACCTAAAGCGAGGGTGTTGTCCAAACCTATTATCATAGTACCTTAGCAAATGGAGAGCATATTCATGTAATTTTTCTTCTTTCATGCATTGTTGTTTGAATGTGGTTATGCCTTTTGGAAACAAAGAGGGGAATTCCATAACAAATAATCCTTTAGTGGTGTATTCATTTATGGGAGATGGAGAAATGGGTGGCCAATCTATAGTTTGGGTTGGTCGGCCTTGACCTAGTTGTAGTAAAGAGCACAATTCTTAAACTTCTCTACATGCGGGTGGAAGGCTAGCAACAAAGGAAGTCATGGGATAAATGTCCTCTTCAGAAGGATCAGTGGATGATGTATTTGTAGGACTAAAGCTTGTAGGAGTGGAGCTAGCATATAGTTGGTCTATTATGTTCGTTGAAGCAATTAGTAGACATGATAATGCAACCTCATCTAACTGTATAGGCTTGTAGTATGGATAATTTAAGATTTTATACTACAGTGCTTCATATACATAGCCTCTACTTATGTAGAAGCTATAGTCTTGTTGGTCAATGTTTTTTTTGTTAACCAATAAGATATATGATTTATCTACATGCCTTGGCAAGTGGGAAGCAATTGTAGAAATATCTTGAGGAAAAAAAATAGTGTGGCCACTATATTTTAGCTAGCCCCCCTTTGCATAGGTAACTTGAAGGATTGGACTTACCCTCACTATTAGCATCTCTTCAACTTGAGTTAACTTTTTCAAACATAGAGGTGGCTCACCAAGGTCCATGTTATTCCATTGGGAGAAGTGATGGCCATTTTTTTTAGATGCACATCTGTAACAAGTAGATAGTCCATGTAATTCTTTTGTTTTAATACCTGGATATTTTTCCATGTAGATTAAACAGGTTGACATATTTGCAAGGGTATCCAACTTAGAACGAAAGGTAATTCTAGCAACAAAAAAGGGTTGAGGAAAAATTGGAGGTGGATGGATATGGGAGGGATTAGTGGAGGAGGGAGTGTAGATGTGGAGGCGCCATCATGGTTTTTTTTAGCATTTTCTCGCCTTCTTTTATTTATGGTATCTTTCGTTGAATGGTAGCGTGTACGTTGTTGTTGATTGCGACGAGCATGTTTATCTTGCAAGCTTGTATTTTTGAAATCCATTTAATAGTTTTTGTGAAAGAAATACATGATATATTTAATATAAAATATATAACAAATAACTATTTGTAGGATGGGAAATGAACATACACTATTATTTGGTAGGTCTTTTTTGTACAAGACAGGTCGAGCATAAACAAAAAAACAAAATAATGAATATAAATCTTATGAAATAACATTAAAGTATAGAATTGTGAACTTCTAATTAATAATTACGTGAACGAAAAATAGCATTTCAAAAATTGTTTTTTGTTGTAAGTTTACATAAAAGATGCAACAATACTAGGAATAACCTTATTAAAAATAACTTTTGTAAAAAGTGAAATATACAACAAAGATGGAAATATATTTTTTTTTGTTGTAGATATTTTGCGAGGTATTTTATTTTCATTCTTACCTACAATTAATATATTAAATTTTATTTACACATTATGACTGTAAGATTTTTATTAAAAGTGTGATCTTGTTGGTTGAAACAGAGACGTAAGTAATGTTTCAAGACATTTAAGATTAGACTAATCTAATTCTTATATATTTTGTTTTGTCCCATGCCAAAAACAAACCTAAGATGTCTAAAACATCTCAATCCCTATTGAAACTAAACCGAGATGACCATTTATTTTTTCAGAATTATAAGAACCCTACAACCAGACTCCCTTTTTAATTATTAGGATCTTGGCCCTAATTGTCATTTTAATAAACATACTCTAATGATAATATAAATAATAATTTCAAATTACCCATTTGATAGTATTAGTAATATCTATTATGGTTTATATTATTCATAATAATTACACAGTATGATATTATTACCACTTACATAATTAAAGAAGACTTGAAGTGATATTGTTGTAATGTTGTTAATAATTATTTGGGCAAAGATATGATGGTGTTTTCCAGAACAATTTGACGGAAGAGAAAGGGAAGCTTCCTGAAAATTAACCTGAATGAAAATGGATTTCTCAATACAAGTAGCATCATGGACACTTTTGTGTTGATCGTGGCGAGGATAACTGCTTAAGGAGGCTCATTTTAGAGAGCAATGGGAACCTTCTGTTGTATAGTCAGAACATGGATTCTTCTTCTCCTTCATGAGTTCTAGTGTGGAAAGCGGTCTTACAACACTATTAAATCCATGGGTATCGTGGAGAGAATGTTGTGTAATGTCAACCAAAAGTGGGAAACAAACTACGAGTGCCTAGGTGATTTTGAATTTAGCCTTAGCTCACGTTTGGAGGAGTGGAAACCATTAGCAGCAGGGAAAGCAGTAAAATACGATGCAAAATAGCTAAAAAAATGGTGAAACTAGCGAGGAAGAGTTTGGAGGATCGGAAACCATTACCGGCGGGGAACGTAGTAAAATAGGCGCAGCTTAACCGGCACACTCTAAGGGTACTCTCCTTTGCATCTTCGTTTTCACGTTTAAAGTTGTCTTTTTCTTACTCCCACATTTCATACGGGAATAAATATGTTGGAAACTTTTCATATAAATACTCCGCCGAATACTCTATATTGCACAGAATTTTAAAACCATACTCTCAGCATACAAGTTGGAGATTATTTATTTAGGTGTATGGGAGTTTTATTAGAGATGTCGATTTAAGGCTGTTTAAATAATACAAAATTTTAAATAATTAATTAACAAATATTCGATAATAAATGTATATAATACAAAATTTTAAATAATTAATTAACAAATATTCGATAATAAATGTATATAATGAAAAATAATGAAACAAGTTATTAAAATAATAATAAATATAAAAAATAAGGATTTTGAAACAAATTTTATATAATAATTTTTATTTTATTTTTTATTATTATTATTTTTTTAAAATATGTTTTCTATTATTCTATTTTTAAAATGATACAAGTATAAGTATACTAATTAAAATTGTATATTGTTATTATTTTTTAGTATATTGCTATTATTTTTCATAATATGATAACATTTAAAATAATATATTTATACAATAATTATTCTACTTTTAAAATAATATTAAAATATTGATACAATAATATACATTATACTTTATTTTTATTCACTTGAAATTTATTTTTTTACTTTACAACTATTCAAGAATTTTTTATTTTATTTAATCAAGAGTTATTTCTATTTATAGTTATTTTTTAAATTTGAAATCTCATTAAAAAACTCTCAAGAAAATAAAATATCAACAATCAATAGTACTTTAGAATGAATTATAATTTTTAACATATTACAACAAAAACTAATTCCAATAACACTTATTAAAATAATTTGTGAAAAAATAATTCTTAAATGAAATATGATACTAACATAAAAATATAAACAACTTTCAAAATATTATAATTCATAAAACATTCAAAGGATAAAATATTTTTATAGTTCCATATTGATAACATGAATAGTAGTCAACTTTATAATATTCAAATTTAACATAATTTTCTTTCTTTTCATTCATTCATAAAAGAATTATCTAATTTTATTAAATTAAAAATATTAAACAATAATGATTCCCCCAATTAGATCGTGTACCTCTCAAACTCTAAATAAATAGATATCTACAATAATAGTAAGACATAAAGTGATATGCCATGATCATATATAAAAATTGAAACACAACTAAATATTTAAAAAATTAAAACTATCAAAGAATTATTTAATATTTAATTTTTAATCTACTTGTTATTTTATATGTCATGATCATATCTAAAAATCGAAACACAATTAAATGTTCTAAAAAAATTAAGTTATCTAATAATTATTTAAGTTTTTTATTTACTTCTTAAGATTTATTTTATAATTTTTTTCATTTACCTAGAATTTTTATTTTTTTAAAAACATTAAGACCTTCTATATATATATATAAAATAGCTCTTAAGTAAATAAACATAAATTAATGTCAATTTTCTAAACATATGTAATTGATCACCTACCTTATGATTTCTCATGGATAAATTAATTTGTCTAATTATTCAAGAAAATGATATGGTGAATTTATTAGTAATGATAATATTAAATACATCAAATATTCCAAATAACACTTGGATTCCATAATCTTATGTAATGATAAGTTAATACATCATGTGTTCCTTAATATTTTCCCTTTTTAGTTGTTTGGTTAATATAATAGGAAAAAAATCTACATTTCTCTTCACATGTCTCCAATTAACACTTGGATTCCATAATCTTATGTAATGATAAGTTTGAATTATTTCACCTTTCTATGATTTGTACCATGATGCTAGCAAATCAAACATGATAAAGCATGAAGTAAAAGATATCTAATAACATGCATATAGTCAAAGCTCTTAGCCCCCTTTATTGAACTAGAGATTACTTTAAATTCTTGAAACTCGTAGCTCTTTTTCTATACTCTTCCATACTTTGTTTATTATCCCTTTCTTGCAAATCTAGAATTGTTCTTTTTTCTTTTTTTCATGCTCCATAATTTTTGCTAAGACCCTTTATTGTAGGTTTGAATCTAGTATACTCATAATTTTTTGGTTCCATGATCTATTATCTAGCTCTTTAGAAAATTTATCTAACTCTTTTTTTGGAATTATCTCATTTTTTCTTTGATATGTGTGGCTTAACTCACCAAGTCCATTACAAAAGAAGAAAATTTTATTTTTTCTCAAATTATTTCTAGTATAGATGCATTCATCTTCTTTGTAATAATTGGCAATGTGGTCCTCTAGTGGATGCATGATGTCCCTTCTTATGTGATTCTTCCTTTGAGTTGTTCAAATATGGTGTTTTAGAAATTATTTATATGTCAGTGCTAGTTGTGGCTTTTTCATTTTTGTATTTTTCCACCCTTTATTTTTATCCATTTCAAGTAGTTTGGAAAAAAAAAATTATATATTTTTGAAATGATAGTTTCTTTCAAATATTTTGATAGATTCTAGTAACTTACAAACCTTAAAGTAATTTATTCCACTAATGATCTCATTGTAATTCCTTGAAGTGTAGAAAGATAACCTCACTTTGAATCCCTCTAGGTAGAGTTTCATATATATTGAAGCTAGCAATAAGATATGATAACTCAATGATTTATAGGATGAAAAGATCACAAATTTGATACCATTGCAATAACCCTAATGATTATTTTATGTAAAAAATATATATATATATTTTAATTATAACCTGTAAAAAACCATATTTATTTACAACTTATACATCAACATTCATAACCCAAAATGAATAATTGAAAATTTAGAAATTTTCTTACTATTTCAATGAATTATAACATTACATCAAACTACTTTGTAATAATGGTAGGGTTAATAGTTACAATAATAACAAAAAAAAATTGTAACTACATTGTTGGAATCCACAATAACTACAAATTATACAAACTTTATGTAGCTATGATTTACTAAGAAGAAAATCCATTAACAACCTTAGAATGAGATCATTTCATAGGTGTAAAGGGGTTTCATCCTTGATCCTCAAAACTGAAGGGTTTTCATCTTATGATATACTCAAATTTGGTTGCTTAAGCACATGTTTGGAATAATTTTGCAAGTGTTTTTTTTATGTGGAGAATATGAATAATAATCTTTGATTGGATGTTTTCATTCTTGATATCCTTCCAATTAATGATTGGTATGTGATTTTTCTAAATAACAACTAAGGTTACATAAGAATAAGCTAGTAGAGGATGGAACCACCACATTAATGAAAATATGGCTATATTCCACCTCTAGCATTATGAGTTCATGTGAAATCATTACCTTGTTATTTAAAACTTTTTTTTTAAAGAGAAAACCCTTATGCAATAGTTTCAACATTAAAATTGGTCATTAATGGCACTCTAGGGTGTGCAACAAGGAAGATGAGAGTAAATAGTGTGAAAAGGAAAAAATATCAAAATTTTCAGGTTGGAAAAAACTTAAATCTCATGCCACATATTGAGGGTCAATATTTGGGAGTATAGCACTCTAAATACCCAAAATTTTGATCTAATTAAGGTAACATAGTTTAATATGTTGGGGATAAGAGTTTGGGGGTACCATGTATAAGGTACTTGAGTTAGGTAAAGGTTGAAGATCGAATATTGAAAGGTAATTTGATGTAAGTGTTGGGGAGTTGGGGTCTAGGTTAAAGGCATAGTGGTAAGCAATAACACAAAAACATGATAAAACTAAGTAAAAGTGGGGGGGTTGAAGGAAAAGTATGTTGGGAAGGAGAACTAAAAAAAATAGTGGGGACAAAGGAAACAAATAAACTTAGAAGGAAATTCATGCCACAATGGGAAAGTCTGATATCTCAATAGGAATAGAGGAAACAATGAAGTCATGTAGAAAGGCATGCTAGGATAGGGACAACTTAACTTTTGATAGGAATAAGGATTAACAAAATGTTGGTTAAAAAGAAATGATAGGATGAAAAAGTTCAATGATTTGATGGGAATATAAAGGAAAGGGGGGAGTTTGAGTAAATGATATGATAGGATGGAAATATATGAAACTTTAAAAACTTCCACACTTAGAAAATTGGAAACACCTACACACTTAGAAATTTTTGAACTTAATGGGCACATGGGAGATGAAGAGGGAGAAAATATATGCAAACTTTGATAGAAGTAGACATTATAAACAAGAAATAATAATTTTCTCTATAAACATAAATTGAGATATTATATTATTTAACTTTTGTTTTAAAAAATTAAAATATTCTAAGTAAATATTTTTTATTTCTTTTATAAAATAACTCTCAAGTAAATATAAAACTTAAGTAATTCTTAGATAGTTTTAACATTTTAAAACATTTAATTGTGTTTCAATTTTTATATATGGTCATGACATAAAATAATTCTAAAGTAAATAAAAAATAAATAATTGTTAGATAATTCTAATTTTTAAATATTCAGTTGTGTTTCAATTTTTATATATGATCATGGCATCTTTAGTCTTTTCAATTTTTATATATGATCATGGCATCTTTAGTCTTACTAGTAGATATCCATTATTTATTTAAAGTTTGAAAGATACAAGTATGATTATAATCTAATGGAGAGATCACTATTGTTTAATATTTTGAATTTAATAAATTCAAAAAAAAAAATTATGAATGAAGAAAAGAGAATGAAATTAAATTTGAATATTATAAATTTTCCTATGATTCACATTCATCAACATGTGATTATAGAAATAGTTAGTCCATTGAATGTTTTATGAATTATAATATTTTGAAAGTTGTTTATATTTTTATGTTAATATCATATTTCATTTAAGAATTACTTTTTCACAAATTATTTTAATAAATGTTATTGAAATTAGTTTTTGTTGTAATATGTTAGAAATTATAATTCATACTAAAGTACTATTTTTTTTTTATAAAAAGAGGGGTAAAAATTTTATTCATTCAGAACCATAGTACAAAGCAAAGGCCAAAGGCCCACCACAATAGGACACCACCAGACCAACCAGCCACAACACTACCTATTCATGTCATCCACTAATAACCTCTCAAGGGTCTCAAGATAATTAGAAGAAAGCTCATCCTTTCCACTAATATCCCAGCCATCCACATTCTCAGAGGCCCACTTCGCAAGACAGTCGGCAACTTTGTTCCATTCTCTAGGGATATGACAAAAGGAGACAGAATCCAAGGAGCTGCAAAGACTCAAAATCTGTCTACCCACAGAAGCCAGTTGCCAGCTAACATCATCCAACCTTTGATTGTTCAGCAAATCCACAACAATCTGAGAATCCGACTCACAGATGATCCTCCTCTAGCCCAAAGAGCATCCACGCTCAACAGCAATCTTAATAGCCAAGGCCTCCATCAAATTATTAGACTGCTGCCCTTTGTAACTAGAGAAGACAAAAACCACACCACCATCATTACCTCTACCAATACCCCCCACACCAGCATGGCCAGGGTTCCCACGAGAAGAACCATCAGTATTAATCTTTAGGACCCCCACCGGGGGAGGCATCCACTTCCCATCACGACAAACTCGTTGTCGAACCTGACGGGGCCTTCTGCCAGCAAAACAACCCTGGTTACTAACCCCCAAGCCCAAATTCTGCACAATATCACGATCACCAGGATCAAGATTTTCAGACATGTCGCACTTAGCCAAAATCGTCTCCTGAAGCCTGCTAATTATCTTCTTCCACAATTGAAGATTTCCCAAATTGGAACCACAAAAAACTCTACGGTTCCTCTCCAACCAAAGGTTCCAGAGAATGAAAATAGGCCCAATAGACCAGGCCACCTGAAGGAAAGGAGTCTTCACTGGAGGTCTGCCCAAACTTTTCCAAAAGTCAATCAAGGAGGTAGCATGAATACACCCATGATGCCAAGCCTCCCACCATCTGTGCCATAACTCTCTGGAGTAAGGGCAAAGAAAAAACAAGTGGGAGGTACACTCCTCACTGTGAGAACAAAGAAGGCAAATAGAGGGTCCTTGAAAGCCACGTTTACGAAGATTTTCCCAAGTGAGGCACTTCCTCTGAGCTACCAACCATAGGTAAAAATTGCATTTGGGCCAAGAGAAGTTGTCCCAAACCCTCTTCCACCAGTGCACCTCAGCAGGACCATATAAGTTCCTATCAAGCATAGCATAGCCTTGGGCAACAATAAATTTACCTTTAGGACTAGGATTCTAAGCCAGAACATCCCTCCCATTAAGGGAGCTACAAAGCCGAGCCTCCAAAACTCTAGAAAGAACAACACGATCCTCATCAGATCCACCCATGGGCCACTCCTGGGGGTCCTTCCAGCAAGCCACCACCGTCTGCCCAATACGCTTGACAGTTTTAAAATGCTCCACCTTAATCCACCCGGCCTCAGAAAAAATATGGCAAAGAGGCTGAAGCTGAGGAAAACTAGAAAGAATGGGAGGGTGGCCATCCCAAGAATCCTGCCAAAACAAAACATCAGAGCCTCTATTACAGATCCAAAAGAGGCCCTCCTTAATCAATTGAGCACCCTTCTTAAGGGTATCCCAAATACAAGAACCTTTACCCAACAGAGGAAGACACGGCACATCGATGCAATCAGCACCAGGAAGATACTTATGGGCCAGAATCTTAGCCCAATCCTGGTCAAAATTGTTACACCACCTCCAGTACAGCTTGGCAGCCAAGGCAGTGACAACAAGCGCCATAGACCTAAGACCAAGGCCCCCAGCATGCTTCGGCCTGCAAACAGACTCCCACTTGACCAGGCTCCACTTTGAGGAAAGAAGGTTGCCAGACCACAGAAATTACCGAGACAAAGCATCAAATTCCCAAACAAAGGTGGACGGGGGAACCTGCACACAACACCTATAAATGGGGAGAGACTGCACCACCGTCTTAAGAAGAATCACTCTCCCAGTTGAAGATAGCCATCTGTGAGTCCAATGGCTAACCCTACTTCAAAATTTATCCAGAATACCCTGCCAATAACCTCTTCGCTGACCTCCCAAAGCCAAAGGGATCCCAAGGTACATCAGGGGAAGAGAACCGATCTGAAATCTAAGGATCCTAGCAATCCTGCTCTGAATAAGCTGAGGGGTATTAAAGAAATAAATAGAAGATTTATCATCATTAATACGCTGACCAGACGCCTTCAGATAGATGTCTAAGGCCCGCCTGAAGTTCACCGCCTCACTAATTCTAGCCAAGCCCATTAGCCCAGTATCATCCATAAACTGAAGATGAGAGTAGGAAGGGAGAAGGTTGTTCCAGCTCCAACCATGGATCAGACCCTGTCTCACCTGAGATTTAATAAATCTTCCAAGACCCTCAGCCATGATAATGAATAAGTAAGGGGATAAAGGATCCCCTTGCCGGAGTCCCCGAGAAGCATTAAACAAATCTGAAGGTTCCCCATTAATGAGAACACAGAAAGAGGTAGATGTCACACAACTAAGAACCCAGTTCACCCATTCCTCAGCAAAGCCAAAAGCTAAGAGAGTTTTTTGTAAGAACTCCCAGCTCACCCGATCATAAGCTTTAGACATGTCAAGTTTAATAAACATAGCCTTCTCCTTAGAGTTAGCCATAGAATGAACAGCTTCCATGGCTATCACAACACCATCCAAAATTTGTCTTCCTTCAACAAAACCACCCTGCTCAGCTGAGATCAAAGAACCAAGGAGTGGCTTGAGTCTCTCAGCAATCAATTTGGTGATGATCTTGTAAACAACGTTACATAACGCAATAGGCCTGAATTGAGCTAACTGGTTAGCTCCTTCCAACTTAGGTATGAGGGCCAAGAAGGTAGAATTCATAGACTTGAGCATCTGTTTGTTCTTAAGAGATTCCTGAGCCACCTCAAGGAGATCAAACTTTATAATTTCCCAGAACTCTTGAAAAAACTCAATTAGAAACCCATCTGGACCAGGCGCCTTACCTTTCTTCATATTAAATACCACTTTCTCCAATTCAGGTAACAAGATAGGACATAAGAGAGTCCCATTCATCTCAGTAGAGACTAGGTGGGGAATACAGTCCATGATGGCCTGCTCCTCAGCCCGAGCAACAAGATTCTCCCTAGAAAAGAGGTTTGAAAAATAATTGACAGCTTCCCTGGAGATATCAGCATAGGATGAAAGTTGAGCCCCATCCTGTGAAACAAGAGAGGAGATAGAATTTCCTTGTCTGCGAGCCTTAACTGAATTATGAAAGAAAGCAGTGTTCCTGTCCCCCTCCTGAAGCCAATCAATACGAGATTTTTTCTTCCAGAAGATCTCTTCCCGAAGTTCCCATTCTTCTAAACCCTTCGAAGCCAAGGACTCAGTGATACTGAGGGCAGAGGTCAACCCCTGGTCCTGAATCTGACGAGTGATAGTATCCAGCTTGGACTGGGCAGCCAACTTCTGAGCTTGAAGGTTCCCAAAACATTGTTTATTCCATCTCTTAAGTCTAAACTTCACATGCTGAAGCCGCTTGCTAAAAGTGAACATGGCAGTCCCATGAGCAGGCATCCCCTCATGCCACCAGTCCACCATAAGCTCCTGGAGAGAAGGATCTCTTAACCACATTAATTGGAATTTGAAGGAGGGATTTTTGGTGACACCATAAGTAGTGACAGAAAGCTTTATGGGCCAGTGATCAGAGCCCCTCCAATCAAGAATTTCAGAGCTGGTCATTAACCTACTATTCAACCAATAACAGGAGACAAGAAATCTATCAAGCCTTTCAGAGATAGCCTCTGCACCACATCTCCTATTATTCCAGGTAAAGACACCATTGGAAGGCTTCACATCTGTGAGATTCAAGGAACCAATCATATCCCTGAGAAGAGTAGCAGAAGGGTCTAACCTGGCTAACCCACCACGTTTTTCATCTAAGCAAGTAACAGCATTAAAATCACCAGCCATAATCCATGGGAGGAACGGGTCCAAGGCTCGAATGAAACGAATGTGAGTCCAGAGATTTAACTTTCCTGAAAGATCTGTAGGAGCATAAATATTGGATAAGAGAAACCTTTCTCCAGTAACAAAACTAGAAGCAATCAGAGAAATGGAAGACCGACTAGACATCCAGCATAAGGGGGAAACTTTCCTTGGGTTCCAAAAGCAAACCACACCCCCTGCACTGTTCAAAGCACCCACCCCTTGCCAATTGCCTTGGGGCCAGATACGCGAAGCACAATTAGCAAGCCCATCAATAGTAAGCTTAGTTTCCTGGATAAAGACCACATCCGGAGACTGAGATTCAATTAATCTGCGAACAGCCTTTTGTCTAGGGATGCTGTTCAACCCCCTTACATTCCAAGATAAAACAATCATTTATGGGAGTGGGAGAAATGGGAATCAATGGGCTTCACAGACCCAGACTCAACCAAAGTATCACCCATAAGCTTAACCTTCTCTTGATCAGTCTTCCTTCCACTCTTTGACGGCTTGTCAAGAGGCCCCTTTTTAAAGGATTTCTGCTGTAAGCCTAGTGTAGGAGGAGCTTTGTTACCCTTCATAGGATCTGAGGCCCCCTTAGGAGCAGGGGGGTTAGGAACCACCGCAACAGAGTCCTTCGGAGTCTGTGACCCCTGCAGAACCCCAAAATCCTGAGCATGAGCCGAAGAATCCATAGCCTTCTGATCCTTCAGATGAACCTCTGGAGATAGAATTTGATCCTCCTTCCTTGCATCATCATCCTGAGCATCTTGTAAACCCTTAGCCCCAAAAGAGAGCTCAACTGGAATACCCTCCTCCTGGGTCAAATCATCAAGAACCTCAAACCTGTTAAAATTGCCCTCATTCTACCTATCCATTGAAGATCTCTTCCTGCCCTTGCCTTTGTTATGTGACTTGACCGGAATAAAACCCTCATTATCCACAAGTTCATTAGACATTGGAGCCTTTCCCTTGTCCCCCTTGGGAGGCCCAGAATCAGCTGAGGGTGAGGGTTTAAACCTAGGGCATTTGCGGTGTAAATGTCCATATTCATGGCAAATTCTGCATCTAAAGGGTAGGGTTTCATAATCCAGCTGTTGGATCCAAGAAGAAGATCCCAAGCGAATTTCCATAGAGTCTGGTAATGGATTATTTAAATCAACTTCAACACAAATGCGAGCAAAAGAGATTACCTTACGATCTTGAGTTTGGGATGCCAATCCCACCGGTTTTCCAAGAAGCAACGAAATTGAGTGAAGAATATCCTCCCTCCATAATTCCAATGGAAGCCTCGGCAAACGCACCCACACGGGAACCCGTGAAGGAATCTCCTCCGCAGAGTTGAATCTCATGTGCCAAGGTTTGATAAAAAGCCCTACCTGGTTAAAGAAATAAGGACCTCCTTCAAAAGCCTTATTCCTATCCGACATGCAAGAGAAGATGACCAAAAAATAGTTATTAGCTGCCAAAATAATCTCCATATCACCTTCAGGATTCCAAACCCGACGAGCCCAGGAGTACAACACCGGTAGAGAGAGACGAAGGCCCAGAAATTTACAAATAAGGGCATGATTACCCCAGTACTCAACATCTTCAGAAACTTGCTCAGGTTGAATGACCAAAACAGGTCGATCCTCAGATCTTTCCAAGCATCCGTTTACTTTTTTAATTCGAAACGTCCCTTTTGCGGAAGAGACCCCATCTCTATATAAGGGTTTACCCATCTGGTCTTCACCATTGGCATGCAACGCAGCAGACGGCTCCCCCATCTCCAAATCACCAGAGGAAATCTGAGACACAACAAAGCCCTGATTCTCCATAGACATGGTAACACGTCCACACCACCAAAGAGAGGCACAAAAAGAGACCCCCAGTCTCAGATCTCAAGACACCACCCACCAGACAATGAAAGGCGCAGCAACACACAAAAAAAAAACCTGTCCTCCCACAGCCAGTCAAGGGTTCGGCCCCCAAGCCAACCCACACCCCCCTAAGCACAGGAAAAACCCCCTAAGAACACAGCAAAGAAGCAGCACGCAGCCGCAGGCAGCCAGAAGCACGGAAGAGCTAGGGCGCGCAGGCCCTAGCTCGCACCCAGACCACGCACAGCGCCATCATCAAGTCACAATCAATATTGGTATACTAAAGTACTATTGATTGTTTTTATTTTCTTGAGATTTTTTTATGAGATTTCAAATTAAAAAATAACTATAAACAAAAATAACTCTTAATTAAATAAAATAAAATAAAAATTCCCCAATAATTGTAAAATAAAATTAAAAAATTAGATTAAAAAAAAGAAAGTATAATATATATACTGTATCAACAATTTAAATATTATATTAAAAGTAAGATAATAATATTATATAAATATTTTATCATAAATGTTATCAAATTATAAAAAATAATAACAATATACAATTTTAATTAGTATACTTGTATTATTTTAAAAATAGAATAATACAAAATATATTTTAAAAAGTTAAAAAATTAAAATAATTCTAAAATAATTTATTAAATAAAATTTTCCTTCATTATTTATATTTATTATTATTTTAAAAACTTGTTTCATTATATATATTTATTATCAAATACTTTTTAAATTAATTATTTAAAATTTAATATTATTTAAAGACCCTTAATAGGGCATCTCTAATTATACTCGCATACACGTAAATAAATCATCTCCTACAAATAAGCGCAGGATATGGTTTTAAAGTGCTGTACAATGTGGAGTATTAGGCAGAGTATTTATAGAAAAAGATTCAACATATTTATTCCCGTATGGAATGTGGGAGTAAAAAAAATACATAACTTTTAAACATGAAAACAGAGATCCAAACGGAAATCTATCAAAAAGCGGAAAAACTACGGAAATATTAGTTGAATGGCCAGTTAAGCCACGCCAGTAAAATACGGCGAAAAAAATAGCTCAAGAAATGGCAAAAAATGATAAACGACTAAGATTCTGTTAAGTTTCATGCATATCATTCTTTCAGAACATCCATTAGTTTTATTTCCAGAAACTCTTCCTATCATTTGATTCTTATTTATGTCGCCCCAGAAAGAGGGAACAATTTAATTGAATTCAATCTATATAAATTCAATACCCTTATGCCTCTGAAAACCTGGCTTATTTCGAAAGCAAGAAGATAAAAACTATCATCTAGTCGATCTATGAAAATAATGTTTATAGGAATGATTTACAGTACCTTTGTTGTTTCCTATAGATTGTATGCCTTACACTGAGAAAGTGGAGAGCAATATTACGAAGATTGGCCTGCGCAGAGATAACAAAAGAGTTAATTTAGGGTTTAAAAAATAAAAATGGGGCGGCCATGTACAGGCTGAGAGAAATTAATCTGGGCATGTACAGGATGAAACCAGGGCAAATGACTTACCTCAATATCCTGCAGAAATGTTCACAACGCTCTCTTTCTGTGAACAATCGAAATGCAACAAGGTAGATGTTAGAGGGCTGAGGTGAGCGAGGCGCTCGAGGAGAATTGGAACCAGTCCGAGTGCGGTTCAGGCGAGCTGAACCCTTGGTATTGCAAGTTATGCGTGGTGCGTGCATCAATGTGTGAGCCCAGGCAAGTCGCAGTGGTGAGGCGAGTTGGACACAAGGAGTTTATTGGACATAGAGTCTAGGACTCGTCCCAGGTCACACTGAGTCGAGGAGCCATCTGGCGGTCCATTGGGCATTAGCTAAGCCGTGAGGCGCGATCCAAGTCCGTCGTCTACGGAAGTAGGCCGAGTTGCATTGGAAGTTAGGCGCTTGGTGTTAGTGTTGCAGAAAGTGTCGAGGCGAGTTGGGACAGTATGGTTCTAGCGACAAGGCCGAGTTACTCAGGGTAGCGTGGGCAGAATGCAGCATGGAGCATAAAGGAGTGCCGAGTCATGCCAAGTCATGGCGAGTTAAGGTAGTTTGTGCCAGTCAAGGGGTGCAACTCTACAAGGCGAGTTGGACTCGTTCAAGAGTTAGTCAGGCTAGATAAAGAGTCTGCAATGAAAAGTGAAAGACCCTATGGGCTATGAAGTGGTACAGGTCACAAAGGCAGATATTGGGGAGTTGGGATTCCGCTTATTGGATCCCCAGCGTTGGATGGACTTAAGGAGGAAATTGAGGATTTCGCCCATTCCTCGGTGTCATCCTACCGCCTACTGGGATTTGTACTAATAGCTTATATAGGGAGGTATGGTCATTTGAAAGAAGGGACACCATAGGGATGCAATCAAGTGCACCGAGAGTTCACGGCAGGATACCAAATGGAAAGGGTATCTCGTGCTCTTCCTTCCAGGAGCGAAACAGAAGTAGCTCCCGCCTCGAGTCAAGCAAGTGACTCAAGTGTTCGTTATGGTTATTAGGGACGAGGTAAGATCTCGTTCTGCCGTAGCTATGAGGAGAGTGGTTGTGTGGTAAACTCAACGTCCCAAACCCTGTGAATGCCAGTAATAGGGCCAGCAAGAGATGGTTCTACGGTGTGCTACCGAAGGGGGCTGGATGTTGGAACTCATCCCAAGTGATGAGGTAAAGCGAGACGCAAGGTTGGGCGAGCTACATATCCGAGTCGGCAATCTCATATGAGCCTGGGGACGCAAGAGCTTAGGCTAGTTCTCAGCATTGGGTGTGCAAAGTCGAGGAGTCGCACGATGTGAAGGTTTGTTCCCCGCAAAGAAGAGCTAGGCCATGTCGTGCAGGGCACACATGGGCACCACGTATGATATTGAGGGTTGGTGTAAGCTTGGGGATGATCTCAGTCCTCCACAGTAGGACCAAGTGAGGAACTCAAGGGCCGGACTCATTCGGGTGGTGTACAGTTGGAGCCAGGAAGGGACACAGAAGACCCGCATGGGTATCGTTGGTGCAAGATCTCATCAAGGTTGCATGAGGCAACGATATACTGTTTGAAAGGTGGAACCAAGCCAGCTTGGGAAGTAGCTAAGTAGGTATGTGAGATCAAAAGTGCATAATCCTGGAAGCCATTGGACCGAGCGAGTCAGGGACCTCGGGCCCAGTGCAATAAGGAGGAAGACAAGTCCTCAAAGAGCAAAAAAGGAATTCATCAAGGAGTTTGACGTTGGATCCAGGAGCGCTCAGAGAGCCAGTCTGTGTGAAGAGCGAACTCAGAGTTCAAGGTGGACGGGTTTAGTAATCAGATGTCTTATGGGAGGCACGAAGGATGAAGACTCGGTGGAATCACCAAGACTGCAGAAGGTTGCAGCAGCCGTTCAGGAAAAGTGAACAAAGTTAGACATGGTCGGACCATGCAAGCAGAAGAGCTCATAGCAGCTCGCAGGTGCATAATTCCGCGATGCACTTGTAGAAGTCGAGTGCCTTCCAGATGGAGGACTCGCAAAGCAAAAAGGCGTAATCTGAGAACTTGAAAGGGCTCATCCGCAAGGGAGTCGCGAGTATAGTTGAGCAGTGCCGCAGGAGGTTGACTTCTCAGCGGGAGAAAAGGGGCATTCGATCCGTGCTCTAGTCTAGCCCCCGACAATAAGCATACCACACTCCCATTCTTAACTTTTTGCAGCTACCCAAGGCGGCGGAAACGCTCGCGGCCACCTCTGTCAGTTTTAGTATCTTCTGGTTGACACTTTTTCACAGAGCAGTATGTCTGCACTATAGTCAAGAGGGTCACAAAAACTCCTACCAGCAACGCCGCCACTTTCCATGGACTTGACAAATAATTCTTGTGGAATTCGTCCCACCAACCCCTAATCTTGCTTTTGTAGTAATTCCTAATTAGCGCTTCTTTGATTTGAGCTTTCAAGCCGTCAGGAGCATCCAGAAAGCCTGTAAGACAGACAGGCTTAGACATGCCATCCACCGTCCTTGCCACGTAGTCGTCGGTGATCATCATGCTCCGGCGATCAATGACCTTGCATTTGCGGAGCAAGGTGACGTCTTCAGGGGTGTCGATGAGGCAGTCCATCAGTTCCACGTACTGCGACACGTTTTTCTGCTGACCGGCGTCGTTGAACTCCAATGCCAGCAAATTCCTGAGCAACACTTCAGTATAGGGCTCTGAAATTCTTAACGGAGGAAGATAAAGAATGGCCGAGGTCTTACAAAATCCGTTCTTACCCGACTCCTTGGACGGTCGAAATTTAATCCCACCCTTGCGCAGCTCCATTGCGTTGTATTTGTCCAGAAAATCTTGACGATCGCTTCGGGCTGGATGACGGAAAAAAACACCCAACACTGCCGCAACCATAGTGTCTATGCCACTCAAAACCCACTCCCGCCAAGTCCGCTCTTCTTTCATGATCTGAGGTTGGAGTTGAAGGATGGAAGAGATACATTTGTGCATATAGCCTAGCAGATGCTTTTCTTTCTCTATCTTGATATCAGGATAATTTACTTGGAAGCAAGTCCGACACAGACTTTGAGACTCGATAACAGATGCATTTTCCACTTTTTCCACTTGTATGAGAAGGGAAAGAGGGATCTGGTTTTCCAGCTTCACAATGTCACACTTTATGCTTTCCTTTGCAGGCATGATAGTGTGGCTGGTGAAGGTGGAGAGGAAGCTGTGAAGGAACAAGGCATCTACAATCATCATCCAAGTAAACTCTGGAATGTGCTCCTCCTCTATCTTCATGCGGTAAATTTGCTCAAACTCAGATATGGTAGGGCCCTCGCATATTTTTGTGAACAAGTGCTTAATGAGCTCAGGCTCTCTCTCAGTTGCTTTCTTGAGCTTGTAAAGTTCCAGCTGTGAAAGATGGGTAGGTTGTTGGTGGGAAGGGTCCAGGGGTTTACCTTTGGACCATAAATGGTGGTAAGGACCAAGCGACACCACTTGAGGAATGTATGGCTCTGCCTTGGTATTCAGCAGGGCTTCTGCTTTTGTATTCACCAGGGCCTCGGGCACTCGCATGCTCACTCCACCATCTGAAACAGCTTTCTTGGCCATTTGCAGAATTTCTTCGACATCAAGAGGCCATTCGCCTGCAGCTGGTGGCCATACACTTAGAGCTGCTGCCATCACCACAGATGAACGAAAGGGCCAACTAGGAGATCGATTAGGTGAGACAAATTATGTAACACCAACTATACCCTACGACAGGGATAAGCTGCTATTTCCTCTTCACGCGTAGCTTTTCGTGAGACGTCAAAGTTCCTTCTATCCTCCAGGAATTTATACCTGCAAAATTCGGAATACGATTTAACCCCAGGCTGAAAAATTCCTTCTGTAGAAAATGAAATGTTGTCTTTCAATGCGAGGTTTCTAGCTATGTGTTTTGGGTGGCATGGCATCATTTGAGTGGCTAATAGCTAAAAATATGTGTAGCAATTTAATACTTGAATTGTGAGAACGTTATTTCTGAGTATGAAATTTGTGAGCGCCACGTCTCCAGGAAAAAGAGAAAGCAATCATTTCCTCATAAGTTCTTGTGTGTTTATACTTGGGACGTTGCACAAGAATAAACATGTTATAGAAAGTAAGATGAGGATAACTACACAGCTTATGCTCTTACTTTACGTCACTTCAGAAACGAATAGTATTCTTTCGACTAAGTTATTTGAGAATCATTGTCTGTCCTTTTATAATTTTTTGAAACAGGTTTGTGTTTAGTATTTAATAATGAGGATTGTATTAATCAACAATTTTTACATTTTTTTTTTAATTTTAAAAGTTTGAAAAAGTTTTATGTTTAGTTATGATGATATTGTATAGATTCTATTAAGTAGTTGAGATTTTTTTTTAAAGTGAAATTATGAGGATTGTGTTTTCATTAAATTATTTTTGGAAATTATAGTATTTTTTAATATTTTAAAATTTATTTCTTTTTTATTATAATATTTTTTGAGAATTATAATCTTATTTAATATATATAAAGAGATTATTTGGGAATCATAATTTTATTTTATTTTATTTTTTGAATAATTTAATTTTTTAATGAAATATTTGTGTTTAATCATGCGATTATTTGAGAATCATGGGTTTTTTTTTAAATTTCTTTTTTTAAAAATGGTTTTACTTAATTATGAGATTATTTGGGAATCATGGTCATTTTTTTACAATTCTTTAAAAAAATATATTTGTGTTTAATTATGAGGATTTTCTACGTAGATTAAATCATTTAGGAAACACAACCCTTTCTTTTTATAAATTTATTTGTTAAAATCGTTTGTATCTAATTATGAATATTGTATCTAGATTATGACCATTTTAGAATCATAATAATTCATTTTTCAACATTCTTTGTGAAAAATTGTGTTTACTCATGAGAATTATGTTAAGACTTTACTATTTAGAAATCATAATATTTTCTTTTACAATCTTCATTATGATTGTTATGATAACTTATTAATTTCTTGTGTGTTCTTTACCTTACAATATTCTTAATTGTTTGCTCTAATCTGAATGTTACGTATATTACCCAGATTGGGTCAAAAGTTGTGGGACAAAGGCATATTACACTTTTAAAAGAACATTGCATATTGAAAGCTTTAACACAATGATAGAAACCGTTTAGTTTCCCAATGAGTAAGCATCCGTTCTTTACCTTGCTCGTACTTATCCTTTTCTTTACAAAATATGGAGAATAACAAAGCGCTTTAAAATCAAGTTGAACATTACTTTTCCTTTGCCTACATTACTGCAGCTGTTCGCGAGTCTTCCGTCACAGTCAGAGTGGAAATCGAATTTTTAAAAAATGAAAAATTAAATGATTTTTACTTTGTTAGTAAAGTTAAATAGTTAACAAGGACTTCTTAATATAAAATGTTAATTCACTCTAAAATGCTATTGTGAAATATTTTTAATTCTTTAATAAAAAGTGAAAAAGCTTCACCAAATTTTGTAGAGAGATTAACCAGCTTAGTGGGAGATTCATAAATTTGATTCAACTTGTTTTTAATTATTTTTATTAGTATTTCTTATAGGTTTTTTTTATGTCGAATAATAATACTTATACTTTTGTTTATTCATTCATCTTTTTCTTAATTATGTATTAATATTTTTATATTTATATGTAGAATGTAATAAATAAATGTTCTTTTAAAAGAATTTGAGTATTTTGTTAATTGTAAGAAATAGAGAGTATTAATGTATGTTGTATATTTTATGTTGTCAAATAAATTAATTATATTTTAATATGTTTAATTTCGTACAAATTAATTACATTGATATTGTAGAATTTTTTATTTTTATTTTTAGTTTTGTATTCTAAAAGTTAAGAAGATTCTCTCTTGTTCTAAGGATTTATAAAAGGTTTATTCACATTGTTTCCTAAAATTTAAATATCTATAATGGCTAGCAATATCTATAATCTCATTCAACCTCAAATTCCTTAGTTTAAGAGGGAAAACTATGATTTTTAGAATATGAAGATAACATTACTCTTTTATATTCTCGAGGCTTATGAGATTTGGTTGAAATGGATGCCCAAAAGTGGTAGATTAAGTTGCATACAATTAGTGGACACAACATTGGGGAATCACTTAGTAAAATTATCCTCTATCACTTTTAATCATGAAAATTTGAATTTAGCACCCTTAACTTTAATTTCTACCTTTGTTTATTGTTTTTTTATACCACCTAGATAATTATTATTATATATCTCCTCTTTTTACCGTACATCAAGTAGGTACCTATTTTCTTAAATTTATACTTGTGCGTAGCATGTAGTGAAAGAAACTGCAAATTATACATTTGTTCACCCATCTCATATCTACTGATAAAAACAATCCTATTTAGCATTATCATGTTACAATATTTAAAATAAGGTACCTATTTATTAACCTCTACAAAAATATATATTTTAAAATAATAAAAAAGATAAATATTTTTTTTCATGTCATTACCAAGTGAGACACTAATTTGATATATATGGGACCTTTTAGGAAGGTGTCCTCAAGGATAGTTGTTTTCCAATTTCCTTATATATTGCCCTACATGTTGTGTATAGGTCAAAACCCTCTTCTTAAATAAAAAACACATCTCCTCTATAGTGTAAACACCATCATTGCACCCACTAAGTGTAGAGTCTAAACTAATGTATTGTAAACTTGGTAGAATTTACTCAATTCAGAGGGTTAACTGGCTGAACAATCCACTTCACATTGCTAAAACTACATTAAATCATCAACCAAAATATTTAGCGGACAACAAAAACATGCTAGCATTAGAGAAATTTGAAAATCAAGTTCAAAAAACAATCAACAAAGCCAATGACAATGATTTGAAATCAAAAGGGATTAATAATCAGTTTGCTACCTTAATGATGTTGTCATCTATCATTCAAAAGTGTTTGAAAATGCATGAAACAAAGGAATATTTGCATCTAGATGCAAACAAGATGAAGAAGTTGGATGAAAAGGTAAGGAACTTCATAGAGCTTTGTTTTCTAGAGGCTTTTGACACAAATGAGTTATTCATTGGAAAGGATGCTTTCAGAAAGAAGATAGAGGGTGCAAGGAAGATTGATTTGGACCAGTTTCCTTAGAAACCAGATGTGGTGAACTATTTGGATTCCATCAAACCACTGATAACCTTGAATACAAAATTGACTGAAGAATTCAGGATAGGTTCCAATTTCAATCATGAATTGTTAACAAATCTTCAAGTCAAACAACATCAATTAGAACAAATGACAATTCCACCACCAGAATAGTGGAAGTTGCTAGAGAAGGTGATACCACGATTTGATATTTGATAACATGAGTTTCCAAGTTCCAACTCAGCTTTGTGCAGAGTTGTCTTTGAGCAAGCTTTTGCATTACCAATTTTCCTCTATGTATTCCTTCATGTGAAAATCAATAAAAAAACTAAAATTCAATAATGTGTCGATGTTCAATTATCTATATTATTTATTTTATCATTTAAAGAAAAAGTTTGGTTTCAAATACTAGATACACAATAAACAAATTATGATGTTCATTATTGTATATGCTACTATTGTTAATATGTTATTAAGCATCAAGTTGAGTGATGAATCACTGAGTACATGTTTAAGTTTTAACACACTTAAAATATGAAATTATTAATAATATGTTAATTTAGTCACACAAACCTATGATTCAATCAGAGAATTTTAATTAATTCTTTGAATTACAATAGAAAAAAAATCATACATTCAACCAAAATGATTGAAGACCAATAGAAGGATCCTTGATCATTTTATAATAATAATTCATATGAAAAAATATAGGAGAGAATCTATTCCAGAATATGCATTTTCTCATTCAAATGCTATCATTACTGTAAAAACATTATGCCTATTACAAACTTGAATTCATACCTAAGACTCAACACTAACTCTATTTCTTTGTGCTTAAATTACTTAAATTCTCTTACATGAGTTCAAAAGCTCTTTCAACCAAAGACCCGTGCAATTGGCCTTGAATTCCCTTTTATAAGAACAAGGGATCAAACAAGCTTTGGGCTAAATTACACATTTAGTCACATTTACATTTGACATACATTTGAATTTCAATTTAAAAACATCCCTAAGGGCAGTTACATTTGCATTTCCAAATATGAGGGAGAATTTTATATGAGACAAAAACCATTTGCATTTGCTAGAGAAGATTATCCCACCTTCCAAAAGGATCCTTTAGTCAGTGTAAAGTAATATTTTCCACGAGAAAACACTGTAGTCCACATTCTTTAAAAACTTGTAGAAGAAATTCATAAAGTGAAAGAGAGAACATACCAAAGTAATTCCACATCTGCAATCCTTGTCACCACATTTGAAACTAAGAAAGTGCAATATTTGAACGTTGATATATCCAAGGCCTAATATGTACTCGTTCTAGGCCATGTATTGCACTTTCCTACTGAACTTTGCTATTATAGACCACCAACCAAAATTGGTGTCACTCACTCCCACTTGCAGCAATTTATATGTCCAATATGTCAATATAGTTGGACTTCCATAATGAAAACTCCTCCTTTGTAGGCTAGTCAAATCCCATGATATCATCTACCTTTTTCTATATGGGGTATACCTGACTACCACTTGATTTTCCTCATCAAAATCTTCAAGAAAAGCCCTTGTATACATGAGCTTGTCCATACTGTTCCTTATCTTAACCAAATCCACTTCATCACATATTGTTTTGGCTTGGGAAGTTATCATTTAAGCTTCTTGGTCCACTCTTACAGGGACTTAACTTCACCCTTCTCATTTAGAATTCCTGGAAGAATACCAAAATTCCAATTATTGAACTTCTTAACCAATTCTCTAATCTTCACCTCTAAAAACTCAATCAACCCTTGAGAACCAATTATAATATTTTAGATTTTTAGGATTACATATAAAGTGTGAGAATAACAAAGAGATTCATTTAAGGGAGTGTAAGCCTATTGCATGTGTTACAATCTATTATCTATCTATTTATTGAAGAGGTCTTTAGGTATCTATAAACAATTAACTACTATATTGAATACTTAATGAAAAATCATTGTGTTGTTAGTATATAAAGGGTGAGTCATGGCTTAAGATGTAGTGTGTTTTCATTTATTTTGTTATTATAGTCCTTAAAGATACCCCATAACATTTTCACACTCTTATCAATTGACCTCCAATTTTTCTTTGTTTGGTCATGAATTTTTTCTCATTAATCTAGATCAACATATGTCATTGGGTCCTATCAATTGACCTCTAATTTTTCATTGTTTGATCATGAATTTTTCCTCATTAATCTAGATCAACATATGTCATTGGGTCTAAGTCTTGAGTCTATCTTCTACAATTGTAGAGCACAGTTTGGAGAGCTAAAAATTATCTTGTTAAACTCTTTTATCTACTAAAAATGTTTCTAATTTCTTTTGATGAGAAATATCATTTCATTTATTCATTCCCACAATGCATGCAACTTCCCCCCACTCTCTATCATAGAAGAACAAGAATATGTTTATAAATTCCTCCTAAGAAATTGATTCAAAGCAAACAAATTTCTTGATTATTGGAAACTATACTTGATATTTTCCTTACAACTAAATACTCTTTCATATGCATAAGTTTTAACTTCATTATAAACGCTCGCGGCCACCTCTGTCAGTTTTAGTATCTTCTGGTTGACACTTTTTCACAGAGCAGTATGTCTGCACTATAGTCAAGAGGGTCACAAAAACTCCTACCAGCAACGCCGCCACTTTCCATGGACTTGACAAATAATTCTTGTGGAATTCGTCCCACCAACCCCTAATCTTGCTTTTGTAGTAATTCCTAATTAGCGCTTCTTTGATTTGAGCTTTCAAGCCGTCAGGAGCATCCAGAAAGCCTGTAAGACAGACAGGCTTAGACATGCCATCCACCGTCCTTGCCACGTAGTCGTCGGTGATCATCATGCTCCGGCGATCAATGACCTTGCATTTGCGGAGCAAGGTGACGTCTTCAGGGGTGTCGATGAGGCAGTCCATCAGTTCCACGTACTGCGACACGTTTTTCTGCTGACCGGCGTCGTTGAACTCCAATGCCAGCAAATTCCTGAGCAACACTTCAGTATAGGGCTCTGAAATTCTTAACGGAGGAAGATAAAGAATGGCCGAGGTCTTACAAAATCCGTTCTTACCCGACTCCTTGGACGGTCGAAATTTAATCCCACCCTTGCGCAGCTCCATTGCGTTGTATTTGTCCAGAAAATCTTGACGATCGCTTCGGGCTGGATGACGGAAAAAAACACCCAACACTGCCGCAACCATAGTGTCTATGCCACTCAAAACCCACTCCCGCCAAGTCCGCTCTTCTTTCATGATCTGAGGTTGGAGTTGAAGGATGGAAGAGATACATTTGTGCATATAGCCTAGCAGATGCTTTTCTTTCTCTATCTTGATATCAGGATAATTTACTTGGAAGCAAGTCCGACACAGACTTTGAGACTCGATAACAGATGCATTTTCCACTTTTTCCACTTGTATGAGAAGGGAAAGAGGGATCTGGTTTTCCAGCTTCACAATGTCACACTTTATGCTTTCCTTTGCAGGCATGATAGTGTGGCTGGTGAAGGTGGAGAGGAAGCTGTGAAGGAACAAGGCATCTACAATCATCATCCAAGTAAACTCTGGAATGTGCTCCTCCTCTATCTTCATGTGGTAAATTTGCTCAAACTCAGATATGGTAGGGCCCTCGCATATTTTTGTGAACAAGTGCTTAATGAGCTCAGGCTCTCTCTCAGTTGCTTTCTTGAGCTTGTAAAGTTCCAGCTGTGAAAGATGGGTAGGTTGTTGGTGGGAAGGGTCCAGGGGTTTATCTTTGGACCATAAATGGTGGTAAGGACCCAGCGACACCACTTGAGGAATGTATGCCTCTGCCTTGGTATTCACCAGGCCTTCTGCTTTTGTATTCACCAGGGCCTCGGGCACACGCATGCTCACTCCACCATCTGAAACAGCTTTCTTGGCCATTTGCAGAATTTCTTCGACATCACGAGGCCATTCACTTGCAGCTGGTGGCCATACACTTACAGCTTCTGCCATCACCACAGATGAACGAAGGGGCCAACTAGGAGATGACTAGGTGAGAGAAATTATGTAACACCAGCTAAACCCTACGGCAGGGATAAGCTGCTATTTCCTCTTAACGCGTAGGCTTTTCGTAAGACTTCAAAATTCCTTCTATCCTTCATGAACTTATAGCTGCAAAATTCGGAATACGGTTTAACCCCAGGCTGAAAAATTCCTTCAGTAGACAGTGAGATGTCGTCTTTCAATGCAAGGTATCTAGCTATTGTGTTTTAGTTGGCATGGCATCATTTGAGTGGCTAATAGCTAAAAAATTGTGTAGCAATTAAATACTTGAACTGTGGGAACGTTATTTCTCGGTATGAAATTTGTGAGCGCCACGTGTCCAGGAAAAAGGAAATCAATCATTTCCTTATAAATTCTTGTGTTTGTGCTTGGGAGGTTGCACAAGAATGAACATGTTATAGAAAGTAAGATGAGGGGATAACTACACAGCTTATGCACTTACTTTACGTCACTTCAGAAACGAATAGTATTCTTTCAACTAAGTTATTTGAGAATCATTGTCTGTCCTTTTATAATTTTTTTAAAAAGGTTTGTGTTTAGTATTTAATAATGAGGATTGTATTAATCAACAATTTTCACTTTTTTTTTTTTTCATTTTAACAGTTTGAAAAAGTTTTATGTTTAGTTAAGATGATCTTGTTTAGATTCGATTAAGTAGTTGAGATATTTTTTTTAAAGTGAAATTATGAGATTGTGTTTTCATTAAATTATTTTGGAATTATAGTATTTTTAATATTTTAAAATTTTTTCTTTTTGAATATAATATTTTTTGAGAATTATAATCTTATTTAATATATATAAAGAGATTATTTCAAAATCACATTTCTTTTTTTTTTTAATATTTTAATGAAATATTTGTGTTTAATCATGCATTTTGGGAATCATGGGTTTTACAATTTCTTTTTTAAAAATGATTGTGTTTAATTATGAGATTATTTTTTTGTATTATATATAGAGAGATCAAAAAATAAGCCCATAGGGCACATCGAAGAGTACTGCTCAAGCGAGGCAAGGCCTCACAAAGAGAGCAAACAGAGAACAGAAGTACAAGAGGTAAATATACATCCTATGCACAGTACAAAGATAAGCTGTTACAAAACATAGCAGACATTAACATAAGTTGTCTTTGATGGTATCAACCCAAGCCACCCACCCCAAGGTGCCTTCCATCCAGACGATGTGTTTGGTTTCCTGAATCTGAGCCAACATGAGGACCTGCTCCTTATTGACCTTCCTGTTGTTCTTCGCTTCTTGGGTCAGGATCTTGCACGTTTTCTCAAAAAGCTGCAGATTATCCATAGTCTGCCTCCAGGCAAAACCTCCTTGCATCTCGTATATGAAGAACGTGGTGGAGCCATTCTTGAGGAACCTTTTGAGCTTCTCTTTTTCAATCAGCATGGTAGTGCGGACCTGCAAAAAAAATTTTAGGTAGATGAGTTTCCGAAAAGACTCAGTAAGAGTTCTGGGATTATTCTGAAACCTCTCTTCATTTCTACATTTCCAGATTTGCCATAAAATCACAGAGGAAAGGATTTTCCAAAAAAGATTAGTGTCTTTTTTCAAGCCAACAATATGCCCGATAATAATCTCAAAGTTGTTAAAGAAAGAAGGATACAAAATGCCAAACATATGCCAAATCTCTTTAGCAAACATGCAGTCCAAAAGAATGTGTCTTCCAGTATCGGGTAACCTGCACATGGGACAAATATCAGTACCAAGGGGATCTCTTCTGATAGGGAGTCTATCAAGCATGACCAGCCAGTTAAAACATTTAATCTTAGGTTCAGTAGGCCCTTTCGAAAGAATTTCAAATATGTTCTTCCACGCACGGGTGTCAAGAGAAGAGTACCAGACTTTGTTAATGTGATCAATCACGGCCTCAGAGTGCCCAATAGAGTTGTAAATGTTTTTGGCTTTGATTTTGTTAGGAACGGTCCCATCAGGCCACTTGATGCGTAAAAACCTGTGAGAATCAATTTGACAGGATGTCGGGAGATTTCTGGTGGCCTTGCGAATCAGACTGTACGTTTTCTTCTGGGAGCCGGGAAGGTCAAACTTATTACTAAGAGCCTCCCACTCAATTAAAATGTCATGCTCAAATAAGTCAGCCAATTGGGAGATGCCTTTGCTATTCCATTGCCTAGCAGAGCAGCCCTGAGAGAGGGCGAGGGGCTTGCCAGAGTAATTCAGGTTCCACCAAATGGATCTTTCACCGTAAAGATGGGTATCATCATGGAAGGACCTGTTGGTTATAAACCGTTTCACATAATTCCAAGCTTTCTAGATGGATCTAAAAATAGTAGATCCTTGCACAATCACAGGAAAATCACCAAGGACAAGATCATTAAAAGGAAGATTCTTCCAAGACTTGGCCTTCTTGGGGATACCCCTCTCTATGTTATTTCTAACCAAGACCTTCCAGGGATCATCACCATCAAGAGAGTGAAAGATCCACTTGGCGGCCAGGGCAATTCCCTAGAGCTTAAGATCCTTCAAGCCAAGCCCCCCAAGTAATTTGTTGGTGTGACACCATTCCCACTTAACCGCATGCAATTTGTTCTTGCCTTTGCCATCAGACCAGAGAAACTTCCTGATTTCTTTTTGGATCTCATAGATTTGATAGTTACTGAACATCCAAACAGAGGAGTAGTAAATATTATAAGATGACAGAATTTTCTGGCAAACCTGCACTCTGCCGGCCAGCGACAGGGCTCTGTTATGCCATTTATGGAGCTTCTTCACAATCTTGTCTTTGACCCAGAACCACATGTCTTTAAGGGAAGGGTCGATGGAGAAGGGAATACCAAGATATCTCACAATCTTGTTAGGGCCACCCCATTGAAAGTTGTATCTCTTGAACCAGTTGGGCGGCTGCTCAACCCACCCAAGGCAGACAGACTTAGGGTGGGAAAGGCGAGCGCCCGAGATTTTGCAGAAAGTGTTAAGTTTGTGATAGAGGGTTTCAAAGTTATCAGCAGTAGCTTCAAGGAAGATCGCGGTGTCGTCAGCGAACTGGTAGTTAATGAGCTCACTGTCGTCGGGAAGAGATATACCTTTGACAGTCGGGGAGAGAGAATTGTCTCTAAGGATGTAGTAGAGGGCTTCAGACGTGATCACAAACAGGGCAGGGGCCAAGGGGCACCCCTGTCTGATGGATCTTTCAAGAGGAAAGGAGTCAGCAAGGAATCCATTAACATCGACCTGAGCGAAGGCATCTTTGAAAAGAACTTTCACATAGTTGCAGAAAATAATGGGGAAGCCAAAGGCTTCGAGCATCATGGAAATGAACTTCCACTCCACTCTGTCGTAAGCTTTCTCAAAGTCCAGAAGGAGCATGACAGAATCTTGTTTAGAAACATGGGCCCAATTCATGGCTTCCCATCCGGTAATCAGATTTTCCAAGATATATCTTCCTTTTATAAATCCCGTTTGAGTAGGGCACACAAACTTGGGCAGAATATTTTTAATCCTGAGAGCCAGAACTTTGGCAAAGATTTTATAGGAAACATTGAGGAGAGTAATAGGTCTCCAGTTCTTGATGAGAGCTTTGTCCCCATCCTTGGGGAGTAGTTTTATAATACCCCTGTTAATAGAGGAACCCAAGGAACCAGTAGCAATGGCCTCAGAATAAATATCCAGCAGGTCATTACAAATCCAATCTATATTGGCCTTGTAGAACTCAACAGGCAGCCCGTCCGGGCTAGGGGCCTTGTCATTATTAAGCTCCTTAATGACATTTTCAATTTCTTCAAGAGAGATCCCTTTGGACAGTTGATTAGCTTCTATCGAGGAGATCTTCTTGGGAATGAGGGAACGGACTTGGTCCCTCAAGATGGCAGCGTCCTCCGAATCCTCAGAGGTGAAAAGGTTGCTATAAAAATTGGCAAAGGCCTTTTGGATGTTATCCGGATCATTAATTTCAATGTTATCAACAACAAGTCTGTCAATATTCTCATTGGATTGTTTTTGTTTGATGAGGTTGAAGAAGAATTTGGACCCTCTGTCCCCACACAAAAGCCAGTGTGCACGAGATCTGACCATGGCACCCTTGACCTTAACCTGCTGATGCAGTCTAAGGGCATCTTTGGCCTTCACGACTTGAGAGATAAGCTCACAATCGGCAGGGTTGGCCTGGATATTCTTTTCGGCAGTTTGCAGCTCAGAGGAAAGCTTTTTTTCCACAAACCTAAAGTCTTTAGACCTTTTTTGCCCTATGGTCCGCAAGAGATTCCGCCAGGAGAGCAGATTCAGGTTCCATCTGTCTAAGTGAGACATGCTAGGGAAATTTTTCCTGTTTAAGATGCTAATGATACAGATGGCGCAAAGGGTATCTTCGTCATTGAGCAGATTAGTATTAAGAAAGAATTTGGGGTGGGGTCTATCGCAAGGATAAGGGGAGCCATTGATCTTGAAACAAGAAGAGATAGGGTGGTGATCGGAGAGAGAGGTGGGGGTAACCACGACCGTACGCCCAAGATCATCCGGGAGAAAGGAGAAAAAATTCTTGCTGGCATAGAAGCGGTCCAGTCTGGAGTAAATCCTATAGGGGGGCTGCTGGAAATTACACCAGGTATGCCATAATCCGGGGTGCGAGTCCTTAGCACCGGATAAAGGATCAAACAAATGTTTGGAACTTAACATCATGCACCATTGCATTTTTTTAGAGTTTTTCCAGACAAACGGCCGGCCACCAAGTTTGTCATCCTGAGACTCAATCATATTGAAATCTCCCCCAACAAACCAAGGAATGTTAGGGAGAGCGGTTAACCAATCCCAGAGACCAGCTCTCTCCTTGCTATCATTCGGGGCATAAACAGAGCAAATGCTAAAAATAAGGTTATTGACATTGAGAGTGACCCAAACCGCCCTGTTGCAGGGGGAGGAACCATTACCAGTGATAGACTTGGCCCACTTGTTGTTAATCAGAAGAGCAGCACCCCCTACCTCTAGGGTGGTTGGTAACAAATTTATTAGCATTTTTCCAAAGAAAATTGAGATTGACATCCAAAATGTAACCAGTGGCCTTGATTTCCTGTAACATGAGGAAGTCCAAAGATTTACTGGTGTCAAGGAACCGTTTAATGATCCACTTTCTGTCAGGGGATTCAAGCCCCCGGATATTCCACGAAATGCAATTCATTGGGGAGTCATTAAGGAGGGTACGCTGAATTCAGATGTGCCAGCCAAAGAAGCCACCGTAATGGCCTGGGAGTTGCCCATTTTTTTCTTTGAAGGGTTCTTATTTTTGGAACCTAATCATCTCCCCCTCCGCTTGGCCATGGGAAAAACGTCTCTACCATCATCATCATTCTCAGAATCCTCATGAGAAATATACTCCAGATCTACAGAATGTTTCTGCATGAGAGAGAATACCTTAAAATGGCACAACACCAATACCGGAACAATGCAAAAACACCCTTTAGGGAGGGAAACTGGAGGGGCGGTCCTCAATTCTAAAACATTATCTATCATATCAACTGGACGGGTGGAAATGGGAGCGTTCTTTAGGCTCTCGATAGACGGACCGACGGTGACCGGGGACCCAGAGCAAAGTGGGCTCCAGAACTATCAGCTTGCATGGTTCCGCTTATTACCTTCGCCACTTGTTGAGGTAAGGTTTTACCGCAGCGAAGTCGGGTATTAGGAGTTTCAACTGCGGGAGAGGGAAGCGATCACCCCAGTTCCAGATTGAGGGGAGCAAATGGATACAGTAAGACACTGTGGGGTCGAAGCCTTTGATGGGCTGCCCTGACGGGCTTCCACCGACTTCTTCGGTTTCCATCTACAGCTTAACCGGCGGATGCAAGCAGGGTTTTACGGGCAGGTTTTTCACTTATAGGCAATTCTCCTGATTCTCCCTTCCGGTGATGGGGTGCGGCAGCGCTTAGACCCCAGAATAACTGCAAAATTGGTTATCCCAAGCGCGCATATTGATTTCGGGGATTTCCAAACCGGTTTTAAGAATGGGGTGCAAGGCATCCTTGAAGAACCATGTGGACGGGTATCATCCACGATCAGAAGTTCGGCAACCGGAGAAACCGCCATAAGAAAGGCGGGATTTGTTTGATCACAATCCAACGCGGGGCCGAAAGCGCGAGGACTTCCTCATGGATGGCTTCCGGCGACCACGCGATGGCGCGGAATGAGGTATTTCCAACGGTCCAGTATTGCTTTTTGAGAATTTCCATTTGGGTTTCATGGGAGGTGAAAAAAATAACAAACAATCCTTTCTGAATTTGTCTACAGAATGAAATATGGAATCCAAGCTTCAAATTCCAGAAATTATGAAACCAATCATCCATAAATTTCCTTGGCGGACATTTATCTACTTCAACAGTAGAAAAAAAGATAGCAGAGTTTTTGAGTCTATTTTTCTCCTTACAAATTTCAGCAAGCTTTCGGGATTTGGAGAAATGGAGAGAGATGTGGGAACAACCCCAGAATTCTTACCTTCTTCGGTGGTTTCATTAGGGTTAGCAATGGAAAACCTCGCACCCGCGACCGCCACCGGTAAAGTCCTTGGTCTCATTTCTGTGCTACAGTGGAGAAGAATCGGAATTGTTAGGTTACGAATGCACCATAAAATGTTAGAAATGCCGGAAGGTTCGTTCTTTCACCGAAATGCAGAGAGAGAGGGATGACCATAAAAGCCACTTCACACGCTCTCATAAACTCTCAGCTCACGCACAGAAAGCAACACACACTTCGGTATGTCACGCCGCCGGAATTCAGGATCGCATCTCTCGCGATCCGCCCAAAACTCTCAACAAAGTTTTGAGGCATGTAGTCTATAAATATATAAAATTAAAGCGGTAACTCAAATAAGTTGTATAATCAACTAGTTTGAAAACCACATAAATAATTATAAATTAAAGCCTAAATAGGATATATCTTAAACATGCAAACTTTCTTTTTACTATCAATAATGTCAATAAAAATTTAATCTAAAGTTCAAGAAAAATATGAAATATATTGAAATTATCAATATTATAAAACACTTTGACAATATAAATTTGAGTAATTAAAATATTTTATGTATGTACGTATGTATGTATGTATGTATGTATGTATGTATGTATGAAAAAATGATACTTACAATTTACATCATAAAATTAGTTTTTGATTTTTTTAAATAATTTTTTTTTAAAACTTGTAATATAAATTAAATTGAAACTGAATATTATTTTTTTCAACTTATCTTATTTTTAGTATTAGAAAAAAATTAAAATTATTTAAAATTATTCAAATAATATTCAAGTATTTTTTAATTTTAAAAATTTTAAATACTTTCAATTTCACTTTATTGAAATATAAAAATGAGATTCTATAAATTATTTAATTTCATATCTATAAAATGTATGATTTTATTTTAAAATGCAAGTGTAAAATCAATACAAATCACTTTTATCATTCTTGTATTTTAAATCTTTTTAATTAAATTAATTTAATATTTAAAATGGATAAAAAAGTAAATAGATAAATTAAAAATTAAAACATGTTAATTATAATAGTAGTAAAGTATAGAATGTAATGATTTAAATGTATTAACAAAAATCATTAAACAACATATAGTTTTAAATCAAAATTATAAAATAACTTAAGTAAAAAAATAAAGTAAAATAATTATTATTATTATTTTAGGCAAATTGCTATCAGAGAGGATAGCACTCTTTCTATTGCTTTGAAACACCAGATTATAAATTTTTGGGACCAGACATTACATATTCAGATTTTTTACTTTCTTAGAAGACCTTAATGTCATTGAATGCTTTTGTTTTGAAGGTGTTTTCTTGCGCTTCACCTCTGTCTATTCTTGTTCCATTTCAAGGTTTCTACTTGCCACATTCAAGTTTACAACATTGTCACTGTTTGTTGAAGTAATTCGGGATAATGATGAAAAATCGGTGTGCCTGAGTAGCGGATTTGATTCCTCCAAGGGAGGAGAGGGGTTCTTATCAGACATCTCTTGAGGATGGTTTTGCTCAATATTTGGAGTGGGTTGAGGCGACATTGGAACCTTTTCTAGATGCACTAGAGAAGTGTCAATGACTTCCTATTCAAAGGGAGAGATAACATAATGACGTGATTCCACCCCATCCCGCCAAGATGGATTGTTGATGGGGGCGACCTTAGCCCAACCCTTACCACATTGTGCAGTAACATTATCAATTGTGAAACATTTTTTGCACCTAAAGGTAATTTTTTCGTAATCTATTGGTTTGTACCAATGCCTATTGCCAACTTTGAGAAAAATCTCTACAGGAAAACCTTTTGAAACCTCCATTTTGACGCATAGATGAGAAAAAATTGAGTTCTCATAATTGATTGTTTCCTTTGAAATGTTGTGGTATTTGCCCAGCCCATTTCCAATCTCCTTCAAAAAACAATTTCCCAAAACTATAGGGGAAGGTAAGGTAAACAAACTCACAAATAAGCAAAAGAAAATGACTCTTTTCATAGATCAAACAAAGGAAACCAAGGTTTCATGCATAGTAAATCTCCTTGGAAGAACCATGGACCAGTATTAAGTATCATTTCTTTATCTTCTACAAAATCAAATTCCATTATGAAAAACCCTTTAGCACAAGGATATCCAGGCATGGAGATCACTTAATTTTGGCCATACCTTCATATATCTGAAAACAAGGGCATGGGATTATAAGTAGTCCTCTCTTTCACCAAAAAATTTATCCAAACAAATCTCTAGGGTAGATGGTGATTGGCGCATAGAGAAAGGAGGGCTTTGATTTGCACCGCCACGAGGAGAGGGAAAATTAGAGAGCATATTCCCAGGCTATGGACCAACATGACTGCACCAGTCCTCCAAACCTGGGGTATCACAACTTAAGGCATCTTTAAAGTTTATGCGCCCAACATCCTTAGACCCCGCAAATGTATTGCACGTAGCAATACAGGAAGGATGCATAACAAATGAAGTCGTTAAAGGGTTGAAACTATTGAAACAACATTATAGACAACAAACGGGAGGGAGGGAGCACTCATAGGTATTTTTTCAATATAATTGTATTTAGGTTATTAATTTTCTATGAAAGTAACATAATTATTAAGTAAATTAAAAAATAACTATTAAATACATAAAATAATTTTAAAATTAATATTAAGTATATAAAATAAAATAAATATAACCTATTCAATACAATATTGCTAATTAAATTAAGTTCCACCAAAAAAGTATACTTTACTCATTTCATTGTATTTAATCACAATTTTTATGTGTTATTTAATTTATTAAATAATACATTAAATTACAAATTTATTTTCAAAATGTTCAAAATAAAATTAACTTATCAACAATAATATATTATAAAATTAAAGTTCTTTGTTATATATATTAGGGGAAAAAATGAGTGAAGAAGATCAAAAAAATGCAGGCAACTTGGGAGGGAAAGCTTGGGGTGATGTCGAAGAAGATAGGTGCTCAAGGGAAGAGTTTGTTGCAAAAAGGAGAGTGGATGGAAGAAACCACATCCCACAGTGGGTTTACAAAGGTGGGCATTGGGTGGACAAGTGCCATCCGAAATTCCAATCCGATGCGCATCGGAGAGCATAAAGTCAAGGTCAGTGGTTGTGTCACGAATGGAAAGGATGGAGTAGAAAAAATGGTCTCCCTTGATTGCAACCGCGAAGATGGAGTCCTCACAGGAGAGTGGCAATGCCAACTTGAAGGTAGGAGGTTCAATGGAAAATACATAGCAGTCAAACCACATTAAAGGAGAATAGATACACAAATGGTCGATGTAGGTGGTTCTAGGAAAATAAATCTTCAAGGGCAGATTCTCTCAATAGCTGGCGAAGCAAGAATGATGCCAACTTGGAGCATGGGTGGCAGGATTGCACAAGTAGGCCTTGGAAAGGAAAGGAAAAGGTGGAAATCGATGAAGGACCTTCTCACAAATATGAATATTTGATAGATAAGCCACAAAACCCTAGTTTTTCAAAGCATTATGTTACTTTGAACAAGGATTGAATAGGAAGCTCAAAAGAAAGGCTAAAGGAAACTGGGGTTTTTATCAAGTGGGGGGGTGGTTGGCAAGACCTAGAAAGTATAAGAAA